>CM050208.1:13042500-13110000 GCA_027475355.1 Coilia nasus
GGAGCACACACAGGAGTACCAGGTACAGTGCCACTACTTAGCCACTAGAGGCCACCAGAGAGCCTGATTTCAGATGCTACACCGAAAGAGGTTGTCTGGAAGTATACATGAAGTGCGTTTTCATTCATGCTTTTGTATGTATCTGTACGCTGTCAGCTTATAGCCCATGCTCTGCTGGTGGGCACTGAGCTGGACCAGCGAGCTGAAGCCCCAATGGAGATCCTCATCAAAGTGCTTGACCAGAACGACAACCGCCCCATCTGCACCCTCCCCCTCTTCCGTGGGAACGTCAGCGAAGTCGCCCCCATAGGTAAGTAACATACCCACCTACTAATCCTGTCTTTACGCAGTCTTATAAGGCTTCTATTGGTAAGTTAGACTCCCACTTACTAATACTGTCTTCACACACATATCACACAGGTGATATTATTAAATTGTATTGTTCATGGGGTCCAAAATGTGGGACTATTGCACAGAGGAGACAAGGGCAGGTGTCCTCTTATCTCACTTTGGGGTAGAGAACAAATAAAAGCACCTTTCTCAAAAGGAGGGCTGTTTCTTTTAAAAAATGTATACAGTAGGTGTGTACTCACTAGACAAGCCTGAAGTCACACACTGGCAACCCTGTGCATGAAATGCATGATCTTAGACAGTTGTAGCTGACCTCCTGGAGATATTTACCTGTCCTCAGGTGTAGCTGACCTCCTGGAGATATTTACCTGTCCTCAGGTGTAGCTGACCACCTGGAGATATTTACCTATCCTCAGGTGTAGCTGACCTCCTGGAGATATTTACCTGTCCTCAGGTGTAGCTGACCACCTGGAGATATTTACCTGTCCTCAGGTGTAGCTGACCTCCTGGAGATATTTACCTGTCCCCAGGTGTAGCTGACCTTCTGGAGATATCTACCTGTCCTTAGGTGTAACTGACCTCCTGGAGATATTTACCTGACCTCAGGTGTAGCTGACCACCTGGAGATATCTACCTGTTCTCAGGGGTACAGTAGCTGACCTCCTGGAGATATTTACCTGTCCTCAGGTATAGCTGATCTTTTGGACATATCTATCTGTTCTCAGTTGTAACTGAGCTCCTGGAGATATTTACCTGTTCTCAGGTGTACAGTAGCTGACCTCCTGGAGATATTTACCTGTCCTTAGGTAAAGCTAACCTTTTTCAGATATCTACCTGTTCTCAGGTGTAACTGGCCTTCTGGAGATATTTATCTGTCCTCAGGTGTAGCTGACCTTTTGGAGATGTCTAGCTGTTCCCAGGTGTAGCTGACCTCCTGGATATACAGTATTTACCTGTCCTCAGGTGTAGCTGACCTGTTGAAGATATTTACCTGTTCTCAGGTATAGCTGACCTTTTGGAGATATCTACCTGTTCTCAGGTGTAGCTGACCTGTTGAAGATATTTACCTGTCCTCAGGTGAGCCAGTCCTGCAGGTGACAGCAGAGGACCGTGATGACCCGCGGACGGAGAATGCCATGGTCAGGTACCGGATCATCCAGCAGGTGCCGGCTCAGCCCAACCCAGAGATGTTCTCCATCAACGAGGTCAGCGGCCTCATCTCTGTGGCCTCCGTGGGGCTGGACAGCGAGGTGTGCTGCAGACACACAAGCAACTATTCAGACATGTTCATGTAAATACACACACACACACACACATAGAGAGATACAGACTCACAGATATATACACAAAGTTTCACACACACATGCACACACACACACACACACACACACACACACACACACACACACACACACACACACACACACACTTACACACACACAAAGATACTTTCTGTCTCCCTCTCTCGCTCTCTTTCTGTGTGTGTGTGTGTGTATGTGTGTGTGTGTGTGTGTATATGTATGTGTGTGTGCGTGTGTGTATTTCTGTGTGTGTATGTATGTGTGTGTTTCTCTCTGTGTTTCTGTGTGTGTGTGTGTATGTGTGTGTGTGTGCAGGAAGTAAATCTATAGAGTAAAGGGAAGGTGGCGTGTGTGACTGTCTCCTCAGGGCCGGCAGGGCTACAGGCTGGTGGTGGAGGCTGCTGATATGGAGGGCAGCGGCATGAGGACCTCTTGCACTGCCACCATCTCTGTCACAGACAGCAACGACAATGCCCCCAAGTTCAGTCATACCACTGTAAGTTCACATATACACACATGCACACACACACACACACACACACACTTACACAAACATGCATGCAAGCACACACTCCTGCATCGCCACTGTCTAGGTGTGTGTGTGTGTGTGTGTGTGTGTGTGTGTGTGTGTGTGTGTGTGTGTGTGTGTGTGTGTGTGTGTGTGCGTGTGTGTCTGTGTGTGTATGTGTGTGTGTGAGAGAGAGAGAGAGAGAGAGAGAGAGAGAGAGAGAGAGAGAAAGAAATAGAATGTGAAATTCTGTATTCTGTAGTACACAGGCTCCATAAGGGAGAATGTGGAAGGTGGTGTTGTGGTGCGACTCCCAGTGACTGACCGGGACCAGCCGCTGAGTCCAGCATCTGCCACCACCTACTCCATCGTCAGGGGCAACGACAGGGGCCTCTTCAGCATCAGCACCGGGCCCAGCAAGATGGAGGGCATCATCACCACTGCCAAGGTAACCGCACCATCCCTTACACTCTCTGGCTAGATAGATGGATGGATGGACAGACAGATGGACTGACAAACAGACAGACAGACAGACAGACAGACAGACAGACAGACAGACAGACAGATAGACAGATAGATAGATAGATAGATAGATAGATAGATAGATAGATAGATAGATAGATAGATAGATAGATAGATAGATAGATAGATAGATAGATAGATAGATAGATAGATAGATAGATAGATAGATAGATAGATAGAGTATACTTTGACACATTTACTACAAAAGCAAATTCTTCAGGAAATTATAGCACGCAGTCCTTAATAAACTTCATATTTTAGGGCCTGGACTTTGAGGAGAAGCGTAAACACACACTACTTGTCGTCGTGGAGAACGAGGTTCCCTTTGCCGTGCTCCTTCCCACCTCCACAGCCACGGTTATAGTAGATGTGGAGGACCTGAATGAGGCACCCGAGTTTGTGCCAGCACAAAAACTGGTGCAAATTGCAGAGAACGCACCTGTGGGCACTGTGATAGCCGGCTACAAAGCTAAAGACCCCGACATTGACAGAGAACAAATAGTGAGGTGAGCTTGCACACACACACACACACACACACACACACGCACACACACACACACAAACGCACACACACACACACACACAAACGCACACAAACAGATGCATGCACCCACGTACAAACACAACCTCATCATAGATGTGCACACTTAAATAAATGAACAGACCCTGTTGTTATCATGTACCTAATGCACACATATAAGCTGTTATCCCGTATGCTGTGATGTTACTGAGTTACTGAGGTATACGATGTTTACCCAGTGACTATTATACAGATATTAGATGTTTATTCAGTGATTGTTGCACAGGTATAAAATGTTGATTGAGTAACTGTTGTACAGCTACAAGATGCTTATTGAGTGATTGTTTTACAGACATAAGATGTTTATAGAGTGACCAATTTACAGATATGAGATGTTTATTGAGTGACTGTTGCACAGAAATAAGATGTTTATTAAGTGACTGTTGTACAGACATAAGATGTTTTTTGAGTGACTGTTGTACAGACTTAAGATGTTTTTTGAGTGACTGCTGTACAGACATAAGATGTTTTTTGAGTGACTGCTGTACAGACTTAAGATGTTTATTGAGTGACTGTTGTACAGGTATGAGATGTTGTCTGACCCAGCGGGCTGGCTGGAGGTGAGCGGGAAGACTGGTCAGGTACACCTGAAGGCTAAGATGGACAGAGAGGATGACCTTGTGGAGGATGGGAAGTACACGGCCCTCATCATTGCCTATGACGACGGTATATAACAGACACAAGACTCAAGAAACTAGTGACTAGGCATTAGGGACTAGAGACAAAGAAGATAACCTGGTTAAAGACGGGAAGTACACGGCTTTCATTGTCGCCTACAATGACAGTGACAATGACACTTCTCTAAGTGAGAAAATTATGGGCAGCTGTGGCCTAGTTGGTCTTGCAATTGGAAGGTTGCCGGTTTGAATCCTGCCATACCCATGGTTAAGATGCCCTTGAGCAAGGCATCTAACCCCACACTGCTCCAGGGACTGTAACTGAAACCCTGTAAATATCTGTAAGTCGCTCTGGATAAGAGCGTCAGTGTGTAGTGTAATGTAACGGGTAAACCTCAGAGGAAAACTGTGGGTTTACTGAGCTTTGCTGGCAATTCCACACAAGAAAGTGGTGACTGTGATTACAGTAACACCTAATAGGGTAGTATTTCTGATGAACCGCTAAAAGTTATACATGGGCCATGTCCGAAATGTTAATTCGTTCACTATATAGTTTACTACAGTTTACTACAGTTTACTACACAGTTTGCTACATAGGGTGAGTTTATTATTCTGTTCTCTATTTAGTGCAGTATAGTAAACGTGTGAACATTTCAGATTCGGCCATAGTCACAGATACCTATAACAATGTACTGTAAGATGGCAGGATTGTTATTAACCTCCACACTGACTCCTGTTACTCTTCCTCTCGTGCTGCCCTTCCTTGTGTGTGTGTCAGACGTGACCCCCGCTAGCGGCACAGGCACCCTGGTCATCGAGGTGGGGGACGTGAACGATAACGCACCCCTGGTGAAGGAGAGACACGTCCAGTTATGTTCCCTCGACCCCGTCCCTGTTCCCCTCACCATCCTCGATGCGGACGGGCCTGACAACGCTGCCCCATTTACGGTTCAGCTAGCGGACAGCAGCCGAACCAACTGGACCGTCGTCACCAACTCCAGCAGTAAGGCCAGAACCACTGACTGACCAGACAATGGCCACTTACAGAGCAGCTTTCTAACTATTGCAAACACCTAGCTATCCTGGTAAACTAGCCCCTCCTACTTCATTTCATTTTGTACAGAGGGTGTGGCAGTGCTGTATTGAGAAACGATTTCTTCCTGGAGGCGTGGACTCTTCTGAAGTTTAAAACAAGTGGCTCTGCCTTCACCCAATCACTAACGTCTGGTCGTCACATATGCAGTTAGCCTGCCCACGCGCTACAATTCAAATGTAGCACACAAAGTCAACGCCATTGCTCACAAACTCATCCTCTGTTCGCTGATTGGCTTGGTAAAATTTCTCCTTAATAGAGCAATGTCAATGAAAGCTCTGCCAGACTGCCAGACCCTCTGTACAACATGAAATGAGCCAGGAAAGGCTGTTTTTTGTTTCACTACAGCTTTGACTTACAATAATAGTGATACTGGAAGTAAATACATTAGACGTAGAATAACTTTTTATATTTTTTATTTTATTTTAATGCTAGCAACTACATGTCCTTTAAGGTCTCTGACATTCTCTCTCTCTCTCTCTCTCTCTCTCTCACTCTCTCTCTCTCTCACACACACACACACATACACACACACACACACAGGACAGATAAAAACACAAAAAACAGATTCATACTCTGCCCACTTTCCTAAAACACACACACCCATACACACACTCACACACACACTCTCACGTGTATCTAACTCCATGCTTTTCTTCCCTCAGTCAGTGGCGTGAGTCTAAGCCCGCGCATGCAGCTCCCCGGCGGCGAGTACCTCGTGGTGATACGTGTGTACGATGCCCACATGCTGGCGCAGGATAGCCCTCTAGTGGCTGAGGTGTGCCAGTGCAGAGGCCTTGTCATCAACTGCTTCCACCCCGCGCCACGCTACACCGCTGCCACCACCACCCACTCCATGGCAGTCCTGGGCACCATCTTTCTCCTGCTGGGTATGCCACCCTCTCTATGCCATCCTCTCTCTGCTGTTCTTTCTATACCACCCACTCTATGGCATTCTCTCTATGCCATTCAGTCAATGCCACCCTGACTATGCCCCCCTCTCTATGCACCCTGTCTATACCACCCTAAGTTCCACTTTATTTTACTGTCCCTGTTACATCAATTGGGTACAGTGTAACAAAGTGTGTAACAATATGTAACATTATGTACACTATACCATAGGGTTAAGGTTAGAATTAGTGTTGTTACATGTGGATGCAATGTAGTGTTGTTACATGTAGATACAAAGATATAAAATAAAGTGTTACACCACCCTGTGTATGCCATTCACTGTATACCACTCTCTCTATGCCATCCTGTCTATACCATTCACTCTATATGCCACTCTCTATATGCCATTCTGCCTATGCTATCCTATCTGTGGGCGCAATGCCAACCACTATCGGGGGTATGCCATCCTCTTTATGCAGTCACTGCCTTTCTCCTGTTGGGTATGCTAACTTGTGTATGCCATCCTCTTTGTACCATCCTGTCTATGTGGGGTATACCAGCCGGTCTACGGCATTCTGTCTATAGCCTACTTTCTATCAGGGGTATGCCACCCATGTCTATGCAATCCTACCCATGCCATCTTTACTTTATGTCCTGTACACATCCTGTCCATGTGGGATATGCCACTCTGGTCATATGCGGTGTGCCATCTGGTCTACATGGGGTATGCCTTCCTGCCCATGTGCAGTGTGCCATTTTGTTTATGTGCCATGATGTGTATATATGTGGTGTTACGACCCTGTGCCAAGGCCGCAACGAAAAGAGGAAGGCGAGAGGTTTGATTTTTAACAAAATATATTTATTAACTAAATTACAAACAAAGGAAACACAATGAGATGGGTCAAAGTCAGTCATCAGTAATGCCTGCATGGTGTTGGATGTGAGATGTTCTGAGTGCTCTGTTGTTGTGTCAAAATCAAAGTGAAGATGGCCCCAGAATGGGGGAGGCAGCAGTCTTTTAAAGCTGGTGAGACACCTGGAGCAGCTCATCAGCAATTAGGGAAGTCCAGCCCCCTAGAAACCTGCAAGTAGTTGGTCTATCAAACACGGAATGAGCAGAAGGCCTAGCGGGCCATAACAGTGGTATGCCATCCTGTGTATGTGGGCACTTTACCAACTGCACCTTCACTTATTGCACCTTACATATTGCACATTTCACTTTTTTTTCACCTACACCAGCTACCAAGAGCTACCTCGAACTTTCCTTCTTGTTGGAAGCATATATGTTTACCTGTATGTCTTATGTCTATTTATTGTAGATGTCTGTGTACACCTCATGTCCATGAGTGTAGCGGTGTGTTTGTGCGTGTGTGCGTGTGTGTGTGTGTGTGTGTGTGTGTGTGTGTGTGTGTGTGTGTGCGTGTTTCTAGTTCAAATTGCACATTTGGTGTCTGGTGAAACATAATTTCAGTCCTCTGTGTAATGTCTGTTACATAGTGAATTGACAATAAAGTACACTTTGACTTTGACCATCTTTATTTTGTCGTGGAATGTCTAAAAGAGTGCTGCTGGTGCTCTGAAACCTCCCGAGCATTGTCTCCAGTGACTCCTCTCTCTACCACCAGTGCTGCTGCTGTTGCTTGGCTTTTTTGTCAAGAGGAGAAGGAGGAAGAGGAAGAAACAGGAAGTGCCTCTGTCAGAGGAGGAAGGGCGGGACACACTCTTTCTTTACAACGAGGAAGGAGGAGGCGAGGATGATCAGGTGACACAACACAACCACAGCTATATCTTCAATAGGACTACAGCTAGAGTATACTTCCAACACAACCACAGCTACATATTCACCCAGGCTGCTACTGCTAAACATGTTGGTGTTATGAAACACTACTGTGCCCATTCAGAGGGCTTATGTTATATGGCAGCCACCTGTTGGTAGGGTGACCACCTCCTCCAAACGGACAAAAATGTGGGACAAGTAGCAAGCCTGAGTGGGACAATGTGAGACAGGTACAGTGGAAATGTAGTGTGTTGTATAGTCATATAGGGCACGAACATGTATTTTAGGACAAAATGTATATTAGGCTACTTTTTTCCCTGGGACAAAGGCTGGAATTACTGTGCAGTACAACGTAAAGTGAGACAGGTGGTCACTCTACCTGTTGGTGCAGGGGCCTTTGAAAGGATTCCTACTTGACCTCACCTCACAACATCTGGTGTCCACTACAGATAACGTACGAATCTATTCATGTACTCCTGTAGTACTGTAAGTTAGAGAAAGTATTGTCCACAGAAGTCAGGTTGCTGCATTTGACATTGTGTGCTCATGGTTGTGTGTGTGTGTGGGCCACAGGACTATGACCTGAGCCAGTTGTATCGCGGGCTGGATGACCATCCTGAGGTGCAGTGCACTGACGTGGCTCCCACCCTCCTCCCCTTCCTGCCCCGCAGACTATGGCCAGAGGAGAATGAGGAGATTGGCACTTTTATCACGGATGTACGTCATGTGTCACTGTGTATGTGTGTGTGTGTTTTTGTTAAGTGTTAAGTGATAACGATGGATCTTAAGCTTAAGAGTGTCATAAACAAGTGATCTTAGAAACGTTCTTTAATTTTCTACGCCTGTTTCCTGAACACGATCATAACGTGAACTTGCATGTCCTGCTCTAAAGATAGCAGCAGTGGCATAAGGTAAATTAAGCCATACAGTTACTGTCATTGTGGTTTTGAACTAGTACAAATAGGCCAGAAATAAGTTTAGATTTGTGTGTAACAATTTTGTCTTTATCTAAATATTTTTAACAAAATATGTATAAGCCGTTTAGGGTAATTACTGATTTGCTGATTACTATTGTTATAGTCTTAAAAAGCAATTGTTTAGAAAGCTATAATTTAGCATACTGTTAAGTTGTACTTCCACGAGAAACCGTTTAGTACTTGCTCTTTTGAAATATGAAAGGTCACCCCGAGTTGCATATGCATGCTGCATATCAAAATGTTTTTGTATCCCCGTTTTCTATATCAGTCAAAAGAAAACAATAGGCGGAAAAACGACCCAATGCGAAAAGGGCCTTCGGCGTGACGTAGACGTGGAAATACATATAAGAGAAACTGACCAAATGGGCTTTAAATGATGTTAGCCTGTGACTGACTCGCATAAGATTAGCAGGCTAGTTGAATGACTGAACTGCATTTAGCCGGGCACTTGCACTGTTTTGTCATGCAAATATTACCATTCTGAAACGTTTATTGACAAACGGTCAGGAAGCGACTGTGCTTGTGCTATCTCTCCTTCCTCTTCGGATTCAGGATCAAACACATAAGGCTGTATCTCCGTAGACATTCTGTGTGCAGTTTTAGCGCTGTCAAGTTGACTTTTCCCCTTTACCTTACTCTGCTATGAAGTTGACTGTGGGGCAAAGGAAGCTGCAGGGAGCATGTCACGCCTCTGGTGAAATCGTGTCGTTCTCCCGGCCCCACCCCCTCCACCAAACTAAAACCGCCTGAAACAGAAGCACTAGAACATTTTTTTCATTAAAACCAGCGCACAGGGCAATTATTAATACTAGAGAACACCGCAAAATTATTGAAAACACGATGGAAGTACACCTTTAAATAGGTCCAGACCCCGGTTGCGTCCCTGGACTACTCCTAGTGAGAAGCCACGTTACGATGCTCTTAGCAGTCTACGATTACTCTGGACCACACGTAGATCTCATGATGTTCTTAAGTGACAAACGTTTCAGGAAATGGTCTGTAAAACTAGATTTTGCTACATGTGAAGTTAACTACTTAGGCTTACAAACTACTAACAATCCTTTGAGGAAATGCAGTCCTGTTCGGTAGTAGAATCTACTACTTAGGCTTACAAACTACCAACAATCCTTCGAGGAAATGCAGTCCTGTTCAGTAGTAGAATCTCCCTTGTGTTTCAGTGTCATTGTGACAGCAGACATTTTTTTTTTGGATAGATAGCAGGCATGATGATGTTTGTCTTCTCCTGCAGAACCTGAAGGCTGCAGACAACGACCCCACAGCACCCCCCTTTGACAACCTGCTGGTGTTCGACTACGAGGGCGCTGAGTCAACCTGCGGCTCCCTCAGCAGCCTACACTGGAGCAGCTCAGATGGAGACCAGGACTACCAGCAGCTGCAGGACTGGGGCCCTCGCTTCAGGAAGCTGGCAGACATGTACCGCAGAGGGAGCAACCACGATGATGACAACAACATCCGGCCCGGGAGAAAGGAGTGGGTGTGAGGAGCAACCAAATCCGATCCTATCCAAACAAACCCCAAACAGACAAACAGACTCTAACCTAGTTCTATCCAAATGGACCCTAACCCAATCTATCAAAACAGACCCTAACCTAATCCCATCCAAATGAACCCTAACCCAATTCCACCCAAATGGACTCCAACCTAATCCCACACCTGGACCAGACACCACCTGACCGAGGTGGCCTGACCAACTCCTCAGTGCCTTTTCAGTGGGGCCTAGACTTTTGTGTGCAAAAATGAACTATTTAATTTACAAACCAGAATGTGTTTTAACTACAGCAATATCTACATTTGTAAAAGCTGACAATAGACAAGAGAAAACACAAGATAATTGTGCACCTAGGAAGAGTACCTTTGGAAGAAGAGATTTAAGCCTTTTGGAAGAAGAGATTGAACCCTAAAGTTACATCAGTCTCATCCACCATTACACCTCATTCTAAATCCTATCTGCCCAGGTGTAAGTGATTGCACAGCTAGCAGCTGGCTACAGCTACAGTATTTAAGCAACCACTTGCAAGCTGTACAGGCACTGACCCAAGGGTTAACATTGACCAGCTGGCTTAAGTTACAGTTGCTGGGGCAACGTTTTGATCAACTCAGAAATGTGTTATTACTAAGAAAGATCTCAGGTGGAGACCAGCATGTCTAGTGTGTTTGTCTTTATTAAAGTACTTCCTGTGTTACATATAAACATGTCCCCAGTACACCTCCTCCTTTTAGAAAGAAAAACACATCCTAAATAAAAGTACATCAATTCTTCTGGAGCCCATTCCTCTCTCTTATTTTACTCGCCCCTGAAATTTCTTAATAAACTGAAATAATCTCACATTACTGGAATAAACATCTTATTAACAACATACTTTTCTTTACCTGAGCTGCTGCAAACTAACCCAGCAGTGTAGATGAACATTCTAGAGTCCTTAAAAACCTATCCACCCCTCCTCTATTATGTCCAGTCTATCTGGGCGTCTTGACACTCTCCCTGAGCGGGTAATGACAGGCTGGGTGTCTGTCTGCTGTGGGCACGGGCATGGGCACGGCACAGGTGCGTCTGGGGCTTGCCCCACTGCCCGCAGGGGAATGCGGTGTCGCCCAAATAAACCCCTGTCTGTCTGAACAAGAAACGATCTAGGAGTCTTAGCTGGCCTGACAACAGCGCTGGGAATGTTGTCAGTTGTGATCCAGACCTCCTGTCCTTGTGGCAGCTCTAGCAGCGGGCGTGTCAGGTGACGGCCGTTAAACCGTGTCTCTTGCGTAAGACATCCCTCCCTGTCTGCTTTCTTAAACTCTTCCAGGTTAAGCCATCGTAGAATGCGTGATGTCGCTGGTTGTGGAACAGTTGTTCAGAGGTGCCAGAGGTACCCATCAACAGTTGGGCTGGAGAGTACTCATTTTCCAAGAGTATTGCTCGGTAAGCAAGAAGTGCTTCAGTTTGATCAGTCACTTTCTTCCAGAGGCTTTTCACTGTGCCTACTGAGCATTTAGCTTCTCCATTAGCTTGAGGATAGCGGGGACTGCTGGTTACATGCTGAAATTGGTAGGCGGTGGCAAAGTCTTTGAAGGCCTCTGAAGAGTATTAGGGCCCATTGTCGAACACCAAAATATTGGGGATGCCATGCCTAGAGAAGACTTCTTTCAGTACAGCTATGACAACATCTGAGGGTGTGAATGTGAGACGGGCTACCTCAATGTATTGAGAAAAGTACTGTAATTCACAATTATCAGGTAGGTGTTCCCTTTCCAGGTGAACAGATCTGTTCCCACTCTCTGCCATGGATTATCTGGAGTGGGGGTAGACCACAGAGGCTTACTGAGGGGGGGGGGGGGGGGCTTACAGTTCATAATCATGTCTCTCATTTTACTTGACAGTCCTGGCCACCACACTACCTGCTGGGCGCTTTTATTGATACCCTGGTGGCCTTTGTGGAGCTGCTGCAGGGTTTCTTTCTGAAGAGCTGAAGGTATCACTAACCTGTCATCTTTCAGCAGCAGATTGCCGACCAGGTGAAGGTTTCCTCTCTCTGACCAAAAAGGTTTAGCCTCCGGCTCCAGCTCACTTTTCTTCTGCCAACCCTGAAGACAGTACCAGGCCACGCGTATACAAGCTTTGTCTGCCCGCTGGGCCTCGCTGATCTGCTGTAGGCGTGGCTCTGATGCCGACAGCACAGCATGCACAGTGTCAATGAAGACCTGAACATCCTTCTCAAGCTGACGTTCTGCGGCTGTAGGGGTGTCGTTGATGGGTGCTCGTGACAGTGTGTTGGCCGTGATAAGAGACTTCCCAGGGACGTGTAGGGTCTCGTAGGTGAATCTTAGCAGTCTCAGGGGGAACCGTAGTATCCACAGTGGAAGTTCATTAAGGCCTCTGGAACCAAGCTGTGGTAGTAAGTGTTTGTGGTCGGTTATGAGTGTGAACCGCAACCCAAGGACGTAAAAGTAGGGGTGCTCACAAGCCCATGTGGTGGCTAAGGCTTCCTTTTCTATCTGAGCATAATGTTTTTCAATTTTGGTTAAACTCCTGGAGATGTATGTTATGGGTCTACATGTCTCGTCTGCTTACAGTTTTTCTGTATGAGAACAGCTCCGATGCTGTAAGACAACCCACCGCTTGCAACTGTCATCTTGGCTGTTGGCGAGTACTGTGCCAAGACTTGTGGAGAGCTCAATGCCAGTTTTAAAGTTTTGAATACCTCGACTTGACTTGTTCCCCCAACACCTCTCATTTCTGTCGCTAAGAAGTTCTTTTAGTGCAAAAGCACAAACAATGAACACAGTGTAAGGAGGAACAAGACACAATACCAGGAAAGGAGAGTCCATTGACAAGGAGTGCAAGGCAAAAAGCTGGGGAGCAGACACAGGACTTTACAGGAGCAGAACCAAACACAACCGACTCAGAGCAGATCCAGGGGAGGATTGACGAGGCCAGATGACAGGAGACCAGGGAGAACTGTTTAAAAACTGTGGAGACCAGATGAAACCCATCAGTACTCCGGAGAGCGTGCACATGAACCAGGAAGTGGCTGTGAACGAGGTGGTGAGCTGATTAAGGAGTTGTGTGTTTGTGAAGCAGAGTAAGGGGGCGTGGTAATGGCCAGATCTGATGCAGACCTGACAACACCTACGCAACTTTGGTTTGTAGTCAAAATAATTATGTGTTTTCACAAATGCATAACTCAGCAACTGTACAACAAAAATAGCCTTGGCTCATACGGATAGTCCTCAATTAAATTCACAATCATCATATGTAAAATCCATGTAATATAAGGCAAGCTGGACCAGAAAATAACTTTTATCTCTCCATTAACTCCCATTCATTATTTTTCAGATCTTAGGTTCCATGGGGTCTGCCGGGAGGGGCGTGACTTGGGCACTCTACAGCACTATGTGCTATCCCACTTTAGCAATAATACCCTGTCCCACTTTACCAGTATACACAGTGGAAAATGTACCCGAATTAGAATAAATAAATAAAAAAAATATTTGATACCTAATAGGGCACCTTTAACGTGAAAATGATTGTATAGGCCTAGTATCAATATTAAAGACCATTATTAACCACAGACTGTTATGACATTTCACTTACCATTGTTTCTGGCAGTCCTACCTTTGAAGCACATCTGACCACACCCCCAGCATGTCATCACACTCACACTTTCTTTAATATTTAAACCCTTACATCACAGAGAAAAAGAATCGTAAATACAAATACATAAAGATATTGATGGCCAGGCTTAACTTTCCCACTTTACCAGTTGTCCCATTTTACCAATGTTCACCCTAAGGTGACCTTTTTTTCTTTTACTGGCGGAAATGGGCTTTCATAGGATCTGTGTTGGACATTCACTGATTCGGAAAATTGCCATGATTTGGTCAAACACTGCAGCTTGTGAATGAGACACCTTTGCAGTCCTTTAGTCTACCACTTTCTACAGAACACAGAGAGCATCTGTCTGGACATAGTCACAACACAACCATATCTGTTTTGCGCAATTTGCACTAAAAATAGTTTGAAGTCCGAAATGAAAGGTAGTTTGACGCTCTGAACTTGTTGCTGAGGTCATTGTGAGGGGAAAATGTATTCTACAAAAAAAAAAAAAAAAAAAAAACATCACAAACCCTTGTGAGGGGAAAATGTATTCTACCGCAAAACATCACAAACCCTTATCACCAACTTTATGCACTCGCCGCAAAATATGTTTTGACCGCAAATGCCAAAGCATTTCACTTTCACCAACAAAGTACGGCTAATTAGGCTTAGAAATACAGTATGTTAACGATAAGGACTCAAAACATGACACAGATGGTAGAGACGCAGAGATAAGTTGCCCTAACACTGTCCAGAAACTGTGTGTAAGAGCCTCCAAATGTCTATTCACCGCTCAGCTACGCACTATAGCGGGAAGCGGAATGTGGACCCTGTGCAGGGATAGGCCATGGAAGGCAATAACGTGATACAGAAACTGGCCGACCTACAAATGATTTACCTAGGAAGTAACTGTCATATGCGGACGACTAATGCCAGGTTCCCTACCTGTTCGTGCCTTAAGAGATATCTTTATTCATGGATTTAAAGTATTATTTCACGGCAAGATTTAAAACTCACGCTTACCTAAGCTCAGGGAAGTACTGAATGTCTTTAAGCGGATCTATACAAATTTTTTTGACTTAACTTTTTTTTACTCCTGTCTTGTTTTACGCTTTGCGGTAACACGCGTGGATTGGGTTGCTTTGGGTTGGTTTGGGCCATCCTGGCAGTTCGTTTATGTGGAGAGAACCAACCGTGTTCCAACTGTTAATCGCATATTTAGGCTACTCTTTCCAGACTATGAGGTCCGGAGTGTTGACTGCTGGATTTGTGGCGCTGTTGGTTCAGGTAAGACACCTTTCAACATCACACAGTTACGTTTGCCTTTTCAGGCTTACTCTTTCTAGCCTACTGACACTTGAACTTGAAGTGGGACAAAGATAAAAAATACACAGGCCCACAGCAGTGGTAGCCTATTATATAACCTTTATTTAAAAATGTTTACAGATATAACTAAAATGAACTTGGGCTATTTATGTAAACATTTTTGTAAACATCTGTGTGATTTGAATGTATCTAGAAAACACGTTTGAAATTAAAACGGCACACCTGCAGCAGGTAAGAAAATGGAGCTAAAGACTGATGATTAATTCTCCACAACTAATAATGACTGCTTTTGGTGAGGATGAAACCATGTGGCCATTCTGTATTACAGGTGTACTGTGCAGGAAAAAGGAGAATGTGAAGAATATATTTCGGTTTAGTTTAATCTCAGAATTCTGACTTTAGGCTACTTACTGTTTTGCAGAAAGTGACTACTTAAGCAGGGAAATGTGATGTATTTTATATATAAATAATAAGAAATAATAATTTCAGGAGCAAGATTAAAGTATTCTGGGAATAACGTCTTCTGTAAAAAAAGACAGAAAAAAGAAAGAAAGAGGAAAGAATAGAATTCTGAGATCGATGTTCTGATATTAATTTAATTTAAAAAGTGTGAATTCTGGGATTACATAAGGCACTTTTTTTCACAGCCTGAAGTCTTTGTTTTAACATGCTTCTAATTCTCTTCAATACAGGTCAAACACAGTAGAATACTTTACCATACAGATATGATACGTATAAGATAAAATAGGCTATGTGGGGTTGATCATTTAATATCCAAACCAGTTCTTTATTATGGCAGGAACAAATGTTCTTGTTGAAAGTTTACTCACAAGAAGTTATGTCAGGGTACAGTTGTAACCAGTAGAGGAATACATGTAACTATTAAACCATTCTAACATAAAACAATGTAATTTAAAGAGAGAAATACATACTCATAATTGAATATATTTTAATTTCACATATGATGGTGTGAAATAAGTTCCTCATCGCTAAATAAAATAACGCTTGATAATCACACTGTGGCTTGAATCCCAAGATGCAAACAGTACAACACATTGTATTTCATGTTTCCCCACTTGATGTCTGAACACTTTACAATTTAACTGTGGTCCAATATTTTTGTATTCGCAGAAAGTAAAATTAAAATCATTTTAAAATTAAAATTGTGTAAAGATTAGGTGTCATATAAAGAGAAATTTTATTTCACTCTAATTGTTATCTAGTTTGAAAATAAGGACCTTTTTTATTGACTAATGTCTAATGATATTAATTGTAAATAACAAGTTGTACCAAATTATCAAAATGGAAGAAGAGTTTGAAACATAATGGCTTAAGCAAGCCGTTTTTAATTTCATTTAAAAAAATGAAACAACTATCAGTTGTCACTGGTATCTTTGCTCTATGTAATGTTTTTGTGTGTCCCCTGTCTGTGTTTTTGGGGTGTCGCTGCAGAGCGTGTGTGTGAGATGCAGTGTGGAGGAGCAGGAGTGCACCCCCAGGCCCCTGGACCAGGACTACACCTTCAGAGTGACCCAGAGGAACCTGCAGAAAGACCAGGTGCTGGGGAAAGGTCAGTCTCACCTGCAGAACAGCTAGGTGCTGCGAACAGTGGGTTGGCCTCATCTGAGGCCCAGGTGCTGGGCATAGTGGCTTTTACCAGATAAACAGAACAGACAGGACCAGCACCAGGACCAGGACAGGACCAGGTTTTGGGTGGAAGTGGGTTTTATGCGCAGCAGAATGGACAGATGGCAAAACATGCTGCATTACATTACATTACATTACATTACATACATTACACTTAGCAGACGCTTTTATCCAAAGCGACTTACAAAAGGTGAGTACGTAATAACTCATGCTGCAGGAAAAAGGAAAGCGAATAAAGCTTGAAATGATACCAAGATCAGATTCATAGAAAGTACATTATGCTACTTCACTGTGAAGCACTTTGAGCAGAAGCACAACTAGAAATTGTGAGCTCCATTAAAGAACACAGTTTTGCCCCCCACTCCCATTTATAATGATGTAAATTGTGGCCTTAAAGCCACAACCACCGACACCTCTGACACCCACCTTGGCTCACTCAGTCCAGCCTCCTAATTATCCCCGAGTGTAATTGGTCCATTCTGAACCCAAAATCATACCCTAGTCTAGTGTGATTGGTCCATTCAGTCTGGACCCCCAAATGATACCCTGGTGTGATTGGCTCATTCATTCATTTTCTCACTCCACCTTAGGCTGGTGTGGGGTGATTGTTCCGCCACCTTTAGAGACATGGCATGACTGAGTCACTTCAATGTTTTGTTTCCTACACACTGCACTATATATTGGATTTTGCAGAAATATCAAATGTACCTGTTAGTTTTCTTAACAGAGCAGTGAGTGATGAGACATAAATGAACATAAAAAGATGAGATTGGGGCAGAGTGGAGTATATGGTGGAGGTGTACGCACTGTAAATCAAGAGGCTCGGGTTTGATTTTACCTGTGGGCATTTTCTGCCCCTACCCTGTCGCTCTCCCACTCATATCTAGCTCCTCTGTATTGTTCTGTCTAATTAAAGATAAACAAGTCTAAAACATCTAAAATAGTTGTTTACTGAGACTGTAGTGTGGGGGGGTCTGTGGGTTTAAATATTAAGTGGGAAGTTCTCCTCATCAAGAGAGAAAGAGAGGAGTTTAAAAACCTTCCTGTCCAGATAACCAGATCAGCATTTGAATTTAAACTGGCAAATAGTCAGAAGGCAGCACTTCACAGGGTGACAGTTTTAGGCAGGGAGGAGTGGGTTTCAGTTAGCTCTGGGTCTGTCTTCATGTTTACACAATATAAAATGAAGATCATTAGTCAGGCACTGTCGACTGGTGTGTATGTGTGTGTGTGTGTGTGTGTGTGTGTGTGTGTGTGTGTGTGTGTGTGTGTGTGACTGAAATAAATTGACTGTGAATTTAGAGTGGTGATCACTGGTCTGGAATCTGTGTGTGTGTGCCTGTGTGTGTTTGTGTGTTGACACATGTGTCTGTGTGTTTTGGATGCCAGCCAGCATAGCTTGGCGTTAGAACATTAGTGAACCTCCCTCCGACACCTCAAGAGGATATGCTGCTGACTTAGCCAATAGCACTGATCGTAGCTCACTTGATGGCGCGTTTGCCTCCCAACCTGGAGTTGCTGTGAGGCTGCAGGTTTAAGCCTGGGACTGGACTGCCCAGGCTGTCTCGGTTATATATATATGTGTGTGTGTGTGTGTGTGAGAGAGAGAGAGAGAGAGAGAGAGAGACAGAGTGAGAGAGAGTGTGTGTGATCAAATTAGAGAGAAAGAGAAAGAAAGTGTGTGTGTGAGAGATAATGTGTGTGTGTGTGTGAGAGAGAGAGAGAGTGTGTGATCAAATTAGAGAGAGAGAGAGAAAGAAAGTGTGTGTGTGAGAGAGAATGTGTGTGTGTGTGTGTGTGAGAGAGAGAGAGTGTGTGTGTGTGTGATCAAATTAGAGAGAGAGAGAGAGAAAGAAAGTGTGTGTGAGAGAGAAAATGTGCGTGTGTGTGTGTGTGAGAGAGAGAGAGAGTGCTATCTCTGTTGTAGTGACACAGAGGTTTCTGCTCTCTGTTGTGTTTACCTTTGTTCCTCTCTCACAGGCCTGCTCCCTCTCCCGGAGCAAAGTCTGACTGCCTAATACATCAGAGTCAAAGTGTGTGTGTGTGTGTGTGTGTGTGTGTGTGTGTGTGTGTGTGTGTGTGTGTGTGTGTGTGTGTGCGTGTGTGTGTGTGTGTGTGTGAGCGTGTCATCACAGTCCATAAAGCCTGAATTCCCCTCTTGTAGCACGTAATGAAACTACTGTTGGAGGCATGACGAATTCACCTGGCTTTAGCTTTTTGGTTAAAATCAGCTTGTTAATGAACCGCTAGTTAAAATATCTTTATGTAAATAAAAACTGTGGGACCAGCTGTCAGCCTTTCTTCTCTTCTTGAAATCTCTCTTTCCCCTCGTCTCCTCCGGTATCCTGGCATGCATTTCCAACTGACACAGCATTGTACGCATTGCACAACTAACTGGTAGTCATGTAAAACATAACTGACTAGCGAAGCAGAAACGCAGGTTGGGCCATACCAAATAACAGAAAACTAAAGGGATGTGTATGTGTGATATCAGTAAAGATGACTGCAAAATCTAAACAACCAAATAATATATTGATTTAATCTGATTAATTATGTTTTACTTATTTTACTATATGGTTGATTAAAAGATCCTAGCTTAAGCCTAACCCCTGTGAGGCTCTGGGTCCCCTGAATCATGCTGATCCCCCCACCCCCCCCTCCAGTGGCGCCCCTGCATACAGTACTTGGGTTAACAGTAGGCTGGTAGACCAGCCCCTCATACTTAATTTCATTTTGTACAGTGTCTGGCTTTGCTGCACCGAGAAACATTTTCTTTCTGGAGGTGTGGACTCTGCTGAAGTTTAAAACAAGTGGCTCTGCCTTTACCCAATCGCTAATGTCTGGTCGTCACGTATGCAATTAGCCTATCTACGCACTACAATTCAAATGTACACAAGGTCAACGTCATGGCGAACACACCCTCTGTTCGCTGATTGGATCGGTCTTGCTGGGGCCGACTACATGACCCTGAAGAGATTCCGGTCCAGACCCTCTGTACAAAATAAAATGAAGTACGAGGGGTGGGTTTACCAGGCTAGCAAAGCCAGACCCTCTGTACAAAATGAAATGAAGTGCAAGGGGCTGGTTTACCAGCCTACTGTTAACCCAAGTACTGTATGCAGGGGTGCCACTCGTGGGGGGGGGGGATCAACATGATTCAGGGGGGCCACAAAGGACTATGATCTTTTAATCTATCATATAGTAAAATAAGTAAAATGGCTTTGCTGCATTGAGAAACAATTTCTTTCTGGAGGTGTGGACTATAATAATATTAAATAAAATGAAGTACGAGGGGCTGGTTCACCAGGTTAGATTAGCAGTGGGGAAGTGGTAAAAAGATCAGATAATAAACTATATGGACAGTTGTAAAATAGATGGGGAAGCTACCCACATCTTTAACAGTAAAAAGGCAAGTAAACATTTTTGGTAGACCCCAGTTAAGTTAAAACTGTATTTGGTTTTGGTAATGTGAGAAGGCTATATCAGAGAACTATGTTTAAAAAGATGCAGAAAACCATCAAGTATCCTCCTTTTACCATTCTGTGGAATTAAGCAGTTTATCAGATTTTCAGTGCTTTTTTTTTTTGGTTGGTTAAAGTAGAATGGGCCTAAAACGCATCCTGCTTACATCATGAGGTTCCTCGGCACTTTGAGCTGGCACCCCAAAAGCATCCGACGACAGGAAGTACAGCCCTTATTTTCACCACGTTGAGACCTAATTTTTCACTTTAGCAATGTTCACATTCACTCAACATTGACAGGGTGATTGGTAACAGCTCTTCCTTTGGTATGAGGAACTTGGAGACAAGATTATTTTGGCTTTGCAGGGTCTTTAAAAGGGAGAGGGAAACCAGAGTTTATGCTGTACAACAGAGGATGCTGGGGACTCATGGCAATTTTTGTAACCGCATAACATGATAAAGGGGCTGTTATGATAGCTTCACAACCTCTTTCGTGTGAAGGTCCCAGGTCCCACCTTCAGTTCATTGGGCCAGGCCAGGCCAAGGATATTGCAGAGCTAGTTGGTGCTAACAACCCTGTGCAACTAGCCCCTATAGGTGGCTGCAGGCTGTCAGGCTACTGTCCCCTCGCGATTACCCTTAGATCCACTTCTATCTGCAAAGCGTCATGGTCGCACCGCCCATTTTAAACAGAGTGGAAGGCTTAGTGTCGGTACTCCTGGCAACAACAACCAACAAAAGCACAGCGATATTCTGTCTCTCAAAATGTGCTGTTTATTTAAAGGTCTCATTGCGTCGTTTTTTCGTTCATTTTGTCGTGGACCGATCCAATCTAGTATTAATGAATACCCCGTGAGGCGGTTTTAGTGAAGAAAAAAAAATGCTTTAGTTGTCCTGTTTCAGGCTGTTTTAGTTTGGTCGAGGAGATAAAGCAGGGAGAATGACAGGTTCTCGGCTATGCTAGTCACAAGGCCCCACAATCATTCAAAGCCCATTTGGTCATAGCACACCAAATAGAAAATGTAAACATTCTAAACAAACACACATACTTACTGATATTTGTAAGTGAATGTGTGCTGCAACGAGACTCCTCCGATAATCACTGCTGTAGCATGGCTTTTTCTGTTTAACAAACTTACATCACTTTGTTTGCCTTTTCCTTATTCGCTCGTTTTTCCGCCTATTTTCTTTCCTTGACTAATGGAGACAATGGGGGTGGAGGAATATTTTCATGTGCAGCATGCATATGCAACTTGGAGTGACCTGCTGTAAAAAAAAGTACTAAATTGTTTATTGCGGAATGAGACCTTTAACATAAAACCATGTAGCGGAAGAGATTCCATTACCGGCGTATGACTTATCATAAGCCACTTCTCTACTGTTCCATGTAAAACAATGCTAACCATGGTTAAAACTTATAACATTTATTTTAAACTAATTGCGCTTCCGAATATTTCTAACCACCCAGCCAATAATAAAACTCATCGGACGTGAATTTCCATTTCTTTTTTGGACCCATTAGTTTTAGTATTTGGACTGTTGGCTCAGCCTTTATCATGTGAATGTGGAAGGAATGATATTCCACATTTTGTTGAGTTGCTAGGAATGTATTTTAGTGATAAAGGCTGAGCCAAAGTGTGTGTGTGTGTGTTTGTGTGTGTGTGTGTGTGTGTGTGTGTGTGGGGTGAGGGAGACTGGGGTGTGTGGCGCTAAGCTAATAACACACTCCTTAGCTGATTCTACACAGTGGAATGAGGGACACAGAGGGTTCCTATCTCTAAGCCAATGATGCATGGGTATCTATGAATGACTACACTTCAGGTGGGGAAGGAGTCGGCTTCACACATGCAGGGGTGTGTGTTTCCTGAGACCATTTACTGAGTCAGTCAGTATGAAAAAGACCATTTTTCATATAAATTTTTATGCTTTTTATTTGAAACATACAAATAGAATGTGTAGCAGTAAAACACAAAATACACTCAGCAAATTGTGTAATGTGAATCTTATATCATTTTTATGACAATCATTCAATAATTCGATTAAAACACATCATCATCACTTATGTTCTCTTCCTTTAATGTCAGCAGGTGTTCATGTAAAAGTTCATTGACAGTTTTTTAGATGGACACCAGGGTTGGCGAAAAAGTGACTCAGCTTTAGACAGATACTAGTGTGTTTGCTGAGAGTGTTGTTAAGACAGGCAGTTATCATAAACAGATTCTCTCTCTGTCACCATTGTGAATATAAAACGGCGCCTCCATGAAAAGCAGCCTAAGACCCAAAACTAAAGCATCTGATAGCACCCCTGACGTCACGTCTGTATGTTCGCTTGCTCAGTCACTGGTTCTTTGTTTCCTGCCAGCTGCTACATTGATCCCCCACCTTCAGAACCTGCAGTCTCTGAGTCATATACCTGAGGCCCCGTTTTATGACTGGCGACAGGCGGGACTCGCAGTCACAGCGAGAGATTAGGCTTTTATGGCTTACTTCATGCTTCCCTATAGCTCTACATGGACATTGACCTTTGGTAACTAGGCACATCACAGGCAGCAGTGTTTCTGTGTTATTCAGAGGGACATCTGACCACGCCAGGTAGTAAGGCTCACACACAGGATAAATATCGAGTTATTGCCCCTGTGCATCTGTGCATTAACCTTCTGCGTATTTTACACAAGGTGCTAGAGAAATACAAACAAAAAAGGGTTGTGTGTGTGGTCACATCATGGAGGAATATCAGTTGTTCTTACTGTGAAATCATGAGTAAAAATTTCAGCCCAGACAAATGTTATATTTGGAATTCTAAGCCGGAGGTTTTTGTGATAGCATAAAGCATATCAATAACAGATAGAATAGCATATTATTTTTTTGGGTTTCTGATTCTGTATTTGATTCAGTCATTACCTCTTCTACTTGCGCTACTATTACTGGTATATGCACATGATGTGTATGTTTAGAACATGTGAAGAGTTCAGATGCAAAACCCTCTAAGTCCATTTTCAGGAAAACGCAAACAAGTTGTTTTCATAATTATTTCCAAGTAATCTCTATAACTGCAATTTAAATATTATCAAGTAAAAACAAATCAAGCCAAAGCAATCCAATTGGATGTGGACAGATATATATAAATATATTTCTGTAAATTCATCGCAAATGGACTTGGAGCGTTTTGCATCTGAACACATAATGTGCTCCTCCTTACTGGCATATGCAGATGATGTATATGTCGAGAACATGTAAGCCACTGGCTAAGATATGATTATAAAAGCAGATGACCACAGCTTCCAAGGTGATCTGGGTTGAGCACCATCTGGTGGCCAAGGGTAGGATTACACAGCATAGTACATAGCATTTCTTAAACAATGTTTACGTGCTGTTTTTTTGTTGTTTGTGTGTGTGGGTATCTGTGTATGTGTTTGTGTGCATGTGCGTGCATGTGTGTGTGTGTGTGTGTGTGTGTGTGTGTGTGTGTGTGCAGTGCGTGTGTCTGGCTGTGAGCAAGGCACAGCGTTGCGTCTGAACTCAACTGACGGGAGGCTGGTAGTGGAGGGAGATGGAACGCTGAGGGTCCGGAACACCCTGAGACTTCCTTCCCGACGACACACACTTTCGCTGTTTACTTCTGGATCAGGGGCCGACCAACGCTCTGTACAAATCTCACTGCAGTATGACCCCCTCAGCCACTCCCATAAGCAGGTATGCAGCCTCCAATGTCCAGAAACAGTGTGTGTGTACTACCTCTGGAACAGTGTGTGCGCTGATGTTCCGGATGACTCTCTCTTTCTTATTCTCTGTCTCTCTCCCTCTCTCTCATATGGCCCAATGCCCCCTTTGCCTCCAACTTCTTTCTCTCATCCTCCATGCCACTCCACCTCCTTTTGCTTTTCTGTCCACCTCGTTCTCTCCTCCGTCCCTCTCAGGTGGATGAGGCTCCGGCCCCGGGGGTACTCCAGTTCCCCCACTCCTCAACGGGGTTGCACAGGAGGAAGCGGGACTGGACCATCCCCCCCATCAGCTTCACTGAGAACTACAGAGGAGAGTACCCCCACAGGATAGTGCAGGTACTGCAGCCAGAAACATATTACAGAGGAGGATAACAACACACGCAAACACACATACTACAGAGCAGGATGCCCCCAAGGGTAGTGGAAGCACTGCACAACAGCACACACACTACATAATAGAATGAAAACATACACAAACACAAACACTACAGAGGAGAATACCCTGGCAGGATAGTTCAGGTACCGCAACACACACTACGCAACACTATGAAATATATACAGTAATCAGGGGGGCATTTCAGGAAGCATGTTTAGTCACTTACCTGGGTGTGTTAATTCAGAGCACGTGACAGACCTCTTATGGCCTTACTGTCCTGGTAAAACAAGGACTTAACTCAAAGTTATTAACAGCTTATCTGGGTTGGTCAATAACCCAGGTACTTGGCCACCGACTATTTTGGCTGCCCGCAAAATCAAGTGCTTCATCAAGCTCCTCCTTTGACAGAATGACAGAATGACAGAATATAACATACATATTTAGAGAGGATAACATTTGCACAGGATTAATATTAACTAAGGTGTTTTTTCTGGACCGTTTTACAAAAGGTAAAGGTTGCCATAAATTTTTACTGACATACCCCATAATGCTTGCTAAAATATGGTGACTGGGACTAAGATCTGTGGTAATAATGGCTTTACGCCATGTCGCCACATAAAACTAATCGCATTCGAATAGGGCGTCACTGTTAATAATCTCAATAATAATCTCCACAGATCAAGTCCACTCTGCAGAAGGAGACGTTGGTCAGATACAGCATTAGCGGTCCAGGCGCAGATCAAGACCCCATTGGCATCTTCCGGATCCACCCCTCAACCGGCTGGATCGAAGTCACCCAGACACTGGACAGAGAGCAGATACCTCTGTACACGGTGAGTGTTTACAGGCCGTAGTACAGATGAGTGTGTAGGCAGGCCATAGTACAGGTGAGTGTTTAGGCAGCCCATAGTAAAGGTGAGTGTTTAGGTAGCCCATAGTACAGGTGAGTGTGTAGGCAGGCCATAGTACAGGTGAGTGTGTAGGCAGGCCATAGTAAAGGTGAGTTTTCAGGGAACACATACTTGAGTACAGGTGAGTAGGAAATTTATACTTGAGTACAGGTGAGTAGGAAATGTATACTTGAGTACAGGTGAGTAGGGAATTTATAGCTTAGATGGGTGTTTGGGGACCTTTTACCTGAGCACAGGTGAGTGTTTAGAGAGCCATCCCTGAGTACAGGTGAGTGTTTAGGGAAGGCATACTTGAGCACAGGTGAGTGTTTAGAGAGCCCATCCCTGAGTACAGGTGAGTGTTTAAGGAAGACATACTTGAGCACAGGTGACTGATTGGGGAATGCATACCTGAGTATAGGTGAGTGATTACAGAAGGCATTCCTAAGAACAGGTGAGTGTTTAGAGAGCCCATACCTGAGTACAGTTAAGTGATTAGGGAAGGCATACCTAAGCACAGGTGAGTGTTTAAAGAGCCCATACCTGAATACAGGTGAGTGATTAGGGAAGGCATACCTGAGCACAGGTGAGTGTTTAGAGACCCCATACCTGAGTACAGGTGAGTGTTTAAGGAAGACATACTTGAGCACAGGTGACTGATTGGGGAATGCATACCTGAGTATAGGTGAGTGATTACAGAAGGCATTCCTAAGAACAGGTGAGTGTTTAGAGAGCCCATACCTGAGTACAGTTAAGTGATTAGGGAAGGCATACCTAAGCACAGGTGAGTGTTTAAAGAGCCCATACCTGAATACAGGTGAGTGATTAGGGAAGGCATACCTGAGCACAGGTGAGTGTTTAGAGACCCCATACCTGAGTAAAGGTGAGTGATTGGGGAAGGCATGCCAGAGTACAGGTGAGTGATTACAGAAGGCGTACTTGAGAACAGGTGAATGTTCAGAGAGCCCATACCTGAGTACAGGTGCATGTTTAGAGAGTGCATACCTGAGTACAGGTGAGTGTTTAGGAAACCCATACTTAGGTACAGGTAAGTGTCCACACAAAACATACCTGGGTTCAGGAAATGTGGCTCAGTACAGATGAGTGTTAAAGAAACTTATATCTAAGTGCAGGTTAGTGTCGTAGGTGCCAACTTTTAAGGGCTCAAAGAGTCAAATCATGTGTGTTGTGTGTGTGTAGGTATATATATATATATATGTATGTGTGTGTGTGTGTGTGTGCGTGTCTGAGTGTGCATGCTTGTAAAATAACAGATTCTCACCTTGTCTACTGCTCCTATGTTCGTTGACTTTAGCTGGTAGCCAGAGCGGATGTTGTGGGTTCAGTGGACCCTGCCGACTCCGAGACTCCGGTTGAAATCATCATCCATGTCATCGACCAGAACGACAACTCACCCATGTTCACACAGCCCATCTATGAGGGCTGGGTGCCTGAGGCAGCAACAGACGGTAAACCCACACGGCATCTTCCTTAAAGTGGACCTCCGATGCTTATTCTCACTGTTCACAGTATTCATGAGTGGGGTGAAATGCATTAAAGAATGTCTTTGTGTGTGGTGTGCAAAGGGTTTGAGTTCATGCGGGTAACGGCAACAGACGCAGACGAGCCAAACACAGACAACTCTGACATCAAATACACGATCATCAAACAGGAGCCTGCTCTTCCTCAGGACGGCCTGTTCTTCATCAACCCTGTCAACGGAGGGCTGTCAGTCTTCATCAAGAACAAACTGGACCGAGAGGTGTGTGTGTTTGTGTGTTGGTGTGTGTGTATGTCTGTGTATGTGTGTGTATGTGTGCCACTGTGCAGCAATGCTGTTAATCTGTTATTCTAATGTTCTTTCTAGACCATTAGCAGCTACAAGTTGACCATCCAGGCTGCAGACACCCGAGGTGAGGGTCGTGCCACCACTTGCACTGTCCAGTTGACGGTGACAGACAGCAATGACAACGCCCCGGAGTTTAAGCAGAACATGGTGAGCACTGTTACCATTGGTCTCAAATGTGTCACTATAGGGGTGATGAACTATAGACAAAGCACTGTGTTTGACGAGTCTTGTCTAAAGCTGCCCCAACATACTTCCTTTAGTCATGGATCTGTAATTCTTCCCCTGTGTTAGGATCCAAATAGAACTGTTCAAGTGGGTGTGTGTGTGTGCGTGTGTGTGTGTGGGCGTGTGTGCGTGTGTGTGTGTGTGTGTGTGTGTGTGTATGCGTGTGTGTGTGTGTGTGTGTGTATTTCCCACCGTCAGTACACTGCCCAAGTGCCAGAGAACAGTGTGGATGTGGAGGTGGTGCGTGTGATGGTGGGCGATGCGGACGAGCCTCACACACCCAACTGGGCCACCAGGTTCTCCATCCTCCGTGGCAACGAGGCCGGCTTCTTCAACATTAGCACTGGCATCAGCAAAGACGAGGGCGTCATCAAAACAGCCAAGGTAACCGTGGCAACGCACATTTCATGTTTCACCCCAGTGTCGCATTTTTGTTTGCAGACGGAGGAAGTCATTTTATTGGCACATTGTTATGCAGGAAGCAGCAACTTGTTTCTGGGTCTGTCTCTTTCCGGCTTTCTCAGGCTCTGGACTTTGAGCAGAACCGTAAGTACACGTTGATCATCGCTGCCGAGAATGAGGTTCCCTTTGAGGCTCCTGTCATCACCTCCACAGCTACGGTCGTCATTGACGTCGAGGACCTGAACGAGCCACCCGTATTTAATCCTGAGCAGAAACTGGTGGTCAAGTCCGAGGACCTGGCGGTGGGCAGTGAGATAGTCTACTATACGGCAGTGGACCCGGATGTGGAGATGAATCAGGCCATTCTGTAAGACGTAGCCCGGAAACATTACTACTCCAACAAATGCAACATACACACACTCAGCATACACACTGCAAACTCATCACCCACACACACTGCAGACCCAGTACTCACACACTGTAAATCCATCAACCACACACACTGAAAGACAGTATTTACACATCACTATCACAATGTCAACAATTAGTTTCAACAATTAGGTGCAACTTAGAGGAACTACATTAGAAGCAGATCAGAACTACATTAGGTCCAGATAGGAATTACATTAGGACCATATAGGAACTAGGCCTAAATAACAACCAGATAGGAACTACATTAAGACCAAGTAGGAAGGACATTAGGACCAAATCAGAACTACATTAGGACCATATAGGAACCAGAGAAAGGTCAAAAGGTCAAAATGAACCAGATGATAATGATGATGAGGTCAGCAAAAGACTGTTAAGAGTATCCACTAACTACTATCACAGTCCATGTATGTGTGGTCTTGCTTTGTTTTCTCCTGACGTGTATGTGTGTGTGTGTGTGTGTGTGTGTGTGTGTGTGTGTGTGTGTGTGTGTGTGTGTTTCTCAGGTATCGAGTGGGACAGGATCAGGGAGGCTGGTTGGCCATTGACCAGACTAGCGGTCTCATCACTGTGAAGAGCCCAATGGACAGGGAGTCTCCATTTATGACCAACAGGCAATACAGAGCCACCATTTATGCCATCGACCAAGGTACTATGAGACATTATAGAGTCACCATTTATATCATTGAGCACGGTACTATGAGACAATACAGAGCCACCATTTATATCATTGACCACGGTACTATGAGACAATACAGAGCCACCATTTATATCATTGACCACGGTACCATTGACCATTGTCCGAGAGCCACAGCCATGCCCCATTCACTAAGGTATTATGAGCAAGTCATGCCTCAGGCAGGATGAAGAGATAGACAGGCAAACAAACAAACTGTCTAAATAACTGTGTGACGCATAGATGGATGGACAGACAGACAAATACAAAGACTGACTGAATAAGTTTCTGACACATTGGCAGATGAACGGACAGACAGACAGTAAGGCAGACAGACAGATACAAAGACTGACTTATTACCTCTTTGACAGACAGAGCGACACAAAAGTTGACTGAAAGACGCAGACCTGTACACAGACAGACAGACAAAAGGATTGCCTGATTAATTTCCTAAACAGACACACTGACACAAATGAATCGACATACTCCTCCTCACTCCTTCCTCTCCTCTTCCCCAGCACCAGACAGCAGTCACATCCCTGCCACAGGCACCGGCACCCTGCTTATCGAGCTGGAGGATGTCAACGACAATGCCCCCACCGTCCAGCAGAGGGAGCTCATCATGTGCAACGAGAAGCCCGTGCCTGCCTTGCTCACCGTCAGCGACCCAGACGGACCCGGCTTCTCCAACCCCTTCAGGGTGGAGCTCAACAGTAGCCTCCGCAACCAGTGGCACGCCAAGATGAACGACAACAGTAAGGGGGGGGGGTATCCAGATAGATCACAACAGCAAAGGGGGAGGGTGCAAGATGGGTGACAGCAGTGAGGGTGGGATGTCCCAAAATGGATGACAACAGTGATGGGGTGGAGAGGGGGTTGGGGTGGCCAGGGGACTGTAGGGGTGAGGATGCTTGGGGGCTGTGGAGATGAGGATGCTTGTATGATGGGGGTTGGAGAGTTGCAAGCTACATGATTAATTGCAGGCTTTGTAATTAAGCTAAATATTTACTGTAACTGTGACTAATTGTGTTGAATCAAATTGTGATTTTAATAAAACATTAATTAATTGTGCACCCCTGCACCAGATCACAGCCAGTAAGTGTTCTTAATTTACTCTCCACCGTCTATTTACATCAGGCCTGTTTTGTGTTTACATTTGTGTTTTCTGTTTCATGTTTGTGTTGGTTTTGTGTTCATGCTTTGTGTTCATCTTTTGTGCTTTGCGTTTTGTGTTCATGTTTTGTGTTTGTGTTTATGTGCCGTTGTGTGTATGTTTGTGTTTGTGGTTGAGTTTGTGTTTTGTGCTTTTGTGTGTATGTTTGTGCTTGTGTTTTTGTGCTGTTGTGTGTATGTTTGTGCTTGTGTTTTGTGCTGTTGTGTGTATGTTTGTGTTTTGTGTTTATATGCTGTTGTGTGTATGTTTGTGCTTGTGTTTTTGTGCTGTTGTGTGTATGTTTGTGTTTTGTGTTTTGTGTTTATATGCTGTTGTGTGTATGTTTGTGCTTGTGTTTTGTGCTGTTGTGTGTATGTTTGTGCTTGTGTTTTTGTGCTTTTGTGTGTATGTTGGTTTGTGTTTTGTGTTTGTGTTTGTGTGCTGTTGTGTGTATGTTTGTGGTTGTGTTTTGTGTTTGTGTTTATGTGCCGTTGTGTGTATGTTTGTGTTTGTGGTTTTGTTTGTGTTTTGTGCTGTTGTGTGTATGTTTGTGTTTTGTGTTTGTGTTTATGTGCTGTTGTGTGTATGTTTGTGTTTGTGTTTTGTTTGTGTTTATGTGCTGTTGTGTGTATGTTTGTGTTTGTGGTTTTGTTTTGTTCTTATGTGCTGTTGTGTGTATGTTTGTGTTTATGTGCTGTTGTGTGTATGTTTGTGTTTGTGTTTACGTGCTGTTGTGTGTATGTTTGTGTCTGTGTTTTGTGTTTGTGTTTATAAACATAAATGTGCTGTTGTGTGTATGTTTGTGTTTGTGTTTATGTGCTGTTGTGTGTATGTTGGTTTGTGTTTTGTGTGTGTGGTTGTGTTTTTCACGTTGTGTTTGTGGTTGTGTTTTGTGTTTTTCACATTGTGTTTGTGTGTGTGTGTGAAGGGACGGAGATCCTGCTCAGCATGAGGGTTGCCTTGAGCAAAGGCCAGTATGACATCATCATGACTGTCTACGACAACCAGGGCCTTGGCCAGGTGAACACACTGCAGGTGGAGGTGTGTGACTGCACAGGGAATGACAAAAACTGCAAGGACACCCGAGCCGCAGAGTTTGGCCTGCCTGGAATTCTAGGAATTCTGGCTGGCATCCTGTTTTTACTTCGTGAGTGAACATTGTTTTGCATGTTCAAGAGTGTGCTTACCAATTAAAGTGGATTATTCCATGGGGGCAGACTGAGGACAGACTAATTTATTTTTAAAGCTTTAAGACAATTCCTCAAAAACATGATGGAAAAAAGCAAAACCTTAATAGGAACGCTGTGATTCCTTGGGCATTCGCATACACTAGTTTCTCAGAGGTGGGAATGTAGTGATTCCTTGAATACTGTCACACACTAGTATTTTCCAAATGGATATGCCGTTATTCCTTGAACACTGTCACACACTAGTATTTTCCAAATGAAAATGCCGTTATTCCTTGAACACTGTCAGACTCTGTCATCTACCAGATGGAAAAGCTTTAATTCGATAATAAAATCGTTACATAATACTATGTCGCAGATGGGAATCTTGTAATTCCTCACAGTGTAGGCTTACACACTGTCACCACCAGCATCTCCCAAATGGGCACGTAGTGATTCCTTTAGCATTTCCCAACTGGCAATGTTACCCCTTAAAGGAGAACTTCGGTGTAAAATGAAAATTGTCATGTTAAAACACAGGCGCGGCTCGTCAATATGGGCAGGTGGGGCAGCGCCCTCCAAAAAAACATCCACCCCAAAACATAGTTCCTCCTAATAAATAATGTTAACTGTTCTGCTTGCTACGTATTTAACTACTCTGTCGTATATGGTTTGTGTCTGTGTTTTTTTTATAACTATTTATTTAGCACTGTGGAATTGAATCTCAAATACTTTTGTTGATTGCAGTTATGGGGCAGGACCGGTCACTGCCCACATTCATCCGTTGATTTTTCCTATTCACCTGGCGTCAGTTGTCGGAATTGCAAGCAGCGCTAATAGAGTCCAATAGGGGCAGGAGAAAGTCTGCCCCAACCGGCTTTTTTTTTACCTTCTAGCAGCTCACAGATCAGTACTCCTCTAGTAACGTTAGACCTAATCCAATCGTGTCAAATGCAGTGATGGCCTGCAGCACAGAACCTGCCTTGTCAAACAGCATGGACTTTCTGTTTAAAAAAACATGCATTTCATGGACTGAAATTAGAAGATAAGTTAGTGATCAAGCAGCTTGGCCCAGGCAGACCAGACGTCAGTATAACACAGACAACTAAGGACAAAGGGAATATATATACAACCGAACATTTTCGCGAACATGGTATGATGAAAAACAAACGGCTGTGTGGTTGCTCCGTTTTGTTTTCCATGTCTACTGTTCAGATCGTGCTTAGGGCAAGGGGACATATAGGGATTACAGGAGTTAGCGACGTGAAATACTTTTCCGAAGTAGCAAAAAAGAACACTCAAGCAAAGCACATTTAGTGTGCTATAAAACTACCCATGCTAGGTCAAGTTAATATCACAGCACACTTAGATGAGGGCTATCATGTAAGCATTCAAAATCAATTAGAGGCAAAATGTGTCGTTGTGCTTATTATATGAGGCTGTTGCTTTGTTTGCCTTTAGTGCATTGGGAATTTCATTGGTCTTCATAGCGCTCCATAATCATAGCGCTACATTAATGTTAATATTTAAAAAAAAAAGAATTTTGAAACACATGCTGTATGGTGCTGCTTGCAGACAGAATTATTATAGACCTGCTTAGCCGAATTACTACATTAATTAGGTTTTTAATAGGCCTGTCAGTATACATTATTCTATAACATTTGGTCAGGGTAGTGATTCAGGATGGAGTCATTCGTGTCTGCCCCACCAATATTTATGCTCAGGAACCACTACTGTTAAAACATCATACCTAGTTGGTATGTGTACTGAGGAGAAAAAATGATTTAGCCTGTTGCATTCAGAGTTTCAGAGAGCACGAAGCATGACGACTACGCTTTTTTTAGACCATTAAAACAGCTCGAAGAAACTCCACACTCCATCGGTAGTACAACAAAGGCTCTGGCATTCAAAACAAAGCACTGAGAATATTGTAAATGTACACAAAGTTTATTTAAAAAAAAACTCCAAACAATTCGATTGTTCTACCTCTCCTCCTATTCTTCCTGCTGGTTCGTGTTCGTCAATCGACTTGTGCGGACTTTCATCATGGCGGCGACAAGAAACTACAGCAAGGTACTGCCTGTCAAAACAGTTTTATTATTAAATGTTGTGTACACTCAGCGCCTTTGTTGTACTAACAATGGAGTGTGGAGTTTCTTCAAGCTGTTTTAATGGTCTAAAAATAGCATAGTCGTCATGCTTCGTCTAAGGGCACCTACCACTTCCATTGTTAGCCTTCTGGGACAAACGATAAAAAATAGCTAAACTCTGAATGCAACAGGCTAAATAATTTTTTCTCCTCAGTACACATACCAACTCGGTATGATGTTTCAACATGCCAATTTTCATTTTATACCGAAGTTCTCCTTTAAGGACTGTCTCCCTCCATCCTTCCCAGGCAGGGCTGCAGTAATTCCTTTATCCAAGTTCTTGAGCACTAGCGTGCAACCATAATGTGTGTCCCTTCTCCTCCTGTAGTGGTTTTGCTCCTGCTGCTGCTGCTGGTGAGGAAGAGGAGAAGGAGTGCGATGAAGAAGCACATCCTGTTGGAGGATGATGAGGACGTCAGGGACGAGCTGTTCTACTATGACGAGGAGGGTGGAGGAGAGGACGACAAGGTGGGGGGGGGGGGGGGGGGGGGGGGACAAGTGGACAGACACACACACATTTACAATGGATTGGTAATGTTAATGTGGTAATGGGATGGTAATAACTCGAAATGAAAATGTGTCCACGTGACACCAGAAAATGCAATAGAGAGTTAGCAGACCATTTGGCAATATTAGCTGAATGAATAAAAAACAAAATACTAGTAGTACTTTGAAAAAGTATAACCATTCTGATTGACCCCCCAAACTCCAGGAGTTTGACCTGAGCCAACTGCACCGGGGTCTGGACAACAGGCCAGAGGTTTACAGGGACGACGTGGCCCCCACCCTTACGTGTGCCGCCCCCCTGTACCGGCCCCGCCCCACCAACCCCGATGACATCGGCAACTTCATCAGTGAGGTAAGGACCTTCACCCTGTGTTCCTGTGGGTGAACGCATACACACACTGTGTTTGTGTGTGTGTGTGTGTGTTTTACAGTTTTACATACTCAAACTTGTCATGAACAAAGAATCAATACCCCAGCCTGAAATCATCCAATTTACCGTTTCTAACCTTTTAAGATGCACCGTGGTTGAGTAGCCAGTTATTCAGCTAGTGGAACAGCTAATTATTCCGCTACTAGAACTGCAAATCATTCCGCTGGCGAAACAGCCAGTGATAACACCAGTGGACCAGCCAATCACTCAGCTAGTAGAACATCCAATCATTTTGCTAGTGGAACGACCAATCATTTAATTAGCAGAACAGCCAATCCTTCTGCTAGAGGAACAGCCTGTTATTTCAGTAGTGGAATAGTTACTTATTCAGCCAATCATTTGGCTAGCAGAACAGCAAATAATTTGATTAGCGGAGGTTTGAGTGTATCTAGGATTGTTGTGTGCAAAACCCAGAAATGATGTTTGTTGTGTCGTCATTCCCCCAGAACCTGAAGACAGCGGACAATGACCCCACAGCGCCCCCTTTTGACTCCCTTCTGGTGTTCGATTACGAGGGCGGCGAGTCGATCTGCAGCTCTCTCAGTAGCCTCCAGTCGAGCAGCTCTGATGGAGACCAGGACTACCAGCAGCTGCAGGACTGGGGCCCGCGTTTCAGGAAGCTGGCAGACATGTACGGAGGAGGGGAGGACGATGAGCTGTGAAGAGAGGGGCAGAGAGAGAGAGAGAGAGAGAGAGAGGGAAGAGAGGGAAGGAAAGAGATGAAGGCAGCACGACGAGCTGTGAAGAGAGGGGCAGAGAGAGAGAGAGAGAGAGAGAGGGAAGGAAAGAGATGGAGGGAGCACCATGAGCTGTGAAGAGAGGGGCAGAGAGAGAGAGAGAGGGAAGGAAAGAGATGGAGGGAGGAAGATGAGCTGTGAAGATGTCGCTGAGTCTGCTGGGGAGAGGTGCTGAAGGGTGGCTTGTGTTGTGTTGCTGTGTCCTTTACTTAATGCCTTGCTTTAAAGCCACATTGTGTCATTTTTTAAATTTCTTATTAACAAAAATAGTTTTTCCCTCATTCATAAGTATGTGGTTTTCTCATTGTGATATGCAACCTCACCACTACATGGGGTAGTGATAGGCCGTCAGGGAGTAGTAGGGGGTAGTTAAATCAATTAAAACAACAGTGGAGCAATTTTGAAAATACATTTTCTAGGGTGTACAATGATACCAAAACTAGTGTCTACAATTTTTCATTTTGAAGGCAGTCCCATGGTGTAGATGTTGTGACAGTCAATACTAATTGTGAAGCTGTGAATATTGTCATTTTCATTCTATGTTAGTTTCCTAATGAGTTGATAAAGCAGAGTGCACACTACATATTTCTATATATTTCTACAATTTTGTGTCAAAACTGCTTGTTGTGATAATGGGGGCTTTTTAATTCAGCAAAAATTAAAATATTTGTTTTAAGTCATGTGATAATGTTTATTACACTCAATGTCTACGTTGAAGAATATAGTGAAGAGGTAAATGTGGGACCATGCATATGTTTTAAGTGTTTTATTAATGTATGACATGAGGCCTAAGAAATGTTTAGTGAAAACATGATAGGAATATTAGATGTTTTGCTTTCACTTTTTAGTTTGTGGTGGAACACTAAAATGTCTGATATTTTTGTGCAAATTTATTACTTAATGTACTTCAATCACTGCTATAAACTTCATGCATCTGTTAAGAAAGTTTTTAATACTGAAATAAACAACATTTTAAAATCTCCTCTTCCTACTCTGTTTCCTGTGAGCACTTGACTCATACTTTTAGCACCTCACCATAACTTCCTGCTGTCCTTAGAAGGCTTTTGCCTCACACCCATCAGCCAATAAGAAAAGGCTTTGGCCCCACACCCAATCAGAGAACGCTTTTGCCCCACACCCATCAGCCAATCAGAGAGGCTCTCACCCAAGAGGTGAGGAGCATGCGTGATGCGTCAGAGTCCTGACTGAACTTTGACCCCTGCTGGGTTTACAGCAGGGGGAATAAGACGAAAGAAAGAGATGTGGTGAAGAAGGCATGTAGGCGTTGGTCCGTCTTTCAGTGTTGATTCCTTGAAGGCTTCAGGGTGTTGTGTTGATTTGTGTTCCGTGGGGTGCGTAAGGTGAAGAGTGGTCATCACTGAAGAGCTGCATGTTGGCAAACGGATGACCGAAACAAAGGTGAGAGCCTGCACACCCACACCAACATCCACACAGCACGCACACCAGCGCACTACCTGAACACCAGAACACACCTGAGACATGTCTGTGTGTGTGTATAGCTTTGTCTATATGTGTGTGTGTGTATAGCTTTGTCTATGTGTGTGTGTGTAGGTTATATTTGCTTTTGTGTATATGTGGATGTATATGTGTGTGTATGTGTTACTCTGTTATGTGTATGTGTCTATGTATATGTGTTAGTGTGGTGCGTGTGTATATGTGTCTGTGTGTGTGCAGGACGTTTTTGTATGTTTATGTGGTACGTAAATACGTACTCTGTTTTGTGTTTGTGTGTGTGTGTGTGTGTGTGTCTGTCTGTCATTGTTGTGAGGACTGTAATTAGCCAAATGACTGATAAGCTCAGTGACATTAACAACAATAGTCCTAACAGGGTTGAGCTGGTCCTTCTGACATCAACAACAATAGGCCTGATAGGGTTGAAGTGGTCACAGGGGCTGACCCGCCCTGGGTGTCTCCGCTCCAGTCAGCGTGGAGGACCTTTGGAACACACCGTGCCGCTCGGCCTCCTGGTGTTTCAGCTCTAGTGAACACCAGCGCTGTGTGCCTGACAAGTGCTGTTTTTTAACACATTTGCGTTGACATGTGCTACAGTGTAATTCGACTTACAAAAATGTATGTCTTTATAATACTGGTCAACAACTTAATGTTACAACAGCTGTCTAAATGTGATGAGTGGCTAAACAGGATGAGAAGTCAGAGAGAGGTGCTTATGACAGACTTAATTTTCCAGGCTATCAAGTCTGTGTGTTTGTGTGTATGTGTGTGTGTGTGTGCGTGTGTGTAACATACTTGACTGTCTGCTGTTCTGTGACAACAGATGACCCAGAACATGTTCCAAGAGGGCCTCTATCAGGTGTTCTTCAAAGAGAAGCCACGCCCCCGACCTCGGGCCCGCCCCCTCTTAGCGAGCTCCAATCAGACTGAGATAAAGGAGCTGCGATTGGCCCGTTGGTTTGGAGCTGTGGTGAACACCCGCCTCATCTTGACTGGGGTGAGACACAGTTTAATGATACTTCAGAGTCGGTGTATATACTGTAAGATGTAGATTTAGGTCAAGGACAGTTTATCTACAGAGCACATTTTTAACAACAGATGCAGAATCCAAAGTGCTTTACAATGAAAGCAATTGCATTTAAACAAAAAACTAATACCACTAATTGTCAGAAAAACAAATGTGAGATCCAAATAATATACCATTGGAAGATATATAAAGTTAAAACAACAAATGAAATAATATTAATAAACAATGGAGAAAAAAGAAAAAGTAATGAAAAAAAAAAACAAATCAACATACCTAAAAATCAGAGCTAATGATTGTTAAAGGTCTCATTCTGTGAGAAACTGTTTAGTACTTGCTCTTTTTGAAATGCGATAGGTCACTCCGAGTTGTATATGCATGCTGCAGGTGCAAATGTTTTTCTACCCCGTTTGCCCCCATTAGTCAATGAAAGAAAGTAGGCGGAAAAACACAGGAATAAGAAAAAGGCAAACAAAGTGACGTAAGTTTGTAAATTAGAGAAAGCCATACCACAGTTGTGATTATCAGAGGAGTCTCATTGCAGCACACATACACCTAGCAAAATATAGGTATGTGTGTTTGTTTAGAATGTTTAAATGTTTTATTTGGTGTGCTATGACCGAATGGGCTTTGAATGATTGTCGCCAGTGACTAGCATAGCCGAGAACCTGTCTTTTTTCCCTGCTCCATCTCCTCCACCAAACTAGAACAGCATGTAACAGGAGCACTAAAGCATTTTTTTTCACCAAAACCAGCTCACAGGGCATTCATAAATACTAGAGATCACCGCAAAATGAATAAAAAAACGATGCAACGACACCTGTAAAGATAAGTGAACTTGAAAAGCCATTGTCATGCCACTGAGGCTGATGTTTCAGTGTGTTGCATCACTGGCCATAATACTGTGTTTTAACAAGCTGGCACCATATCAATGCTATATTTACATAAGACCCCTGGATGGTGTCTCACTATGAATGATGGGCAGCTGTGGCCTAGTGGTTAGGGAATTGGTCTTGCAATCAGAAGGTTGCCGGTTCAAATCCCGCCCTACCAACAGTTGAGATGTGCCCTTGAGCAAGGCATCTAACCCCACACTGCTCCAGGGACTGTAACTGAAACCCTGTAAATATCTGTAAGTCGCTTTGGATAAGAGCATCAGCTAAGCGTAATGTAATGATAGAGGACAGTGTTTTGAAGTCGTTTTAGGGTGCATTTGTGAGATGTATGTCAGTGTACGAGGCCCCTATTCCCCTCCCATCCTCTTCCACTGCTTTGATGACCAGTGCAATGAGATACACCTGTGACTTCTCTGTGACCTCACGATGACCTCTCCACGACCTCTGACCCCTCAGGTGGTGCAGCTGCTCAGCTCAGTGGCCTGCATCTTGTCCACCGCCTCCTACTCCTGCCTCCTCTTCAGCTGCTCCGTCACCATGACAACGCCACTGTGGGCCAGCCTGTTTGTGAGTGACACACTCACCTCCCATCAGCCCTTGCAGCTCTTCGTGTCATCACGCCTTTGGGCTGTCAACGACTGTCAGAAAGCACTGCTTATTATATGAAATATAAATGTTATTACCCAAAATGTACATTTTTCTTAACTTTCATCTTTAGTAGATGCCCTTGTCATGTTCTAAACATCATTGGGCTCAGTGACCAGATCGTAACATTTGCATCTTTTCTTACAGTTTATTTTCAGTGGAGGGCTTACCATTGCTCTGCAGAGGAAACCCACCAAGATTAAAGTAAGATTCCTTGATGATAAATTCAAAATCATTGAAATATGTTAAAGGTAGATAAAGTTGATATATCTTTTGCATGCACAGAACCCATCCCATCCCAATCCACCACCACCACCATTACATATAAGGTGTAATGTGCATCACATTGCACAATCACATTGCACAAACACATTGCATTGCTTGCCATACCATTCACAGACTTGTTAAAGTCATCAGACGTGTTAAGATGAGTTGTTAAATTCACCACCTGTCCATGTACCCTGAGCACAGGTGATAGTTTTGATGGCCTTCACCGTCATCTGCCTCCTGCTGGGGATAGTTGCTCTTTTCACCTTCACACTCAAGCCCACGGACTCCCACCATCCACCAGGAAACATCCAGCAGGTGAGTGTGTGTGTGTGTGTGTGTGTGTGTGTGTGTGTGTGTGTGTGTGTGTGTGTGTGTGTGTGTGTGTGCGTGCATGCCTGTGGTTTTTGTATCAGTGTGCGTACATGCAACATGCAACACACATTTAATATTCACATGCATTTTCAGTATTCAGTTTTGTGTAGAGTATTATTTCCTTAACTTTGTTCCCTCTTTTTTTCCCGCTCCTTCTCTCTCTGTCTGTCTGTCTGTTCCTCTCTTTTTGAGCCTCTCTCTGTTTGTCTCTGTTTCTTTCTATCTCTCTGTCTCAGCGTGCTGGCTTGTACGTGCTGAAGGGCAGCTCAGTCTTCTTCATGGTCCTGTGTGTTGTGGCCTCGCTGAACACCCTCTTTCTCACGTGGAGGGGCTTGCAATGTTACAGCACCCCCTACAGGCAGGACTACACCAGTGTACTGCAGGTGAACTATTCAACCCAAACACAGATTTAAAAAAGGGGAGGGATTGCTTCACCGGGTCAGAAATAGTAAAGAAAGAATAAAACAGGGTGTTAATCAAAAACATCAAAAATAGGCCTTCAACTTGTTGATACAACAACAACAAAAATTGCACACTCCTGAAAGTTACAATTACAAAGCCTTTATTGATTACTGGCTACATGCCTACACGTTTCAACAATCCTCTGTCTTTCTCAGGGCATGTCAAACAATCACAGGAGAACTAATTTACAGCTAAGGAGGTGGAAGTAGGACAGTCACATGACCCAAAACCCCACCCCTCTAAACCCACACAGGAAATATACCAAAATAACCAATATAAATATACCAAATATTTCATAATCCTTCGCAAAACCAAACACTTAAAGTATCTTTTAACAATCCATGCAAGACATGAGAAGTTGTTATACTTATCATAAAATATTGTGTATTTTTATGTTGCTTATTAACAAAAACAAACATTCCATTCATAAGTATAAGCTCATAAATATGTAATTACCTCACCCAGCTAACTGAAGTGTTGTTGTAAACTTCTAGTAAACTGAATTTGTCATTTCTATACTGTATACATGGTGTTGGTAAGCGGAATAGTGGCTGCCATGTTGTGCTGCCATTTTGAGACTATTGGCACCAAAAGAAGACAACAATAGAAACATACAGCTTTTGAGTTTACTCTGTGTTTCAACTGGCATACTTTCAGCATGCTTTACACAGATAATGCTGAAAAATGGACCAGGAGGACATGACATATAAGTTAAAAAATTAAGACAGTTAAAGATGACATGAATATGTAAAAATAAATAAAATACCTGCAAAGAGGAAATTAATTAGAAAATAATCAGAAATAATTTAAAGGCAATACATTTCACAAAGTATTTTGGATAAAACTGTTAAAATAACCAGAAACAATGCTTTGTAAAATGATGATGTGTTAATCCCAGAGGGAATGTTTAAGGTAATGGTTTAGATATGGCTATATTGGCTAAACATATGGCTATATTTAGATATATGGCACAGCTGATAAACTCAAGTGCAGTTTTAGTTACACCCCAGTAGTGCATGTGATATAAGAGAGTGTACAGACGCACAGGGACAGACACACAGTGACAGACGCACAGTGACAGACACACAGTGACAGACACACAGTGACAGACACAGGAAACTTTACACTTTATGTTACGGTCCCTGTGACAGTATATCTACATCATAAACATACAGTGGAACAAAGTTTGTAACAAAATGTACCATTACATACTTAAACTGTACCTTAGGGTAAGGATTAGGCTTAGATATAACATGTTGTTACCTGTAGATGCACTGTAAACGTAACTGTTAAAATAACGTGCTACTGGAAGCTCTTTACTTACATGCACTGTGTTTCCAGGAGTCAGATGACCCCGCAGACCCTCTCCTGGACAGAGATGAATTCAGCCTATAGTGAAGAATTGTACCCATTTGCTTAACTCTGTGTGCGTGTATGTGTGTGTGTGCACATGTGTGTGTTTGTGAACATGTTGGGGTGTGTCTGTGTGTGTGTGTGTGGGTGTGTGGAAGGTTTGCAGATGTGTGTGTCTTGCTGTACATGTACAATCCTTTATGCACAGCTTATCTTATTTATTTATGACTCCAGTAATACACAAGGATGCAGAGGCTCCTCTAGAATGACCTTCTGTAAATGTGCCATGACACTGTTCTTCACTCATATCCTTTGTTTTCTTCATCTATTTTTTACAAGAGAGTTTGAGAAAACTGATTGGTAGACAAAAAAAACTTGCATGTAAAATGAATTAAATCACACCCTTCCAACATTCCCATTCTCTGTTTTTTTCCTTTGGGGAACGTTTGAGGAAGGGTCATTCAGGTGCCCTAAGACACAATAATTGTCTTAACAGCTCCCCCTGCTGGTAGTGAGGTGTAGTTTCTTTATACTTCAAAACCAAGCAATTGTATAACAATGTTCAGCAAAATACGTCATGATGCAAGACAACCACCACTTAACAACAGTAACAAGGAGATGCATTGCTTACTACTTATGCATTACTGGCTTTATCAAGTAGACAGCTGTGGGCAACTGTGGCCTAATGGGTAGGGAGTTGGTCGTGGGATTGGAGGGTGGCAAGTTTGAATCCTGTACCAGAAGGGAAAAATGTACGTTGGAGGAGTACTCTCCTGCACACTCATCAATGGCTGAAGAGGTGCAAGGCATCTAACCCCACGTTGCTCCAGAGGTCTGGCCCTGTGCCTAATTCACTGTAAGTCGCTCTGGATAAGGGAATAAAAGAAAAAGAAAATAGTCTTTGTGTGTGCTGTAAAGTAGTTTGAAGAAATTAAATCAGAATTGGCCAAAATCGGTATCGTCAGGTCACTCCATGAAAAATTGGAAGTCGGAATCGGCCCAGAAAATTGCAGTCAGTGCATCTTTAAATACAAGAGCAACTGTCAATGTCTCCGGCCCACCTTAATAACAATACACATTACTAAAGTCAACATATAATATATTTAAAGCATTTCATTGCACAATTGCCTTCTGTGTGTTTGTGTTATGGGGGTTCTCTCATGTCAGTAAATCTCCTAATCCAGCTGAAACCAACCAAACTGCAACAATACTTCAGCTTTTGGAGTGGCACTCCTTGTTTGCAGAGAATGTTCCATTTGTTTCATTAAGCATGAGAAAAAGAAAGATAAACAAAGTCTCATACAGACCATACCCAAGTGACAGTTGTGAACAGATCAGTTCTCATTTCTCAGGCTGGCTTTAAAGCATCTTACATGATGGGGCATGGAAAACAATGTGACTGCCAACAGAGCTGCCAACATCAGTAGTATTTCAAGTTCTATCGTATGGGGTGGAGCTGATCATGTGAGCATTATCTGGCCAGGTTGAATTGAAACAACCAGGAGTTTTATGCTTTAGGTTGAAGCATGGATAAACTGAATGCCCCTTTTTTCCCCAACTATGTTTTTGGATACTGATTCCACTTAATGGTAAGCTTTTCTGCCATTAATCAAACTGGCACCTTGAGACATGTTTTATCCTGCTGAGCAGGGCTTAATTTGAAGGGGAAGCATGCCGGAGCGCGCTCCGGAACCTCTGACGTTGGCTCCGGCAGCTGATTATACTTGATCCGGTGACCCGTCACCTCTTTTGACTAAGTAACAAAATTGTAAAAAAATGTTAGTTACATTGTCTTGCTTTGTTGACTAAATACTACATTAAATATATTAATTGGTACTTTATTTTGTCCTGATTTGATGTGACTAGTGTTATTACAATACAGTTTAGTTTTGGTGCGCGCGCACAGCATGCTTTTTCTTTTTTTTTTCCCTGTCGGAGTCACATCCTCTGCGCTCCGGGACCTCCCACTTTACAAATTAAGCACTGCTGCTGAGGTTACTACAGGTAAATGGATTTTGTAAAGGAAGTGCAACCTGATATGTGTTATCTGAAGTGAAAGCAAACGTCAAAACTGAATGACTGAGTTGAGTGAAAGATACCTGCTGAAAGTTTCAGAGAGTGAAAGAAATCTTCACAAAAACATGGTGAGTAGGTGTATCACTATATATATATTTGCAGAATTTGTGTTGTTACCTGGTCTCCCGCAAGAGATTGACCAGGTACTGCAATGACCCTGTCCGTGTGGGTGTGTGTGTCTGTCAGTGTGGCTATCCGCCCAATGTCTTTAGCTAAGCCTAGCCAAGTACAGTGATAACTTATAGGCAGTTTTTCTTGAAAGTTTCTCAGCTCTGTAACCTAAGATGTGTAGCATGTTTACTCCGGCACCCGAAACTGTACATTAATGCAAAGCGTGGTGTAGTGCGGGTTATTATTGATTTGTTTACCGATAATGTACACAGCCATTGCAAGATATGTTACATGTTGTGTTATGTTAAGATAAATGTTACAAGGTAATGAGTTAGTAATCTTCCTGTTGGTTGGGCAGTTTGCCCTCTAGAGTGTATTCTGAAAACATGAGGTATCTCATTCTGATTTACATGAGGTGGCACATGGTGAAACTGGTTAGACCACATTCAGTCATGGTTTCTCAGAAATGCAGAAATGTGGGTGTGTGTGTTTCGTGGTCAAGACCAACACAATTCATTACATGTGGTCTGGCCATTTTAGTTCCAACTAAAACACACCATGCCTTTTTTCTCTGAAAGTTCACTCCATGAAGATAGGCCAGAGCCTTCCAAATGTTTTTTGGCCATGAGTGACCGGTCAACAGTGAGGTCTGCTGACCTCCCACCCCAAAGATGGTGAGAACCTTTTTCCGTTCTTAGCTGCTAAAGTGCATCACTACGACCCTATTGAATGTATCATCATATCGGCAGCTATATTCATTCTGATTTGTAACTCTAAAAAACATAATGCAACAAATCACAAGGTTACCCATGCATCAGAAATCCTGACCAAAATTTCTAAATTCCATACTAAATGTTCCATACAAGTGTAAATGTCCATCTTAGTTTATAACTTTATGACCAAAACATCTAACGTGCTATCAATCTGATGTCACTCCCAAAGAGAACCTCAGCTTTTTAATTTCTCCTACCTCCAGCTTTTCTTCCTGACTTTTCCTAAGCAGCACTGCCTTTAACCCATATAATATTGCTGGTTTCACCATCACCTTCTACACTTTTACTTTTATTCTTGCCAACCAGCAGTAGTCCAACTTCCACCTCTGCCTTGTAGGTCGAAAACATTGGTGGCTGTCGTTGTCTATCCGCCCACACCAATCCGGTGTAACAGGCCATACTATATCCCCAGTCCAGACTATACCTACATTACCTAAATACTCTAGATTGTTATAAGGTAATAACCTTTAGGTGTATTTAACTGCTTTTGTTTTGAAGTGCAAACCAAGAGACACTTATGGAACCTGGACCAACGCTCATCTCCATGAAGTGCGATAAGTCCATGGATGCGCCAGAGGATTTTGCAAAAGATGAAAGAACTTTTGGAGAAGGGTGAGAATTTTTGTGGTAGCTACATATAAACATATGTCATATAACATCCATGTGCATCTGTCATTCATATTGCCCTTTTATTTTTGACGTTAGCCTTTATTGTTCATGAATTCCATAAATACTTACAAATATTAAATACAAGATTTTGAAGGGGGTTAGGGGGTTCTTTCCATTACAGTGAGAGGACACAATACAGCAAGATCTCCTGGACTAAATAAGATGATGTTGTTGTAGCGTAGAGACCCTAACCCTCCAGGCACTTTAATGGATTCCAATAAGCCTTGACATTTTTAGCTAAAAACTCTTGAACCTATTGTGTTTTATTAGTGCCGCCAGTCAAGGAAGGCCTGTGTCACCTGTGCCCAGCTGTGTGTCCATAAAGAGTGACCAGTCCATGGTACCACCACTACATTTTAGTACAGATCCAGGTCTTCCTGAAGAAAGGTACGGCATGGTCACTATGCTCTGCACAACTGACTAACAGCTTCAGTAGAAGTTCTGGTTGAGTTCAAGTTTGTAATGCGAAAAGGTGTAATATAGATTACATAAATAAATGATCAAACAAAGGAATACAGATAGTGTATGTCGATCCCCTCATCATTCACAAGGGAATGTAAGAAAAACTTTGATGATTTGAATTAGATTGTGGCTACTGATACGTCTGTCACAAAAACAGCATGAAGTCCACACGTCCATACTTCTGTCCACTACTAGTATCTCAAGCTACTCTGTTATCTCAGGCTACTGTGTTATTTCAGGCTACTGTGTTATCTCAAGCTACTGTGCTACTGCGCCCTGGTGGCTCCTCCCCCTCCTAGTTCAGGATACAACCAGTTGTATTACAACATAGAGTTATGAAAGGACTATCCATGTTAATGTACAAATGTAACCAAGGTCTTCCTGCACAGCCCGCCCCAGGCTCAAACCCAGAACCTCACAGCATCTCAGGTTTAGGAGACAGACACGCTACCCAGTGAGCTAAAGGCCAGAGTATTAGCTCAGTCAGTGTATCCTTTTTAGGTGTCGGGGGGGGGGGGGGGGTTACTAACATTCAATGCCGAGCTGTGCTATCAGGCATCCGTTCACCCCCCTAAACCTCATTCCCAACGAGGTTCACAGAAACACTATAACAGAGGTTCCCCAGTGCAGTCCAGACCCAGTCTCGAACGCACAACCTCACAGCAGCTATGGTTTTGGACACAGACACGCTACAATCCGGGCTATTAGCTCAGTCAGTAGCGTATCCTTTTGAGGGAGTACTAACATTCTATGCCAAACTCTGCTAGCTGGCATCCATTATACAAACATTGTTTTACATTTCGTCCAAGTTCTTTCTGTAGGTGTACTTTGTTGTATGGCTCCAGTTGTAGCCGTTGTTCTTTCTGTAGGTGTACTGTCTGTACGGCTCCAGTTGGCCATCCCCTCAGCTGCTCTGTCCTGTACAGCTCACATGAGGATGCGTGAATAGCTGTAGTCAGCGGCCAGTTGTGCGTGTTACACCTGGGAGTAGGGACTAACAGCCTGAACTATTTACTTGATTATAGATAGTGTAGGGGTAGGTGTAATAGCTATAGTTTCTCCTTAAGGTGCTCTTCCTACATGCACAAGTACTTGGTGTTCTTTGTAAACCAAGCCCCAAGACTTGGGCACCAAATTGTGGTCTGAAAGTTGGGGAAATTTGTATGCTATATTTATATCATATCAACTATTTTTGAGATTGACATACTGTATATCTCATGGAGTTTAGCTGAAGAGTTTTAAACAGAGTTTAGCTTAAAACTCTTGAACCTATTGTGTTTTATAGTGTCGCCAGTCCAGGAAGGCCTGTGTCACCTGTGCCCAGCTGTCTGTCGATGAAGAGTGACCAGTCCATGGTACCACCACTACATTTTAGTACAGATCCAGGTCTTCCTGAAGAAAGGTGCAGTATGGACACTATACTCTGCATGACTGACTAACAGATTCAAGACCTGGTTAAGTTTGAGTTTGATAAATGACCAGGGCCCAGTTTCCCAAAGCCTTTTTTAAACTGTAGCACTTAAATTGTTCCTTAACCTTTGTCATAGGGTGACAGTACAATTCCCGAAGCAATAATGGGTTAAAGAAATCATGTCATGCGTTTGTAAGAATGGTTTGAAGCAATTAGCCTATGTTTGACTCCTGTATGGTACTTATACACCAGATATATTTGGTACTCTGTATCATATTTAGGATTCAGAGATCAGCATTTAATGTTTCTCGTATTTTTGGCCCACCCTGTACATCTTAGAGCACTAAGAGATACGTTATTGGGGAACTAGGCCCTGGTCATAACGAGGTATAGTATAAATGTTATACTACTATTTTCAGTTGTTTAAAATGTATTATTACCTTCTAGCCCTTCTTGATAGTCCAGCATGGTTCACAGAAGGTGTATATTTTTGAGTTGTGTATATACATGAGACAAACACAAAAATGTAAAGTGAAAGTTGTGGTTGGTTCTGAAATGAAACTGATCTTTTGTACCCAGCTGTAAGTCTGACCCGTCCATCAGGATGCCGCTAGAGTCTGGAGAAGGAACAGGTCTTCCTGAAGAACAGTAAGAACACAACAATATGCCTACTTGTGTATCACTGAAATTGATGCACACATTTGAGTAAAAGACAGTAAAAACCTTTAAAAACCTTAATTTCCCTGTTCATGAAGCAGAGATTTATTGAACTGGGGAGTGCTGTACTGCTCTTGGTTTAACACATTCATGGTGTAGACAAATAAAGATGCAGTGTTAACCACATACACTCCTATGACATATACAGAGATCAACAGTAGGTCCTGTGAAAAAGATTCATTTCAAATTTCTAATGTTTGATGAACTCATTTTTGCAACCTACTTTTAGACATGCCTGTGACATTGCTAAGGAGGTGCAAAGCAAAGTGAAAGCAAAAATCCTGTCCTTCTGGAAAATGTCAGAAAAACAAGAACACTCCACCTTCACCATGGACACCTACACAGAGCAGTACATAACAGAGGGAGGACATGGAGAGGTCAACACACAGCATGAAGTGTATCTGACTGGGAAAGCTCCTGGGTCATTGGCAGAAGACCAGCTGATTAAATGCAGGGACATTTTTAAACAGCAACATGGACAGGACAAACCCATCAAATGTGTGCTTACAAAGGGAGTTGCTGGTATTGGAAAAACCATCTCTGTGCGCAGGTTCGTGTTAGACTGGGCTGAAGGCAAGGCCAATACGGACATTGACTTTATCTTTCCTATTCCTTTTCGTGAGGTGAATTTGATGACGGGACACCTTAGTTTGATGGATATGATTCACTCATTTTTTCCAGAGGTAAAAGAATCAGGATTGTGTCTTCACAAACACAAAGTAATGTTCATCTTTGATGGACTAGACGAATGTCGACTGTTGTTGAGTTTTGACAATGCAGGTCTTTCTAATCCCTTTGAGCACTCCACTGTCGACGTGGTCCTGACAAACCTTATCTCAGGAAATCTTCTTTCCTCTGCTCTCATCTGGATAACCTCTCGACCAGCAGCAGCTGGTCGTATCCGTCAGTCACTGGTCGACAGAGTGACAGAAATAAAGGGATTCAATGGCTCACAAAAATGTGAGTACTTTCAAAAGAAAATTCATGATGAAGAGGTAGCCTCTGAAGTCGTCAAACACCTGAAAGCAACCAGAAGTCTGTACATGATGTGTTACATTCCACTCTTCTGTTGGATTTCAGCAACTGTTCTTGAGAAGATGTTTGGTGATGAGGAAACTGAAGAGGTTCCTAAGACGTTGACAGAAATGTACACACATTACCTGATGCATCAGATGAAGCTTATTAGGGACAAATACAGTGGCAGAACCTCTAGTTGTCAGGAGATTCTGTTCAGACTTGGAGACCTGGCTTACAGGCAACTGAGACAGGGTAATTTGATCTTCTATGAGGAAGACCTGAGGAAGAGTGGTATCGAAATTGAAGATGCAGCTGTCTACTCAGGACTGTGCACTCAGATCTTTAGGGAGGAACATGAGTTGTCCCAGAAGAAGGTGTACACTTTTGTGCATCTAACCATTCAGGAGCATCTTGCTGCCCTGTTTGTCTTCCTGTCTTTCAAGAGAAATGGTGAAAATCTGCTTCATCAAGATCAAACTAAGAGGCCAAGTACCTCATCTGGAAAGGCAAGTCTCTCTGACCTGCAGAGGCAAGCAGTTGATGAAGCCTTTGAGAGTGAGCATGGACACCTGGATCTCTTCCTTCGGTTCTTCCTTGGCCTCTCAGTAGAATCCAGTCAGGCTTTGATTGGGGGATTGATGGAGAAGACCTGGTCTAGCTCTGAGAGCAATGATGCCACTGCCAAGTACATCAAAGAGAAGATCAGACAGAATCCATCCCCTGAGAAGTGCCTGAATCTCTTCCACTGCCTTAATGAACTGAAGGACTGCTCACTAGTGGAGGAAATTCAAAGTTACCTGAGCTCAGGGATTCTGTCCAAAACCAAACTCTCCCCCACCCAATGGTCAACGCTCGTCTTTGTGTTACTGACATCAGAGGATGAGCTCCAGCAGTTTGACCTAAGAAAATACGTCCAATCACATGAGGGTCTCAGAATGCTGCTTCCTGTGGTCAAGGCCTCCAAAAAAGCTGTGTAGGTTTTCATTTCCCTATGTACTCGAAGTATATTGCCTAGCTGCATTTATATATTGATGATACATTTGCACAACATGTAGATCTGTGTACTTGGATATATGCATGTGGGCCCCTGATTAATTTCATATTTTTCACATATAGGCTTCGAGGGTGCGATCTCACAGAGAAAAGTTGTGCAATTCTATACTTACCATTAAAATCTGGAAACCTAAAGGAGTTGGACCTGAGCCATAATGATCTACAGGACTGTGGAATTGAACAACTTTGCTCCTATCTGAAGGATGTTTCTTGTAAACTGGAGACTCTTCGGTAATGTTGTTATTTCATTCATCTCTGTATTACATAGACTATTATTAGTATCTATGGAAAAGTGACCAAATCATGGTCCAAATTTTAGTGTAAACCAGTTCTAATGCGTTATGAAGAATAGTGAAGATTTTCACTTTGCTCTCATTTTTTTTGTTGTAGATTGTCTTACTGTAGCATGGCAGAGAAAGGTGTTTCTGCCTTGGCATCGTACCTGTGCTCTGAAGCCTCCAGCTTGAGAGAGCTGGACCTTAGCTACAGTAAGCCAGGAGATGAGGGTTTTAAGCTCTTTAGTGAAGCACTGGCCAGCCCAAACTGCAAAGTGGAGAGGCTACAGTAAGTACCTCTAGTGACATGGCAGATAATTCATCACTTGAAAAGATTTGTCATATTATGTGTTTGTTCAAAAAATGTTACTACTTACTTTTCACACAAGCCACCTCACCCACCACATCTCTGTTCACCTAAATATGATGTGGGAACTGTGCAAGGTTGTTTTTTTTACCTTATGAGAATGGTGACTGTTCTTGTATTTCTCCATTGATCTGTAGTCTTTTCAGCAACAAAATAACAAGTGAGGGATGCAAATCACTGGCATGTGCATTGCAATCAGGCTTCTCTTGCCTGAGGGAGCTAGATCTAGGATTCAATCAGCTGCGGGATACAGGGCTGAAACACCTCTCTGCTGGACTTCAGAGTCCACACTGCAAACTGGAAATACTTGGGTATCGACTTTTCTAATTGCACTAAATTATATTTGTTTGTTATTTGTAATCTGTGTGTGCTGTTAAAACAATCTTGGCCCTAGAGTAGGCACTGTTTTCAGTCTATATTTTAAACGTGTTTGCAGTAATAATAATAGCCAGTTAATTGTGGCCTTCAAGTATTACTAGCAACTGGAGATATTTTTTATCAATTACATTACACTTAATTATCTCTACTGCACAGATATGTACTGTATTTTTAATTGCCTTAATTAAAGAACAATGATTCTACATGCTGTACATGTAACATAAATTATATTTTTGTTCTGTTTATGTTTCTGTTTTGTAGACTCTACAAATGCCAAATCACTGAGGAGGGGTGCAGGTACCTGGCATCAGCCCTAAGGTCAAACCCATCCCATCTGAGAGAGTTGAATCTAAGCCACAATACTGCTGGAGACACAGGAGTGCAGCACCTCTCCACTATCCTGCAGATCCCACACTGCAAACTTGAGACACTGAAGTAAGACAATCTAATCCTTTTCAGTAACGTCAGTGGGTTGTGTTTGTGTGATGTTTTTGCATTTGTACACTAATATTGGACAGCAAATTGTATGTGGAGAGTTTTAACCTGCAGTGAGCAGGTTGCTGTGATCATCCAGTCAGGAACTGATGATCAGACCAGGAACAGAAAGATGCCCTGTCTGTTATTTATGCTGCTTGTCAAGCCAGCCATTGTCAAAATGTCAATGGAGCAGGAAAGGAATTTGAGTCTTATTATTTGAGTCTTGGGTCCGTCTTAAGTTTCGTTGTAAAGCAAAGTAGTTTAAAAGTTACCAGTAAATAAAACAGTAAAAAAACAGTAAATAGTAATGGGGTATCCATTGTGTCTATTGACTGGACGTGGCATGTAGGTATACAATCAGTGGGTGTGACAGTCAGTGGAGAACTCTGGTGACTTTAGCCCAGGTCAAAGTTGATAGGGCTGATGATTGATATGAACACCTGCGTCAGGGCTTTAAAACAACTGTCTGAAAGAATTATAAAGATTATTTTCCATTACAGCTGTGTATCTTCTTTACAGTCTGACAGAGTGCAAGGTCACTGAAAAGGGATGCGGTTTTCTGGCAGAGGACCTGAACTCAAACCCATCCCACTTGAGAGTGCTGGAGCTTAGCTTTAATGTCCTACGAGACTCAGGCTTGAAGAAGCTTTCTAGGTTCCTCAAAGACCCCCGCTGCAGATTGGAGAACATTAAGTAAGCCCTCACTACCACCTCCACATGCATATCTTAACATCAAAAACTATTGCAAAGACAGAAACAAACAGAGTTCCCAAGTGGACCATAATTATTTTGAACTTTATCATCATGCACAATTTTGAAATTCATTAATAAATTAATCAGTAACAAGACAGTTGGATCAGACAGTGTGTCAAAGATAATGTTCTACTTGGTTACACTAAGGAGCAGTATTGTACACACATTACAGAGGAACACCACATAGTACTTAACACACACACACACACACACACATATAAATATATGTAATACATAATCTTTTCACAGACTCAATGATTGTGGTCTGACAAAGGACAGCTGTGAGGTACTGGCATCTGTTTTGAGATCAGAATTCTCTAACCTAAGAGCATTGGATCTGAGTGAGAATGAACTGCAGGACTCAGGACTACAGTCACTCCTCAGTGGGTTAAAAAACCCTCCCTGCAAACTGGAGACTCTCCTGTAAGCCACTTCCAATAATAAACAGGCAATCAGTTGTTAATTGTATCAATCATAATCGCCATAATGGAATTGCTATTTTATTTTACACATACAGTAGTTGTGATGTCTACTTCTGCTTCCAATGCTAAATGCATACATCTGTATCTGTAAATACAGGCTGGATGACTGCGACCTCACCGATGTCAGCTGTGTTCCTCTGGCATCATTGCTCTGCTCAGGCTCCACTCTCACTGAGCTTGATCTCAGCAACAACATGTTCACAGAGTCAGGGACAAGAACTCTCTCTGCCACACAGGGAAACCCAAACTGCCATCTGAGGACTCTAAAGTCAGTACATGCATAGTGGTAGTATTAACCAACAGTGCACAAACAATAAAATGTAATACTAACATGAACAAACTCGCTTGAACAATTAAACTACATATATATATTCTATCACATGTTTTAGGAGGTCACAACAGAAGACTTTCAATTTATAAACTGTAATAGTCTATTTTTGAGGAAGCCTTTTGAGATGATGAAATATGTTTTTTTAATTTTGTTGTCAAGTAGTAGTCAGCCATGCAATAACTGAGAAAATGTACAGCATTAAAGTCTTTACTCATAATCATAGGATTGATCAATAGATTTTTTTCATTCTTAGGTTTTATAACTGTCAAGTGACAGCAGATAAGAAGGACTCCCCTTCTCCAAAGAACGAATTTAACCTCTCAAGAGACACATCGGAAGCATCTACAGTGAAAAGACTCAATGAAATACTGAGGGAACCCACATCTAAACTGGAGAGCATAAAGTAGGCTCAGAGACTCTAAACACCTGTTTTAGTACTGATAGTCACGCTGTCCCCACTGTAACATTAATGTACTATTATTATTTTGGCTGCAGGCTTCACAACCATACAATCACAAAGAAAATCAGCACAACTGTCGCCACAGCTGTAACGAAAAGCTCTCTAGGCCTGAAGGAACTTGATCTGAGCAACGCCATCTTAGAGGACTTCGAGGCACAAATTATCGCAGAAGGCCTAGGCAATCCTCAAGCTAAGCTGGACATATTACGGTAAGTACTGTACGAAACCTTCTGTCTGTAAGAAAGGTAAAATATAACTTCCCGAAGACTGTGATAGTTTACATATAGTCATCATCCATGATCTGGACTTCTCGCTCTTCAGGTTAGCAAACTGCAGTATTACACACCAAGGATGCATGTATCTGGGCAAAGCTCTCAAGTCAAATTCAGCGAATCTGAGAGAGCTAGATCTACAGAACACTGACCAAAGTGGCACTGTGATTCAAATCTTGTCAGAGTGTCTTGGACATTTCCCCAACAAACTGGAGACGCTGAAGTGAGTAATTCAGGTCATGTTCACAGGCTTTAAACCTGTGCTGTGTAGGATTGGCTCCATCTAGCGGTGAGGTTGCATACCGCAACCAACTGAATAGCATACTCATTAGAGAGAACATACAATGAATGAAAAAAAAAAGATTTGTATTAACACACAACTTAAAAAATCACATAGTGGGGCTTTAAAGACTCTTTGTTAGTTTATGCCATGAAACAATGGTCCAAACTTTAAAATCAAATTTCAATGGTATCAATGTTGCCAAACATGAGTTTTGGAGCATTTGTTTATTTTTCTACAGCCTAAGAAACTGCCGAGTAAATGAAGAGGGCTGTGTCACACTGGCTAAAGCACTGCAGTCTAACCCTGGGCATCTTAAAGAGCTATGTCTGAGTATCAACCACATTGGTCACACAGGAATACAGAGCCTTGCAGATCTCTTAAAGTGTAGTGCCCTGGAAAAGCTTCAGTGAGTACATATGAAATCCCACGGGAAAAATAGTTCAGACTGATACAGGAGCTTGTTCGATATACTCAATAAATAACTGAACTTGCTCGATTCAATCAATAATGTACATTAAAATACATAGCCATTAGGATAATGCCTTGCTATTGAAGTTGTGTGTGTGTGTGTGTGTGTGTGTGTGTGTGTGTGTGTGTGTGTGTGTGTGTGTGTGTGTGTGTGTGTGTGTGTGTGCGCGCGCACATGCATGAGTATGCGCATGTGCGTGCACCTGTGTGTGCGTGTATATGTTAAGAGATTACACAGCTACGGTACATGTTCCACATTCATTTCAATGTAACACTGTGGTTAAAGATGGAGAATGTGTACTTGTATATAATAATAACATTAAAATACGTTTTATACGTGTACGTGTACGTGTACGTGTACGTTTTATGTCGCAGTCTGTCTCATTGTGGAATCACAGAAGATGGTTGTGCAGCTTTAGCATCGGGCCTAAGCTATAAGCCATCCCCTCTAAAAGAGCTGGATCTTAGCAGCAACATGCATGAAGATTCAGGAATAAAAGCATTGTCTGTGTTTCTTCAAGACGAAGACTGTAAACTTGATACGCTAAAGTGAGGTTTTCAGTTTCCTGATCAATTTTCTTTCATTTTAAAAAGCAAAAGTTGATGGTGACTTGATGCAAGAAAAAATTGAATTACAGTTTACACACAGATTCTTGATGCCTGTATGCAATGTCATAATATCCTTATAAATCTATGACATACATCCATACTGTATTCTTTAAACCATGCAGCTACGGTACATGTTCCACATTCATTTCTATGTAAAATTGTGGTTAAAAATGGAGAATGCGTACTTTACATTAAAATACATTATGTATGTTTTATATTGCAGGCTGTCTCGTTGTGGAATCACAGAAGATGGTTGTGCAGCTTTAGCATCGGGCCTAAGCTATAAGCCATCCCCTCTAAAAGAGCTGGATCTTAGCAGCAATACGCTTGAAGATTCAGGATTAAAAGCACTGTCTGTGTTTCTTCAAAAGGAAGACTGTAAACTTCATACATTAAAGTGAGGTTTTCAGTTTCCTAATTCAGTTTCCTACATTTTTTTCATTTTAAATAGCAAAATTGATGGTAATTGTTGTCGTAGAGATTTGAAAATCTGAATTACAGTTTACACACATGTTCTTGATGCTTCTATGTAATGTCATAATGTCCTTGACAAACATCCATACTGTATTCTTTAAACCACGCAGCACCACAGCATGTTATCCCTAAATATGTGCACAAGTTTGCTTACCGTCACATTTCCTCATAGATCCTTGTAAATTGTGTCATAGATCCTTGTAAATTGTGTCATAGATCCTTGTAAATTGCTACTGCTTCAGAGTGTGTCTCTTTTTTGTGTGTTTTCAGCCTGAGTGACTGTAGCATCACTGCAAAGAGCTGTTCTAGCTTGGCCTTAGTCCTGAGCACGACATCGAGTCTGAAGGAGTTGAATCTGAGCGATAATATCCTCGAGGACTCAGGAGTTAAGCAACTGGCTCTGGGGCTTGGGAATCCACACTGCAGTTTGGAAGCACTGAGGTAAATACATGTCTAAATACGACTACTGTCGTTTTGATATACCAAGTCTGCAAACATAAGCAGAAAATCAACTTAGTCCACATATTCCTTATTGTGATATATATATATATATATACAGGTTGGCAGATTGCTGTCTTTCGCATGAGGGTTTTGGCTACCTAGGGCGTGCCCTGATGTCCAATCCCACACACCTCAGAGAACTGGATCTCTCCCATAGTGCATCTGGGAAATATGGTGTCCAAACACTTTTTGAGGCCATCCAGGACACACACTGTAAACTGGAGGAACTGAAGTATGCAATCAATTAATATCTCTCTCTCTCTCTCTGCATGTGAAACTGTTAATGTTGTTTTTCTGTGTTTTTGTTGTGCTTAATATTTTATTTTTATATTTTTATTCCATTTAACAGTGCAGCCACCTGTTCTACTTTGTAAATGACAACACAAACTCCTAACTCTTGCCTTGAATTTAACAAAATCATTAAGGAATATTGCTGTATGTGGTGATCTATCTATGATCTGTATGTGATAATCTATGCAACCTTCCTCAGACTCTGTTGGTGTCATCTTGATGACACCAGCTGTAGATATCTGTCTGTGGTGTTGAGCTGCAACTCCAGTCTCCAAACCCTGGACTTGAGCAACAACAAACTGCAGAGTACGGGTGTACAACACCTGGCTGAAGGTCTTGCAAGCCAAGTGTGTCATTTGGAAACTCTAAGGTATTTTTTATTACCATGTCAGAACTACTATGTCCACTAGTGTTGTGAAATACAAGTAATGTATTTTATCACTGGCTATTAAAATCCTTCCTTGTAAATGTCTCCTTTTTTCTGTTTTGGAAATGAACACAAGGTGCACTAGGTCCTTGTTTTGGGTCTCTTTGGTGTTAGTAAGCTAGCCTGATGCATGAGCCACTTTCACGTCGATTTACTTTGTGCAAAGCATCTGAAACCTCTGCACTGGCGTTTGTTCACTCCACGATCACTGCAAACAATCGATACTGCTTGTTACATTAAAGGACTCATTGCATCATTTTTTTTTGTTTTGTTTTTTTTTTCATCATTTTGCGGTGGTCTCTAGTATTAATTAATGCCACGTGAGCCGGTTTTAGTGAAAAAAAATGCTTTAGTGCTCCTATTACTGGCTCTAGTTCTAGTTTAGTGAAGGAGATGGCGCAGGGAGAATGACAGGTTCTTGGCTATGCTAGTCACGGGCTACAATTATTCAAAGCCCTTTCAGTCATAGCACAACCAATAGAAGATTTAAACGTTCTACACAAACACGTATACTTACCTATATTTCACTAAGTGAATGTGTGCAGCAACGAGACTCCTCCGGTAATCACAACTGTGGCATGCATTTTTCTATTTAACAAACTCATGTCACTTTGTTTGCCTTTTCCTTATTCGCTCGTTTTGGAGGAATGGAGGCAATTGGGATAGAACATTTTCACGTCCAGCATGCATATGCAACTTGAAGTAACCTGTAGTATTTCAAAAAGGGCAAGTGCTAAATGGTTTCTCGTGGAATGAGACTTTTAAGCTTTAACCAAAACCTGCAGGAAGTAGACCAGTAAAGTCCCTATTCAGAGACGGAGCGAACCGAAACTTATGTTCATGCTCCCTGATGCAGTTGCTGGAAATTGAGTGGAAGCACTAGTTGGCGCTAGCCAACCTAGTAGCAAGCACTCCACCCCTACTGATAATGTAAAGTAAAGAAAAGTTCTAATATCTTTAACACTTTGCCAACCTGGCCTAGTACCTAAAAGATTATTGCCTCGAAGAGAAGGCTGCAGTGTTTCTTGTACATAATGAGCTTCTGACCCGCTCGGTACATTCCCTGCAGGCTGTGCCACTGCCACATAACTGAGGGGGGTTTCAGGGCCCTGGCCTCAGCCCTGCACTCTAACCCCTCCCACCTGAAGGAGCTGGACGTGAGCAGGAACAAGCCTGGAGCATCAGGCATACAGCTGCTTACAGAAGCCCAGGGAAACCCTCAAAGCAGCCTCAAGAAACTAGAGTAAGTAGTGCCATGATCTCCATACTTTATGTCATATAAAACTGTTTTTGACTCAAATACAATGAAAAAATATACATTTATTCTATCTTTACAGCACATCTCCATATACCAAGTATAGAAGCACATGAAGGGATTAAACTTCACCAAGCTAATTTAAAAAAGATGTATGCGTTATGATATTGTGAAATGGTGTATCTTTATTTTTAAGTGGTATTATTCTGTCAAGGTGACTTTTAATTTTTCTTGATCCTCTTAAATACATTTCATGATTGTAAAAGTTGTATCTGTGTGATTTGTTAGAGGGAGTTTGGCGATTTGTGTAATGTTTGTCAACAACCACCAGTAAACATCTAATGAAACAGCTGCGCCAAACCCTGCCAAAAGGGTGCAGGTGTACATTTCCACCTTTGAGAACATCTTTTGTAGTCAGTAGCGCCATCTCCATATCAACATGCAATTGTTTACTTTTTTAGTCTTTTTAGATTATGATGTATCTGTTGAAAAGGACACTAAAAGTATTTCTGAAATAACATTTATGTGCCAAGTCCATCCGTCCAAAAAAAAAAAAAAATCTACTACCCTACCTTACCCCTATGCTCTTATGCTCTACTTGGAACACTTTGTTCTTCTTTTTATTAACTCACTGACATGTGTGTAATTAAATGTTAATTTTATGTAGTTTTTAAATCAGGTTAAAGAATTGTGGAATTGTGCTCTTAATGCCTTCTCTTAAACATTTTTTAAATAATTCATTGACAACAGGGACAAGGTAATCATATGAAGGACAGATTATGTACTGCTGCACAAAAAGATATGGCTGAATTTGTTTGCTACAAGGAGACATGGCTAGTGCAATACTGTAATTCTAATAAATTCTAATTCTAATAAATATATATTTTACTTTTACCTCCATCCAACAGTGTTCTGTTATCACTGTTGTGTAAAACATTTTCACCTTTTTATGCTTTTGTGTGTGTGTATGCGTGTGTGTGTGTTGTGTGTGTGTGTGTGTGTGTGTGTGTGTGTGTGTGTGTGTGTGAGAGAGAGAGAGAGGGAGAGAGAGAGAGAGAGAGAGTGAGTATGTCATACATGCCATACAATCTCTTTTTTGTTCACTCAATGTTTTCCCAGCAGGTTAGATAGATCCCATAGCAAATTCTGGTACTAAGAACTAAATCTGAATAATCCATATTGCATAAGGGATGCAAGGCAATTTTTTTTTGAGTGTTTCCATCAGAATACAGAAATGTCCTCTTATAGTACAGCTCACAATGCTTGAATGTCAATAAATCTTATTTCTAGCTACATCCAGGCTTACCTCCCTCCTGTCACCCTGACATTACATATTTCCACCAGCAGATGGCAGTGTTTATCCAGAGGTCTGGGCCTGCCAGGTATCTCAGCGGGTTTCTGCATAACATTGAGTGAGCAGAGAGGGGAAATTTCCTCATCTCCTCCAGCCTCAGATTGCCCTGGGTAGGGAAGGGTGGTGTGGTGTGGTGTGGTGTGGTGTGGTGTGGTGTGGTGTGGTGTGGCGAGGGGAGGGGAGGGGTGGAGTGGGATAGGGAGGGGTGGTGTGGTGTGGTGTTGTGCAGAGCAACAAAAGCCAGAGATTCCCTGCCTCTGCATCTCCAATTCTCTCTCCATCTCTTCCTCCATCTCTTCCTCCACTGCACACAGCCTTTCTCTCTTTCTCTCTGTCTCTCTCTCTCTGTCTGTCTCTCTCTCCATCCCGAGCCCATCCGTCCCCCTGTCTGCGCCTCGTTCCGGCAGGAGGTCTGGCTGGCCGGCACCTCATAGAGGACCCATAAACCCACACATGTGTCCCCACCACCTCCCCCTGCTCCCAGCACCTCTGCACCGCCAGGGAGAATCACATTTCACACAGAGACGGAGAGAAAGAGGGAGGGAGGGAGGGAGGAAGGAAGGGAGAGAGAGGGAGGGAGAGAGGGAGAGGGAGATGAGGTTGACAGAAATGAAAAGCCTTGAGAAGAGGTAAAGGCTAGGGAAAAGCAGCGGTTTTATTCTCCACCTGAACGTGACACAGAGTGTTTCACAGGGTGATTCTGGATGAGCCAAAGAGTAACGGTGAAACCTCACAGGCTGACATGGTAATGTATGCAAATCGCTTTCTGCGCAGCTGATTGGATGATAATTGTGCCAGTCACTCTGTAAAGTTTGATGCGCTGATGATTTCATTTGTCAGTATGCAAATGCCAGGCGAGTCCGTGCCAGAGCTGATTGGTTTGTTGTTTTGTCTGTCATGGAGGCATTTTAACCCCACTCTGATTGGTGGCTTTATTCAGTCACATGTCTCTTTGAAGCTTGTTTTAATTAGACCTCTCCTGATTGGTTGTATTATTTGGTCACATGGTTCTTTGAAGCCTGTGTTAATTAGGGCTCACCTGATTGGCTTGTTTTTGCAGTCGAGGGATTGTGCTGCTGGAATGACAGATAATTAGGTTGGGAAAAGTAGCAATCAGAAGAAACTGTGCCGGTTTATAAAGAGCTCATTAGCCAAATGGCTGAAAGAAAGGGAAAGCTTTTTTCCTTCCTGTTACAATAATATACCTTTGATATTCTATGGTGTTTTTCATTGATTCATCACATGTTTAGATGAGTACAAAACTAAAAACCACAAGACAAGGAAGTGTGATATGTGCATATGTGTATTTGTTTGTCTGTGTCTGTGTCTGTGTGTGTGTGCCTGTATGTGTATATGTGTGCTTGCGTGTATTTATGTGTGTATGTGTGCATGTGTGTGTGTGCTTGTGTGTGTGCGTGCGTGTGCCTGCATCAGTGTGTGTGTGTGTGCTTCCGTGCATCCATGTGCATGAGTGCATGCATGCGTGTGTGTGTGTGTGTGTGTGTGTGTGTGTGTGTGTGTGTGAACACTCCTATTTTGACAATGCAGATCAGCTTTGTCCATGACAGGAGGACGGGGGATTATGAGTATTAATATGAAAGAGCACACGCCACAACCATTGTGTTTTTTCTAAGGGACAAGACGCAGCTACACACACACAACCACACACACACACACACACACACACACACACACACACACATACACACACACACACACAGGAAGAAAAGGAAATAAAGGCAAATGAAAGAAAGGAAGAGGAAAGGGGCAGGGGGAACGTGTGTGTGTGTGTGTGTGTGTGTGTGTGTGTGTGTGTGTGTGTGTGTGTGTGTGTGTGTGTGTGTGTGTGTGTGTGTGTGTGTGTGTGTGTGTGTGTGTGAGGGTAAGAGAAACTGCAAGAAAGTATGTGTAGAAAGAAATAGTTTTAAATGAACAGATTTTCTCTGATTCTGTTTCTCTGATTCATACACACACATTTCAATGCTTTTAGAATACACATACGCACACAACCAAACCTGTTCACATGCACAGACCCACACCTTTTCACACAATTATGACTCATTTCATGTACAAGCCTGTTTTAAGGCAAAAGGGTACATATAAACACATTTAGTTGCCCCGAAAGTGGAAACGGTATGTTTACAATATGTTTATGGTACACACACACACGCACGCACGCACACACACACACACACACACACACACACACACACAATCAAACACACATGTACTTGCATGACAAAATGGGCTAGGTAACATGACTAACTGCAGAGCTGGGTGGCAAATCGGGCTGATGTGGAGGCTGTATGTTGTGTGTCATATGATTGAGGTGCTTTTGAAAGGCAGTATTCTGTGGTGTGAATCTATGTGCGAGTGTGTCTGTATCTATGTCTGTGTGTGTGCATGTGCTTATGTGTGTATACATGCATCTGTGTGTGTGTTTTCTGTGCATGTCTGACCATGTTTTTTGTGTGTGTGTGTGTGTCTAGAGAGACACTTTCCAGTGGTGTGAGCATATAACAATTTGTATGTGTGTGTGTGTGTGTATGTGTGTATGGCACTGCAGTTGTTGGTTCTGCGTGTGTATGTGTGTGTCTGTGTGTGTGTGTGCGTATGCGTGTCTGTATGTGTGCGTGTGTGTGTGTGTGTGTCTGTGTGTGCATAAATGCGTGCTTGTGTGTTTGAGTCCATGTTCAGTGTGTGTGTGTGCTGCTGTTTTTTAGCTGTACAGACTTTATCCCTGACCTATTTTGTGTTTGTGCATGTGTCTTTGTGTGACTGTTGTAGATGTGTGTTTGTGAGTTTTAATGAAGAAAGAAGTGTTTGTGTGTTTGTGTGTCTGTGTGTGTATTCTGTGTGTGAGTAGGCAGGCGTGTGTCCATTAGGGTGAGTGCCAACATGTGTATCTTTGTTTCATGTTGTTAGGCAGGTCTTTCTTTGTGTGTGTGTGTGTGTGTGTGTGTGTGTGTGTGTGTGTGTGTGTGTGTGTGTGTGTGTGTGTGTGTGTGTGTGTGTGTTAACAGACTCTGCGGCCTGTGGGTGGTTGATCCTCAGGGAGGGATGCAGTGCTGTGTGTGAGAGATATGATCACCTTGGGACACACATCCTGACAGTGACCCACACACACACACACACACACACACACACACACCATCAACAGCCAATCTCACACACATAGATTAACATTTTTACTACAAAACACTGAAGAGTACATTTCCCAGAGTAGACAGATGCATCTTAATGTAAAATAAATCCTGATGGTAAATCTGTGATGTTTGGAACGGATACATAGTTTGTCCTTAACGTCTGCCTACAAATATCGGGCTTATTTTTAAAGACCACTATTTTAAACCGCCATATTTATTCAATTTTGGAGAAAACCGTGACAGTATATTAAAGTTTTATTTTAGCCACTAATAAGACAAAAGGAAATGGCACTCAATGGCATTTTTTTCCACTCTGTGTTGATCCTGGTATGTTTTTGTCAAGTGACAAGAGATATTTCTGAAAAACAAATACTGCAACTGTACATTAATTTAATCTAAGCTTTAAGGTTTAAGTCATTTATTGTTAACTGTCTTGCACTAAAATTTGTTGACACACTGACAGTAAAAGCAAACTGATACTTTGCTTTTACTGTAAGCACTGTGCCAGTTATAGAAAACACACACAGACTGACCAGCTTCTGCTGGCACAAATGGCTGCGTTGTTAAATTCAGCTTTCATTTGCGCTGTGTGTGTGTGTGTGTGTGTGTGTGTGTGTGTGTGTGTGTGTGTGTGTGTGTGTGTGTGTGTGTGTGTTCCATTGTCCTGAGATCTTGAACTTGACCTTGCTCTCATAGGCCATCAGGCAGCTGGGTCGCTTTTTTTTTCTTCTTTTTTTCTTTCTTTTTTTTTGGCCATCTGCCCTCTGATGGCTCTCCGTCATCAAATGTGAGGAGACAAGCAAACGGTCAGCACTCGCGCGCCACACACCCGGTATACGGCAGAGATCCGTCCGCTCGCCCGCAGATATTTCCGTGCGCCTGAAAAAGCCTTGAAAATTAAGATTTGATACATATCATTTACTGGGCTTAAGTCGTTTTTTAGTCCTTTACTCGTCGTTTTTTGTGTTTTTGTTTAGGCTAACGTTTGGTTTTGTGGGCCTAAAAAATACTCCTCGTTTGGGTTTGTCTCTGTGCCACAAAACCCGTTAGGGGCGTTTTTTTATTAAGTATTAGCTGTTTTTGTAAATACGGAAGGCTTATGCCCACCCGCATCTATATCATTTAGCCTTCATAAAGCCCTACATTTTTTTAATATAATATCATAATATTATTATTTAGTATTTAGTATTTAATCAGTTTCATGCAATTGAACAAATCAACAAAAGCATAAAGAAATGCTGTTTTTTTATTGCATGTTTTATATATCGGTCATTTTAAATGTGTAAATTGTTGCATTTTAAACTCTACATATTGACTACGTCATGTTTGTTCCCATTGTCTCAATAGTCAGCATTCCTCCACTTGGGTAATTAATCCACCCAATTAACCCACTTTGGGGGCTAATCGTGTTTAATTAGCCAAATGAGATGATGCCTAATTATTGCTTGCTAATTGAGGCCCCTTATAAAAGGCGGGTTTGTTTACAGACGCCCTGGCCATGTCGGACAGGCCGGCGATGCCGGTAAACAGCTTTGGGCGCATTCACATTCAAATGAGACACACTTTTTGGCACAGGCGCGCGGGGACACGCGCCAGCATATTAAACACTGTACACCAGAATGTGTCAGATTTAGGATGTTGTCTTTTGTGGGATGATGTTTCAATTTCGATTTGCTTCGCTGTTGATCTTCATGCCCCTTTTCAGTTATTTTTTTGTGTGTATTTTGTTTTGAATTACTTCACTGAAATGATGAAAGCTGATGGTTTGAGTTGATGCTTGCTGATACGAAATAGTTGAGTGAAAGGACTCTTATAGCTCTTCAAGTCACGTGAAATAATAAAAAATATACATAAAAGCTGTATTTGTGCCTGAATTGAAACAGACTTGCAGTTTTTTTGTGAGAATGGAATCATGTTTAATAGACCGCGATTTTAACCACGACAAAAATAAATAAAAATAAAAAAAAACCTATAAGTGTAAATTCACAGTAATTAAAAGTTTCGATTACAAGAATAATTAGCTCTACAAATAACATGTTGTAAACAATTAGATGTTTACACTTATTAAGTAGCAGGATGCGTTTTGAATGCGGTTGTGCGTAGTGTTCTGTGGGGACCTAAGGGTGGCCTTAAAGTCAAAGTTTATACCCTACAACGATTAACAATGTGCAGCATAGTGGGTTGTTTTTAGTATTAATGCAACAAGCCGTTTAGAACAGTTTGGAAATCGCCTAACCAACATTTGCTCGTGTCGTTTATTGCTGTATTCTTTGCTTGCTCCTGTGCTCCTGTTTGTTTAAAAAGACAAAAAATACTGGCAGCATTAAAACCTATTGCCTAGCCTACATGACATTAAACCTGAGCCTAAAAGAGAAAAAGGAGTAAACAGAAACAAACAATGTTCGCTTCGACTCTATACCTTATTTGTGATTGTTTTAATTTGCATTGTTTTAAATAATTAGACAAATAAAGTTATTCAAAGCAAGTTCGTTGTGACGTGCAAGGCTAGGTCAAGTTCACAACCCTTGACCGCTTTTGTCTGTCTGCCTCCTTCCTGCAAGGCGTCTGGCCTTAGAAATAGTTAGTCCATCTGCTTTGAGTGATCACAGAATATTTTATCTAATGATTGATTATTTAGGAAACAAAAACTATCGTTTGAGTAGATCTCCCTTTTCGTTTAAAGAAATGCTTTTTTCTTTTATTTTCAAATTGTCGCTATTATTAATAAAAAATCTCGTAAAAGAAGGCTGTGCGTTGCGGGTTATGAACAGTTTCCTTTTCTTGTTTTTCCTAATAGTCTAAACTTTAAATTCTTTCTCCTTCATTTAATCACAACTAATGTTAAAAATAAATATTTCCCGTTTGTGCAATTTGGCTTTTCAGAGACCTTTTAAAAATAGTTAGGGAGATTTGAAAGGAAAGGAAGGAAAATTCCTGAGCTGAATCAAAGCTTAGCAACGAATTGCCAGTGTAGAAGATGATAAGATAAACGTGATCTTTAAAATGTGTGACATCAGGTATAGAAATTCACAAAACAGAGATACAAAAAAGATTAATATTGCCCCTTACAGAGCCTACCCATATAAAAATAACCCTTGGTGAATTGTTGTGTAGTCTTTTTTTGTGGTGCGTACTGAGAATTTCATGAATAAATCTGGAAGGTATCATCTCTTCCCATAAGTGGGTCTTGTGTCTGTCAGTGGAACTGATATGGCTGGTGTGAATTCTGGTGATTTCTGCTGGTTCTGTTGGGTCAGTCACTGACTGCAGTTCTGTGTTCCTCCAATGGTGATGTTTGCAGTCTCCTCAGCCGGGTTCTGGTTGGTCAGCTCAGTGGGGTAGGAGATTTACTGGGTTCTTGGGTCACTGAATGCATGCACATATGTGACGCTGTATGTGTTTTGTGTGTGTGTGTGTGTGTGTGTGTTTACGCTCTTTTCATGCATATGCAGATGTATATGACGGGGTGTGTGCTGCTTCACAAGGGTGAGGGGTCAGAGAGCAGTAGAGGGGGGGGGAGGTCACAGGGTCAGTGGTAGACGGAGGGTTGGCTGTGAAGTTCACAGATGGCATGTGTGTGTGTGTGTGTGTGTGTGTGTGTGTGTGTGTGTCAGGGGGGATTCTAATAATCATCACCCTTCAGTTAACAATTGTGAAAATTACAGCTGCAGAATCTCAGCCTAATATATATTATGTGCAACTGTGTGTGTGTGTGTGTGTGTGTGTGTGTGTGTGTGTGTGTGTGTATGGGTGGTTGTGTCTGTGTCTGTGTCAACTTGAACAACTACATAGATTCTGTCCATTTTTGCTCTGTCAAGCTCTATATTGGCAGTGAGATGTCAGTGGAAAAATAAAAAAAAATGCAGTAGTGTTAATCTGGTTAACCTTGAACTATCAGTCTGTGGGCATCAATTCGGCAAATGAAATCAAATTGATCCACTGTAATTCAATTTCTGGCTGTGGCTCGGCGGCGTAGGGAATCACCTGCACCCGGGACTGACCCGTAGCTCCCCTCGAGCCTGCCACGGCCCCCCAGCATCGAACGTTGAGGGACGTGAGGCGAAGGGAGATGCCGGCCGTGATGGAGAGAGAGTGCGAGCCAGATGGGAGAGGTGTGGAGAGAAAGAGTGAAAGACAGGAAGAAGAAGAAGAAGAAGAAGTAGGGGATGGTAGATTTGGGGAATGAAAGGAGCGGCGTGAGAGATAGATGCGATCTGAGAATCTGACAAGTGACCTTTTCTGCGCTGAGCTCCGCTGACTGGTGCCGGCACGAGCCTTGGAGAGAAATAGAGAGGTGGCGGCCATTTTGTTTCTTCCTCATTACTGCAGAGTCTCACAGCGGGGTGGGAGGAGCCTGTGCGTACAGTCTCAGTGTAATGGCTGCTACCTGCACAGGGGGGCAAGGAGAGGGGGGAAGGAGGAGAGGGGGGAGCAAGAGCGGGAGATGGGGATGGAGGGGAGATGGAAAGAAAGCGAGAAAGAGGGAGATTGAAAAGGTGATGTGGATACAGAATGAAAGAGGGATGTAGAGAGGCAGAGGGAGAGAGACTTGGGGGGGGTGATGATGAGAGGGAGGGAAAGAAAGAAAGAGGTGTTGCACACCTCCTTGTGCGTCTCTGTGAAGCAGTGCTAGATTGCACGGCCCTCGTCCCAACTGTCTGCCCGTCCGTCCGTCCGTCCGTCCATCCATCCGTCTGTCCGTCTGTCCGTCTGTCCGTCTGTCTGTCTGGATGGAGCAATCAGGGGCTCAGGTGTGTTAAGCCAGACATTTCACAGGTTCCACACACATACACAGCGAAGAGACACAGCACAACACGCACAAAGACACACCACACGACACACACACACACACACACACACACCAGCCATGATGAGCAGAAGCCTCGATTCATTCGCTGCCCTGCACACAAATAGGGAATAAGAGTCCTCTTTATGTTTGAGCAGAAACTTAGGATAGGCATGGAGTGTTTAGTTTTTTCTCTCGGTTCAGAAATCACGAAATGTTCTTTTCTCTGCTGTGTGCTTATCTCTGCAGACGTACCCCCAGCCCTGCTACTAAACAATACCTGACACTTTTTTACAGGTTAGGATTGCAGTGCTTTTAGTGGTTTAAAGTGCCATTTCTTTGCAATCATTGCAGGTGTGTGTGTGTGTGTGTGTGTGTGTGTGTGTGTGTGCGTGTGTGTGTGTGTGTGTGTGTGTGTGTGTGTGTGTGTGTGTGTATGTGTGTGTGTGTCTGTCTG
>CM050208.1:13112500-13115000 GCA_027475355.1 Coilia nasus
TCCCCTCTCCTCTTCTTCTTTCCTCTCCTCTCTTAACCTCTTCTCTCCTCTCATCTCCTGTCTGCTCCTCTCCTCTCCTCCCTATATTCCCACTGTGAGGAAAGTAACTTTGTTTCATGTGATAAGGCGTCTCATGTCCCCCCTCTGTCTACATGCAAATGCACACAAACATTGGGTGAGTTTACATGGATGTTAATCTGATTATAAGCCAAATCGGATTCAAAATACCTCATGTATCAACGCCATCTGATCGGATTTGGCTCAGTCGGGTAGAAATTTGAATCTGATTGAGAGAGGTGGTGTACAACTCTTGATAATATGATTGCATGTCAACATGCAACCGGATGTTTGGAGTACATCCGAGTTTTGTTGCTGGGCATGTGTGCCGTGGTGTGACAAATGCCCGGCGTGACATTCTAAAATTAGCTCTCCGGTTTGAATCCATAAAGTCCTGTAAGACAACATGCTCCCACCATTGCTTACTCCGTACATCCATCCGTAGCATTTGGAGAAGAAGAAATGGGCATAAGCACTGGTGAGATATTGTTATACATGGGGCACTCTCCCCCTGTTCATGGAGAACATGCAGAGTGCAAGCAGCTGCCAAAGTTGCATAGCAGTTGCCAAAAGAAATATAGCTTCTGGTTTGTCATCATTAGGCCAGAAGTGAAGAAGCCTTTTGGATGAAAGGTGAAACATCTTCATGCTCCAAAAAGAAGTCCAGTTGCTTACAACTTAGCTCCTTTGACAACACAGCCAAAAGTAGGGCTACACGCAACATTTTGTGCGTTGACAAAAGGAGCGAGATGTGTAAGCCTGCTACACCAGCATGCTGTTTTCATAGCACAGAATTTCATGGCGCATGTCAAATCAGGTGGAATCCGAGTAAGTGCTCTGGGCCATGTAAACGTCGATGGAACATGGATTGCTTTAATTGGTGCTATATAAACAGCTCTTGTCCAATGTCAAATCTGGTTGATTTCAATCCGATTGAGGAAAAAACTGTGTACTGTATCTAAACACACTCACACACACACACAAACACACACACACACACATGCACATACACATGCAAACATGCGGTCGCAAACACACACACACCCACACACGCACACCCACACACACACCTTTCTCTTTCTTTGTCATGTCTCCATTTTCTCTATTTCACACTTAAAGATGTGATGTGTAGAGGGCAGATTCTTTCAACAATACACACACACACACACGCGCGCACATGCACAGTCTTTTTCTGCATCTCTCCCTTTTGCTCTCTCTCTTTCTCTCTCTCTCACACACACACTCACCTACACACACACAAACACACACATGCACACACACACACACACACACACACACACACACACACACACACACAGGCACATGCAGAAAGAGATAGAAGCTGGCATGAGCTGTAGCTGTACAGACACATTTGCTTAAAGGGACACACATAAACATTGACTCATGTTGGCAAGCATTACATGTAGGCAGTGCCAAGATACATGCATGTACTTACACACACACACACACATGTACACACACACATACACACACACAGAAACACACACACACAATTGTACACAAACATGCACGCCTAGACTACCCTCAGGCAGAATCCTGCATGCTAATTGATGGTTAATGAGGTCTATCACAGATCATATGGAGAATGCCATGGTCGTGTACAATCACACACACACACACACACACACACACGCACGCACGCACGGTCAGATCAGTTTCACAGCGCTGTCTGATTTCCTACATCAGAAGCGGAACGTGACAAATCACTTCTTTTTGTCTCCCTCCCCACACTAGTTTTTTTTGCGGCAGTCATGTAAAACAAAACAGCCCAAAGTGCGTTATTAATTATTTAGCGTGTGCGTGCGCGGGTGCGGGGGACGCAGCTATGGCCGAGATGGGATGAGATGGCGGCTGGCTGTAAATCCACGCAGGGCCCTGACACACACGCCATAAAATGGCGGTTAGCGCTCACCTGTGACACCGGCCGACAGCTCATCAATAACGCCACGCCGCATGATGGCCTGCTAAATCACCTGACCGCTACCCTTCAGGAAGGGGGGGGGTTGTGTCTGGGACCGCTACCCTCCAGCGGTCAGGATAGAGAGCGTGCTCCTTTAGGATGGGTTGTGGGGGTTGTAGGGGTTTGGGGATTGGGGCTGGGGTTTGGGGTTGGGTGCTTGTGGGGGTTTGGGGGTTGGGGACTGCTCCTCTTCAGGATAGCTGTCTTGGGGACTCGGGGGTTATGAGTAGAGATGTATTTTTTGTCCACTGTCACAGACACTCACATATTTTTATATGTAGAAATGAGTATATTACACACACACACATGTAAATACACTTTATATATATGTATATATATATATAAATATATATATATATACACACACATTTTATTAGAGATACTGTGTGTGCAGGTGTGTGTGTGTGTAGACTAGAGAAACAGAGAGAAATTGAGTGATATCATTTTCATTATTATATGTAT
>CM050208.1:13120000-13125000 GCA_027475355.1 Coilia nasus
ACACACACCCATGTACACAAACACACACACACACACACACACCAATCCAGGAGCCTTTTTCGTTCATTTATTCAAGCGCTTCTTAATTGACTATTTAGATATTTGTGTGTGTGTGTCTGTGTGTGTGTGTGTGTGTGTGTGTGTGTGTGTGTGTGTGTGTGTGTGTGTGTGTGTGTGTGTGTGTGTGTGTGTGTTTTCCTCTGCAAATGATGATATGCAGCCAGCATGTATGCAGCCTTGCCTCTGCCAGAGAGCTCCTCGGGATGTTTGCTTTGACCTTTGGTGGTGGTGGTGGTGTGGGGGGAGCGGGCACTAACTCACAGAGAGATGGAGGCAGACAGATAAAAAAGAAGAAGGGAATGTGGAGAGAAGAAAGACAGATAAAAAAGAAGAAGAGAATGTGAAGAGCAGAAGAGATGGTGGAGAAAGACTGGGACAGTGAAGGAGAAACGGCACTAAGAGACAGATAAAGAGATAGGTGGAAAGAAATATGGACCGAGAGAGCGAGATAGAGAGAGAGAAAGAGAGAGAGAGAGATGGATGAGAGAGAGAGAGAGAGAGAAAGAGAACGGAAGATAGTTTTTGGACAGCATTTTTTTCTTTAGCTTTATGTTTAACACGTGACATCGGACATTGGGGGTACACTACATTAGTTTAAACTAAAGTAAACTTCTCACTGTCTTTAACTCTGACACACACATACACAAATATATATATAGTATATATATACTTTCTCACACAGAGAAAGACAGATGGTGTAGAGATAGATAGACAACAGAAAGAGTGATAGATAAACGCACAAACACAGAAAGAGTGATAGAGCGAAGAAGAGATGGATGGACAGACAGAGACAGAGAGAGAGAGAGAGGGAAAGACAGAGTAAGGCAGAGAGAGAGAGAGAGAGAAAGGAAAAGAGAGAGAGCAAGGCAGAGAGAGAGAGAGAAAGAGAGAGAGAGAGAGAGAGAGAGAGAGAGAGAGAGAGAGAGAGAGAGAGAGGGGGAGGCACAGACAGACACAGAGTGATGCGGTGCAGAGAGCTGGTCTGGTCTGGGGTGATATTAATCTCATAATGAAGAGCACAGGGTGACCTCCACCTCGCCCAGATGAGTCCCTGGAGCCCGGCAGGACAGAGGCCAGATTGCATCCCCGCTCGCCGCTCGCACGCCGGGGGGGGGTGGGGGGGGGGGGGGAATACGCCAACCTGGCAACCCACAGCTACTCCCTCAGAGCTGGACCGCGGGATTGATCGCTCTTAAAAACGACCTCAGCCCAGTTTCCCCAGAGCACACACACACACACACACACACACACACACACACACACACACACACACACACACACAACTCTGCCAAGATCATAGCCATGCGATAGCAAGGGAGCACACACACACAAACACACACACACACACACACTGTCTCTGTGTTTGTCCTTATCTTGCTCCTAAGTGAGACACTGATACACACTCTGGAAGTAATGAGGACCGTGGGCTCCAGAGATCGGCGAGGGCTTTAAATGGCCACAGCATCCGTCTGTCTCTGCGCTCTCAGGGTCAGGCCACATTCACTCCCTGCCAGACCGTATTTATCATCGCAATCGCTATCCTCCAACACTGCGTGTTTCACACTTTCACTCTCGAAAACTGCATGTGTTACACTCCCACATTCTGAGACTGCTCATTTCAGTCTCTCACTAAGACTGCACACTTAACTCTCTCACTCTTTAAAAATGTGGCACTCTGACACTCTGTAAGATGGTACATTTCACACAAAATGGTATGTTTCACTCTTTCATTCTGTAAGACTGCATATTTCACACGTTCACTCTGCAAGACTGCATATTTCACTCTTTCATTCTGTAAGACTGCATATTTCACACGTTCACTCTGCAAGACTGCATATTTCACTCTTTCATTCTGTAAGACTGCATATTTCACACTTTCATTCTGTAGGATTGCATAGTTCACTCTTTTACTCGGCAAGACTGCATATTTCACACGTTCACTCTGCAAGACTGCATATTTCACACGTTCACTCTGCAAGACTGCATTTTCCACACTTTCACTCTGCAAGACTGCATATTTCACACTTTCACTCTCAGAGTCACTCATGTTTCCCTCTTTAAGACTCCATGTCTCACTCTCGGAAACCTTGAAGACATTTACACTCATTCTCTGAATCATGTAGGACTGATTGTCTCTCCTCACACTTTCCCTCTCTGGGGATGGGTGTCTCACTCTCTCACTCTAAGAATCTCTTAATCCGTGAGTCTTCTAAGGCAGGATGTCTCGCTCTATCCCTTTTGGCATCTTTTTAGACAGTTTAGTTCCTTTCTCTATGAATCTTTTGCGACTAGATGTCTCACTCCCTCTGTACCCTAACCTATTCACCGATCATATTTGTCACTGGAATAAGAATATGAAGTGTGTGTGTGTGTGTGTGTGTGTGTGTGTGTGTGTGTATGTTTGTTGATGTTGTATGGCAGATTCTGTTCAATAGAGCTTTTAGGACCTTTGTGGAAATTCAAGGCTTACTTCTACATGCTGTGTGCTCTGCACACATTGACAGGCTGACCTCACCTGCACCCGGCTAATTAAGAAAAAAAGCAAACACCAAAGAGCACTTACCAACGAGACTGTACACATCTATTACATTACATTATACTTAGCAGACGCTTTTATCCAAAGCGACTTACAAAAGGAGGACATAATAAGCTAACAGATGTGTAGAGAACATCGAAGACACCTATATAAAGAGATAATTAGTAGAGTTTAGTTTTGTTATTAATGAAAACCTTGAAGAAAATCTTACAAAGGGCTGTCACACATATGCTTATTTTGTTTTGTTTTTCTGACTTCCTTATCGTTCCCTGGTTTATAAATTCATAGTTCCATATTTCAGTTCTCTGCCCTAAATGAGATTCAATTTCTGTGTGAATTTGGTCTGTAGCCTTCATTTATTACTTGCCCTTCTGTTCTCTCTCTCTCTCTCTCTCTCTCTCTCTCTCTCTCTCTCTCTCTCTCTCTGCATGCATGTATGAATTTTTGTCTGGATGTGCAGCTCTCTCTCTTGATCAACTGGCTGTTGACAAACATCAACAACCTTTGTCAGAAGTGCTGACAGCTCCTCTGATCTCTCTCCCTTTCTGGATTTGTATGTAAGCATGTGGGCAACTATATGTTCACCTTGCCATCCCAATTCAGAACTTTTAGTATATAGCTTGGATTTTGGGTATTCAACAGCATAAAAGCACATGAAATGTGTTTTTTTCCATTCTGATAAAATCCACATAGAGCGGTGCATTCAAATACGATCCCAATCGAGTATTTACAAATGCGACTCTGTCCAAACAGCCAAACCACTTGAATGGGATTTCTGCAACACTACACAATCAACACTTGCACATTAACACTACGCAAGCAATTACAACATTTATTTCTGAGTGCCGGAAGTGTTTGCCTAATGCCTTTACAGCTACAAAATCTCCCCAATCGCAGCAACACTGCACACCCCACCCTCTGCCGCACAGTCGTTTCAGTGGTGACATGCCCCAAATAATCCTGAACTCAGTAGCCTACTCTGATCCTGATGCTTGCTCAGAACTTGTAAGATGTTTCCACATCAGGGCCACATAATCATCTGAAGAAGACACAAAGTGAACTCTATGTCCTCTATGTTGGTTTGCTTGTGTAAATTCGAGTGGCCAATTCAGAAGGATGTAATTAGGGTTGAATGTGATCACTGTACGATAGGGATGCACAGATCGAGTCTGATCACTTGCAGTATGCAATGCGAACGGTCCGGCAGAAAGATACAATTCTATTTGAGGAAGAAATAATATCGCGTTTGGCTGCAGTGAGGATCTGTCTTGGGTGGCTAGTACGTCTGCACTAGTCAAGAAATCCCAGCAGAGCCTTCATTTCCTGAGGGTCCTAAGATGGCACAGGCTGCAGACTGACCTCCTGGTGTCCTTCTATCGGGCCACAATAGAGAGCGTGCCAGTGCGCACCATCTCTGTATGGTACGCTGGCTATACAGTGGCCGACAGGAAGAGTCTACAGAGGGTCGCCAGAACTTCAAAAAAGGTGATCGGCTGTCCACTTCCCTCCCTGGATTAATTGCCGGCTCTGGGTGTCTCAGCAGAGCCAGGCCGATCATAAAAGACTATCTTCATCCCAGCCATCACCTGTTCAACGTGCTACCCTCTGGAAGAAGGTTAAGGCCCATCCAGTGCAAAACCAACAGACTTAGGAACAACTTCCTTCCATGGGCAGCCAAAACTGTGTGTGTGTGTGTGTGTGTGTGTGTGTGTGTGTGCATGTAACTCAGGTCTGTTACCCCACTGCCACTGTTGTTTATGTTCAAACTGTGCAATAGCCACAACATTATGTGCAATACCCTCCTCACAGTGAATTACCACTCCTACTGCACTAGCCTGTATATAGTTCACACACCACCTATTATTTATTTATTTATTATTTGTATAACCTGTACCATTATTTGTATTATTTGTATATACTCCCTTCTTCTCTGCTTTTTTGTACTTGACATTTTGATAGTTTCATCTTGCACCATCTGCACAATGACAATATAAGACTCGAATACTTGAATATGTGAATAGAACATACCAACTCAGAAGCCCATATCACTCAGTCTCAGTTTAACCCTAGAGTTAAAACAGTATGATTCTGTGTGTGCGTGTGTGTGTGTGCGTGTGCGTGTGTGTGTGTGTGTGTGTGTGTGTGCAGATGAGAATGCAGGAGTGGGTGTGAGCATACCAACTCAACTCACATAAAGTTTTTGCTACCCGTGTCTCTGAAACGTTACATCAACAATATCAAATCAACAATACACCTCTTCCAGTTAATGGCTAATTAAGTTTATGCTTAACAGTGTCCAAAATATTCAATAAGCCACATCAGTGTCTACTCTCTGTCTACTGTTTACTATCATAGCCTAGAGCAATTGGCTAACAAACGTAAACAGAAGTTATAGCTCTCCCTT
>CM050208.1:13130000-13147500 GCA_027475355.1 Coilia nasus
ACAATAAGATTTTTTTTATTTTTTTTTTGTAAAGGATGGACATGGGATGCACACTAAAGATTCATGCACACACCACTATGTGTACATACACACACTATATATCTCTTAAGTACGGTGCAAATACACACACACACCACTATGTGTACATACACACACTATAGATCTCTTAAGTACGGTGCAAATACACACACACACCACTATGTGTACATACACACACTATAGATCTCTTGAGTACGGTGCAAATACACACACACACCACTATGTGTACATACACACACTATAGATCTCTTAAGTACGGTGCAAATACACACACACACCACTATGTGTACATACACACACTATAGATCTCTTGAGTACGGTGCAAACACAGGATGTCACAGAATTAAACATCTTAACAAAAAATGTCACATGAGTGCATACACAGTATTCTTGAACTGGGACTGGAGCATATTTTTTATCTTTTGTTAATTCTATACAATAAACATTCCCACATTTACATGTAAATACCAAGCGTATTCATGTACACAAATGTTTTTCATTCAGATGTTCTAGTGTTATCAATGTTATCAGTGTCCAAGTATCCTGTGTTTGTGTATCTGTGTGTATGTGTGTGTGCGCGCGCGCGCGTGTGTGTGTGTGTGTGTGTGTGTGTAAATATGTACACCATACTATTTATATCCATAGACAACATGCTTTTGTAAGGACATTCAGGGCTTGGGCAGTGGGCTAAGGATTCACACCCGTATACCTCGATACATACAGTCTGAAATATAGGACAGGATGGAATGAAACATGCAAATGCATACACAAATACAGATGCGGGAAAAAAACGTATTACTGATCTGATCACCGAGCTGTTATTTTGTACAACACTGACATAAAAAAGATATGAATATAAATATATATTCTTTCTGTAGAATGTACATACATCATATAAACAGAAGTGTAGCTTCACCCAAAGCTGCCCCCTACACACACACAAATGTTATATGCATTTCTGTCATCCTGCACACTATGCCCTCCAAATATTTTCCTATTTACGAGAATGAAGGCATATACGTGTGATACTTAAACAAGAGACATCATTTTGCCGTTGCACTGTTTCTGGATGTGCTGTGTGTGTATACAGTAGTCATTTTGGAGTAGTTATGGGGCCCATTGTGTGGGAGTGTTTATGGTGTGTCCAGGCGGTCCTCGCTGGGTGCCTATGGAGTATTTACTGGGCTCCATGTTATGCTGACCCCAACTTGGAACGTTTACATTGCAGCCGCGAGTGTGAAATTTTTTCTGAGGGGATTTATTGTCGGTAAATGTCTGTGGGAAATTTTAAACCTCCATGAGAAGCGTTCAAAATGCCTCAGATGTTTTTTTTTTTTTTTTTTTTTCATTTTGAAAGCTGATAACATCGGGGTGAGCTATCAAAAAAAGAAATGGCATGGCACACACACACAGATACACACACACACACACACACACACACACACACACACACACACACACATCAGCCTCATCTTTGGACATCAGCCTCATCTTTAGGGCTGTGTACGAAGCTTTTTCATTTCCACATGGACAAGAAAAAGACAAATTCTATTGCTCCAATGCACAGCCCCATACACACACACACACACACACACACACAAACTCTCTCTCTCTCTCTCTCTCTCTCTCTCTCTCGCGCGCTCTCTCTCTCTCTCTCTCTCTTTCATGTGTGTGTATTTCTGAGAACCTATGTTCAGAACTGTTCTCAGAGCTGTGGCAAATGACTCCAACATGACAGGTCTCACCTTAGTGCAAGGTATGCACACACACACACACACATACACACACAGGTTGATACAGTGAGGGAGAGAGAGAGAGAGAGAGAGAGAGAGAGAGAGAGAGGGAGAGAGAGAGAGCAGAGAGGGAGCAGAGAGAGAGAGCAGATAGAGAGAGAGAGAGAGAGAGAGAGAGAGAGAGGAGAGAGAGAGAGAGAGCAGAGAGAGAGAGAGAGAGAGAGAGAGAGAGAAGAGAGGGAGCAGAGAGAGAGAGAGCAGAGAGAGAGAGAGAGAGAGAGAGAGAGAGAGCAGAGAGAGAGAGAGAGAGAGAGAGAGAGAGAGAGAGAGAGAGAGAGAGGGAGAGAGAGAGAAATATGGAAACTATTTGTAAACCAGGGAACCATAAGGAAGTCAGCAACTAAAAAAGCACACGTATGACAGCCCACTGTAAGATTTTCTTCAAGGTTTTCATGAATAAATGTGTAAAGTCTCTTTGGTAAGGGCTACAGTGACTTTTGTTTGTTTGCATTTTGTTGTTTGCTTTTTTCTCCTAATTAGCCGGGTGCAGATGAGGTCAGCCTGTCAGAGGTTGTTGAATGTGACCAGAGCACACAGCATGTAGAAGTAAGCCTTGAATTTCCACAAAGGTCCTAAAAGCTCTATTGAACAGAATCTGCCAGACAACATCAACAAACATACACACACACACACACACACACACACACACACACACACACACACACACACACACACACACACACACACACACACACTTCATATTCTTATTCCAGTGACAAATATGGTGGGTGAATAGGTTAAGGTACAGAGGGAGTGAGACACCTAGTCGCAAAAGATTCATAGAGGAAGAACGTAAAATGTCTAAGAAGACGCCAGAAGGGATAGAGTGAGACATCCTGCCTCAATTTGCTGGGTTCAGATGGAGGTTGTTCAATGTGTGCAGAGCACGTAGAAGTAAGCCTTGAATTTCCACAAAGGTCCAAAAAGCTCTACTGATCAGAAGCTGTCCCCCTCTGCTTGGCCAGTCCCCTTCTTCATGGGTGCATAAGGTCTGTCAGTGTCGGCTGTTCCGATGCAGGTAGCAGCATAGCAGGCAGAGTTAACATTATATAGTTTATAGTTTATAGTGCCTGTGTGAATTGCCTTACACCAGGTGTAAACCCACTTTTTGATGTTTGGTGTGCAATACACAGTGCATTAAAAACAAGACACACACACACACACACACACACACACACACACACACACACACACACACACACACACACACACACACACACACACACACACACACACAACGGGCACTATTGGCGTTACATGACAAACTTGACTTTTGCGTTTTATCCAGGCATGTATTTTAGTGGGTGTTGATGTGGGTTATTGTGGCTCGCGTGTGCGGTCCGGCCTGGACACTTGTTATATAGGTCATGTTCTAGAACAGTCCCTCGGGCGCTTGTGCCTGTTGTTACGGCGGTGACGCGCGCTCAGAGGTCGGTTACCACCCCGATGTCTGCGCCACCGCTGTCAGCTCGCATCTCCACAACGGCCAAGTGAGTGTCCTTAAGCTGCGTGCGCCATAAATACCCCGCAATTACAAATCTTCCATGGTGACACGTCTCTGAAGTCGCATTATCTTCATGTGAATCGTTAAGATAGGCTTTGCCTATTTAGTCCTAGGCCATGTCGCATCACCTGGACTAGAAATTGTGATTTTTTTCCACCCATTTTGTTTTTGACAGATTAAATGATTCATGTTAATCGTAAGTCTACTAGCTATTCAAAGAGGTTAAATGCGTTTTCTGTTATTAAAACATCACTTATATAATGACATTAAAATTGCAGCTCTTTACAGTAACGACTTAATACATCTTTTAAAATTTGTATTCAAATGGGAAAGGAAAATGGTCGACCGAATCTTCATATTTATATTCTAGTAATAATCAGAGATTAAAAGGAAACGGCAGACACCTGCGGACGCTCTCCAAACCGGAAAGTCATATTACAGACCGGTGCATAACACATGAGCAAAGTTTAAAATGAAACAAGAGGAGTCTTTTCTGGGTACCGACTATCATACGTTTAATGCTGTTTTCTTCACATCATCGAAATTTCATGTGGTGTGCAGCAGAATAGCATAATGTATTGATGAGTCAAACTGGAATTACTTGTTTAGTTCTGACACTGATTAGGAAGGTGATGAAGAAGGTTGTTCATTGCTACAAAACAACAACTCCCATAACCAAAAAGGAAAACGCTTGATATTTTACAGAAATTAACAGTCTAATTAGTGAATTTACATAGACTATATGTAAAAATTATGCATGGCTTTGATTACAATTACAATTTCTATATTGCCAATTAATTTAATTATGTATTGGCTCTCTCGTGATGTTGATCATGTTTGTAATAATAATAATAATAATAATAATAATAATAATAATAATAATAATAATAATAATAATAATGTGCTATCATTTGTGACTGCTTCTATTTCAGTAGAAGGTCATTTGAGAAGCATGCTAGTTTGGCTGCGCTCCTGTTTCTTGCGGCCAGTTTAAAATACATTTGGGATCAAGGGCCTTACAGTCTCGCTTACATCTTGCCACCTAATCCTCTCGTGCTACACCTCTGTGTCCCACGTGTATGTGTGGTCTGCACGGACTGCTTTGTTCCAAAGGCTAGGGTAGTCTCCGGTCTCACAGGATGTTCTCTCCCGGCTGCTGTGTTCGTCCCCTGCACCTCCTGGTTCACTCGACGGGCAGTGATGCTTCTTTGTCGGGCCTCGCCGGCGAGACAAGCGGAGCCTCATATCAGTCTGGCCGCGGTCCCCAAGGAGGCACAGAGCAGCCACACCTCCAGACAGCTGACTATCAGCACCACCCTGCTGCATCACCACACAACACACCATTCTGTTTTCCATTTTAAATCTGTTTTCGAGAGGTTGAAAACTGTTTCTATGGTTCAGTTATTGAGAAGTGCCAAGTGTCATTGATGGCTGTGTCCACCACGTTGGTGCATAATTACCCACCATTCATCAAATCATTTCTATTACCTTGAAATGATGAATCGAATTGGATAAATGCTTCAATTTGGCTAAATTGCTCAAGAATCCTAAAGGGAAGAAGAAGAAGAAGAAGAAGAAGAAGAAGAAGAAGAAGAAGAAGAAGACTGTTCTCTTCAGTGCGTTTATTTTCGAGAATCCTCATCACCTGCCCTCTCGTCTGCTTGGTCTTCTTAAGGAGAGTCCACAAAACACCTTTTCCTGTTGCTGGTTAGGGATTGTGCACGACACGCCATTTTCTTCCACTCTGCACAGAAGTCAGGTAAAATGTGTCCATGCGTCCGGTTGTCCATCGGCCATCACGGACGTCAGAGGGCGCTGGATGAGCGTCTGACCCTGTGTGTCTCATATCACGGTCCGAGCAGTTTTCCTACCGTTTTACTTTGCGCCCTGAGCTGAGGAAGGAACCCCGCCAGCTCAAAATTTATGGAACCTAAAAATCGTGACCCTCCACGACCCGAAAATGACCCGTTCGCAGTAACTCAGCCATCTGAGAGTGCGTGATGAACGCATAATGAATCGTTTTATTTCTTCAGACACCGTCCTAAAATCTCTGGAGACTATACGACTTATGGCAAGCCATAGGTCTATGATATATTCTAAGAGAAATTGCACTGATAGAAAAGAATCATTATGGCATTTCAGTTTTAAATTAGCCTATACATACATTTCCAAGACATTCAGACGACCAAAAAGTGTTTATTTTTCAGTATGATAATTTAATACCATATGTATCATGTTACATAGGAATATTTTTTGGAAAATTGTTTACATTGTTGTTTACATTGTAGCAATTCAAAACATTTTATAAACCACATGAATACACAAATATTGTTAACGAGTAGGCTATACATGATATTTGTATAAAACTCGAAACATATTTCCACCCAACACAATAAATGTGCATGAGGTTGCATACAGGTACAGACAGACAGACAGACAGACAGACAGACAGACAGACAGGCAGGAAGACAGACAGACAGACAGACAGACAGATAGATAGATAGATAGATAGATAGATAGATAGATAGATAGATAGATAGATAGATAGATAGATAGATAGATAGATAGATAGATAGATAGATAGACCGTTAATGATTAGACACACTTTATAGACTTAACCATTTGACCACATGACATGATACTCAACCCGTACTTTAATCTTATATTAATGTTAATCCCAAAATCTTCATCCATGCATACAGGGAACTCCATAAATGTAGACTATTTTCTTCTAATACCTTGAATTATCGCTCTATTCACTGAATGTTGACCACTGAGATTTGGGCCCAGCTCACATTTAGACGCGAATTTCCATGATATTTTTCTGTGTGACGTTTGTAGCAGTAATGTGTTTTGCCTTGATGTCAATAAACCAGTTAATTTTATCAATCCGGATTAGGAACCTTGCCGTGCCTTTTTTCAGCAAAAAGTGTACGCGAGAAGTGTGTGACAGATTGTCCGTGTCTTTTCAGCTGTCCACAATAGAATTACCATGACAAAAACACGAGAGAGAGAGAGAGAGAGAGAGAGAGAGAGAGAGAGAGAGAGAGAGAGAGAGAGAGAGAGAGAGAGGGCCCAGGCTGGAAGGAGTCACCGTTTTAAGAAAATGACCGTGTTTAATGGACAGCAAAGACAGAGAAACTCTTTCTCCGTTAAGGATCCCGCTGTGAGCTCAAGCGATCCATACTACACGTGTTCTTTATTGATGATCTATACTACATGCGCTTCTATTGATGATCAATGGCCTTCTTCACACACAACCAAACACTCTCGGACATGTCCAGTTAAACATGCGGGAAGACAATACATCTGACTTTTTTTATTTTTTAATGGCGCTGTAGTTGTTTTTATTAGTTGTATTGTCTTGCAAGTACACAAATGTACTGACGGACATTCAGATGAATTACGTACCAAAAAAGGTTCGGATTTACAAAGAAACATATATTTTGAAAAGAGAAGCAAAGACGTTTGTAAATTATTTGCCTTCTGGTTAAGTATTTACCCCAAAACATATAATCTGCTTAAGGCTGCTTTGCGTATTATTAATTTCGGCCTGTACATGAAGATGACAAGGATGAACACATGCATTGGAGCCTATGATGCCGTTGGATTAAAAATGCCCTGCTTACAATGTCTTCAATAGATATGATTCTTAAATAAGTACATTTGGTAAAGATGTATTTTAAGGTTATCTTAACCTCTTTGTCCCTTAATGGCGCATTATTAACAACATTCATTTTACCTTTTACCTTCTGCCTTTGAAATAAAACAAATAAAGCACACAACCTTACGTTGTTGTCTGCCTACATAATTTTTATTTTGTTTGGCCCCTATCCTCTGCGCCACACAGACTAGCCTCTCGCAACCATGTCAACACATTCCAGAGAGAAACAGCCCACGACTTTCTTCTCTTTATGGTATGCCATAGTCCCCAACAATGTTCTTTTAGCCGGACTATGTGTTAATATTGGTCTCAAGAATCTGTAACGGTGTCTGGGCAACTAACATAACCTATACATGATATGGGCTATTGTAATATCTATTCTTCACGTCTTGAACAAACATTACATTGCATTAAATTACAAAAACAATAACATAAACATGTGTTTCAGCGAAAGTTTTGTTTTTATATTGCATATACGTCGCTGCAAATGTGAACATTGCATGTGAGTTGTGAGGTTTAAGAAGGTCGTGTTATTTTAATGTATCTTTTTTGGCGAAAGCTCATATTTATTTTACATTCTGTACAGTTCACAAATCATGGGTGGTGAACTGACATAACTTTTGGAATAATTACGCATCGGAGAATAGACCTTTTCAACATTCCAGGTATGCGCCAAAGACGCACGGTAACACACGCAGCTCTTACTTTAGCACCGTATCACTGCGTGCACCGCACTCCCACTCCTTGTTTACGTCATAGTTGTGGAAGAACGCGCACAACGGCTAATTCCTTTAGCTCGCTAACCTTCCCAAGCAAATTAATATATTTTCTAATAATTTCCACCTCGGCAGCGGTACCAAAGTATCCTAATGGCCGAGGGATTACCAAAACTAGAGGTTCAACTTTTAGCCTCTAAAATAGTCACTTTCTGTACATCTGCTTGAACGCTCTAGGACCCAACTACCGTCTGGATTTCATTTTATATTTTCAACAACTGTCCGAAAAGCGTTTATCCTCAAATTTAACTGATGAAATTACAAACCACTCCAAAGAACGGCGTTGTGATTTTTCAAAGTTCAATAAAGCATTTACACAGCTTCCAACTTCCAGTGTTGTATTTGGGTTTTTGGTACGGATTCACCCGTTCATAATCAAAATTCATAATAATTCCATCACTTTTTCCCTCCTTTAACGCGCCCTCCCTCTTTCTCTCCCTCCCCCTCTCTCTGTCGCCCAATCTTATTGATCCAGGAGGTGGCTAATTAGCCCTTCCCGTCGTGCCTGTGTAATGAGGCACATGCGCAGTGCATTAATCCCAGCCATTTTTTGCAGGAAACTAATTAGCAGGAATAAAGACCCAAAGAGTTTTTTTTCTCTCCCGTCGTCAGAAACCGCTCTCACCTCCTCCCTCACACAAACACTAGGCGCGTCGCCTGCTTTACCAACCAAATCCCTCTAAATAAGGCTTTAAACGGAATATACCTCGTTACAACAATGATCTTCACCGTACCGTCGACCACGCTAACTGACCAAACGGAACTACCTTGATGGGATATGTAAGCGAAACATTTGTTTACTGGACTATAAAGCAAGGCTTTCAAAGCGGACGCCAAAAATGTAAGTTACTCGACGCTATACTATTCGCTTGTATGGTTTGCTTCAAAGGCTTCTCCCTTCCCGTAGTACTCGTAGTTCCTGTTGTAGACAGATAATAAGCGCCCGTAAGTTGTTTTAAACAAGTAACGTTAGTTGTGTTTCCCCGTTGTAAGATTCGTACCTGTGTTTACGTCTGTGGTCGATTGACATCGGTCGGTTCTTGACAGATAAAAAACAACACCAAACGGCAATAGGTTTCCCCCAGGCGCAAATAGGTTGGCAAACGATTGTTGTTACAAAACAGTAGTCTGCTATGTTTATAAATCAAGACGCACTCAGAATCCAAGTGCCGACTGAGGGGATGGCTTTGAGCCGCCTGGTTGTAGCGGGTACAGTTCCGGACCATGGCCGAGAAATGAACACATTTTGCTGAGAGTCCGTAGACGTCCGATGTTCAGCGAACGGCTGTGGGCACATTGCCGCAAGCCCCCAACTTTCCTTGTGTGCTTCCACTTGGAGAGACGTAGTCTAACATTCATGGTGAAGATTAGTGTTTTCGTGGAGCTTTACAGACTGACCATACTTCCCTTTTCACACCATAGCCTCCGTTGCAACTGGATGTAGCTGGGTGCAATCTTGACATATTTAGCATGCTTGATCCTCTTCGTAAGAGTTGGTCCTTTTCGGAAAAGGTCCCTTTCTTGTGTTTTCTTTTCTTGTGCGAGTTGGTCTGACATGTTGCTCATTCCGTGCCGGACCGTTACATCAACACATTGTGTGTGTGTGTGTGTGTGTGTGTGTGTGTGTTTGTGAATGAGTGACTGTGTCTCTGTGTAAGTGTGTTTGTTAGACTAAGTGTATGTAAACCTGATGATACCACTGCCCCAGTAGATGCAAAGGCGACGTAGACAACCTAAATCTAGTTTCATATGACTTTGGGTGTCTAATTCACCTGAAAGCGCAATATAATCCACTTGTTACTAAAACCTAGAAAAAAACATTGCCTACTTAGGTTAGCATTGCCTCTTCTTTACCTTCATATATTTTATTTAAAAGCCATTTTAAATTGAAACAATACGGTGGTCTCTACAACCCAAAATTAGTCAGTGATACATCTTCGGACAGTGTCAGGGTAATTGAGAAGTGTCCCTACGCCCGCAGCAGTCACTGTCCTGGGCATCAACAGATAACGGTGGTGAAAGCCGAGTCGGACGAACCCCCAGACGAAACAAGGCCGCGACGACAGCGATTTTTAGCAGAAAGAGACAGAAAAGGCGAGAGTAGAGGGCCGCATCATGAAGGCATTAGCTACAGGCGAATGACCGAGAATACGGGGTCAAAGAGCCACGGAGACAGAGCAGAGGTCAAACTGAGGATTTGAGGGAGAGAGAGCGAGAGAGATGTTTGGGGGTTGGGGACCGCAGGGTTTCCACACAGCAGTGTAGGTCAGCTAGTGATCAGATCATGAGTCCCTTCTTTTGCTTCTTTTTTTAACCCTCCTACCAGCCACTAAAGCCATAGTGCTTTCTCATAATTGTGTTGACAAATCAACCATTTGCATAAGACTAGTATGGTCCTCACTAGATGTACAGACAAATAGGCTAACCACTGTGTTTTTGGATAAACAATACAGAAAGAAATACATTTTAAGTGTTGGAAGTTATGGCACAGAACATTAGAATCTATGTCGATATATGAAATATGCATGGAACTGTCATGCAATAAGTATCCAATACACTGCTCGTGCTACTTTCCAACCTGCCTCTGTATGAGGAAAATCCAGTGTATTGAGTGTATATTGAGGCTATTGAATGCATTAAGGTGTGTGTGTGTGTGTGTGTGTGTGTGTGTGATGTGTGTTGACATGTAGTGCCAAATGGATATATTTATGTCAGAAGGAGCTCCAGTTTATGTCACACGTTGTCTGCATGTTGTCTTACCAATCTTGAGTGTGAACACAGCCCAGTCAAGTGCAGTCCTCACAGCTTGGAAATGAGGACCACTGTGGCATTGTTTTGAATTGTGTGTGTGTGTGTGTGTGTGTGTGTGTGTGTGTGTGTGTGTTGGGGGCTAAAATGGCTGTCTATGAGTCTGTCATTGCGGACAGGATATGCTTTGGCCTTTGTGAATAATTTTCTGCTGGAGCTTAACGCTAATAAAAGCTTGTATGAAGGCCATATGGCCATCAGAATCACCCCTGTGTAAGTGGAGGGCAAAAATATAAAAGACATTTCATACAGAACGACAAACGTGTAGATGTGGACTCTGTTTTGTACAACTGCAATTATTTTTCATTCTATGAAACATATTTTTAAATAACACATTTCATCTGATGGTTTTTGTTTTAATCTTCTTAAAATGATTACTTACTTAAGTATTAAATGATGGTGTTTCTTTCTGTGTTGGTTAGGGTTTTGCTTTTTAGGCCTTAAAATAGCAATTTATTGTTCTTTGAATGCTGTATGTGTGTGTCTGTGTGTTAAGCCAAGGGTCTTTAGATTTTGGTTAATATTTAGTGTATGTAATAATTTTTATTCAGTAATAGTGCCCCCAGATTCACATGTCGATATAAAATTTCTGTCATTATTTTAAACAATATTCCTGTGTGTGTGTGTGTGCTGGATTAGCAGTTTGTGTTGACAGGTATAAAATCTAAGTTGTGGCTCTTTGTCAGAGGGTGCCCCTTTTGTTGCTAGTGTGTGTGTGTGTGTGAGAGAGAGAGAGAGACACACACACACACGCGCGTGTTTGTGTGTGTTGGGTGGGAGTATATTGTGTGTATGTGCATGTGTGTTGGAGCATGCGAGTATGCCGAGCATGAGCATATATGTGTCGGAGTGTGTTTAAGCACAAGAGTACGGTGTGTGTGTGTGTGTGTGTGTGTGTGAGGATCCAGTGTGGTATCTACACATGCCTGGTCCACTTCACAACCACCCTTCGCTCTCCTCTCACACTGTTTATCATCACAATGGTCAGTTCAGCAGAGGTACACACACACACACACACACACACACACACACACACACTGATCAGTCACCCGAGAGCTCCTCACACTGCACACGCTAATCTGCTGAACAATGGCTGCTGCTCTGCCTTGTGACTCCAGTGCAGCCTTTTCTCCCCTTGATCATCCTTTTTGTCTCCCCCCCCCCCTCGCATTCTCTTCTCTCCTCTCCTCTCTTCTCCTCTCCGTCAGTCTTCCCCCATTGCATTCTGTCCTCTTCTCTTCTCTCCTCTCTTCTCCTCTGGCCATCTCCCCCCTTCCCATTTACTCGGCCCCTCTCCTCTCCTCTCCTCTCCTCTCCTCTCCTCTCCTCTCCTCTCCTCTCCTCTCCTCTCCTCTCCTCTCTCTAGTCTACACAGCAGTCACAAAGCTCCCTGAATGCGGCGTCCATGTGTCAGACTGACCAACACAGCTCCACTGCTGTTATTGTTGCTGAAATTTATCAATGTGTAATAACACAACTACGCAACATTATCAATAACAAGTATATCAGTCACATTTTTATTAAAATTATAATTGGTAGTTATTATTATTATTATTATTATTATTATTATTATTATTATTATTATTAACTATCAATTACAATTGTAATGATAACAATTATTATATAATTCTCATTAACAAGACTTTATATTATGTGTAATTTTGTTATATTATTTGATGTTTACAATATTATAATTGTTAATAATGATGATGATGCTAATAATAATAACAATAATAATAACAATAATAATAATAATAATAATAATAATAATAATAATAATAATAATAGCATTATAAAATATCAAAACATTGCTTTGCAAATTCAGACGGCTTATGACACTGAGAGCTTGCATATCATAACATCATGTACATATAATATGTCTGTAGTGGATATTGTGTAATATCAGGGTAATGTATAATTTATTGGAAATGTGAGTTTGCATTGGAAATGGCTCAGAAATAATGTAATGGTTTCTTATTTCACTCTTAATTCTGTGTAGGTATTTGTCTAAAGATCTTTGCCCACCTACGCCTTCCTCATGTAAATTTAGACACACAAGCACAGAGACACTGTTGCAGTGTGAAGGAATCCTTGCAGAAATACGACTGCAGATACACTCACCACCGTATGTGCAGGTGTGTGTGTGTGTGCGCGCGTGTGCGTGTGTGTGTGTAGGTAGAGGTAGAGTCAGAGTCTGGGCTTGGTGTTTCAGGCAAGCCAGAGAGGTGGAAGTGCATTTAGGATGCTGAAATTAAACTGTGCACTGAGACAGAATACATTACTCTGGAGCTGTGTCAGAGAGAAAATCTAACCCACTGTGCGAGAGAGAGAGAGAGTGAGCGAGAGAGAGAGAGAGAGAGAGAGAGAGAGTCCTCTGCAAATATTTAAAAGCCCTGATTGGCTCAGGCTGGGGTTGGTTGTGTATTTGTGTGTGCGGTGGAAGTGTTAGACGGAAGGGGTGATGGGGGTGGGGGGGACAGGAGGAAGAGAGAGAATTTGGTGTGTGTTTGTAGAAATCTATATATCTGAGAAAAAGATTAGCAGAAAGAATCAGCTGGAGCCAAACATGAGAGAACAAGCCAAGTCTCAGAGGCCATTTTAAGCTGTGTGTGTGTGTGTGTCTGTGTGTGTGCATGCATGTGTGTGAGGCAGAAAGCGAGCTGGAGAGGGGGGATCGTGCTTGAGCACAGCCTCTCGGTAACAATAGCCCCAAGGGCCCCAGACCCTTGGGGGGGTGGGGGGGGGGGGTTGTGGCTGCCTCTGCTCTTAACCCCTTCAGGGCTGCTCTGGGGCGGGCAGAGGGAGCGCGCTGTCCCCCTGGCATCTGGATCTCCTGAGAACTGCTGCATAAACAAATATTTAATTACAGCACACAGTGTGTTCAGCAAAAAAAGGTACTGCAACCCTGATTATGCTGTTCCTTAAAGGCGTGGAAATGCCTGCATGCTCCAGAGTGTATTAATGTGGATTTATACATGCGGTGAAGATAAGATTTTCATATGCTATGGAGCAAGGGTGGTGTGTGTGTGTATGTGTGTATGTGTGTATGTGTGTATGTGTGTGTGTGTGTGTGTGTGTGTGTGTGTGTTGGAGTACAAATGTGTATCATAATCGCATATACAATTTATTTCATGGTTATTGGAAAACAGGGCAGCATTGGCTAGAGTGTCTGACATATTAACGTACACACACGCACATAGACACACACACACACACAGGATGCAGGAGTGGCACAGACAGAGGCATGGAGGCGAGCGGCAGCTTTAATTTACATTTCCTGCCTGCAGATGTGCGGATGGCTGGGCTAGGCTGGCAGTGTTAAATGGACTTCAGGACACATCACCGATAGACTGCTGCTATTGATCCTGGGCTAAATTAAAAACTCAATCAGGTCAGCCAGATAAGATTGATCAGAAGCCCTCGGCTTCATACACACACGCAGAAACACACACATGCCCACACACATAAGCACATAGCATAGCACTGGAGATCCAGAGCCGTGACAGCTGTAGGGATGCTTGGACAGGGCTTACCCGGTCAGGAGTGACTGTGTTGGGGAAGATGTGCTGAAGATGCCAGTCCCACTCTGGAACCACTCCGGAAGGCTACGTACACCATCCAATTACATTACTTAAAACAGAGCATTCATTTTCTTTACATTCGATACAGAGCAATTATCTTTCGCTTTTCGTTTTAATTTGATGTGAAATTAAATGTTTGAACCAAACCTTCCTGAATGCATGCACACACACACACATGCACACACACACATGCACACACACAGACACACATGCACCCGCTTGCACAAACACACACACACACATACACATGCGCGCATGCACAGACAGAAGCAAAAGTGTCTGTGGAGACCACTGAGGCTTTGTATGATAACACTGGATTTATTAACATTCTCTCTCGTTCTCTCTCCTCTCCTCTTCACGTCTGCCTCTGCCCCACTCCCCACCCCCTACCCCCCAATCACACACTCGCACACGTTCAGTCTCCTAAGCTCAGTAAAGACTTGTTTAGTCTGTAACAGTGACCTGATAAACCCACTCCTCTCCCACCAGCTAAAATCAATAATCAGGATCACACTCCAATCTCCTCTTTATCCGTCCACGCTTACCTCCACATCTGTGTGTGTGTGTGTGCGCGTGTGTGTATATGCACATAGCATGCTTTTTAGCATGCTTCGATAGCTGAAATTTAACAACTGAAGCCAACTCCTCCCCCAATTTAAGTCATCAGCCTACGTTTTGGATGTGTGTGTGTGTGTGTGTGTGTGTGTGTGTGTGTGTGTGTGTGTGTGTGTGTGTGTGTGTTTATATGTGTAAAAATGATGAACGTTCTGAACTGTCGGCTGACATGACTTGTGGCCTGTAGCATGCCTGAGCCGTGAAGCACTGCATTAAAAGCTAGTTTGAGGTTTGGAGAAAGGCCATATATTATTGAGTGTGGAAACTCACTTGTGTGTGTGTGTGTGTGTGCATGCCTACAAACATGGAGATGTGTACATACACGATTGTTGGAAAAGTGATAAAGTAATATATGTGTAGATTGTTGTCCTCATTCATGCTTAAGCATGTTTGCACCCTAATCAAACCTAATGTAGTTCTTTTATTCTGTGGATGATTTCGAAAACATTAGAAGAGGAAAGAGTATTAGGTCAATTGATTTTAATTCAGCTGTTCAGATCTGTTGTACCTACATATATTATAAATCTAATGCACTATTTGTAGGCAACATGTGCAAGATTAAGAACGTGCAATATGCCATAACACTGCTGAATGATGGGATGATATTACTTGTGATAAATTAACACTTAAATATACAGTAATGAATAATATATACTTAAATGTTCAGTGTCCTCAGTGTGACTTGTATATGCTACTAGGGAGGGTATTTTAGGGCAGCAGGGCTCCCTCTGATTGGCTAAATATTTTGGAGAGCCCATGCAGAGCCCAAAATCATAGCTTATAGAAATGTACATTTTTTTGTAGTTAAGCTGTGTTGTGCAATGTGCATGTAACACATGTTAATAGTGAGATATGCTAAATACCATTTATTGTGCAGCACTAGTATGTATGTATGTATGTATGTATGTATGTATGTATGTATGTATGTATGTATGTATGTATGTATGTATGTATGTATGTATGTATGTATGTATGTACTGTATATTTGTACTGTAGGGAGGAAGTTGAACTTTGTTGCCAGCCCTGTTTGCAGCTTTGTGAACTTGCCACAGGAATCAGATTTCAGCTCAGGCGGAAGGGTTCCTGTTATAATGTGAGAAATTCACCTGGACGTCAGGGTGCTGCTGACTGCGTAAGATCAGTTCCTGTTGACTTGCTCCTGTTGATCAGAGTCAAAATCAGACGGGCTCTTTTGGGTCGGGGGAACCAAAGGTGTTATTGTCCTGTTGCTGGGAGTAATTAAAGTAGCTGCTTCCTTAAAAGCTAAAAAAAGGTTCCTGTTGTTAAAAGTGTCTAAGTGGCTGTTACCTAGTAGGGTATAAAGGTTCTTGTTGAGAGGGGCTGAGGGTGGCCCTGCTGGCATCTGTGAAGGGGCTAAAAGGTTCTTGTTGAGACGGGCTGAGGGTGGCCCTGCTGGCATCTGTGAGGGGGCTAAAAGGTTCTTGTTGAGAGGGGCTGAGGGTGGCCCTGCTGGCATCTGTGAGGGGGCTAAAAGGTTCTTGTTGAAAGGGGCTGAGGGTGCCCCTGCCTGCGTCTGTAAGGGGGCTGAAAGGCTGTGAGCACCTTCGAGGTCATTGTTAGGACTGCTGGGCGGACCCACAGCACGCGGGGGCGGGGCCACGAAGGCCGGGTCGACAGCTGATCACCGTGACATCACTCAGGAAGACATCTGTCGCCGCGGCCCCACATAGGTCACACCTCACCCTCGACCCCTGACCCCACGTCATGACTCGTTTCCCAGGGCGACACAGGAAAACAAGCGCCTCTGCACAGCACTTCACTTTCCCCTGCTGTGTGTGTGTGTGTGTGTGTGTGTGTGTGTGTCTGTTTCTGTTTCTGTTTGTGTATGTTTTGACGGTGTGGATTTTTACCTACTAGTGGAACCCCTGTAAACAGTAAAGTGTCTATAGAAAGACTATAGAAAACTCTATCTCTATCTGCAGTAGCCACCACTGCACTTCAATGAAAGTTTCTTTACCTGGCTAAGTGGAGCTGTCTGTACTGTCTGTAGAATGTGTTACAGTGTACCATAATATTTGTTACATTGTTACGATGTACTCTGTAGAATGTGGTGCATTGTTACAATGTAGCCTGCACTATTTGTTACGCTGTACCAACATTGTTTTCAGTCATCCACATGTTCACTGTGAACAGGCACTTCAGTGTTCCCATGACCACAACTCCAGTCAGGGAGGCAGCTGTGGAATGCTTCTAGTGCTATGGCTACGAGCTATCTTCTCGCACTAGTAGCTCTTTGTCTGACATGATGCTTCTGGCCCTGCCTGTCCTGCTATTAATGTCTTAACAGATTTTAAATGTTCACTACTATATAGCACATTATGTAGGGAATAAACAATGTAACTGACACCCTATAGTGCACTACTATAGTGAATGAGTGAGCATTGCATCTGTCTTTCATCGCATCGCACACCTAACAGCCCTGAGGCATACTGATGCTCTCAGAGATGACCAGCCAGTGCACACTTTTTCAGTCAAGCCCAGCCCGGCAAACCCATGATCACTGGTCGACCGGCGGCCATCTTGCCTCTGTCACCTGAGCACCACACAAATAAAGCTGTACACCACGGTGGTGGTCAGTGTAGGGTGCGCTGCGTAAAAGTGGTTATCCCTACATCAGGCACTACTGCACATGCTCAGTAGGGACCTTCAAGCTCCCCACCGACAGTGTGTGTGACCAGCGTTCTGGCAGCATGTTCGCA
>CM050208.1:13152500-13187500 GCA_027475355.1 Coilia nasus
CTAACGCTAGCCTGGCTCCAGGGCTGCTTTAGCCTGCGAGGCTGCTAATCCTAGCCTGAGGAGAACAATGTGTGTGTGTGTGTGTGTGTGTGTGTGTGAGTGTGTGAACCGGGTGCTCTACAGAGTCTGTGTGTGTGTGTGTATGTGTGTGTGTGTGTGTGTTCAATCACTGAACACGTCCCCAGTGCCGCATCAGAGTGTTTCTCGGTATCAATGGCAGCATCCTGCCGCAGATTCCTGTAAGTTGCTTAGCATTGCTGCTATTGATTTTCCCATAAGGGCGCTAACTCCGCCCGTAGCCTCCCCCCCATCCCTCCCACCTCAGCCACACAGCCTGGGATGGAGGAACACATCACACTGGGGGAGAGCTTAGATGTGCAGCATTCATGCAAACACACACACACACACACATAGACAAATGCACATACGCACGCACGCACACACATACACACACAGAGACACACCAAAAAATTATGTATTTGTAAGTCCTTAAATAGGAAACACAAATAAATGAGGACACACACACACACACACACACACACACACACAGGCGTTATCTACTCAAACAATGGCCTCTGCTAATACACCCCCTTAGACCAGAAGACTCCTGCCAGGCACAGCATTTTCACAGCCAGGCCCCTATTAAACCTCAGTCATCACATTAATCCCCTCACACACACACACACACACACACACACACACACACACACACACACACACTTCTGTCAGAGACCTCTTCTGTGCAGGGATCTCAGGACAGAAGTGGCAGCCTGCATGAATACACACACACATACACACTTTTTGGTCCTCGTGAAAAAGATGAGCTGTGTTTATCTGTTTTTTTTTTTTGGTGAATGATATTAATCAGGGATACATTTGGGTGGCATTCAGCATATTTTTGTAAGCGTATATCACTATTTCAATCCATTTCTTTTTTGCCGTTTATTTTTGTCTCTCTCCTTGTTTTCCCCTTCGTCTTTCCTCTCGTTCTCGCGTCTCCTCGCGTCTCACTTTTCTTGCCCTCAACACGTGTATGGCGATGCTTTATTGATTGCTCCAATAATCAGATGTGGGTTTTGTTATCACTGAGCAGAGGACACTCTCAAACTTATGATGTTGTTTGGCCATCCTTAGCCCCCTTACACCATGTCTATAGGGCAGCATATGAGGTTATGTCGTGTTGCTATTATATGTGTAGTTTCACAGATATTTTATGGTTAGGTTTCATTCTGATAAAATGTTTTTGTACTGTGTTTCAATGCATATTGTCATATTTTTCTGATTCTCTGCTTAAAGCCTCTTTATGTTTAGCCTTTTTGTTATTAATAATTGATGGCATATATTATACTGATAAATGTGATTTTATTGTATTCTGATTGGAACTATTGGCTAAGTGTATACTGATGCATAATTATTTGTATTGCATTATGATGTTTTTGATAATTCATAGTTTTTATAGTTCTGGACAGATTAATATTATTATGATGAACTGGTTTACTACTATATCTATGCATATTGTTCTGTTGTACTCATGTGTTCATTTCTCTCTCTTTTTCTCTCTCTCTGTCTCTCTCTTTCCATCTCTCTCTCTCTCTCTCTGTCTCTCTCTCATTCTCTGTCTGTCTCTGTCTGTCTGTCTGTCTGTCTGTCTGTCTCTCTCTCTCTCTCTCTCTCTCTCTCTCTCTCTCTCTCTCTCTCTCTCTCTCTCTCTCTCTCTCTCTCCGCTCTGCAGGTCAGGGTGTGATGGTCCCGTGGTGTAGGCGTGAGGATGGAGTGCTGTGACTCCACTGAGCATGAGGCCGCACAGGCCCAGCCTCCCTGGAGGCTCCCCCACCCCGGCCTGCTCCTGCTGCCCAAGGACCAGCCCCTCTCGCTGGGCACGCTCTCCCCGCTCATCCCCTCCCCCTTGCTGCACCTCCAGGGCCCCCACGTACTGCCCGAGCAGGGCCTGAGGAGGAGGCCCACGGCGGGAGAGGAGGAGGAGGAGGAGGAGGAAGAGGAGGCGCACGAGGAGGAGGAGGGCGAGGAGAACAGAGGAGGAGAGGAAGACAGGAGGGGTGTCAGGCGAGTGAATGGAATGGACCAGGGTTTTGGGAGACAGATAATGGGAGCTTTAGGGTCAGGGAGAGACGAGGGAGAGGAGGAGTGTTATGAGGAGGACGAGTTTATGGAGGAGGAAGAGGAGGAGGAGGAGGAGGATGTGGAGGAGCTGGTGGGGGAGATCGTGTACCGGCCGGACGGTTCCGCGTACGTGGTGGAGAACCTGGGCCAGCTGGGCCAGAGGAGCGCTGAGGGGGAGAGCGACGACCCCGCGACCCAAACCCCCCTCAGCACCCTCAGCACCTGCCACATCGCCGCCTCCCTGACGCCGTGGTTCCACCCGCCGACCCAAACCCAGAGCCCGACCCCAGCGCCGGCACAGGCCGGCCCCATCCTGCACAGCTTCCGCGTGTTCCACTTGCATCGTCAGGACGACGGGCAGCAGCCAACCAGCAACGGTCTACCCAAAGATGACTTCCTCTCCGAGGCCGTGGGCGTGTCCGGGGGAAGGCGGTCTCCCGCGTCGTCGGGGCGACGGCCTATCCTGATGTGCTTCCTGTGCCGCCTGTCGTTCGGCTGCGCGCGCTCCTTCACACTGCACGCGGCCCGCGAGCACGCCGTCGCCCCGAGCGACCGGGAGCGCCGCCTCCTCGCGCTCCAGAACGCCTCCGCCATCATCCAGCCTGTCGCCCCCGGCAACCGACCCCTCCTCAGCTTCCTGGAACCAAAAATTGGGAGCGGGTCGGCAACCCCTACCCCCACTGCCGCCTCCCGCTCCCCCCTAACCCAAACCCAAACCCAGACCCAGACCTCCACCCCGGCTCCCTGGCCTGCCAAAGACCCCCACGCCCCTCAGGGGCTGCCCCGAGCCCTGGCCGAGGCGCGGAGGAGAGACAGGGAGGGAGAGAGAGGGACGGGGGGAGAGAAAGGACTCTTAATGAGCGACGGAGCAAAGGTGAGAGAGGACGAGGACGAGGAGGATGATGAGGAGGACTACTATGAGGATGAGGGCGAGGTGTTGCTCTCAGACTTGGACGATGACGAGCGCGACCTCGCTGAGGCTGGCGGTAGTGGTCACGGTCACAGCAGCGGTAGCAGCAAAGGCGGACTGAGGGAAGATGCCCTCGCAAACCAAAGCGATATTTCCAAATCTCCTTTACTGACTACACCTGCCCCTGCCCCTGCCCCTGCCCCCTCCCTCGTCCCCAGCACCTCTGAGAGAACCAGCTTTACACCCCCCAACACCAAACCACCCAGCGCAGCCCCAGCCCCCACACCCCCCTCCAGCTTTAACTGCCTGCCCCGCTCCCTGCCCGTGCCCCAAGAGGGCGAGGGCACGGCGGGGTCGCCCGCCTCTGCACCCAGAGACGAATGTGCCAACGGAGAGAGTGCCAACGCAATGAAACCAAACGATAGCTCACCGGATGGTGCCACCCCTGGCAGCAGCAGCAGCAACAGCAGCGGCCTGCAGGCCCACAGCAACCCCCACAACCTCCACCCCCACCACCAGCAGCAGCAGCAGCAGCAAGCAGGGCTGAGCTACTCGCTGTCCAGGCAGGGAGCCTCCTCCACAGGCTCCCCAGAGTCGCTGCAGGACCTGGGCCTTGGCGGAGGGTCCAGCAACAGCGGTGGTGGTGTGGGGAGCTCTGTGGGCGACTTCAGTAGTGGTGGCAACAGTGCGGACGGCGGTGGCCAGAGCTCGCCCTACGCCATGGGCGGCTATCTGTCGGGCTCGCACTCGCGCAACTCCTGCAAGACGCTCAAGTGTCCCAAGTGCAACTGGCACTACAAGTACCAGCAGACGCTGGAGGCGCACATGAAGGAGAAGCACCCCGAGTCCGAGGGCGAGACGTGCCCGTACTGCAGCAGCGGGCAGAGTCACCCGCGCCTGGCGCGCGGCGAGACCTACACCTGCGGGTACAAGCCCTTCCGCTGCCACGTGTGCCAGTACTCCACCACCACCAAGGGCAACCTGAGCATCCACATGCAGTCCGACAAGCACCTGCACAACATGCAGAACCTACAGAACGGCGCCGTGCCCGAGCCCGCGCACGGGCAACACACGCACGGCGGCCACTCGCGCGACGCCCAGGGCTACGGGAACCCGCCCACGGGAGGAGGGGCGGCCTCGGCGGCCCCCTGCCCCACGCAGCCCAGCGCCCTGCACCCGCCGCCCCGCGCCCTCTCTCAGCCGCACCCGGGCCAGGTGGTGCCGCAGGTGGGGGGCACGTGCAGCTCGCCGTCGCCCGCCAAGCCCAAGGGGCCGGCCGCCTGGCGCTGCGAGGTGTGCGACTACGAGACCAACGTGGCGCGCAACCTCCGCATTCACATGACCAGCGAGAAGCACACTCACAACATGCTGCTGCTGCAGCAGAACCTGGCGCAGATGCAGCAGCACCGAGCGGGCATGCGGCTGGCACTGGGAGGGGCCCTGCCTCCCACGCCCACCCCTGCCCCCTCCGACGCCGACCTCTACCAGTTCTACCTGACGCAGGCACGCGGCCTCAACATGGCGCTGGGCACCAAGACCGACCCCATGGCCGCCGACGCCCAGTTCCTGCGCGGTCTCTTCTCCCAGGATGCATCTGTGCTGATGCGCGGGGACCCGGAGACGGACGTCGCCACCTCAGAGCAGCAGCAGCAGCAGCGCTCGCTGGGTGTCCGCGACCTGTTGCCTGGCGACAGCGACCCGCCCCCCGCCGCAGCTGCCGGGGGGCCGCAACACCTGTACCAGTGCGGCGTGTGCGAGCGCTTCTCCTGCGACGGGCTGGACGGCCTGGCGCGCCACCTGGCCACGCAGCGCTCGCTGCCCGAGGGCGAGTGGCGCACGACGGTAGGCGAGAGCCACCACTGCCGCCTGTGCCAGTACGCCACGCCGCTGCGCGCCAACTTCCAGCTGCACTGCCAGACCGACAAGCACCTGCTGCGCTACCAGCTGGCCGCGCACCTGCGCGAGGGCCGCGCCCAGCAACGACACCGCCGGCGTAGCCATGACAACGGGGCGGAGGAGGACGAGGACGGCGAGAGGGAGCGCGAGGTGGAGTGGTGGCTCAACAACGTCAACGTGAGCGTGGGAAACCCTGTACGGCTGCGCTGTAATGCCTGCGCGTACGACGCACCCAGCCTGGAGAAGCTGAAACTGCACTCCATGAGCTCGCAGCACGAGAGCAGCCTCAGGCTCTACAAGGTAGGAGCACACACAGGCACACACAAACACACACATTCTCACAAACACGTACTCATGAAGGCACTCTCTCTCTCACACACACACACACACATATTCAAACATACACACACACTCATTCCAACACACACATTCTCACAAACACACGCTCATGAAGGCACTCACATACACACACACACACACACGCATATTCAAAAATACACACACACTCATTCAAACACACACATTCTCACAAACACACGCTCATGAAGGCACTCACATACACACACACACGCATATTCAAACATACACACACACTCATTCAAACACATACACGCATTCACAGACAAACTCCACAAGATATTTAAGCCTGCAGATATTTAGACTAATCCACTGGCATTTCAGCTGCAGGTGGCAGATCCTCTGTATCAAATGTCTTGTTGCCTTCAGGTGTTAAGTTATCAGACTCCCTAAAACTCAACAAGGCCTCTGGCTCTTTCATTTGACCACCAACATTCATGCGCACTTACACCCACTTTTCTTGGACCACACAAACTGTCCTTTGATGACACACATGCACACACGCACTCGCACACGCACACACACACACACTGCTTTTTCTAAAGTGTGTCTTACACTCCAATCAGCTTCATGTACCCAGACCTCGTCTAGTCCACTCTTAGCGACTGATGCACACAGAACTGCCTCTCACACGTGTGCCTCTGGTTTGTCCCCTTCCAAACACACACCAAACCAGCCCAATGTCCTCGGTTCTGCGCTGAGGTACTGATACCCAGATCTGCCTCTGGGACCCCTACATTTGGGCCCCACCCACCGGGTGCGTAGCACCAGGAAGAGGTCAGGAGGCCAGGCTCCCAGCACTGATTGCCCAGGAGAGGTGGAGGTGTGCGTGGGGGAGCGGGCCACTCCGGCCCCTGGTCTGCAGGGCCTAGGTAGTGGGCGGTAATTGAGATTGATTGGTTGTTATTTTTTCCCCCCTGCTAATGCACTCCATTAGGGCCGCACATCCGTAATCAGTTTAGACTGCACAGAGGTAGGTGGAGTGGAGTGGGCTTTCTCTGGACACACACACACACACACACACACACACACACACACACACACACACACACACACACACACACACACACAAACACACATACAAATACATCATGTATACACACAACCACCGTATGTCCACACGCACATACTGTATCATGCCTTCATGAAACATAAAAATGCACACATACGCATTCACCATGCGTACACAGGTATACTGTGTACACATACACACACACACACACACACACATATTCATACAAGCACATTTGATTGCTGATTTTGGAGACACAAATGAGCACATCTGGCTGGCAACGGTCATTTTCAGATGTGTGGTTATGCTGAGCTGACCCATTGCTGTCCAGCAGGAGTGTAATGGGCAGAAGGCTGGATGAGAGAGAGAGATAGAGAGAGAGAGAGACATCGACACCCTGACACCTATCCCACAATCCTCTCTGCTGAATGGGTCTGGAACGAGGGCTTCACCTGTACTTGTTCATAAGAGAGGGAGAGGGCTTGTTTTTAAATGTCAACTTTTTCCCCTCTCTCTCGTACACACACAGACACACACACATGCCACTCCACCATTGCACAACACTCTCAGACACAAGCACACTCTCCACTCTCACACACACATGCCCATGCTGCGCCCCTCTTATACACACACACACACACACACACACACAACGCTGCACTATCTCCAACAAGCGCCCCACTTGCGTTCTCCTCGGCTGCCATGACAACGCTCCGGCCAATGGCGGAGAAGGTTATTGGCTGCTATTTTGGGCCCTCCTGGACTGTGGCTTGACCAGGTCAGGATCATGTTTCAGTGCCCTTATGGAGCTGAAACCCAACGCTGGTGTCGCCGGATTAGCGCCGTGCACGCCGGCCCGCTCCTGTCACAACAGCCCGGCACACACACGCTCACAAGGAGCCATTGACAGCCTATTGATTGGCTTAGATGAACACACACTTTAGAGCTGCTCCCCCAATTGTGTGTGTGTGTGTGTGTGTTTGTGTGTGTGTGTGTGTGAGTGTGAGATGGGGAGCGTCTTAACTTTCTCTTTTGTACAGTTGAACTCTTGTAGAGGGGGTTTGACCACAGACACAGGTGAGCTCACTGCTCCAGAGGGTCGTCTTTCCCTACAGATAAATTCTTCAACAGCACTGGACTCTTTTTCTCGCTCACATTATTGTATCTAATATTCATTACTATTAATATTTATATGTAATTAGGAAACGACTCTTAATATCCATATCCAGCGTTTCAACTCATCAGATCTTCCGTCACACCCTGCACCTTACTCTTTTTTGTCAGGAGTAAAAATCTATTTGTTTGTTGAAGCCTTCACCTCTCTTAATGGTAACCGTCCCTGAAAACACACTCTCTCCCACACACACACACACACACACACACACACACACACACACACACACACACACACACACACACACACAGGAAGCCCAGAGCAGAGGCAAGGGCCTTCGGTGCTGAGGGAAGGTGCTGAGAGGACTTTTGGGAAAGCATGCAGTAGCACTGAGATGAACCGAGTGACACACACACAAGCACACACACACACACACACACGCACACCCTGCACAAAACCATCAAGCCCACACTCTCTTTGCATTAGCGCTTACAGTAAACCAGCGCACACTAAATGAGAGTGCAAATGAGGGACAGACAGTGGATGGAGGAAGAGGATGCAGAGAGGGAGAGAAAGAGATGAGAGGCAAAGAGAGAGAGGGAGAGAGAAATAGAGAGATGGAGAGGGAGGGGATGCACAGAGGGAGGGAGAGAGAGATGGGAGGGAGAGAGAGAAAGAGATGGGAGCCAAAGAGAGAGAGAGGGGGGGAGAGAGAAATAGAGAGATGGAGAGGGGATGCACAGAAAGATGGAGAAAGAGATGGAAGGGAGAGAGAGAAAGAGATGGGAGCCAAATAGAGAGAGAGAAAGAGAGAGAGAGAGAGAGAGGAAAAGATGGGAGCCAAAGAGAGAGAGAGGGAGATGGGAGGCAGAGAGCTGTCTTCATTGATCTCTCTTCCTCTCCATTGTAATGTGTCTGTTGTTTACATTCCATTGCCTTGGTTATGGGAAGGGAGTTCAATAGTTATTGCATTATTTAGTGTTAAAGAGACCTAGACTTCAGCAAGGGTCATACAGGACAACCCAGCTCCTCTCCTCTCTCATCTGCTCCTCTGGATAACTCTTTACCTCTCTCTGCACTCTCCTTTCCTCATTTATTCTCATTTTTTGCTCTTCTTCTTCCTCCTTCTCTTTCTATCCTTTCTTCCACTCTTCGTTCTTCTTTTCCTCCTCTCTTCTTGTGATATTAGTATTGAATGATTTGTATATTGCTGAAATGTAACCCATACTGTTGTTTCTGTATATTTTTCTTCCTCTCTGTCATTCTTTCTCTCTCTCTCTCTCTCTCTCTCTCTCTCTCTCTCTCTCTCTCTCTCTCTCTCTCTCTCTCTCTCTCTCTCTCTCTCTCTCTCTCTCTCTCTCTCTCTCTCTCTCTCTCACTCTCACTCACTCACACACACACACACACACACACACTGTACCTATCTCTCTCTCTCTGTCTCTCTCTCTCTCTCTCTCTCTTTCTCTCATTATCCCTCTGTCTCTCTCAGTATCTGAAGCAGTTAGCGGGTGCTGTGGACGAGGGTTGTGTCTTCCACTGTGTGCTGTGTGACTACTCCACACCTTCCAGCCTCTCTCTGGTGCAGCACTCCCATTCGCTCAGCCATCAGCGTGGGGAGGGGCTTCGGCGCTTTCAACAAATCCAGAGAGGTCTGCCAGAGGAAGAGGAGGAGCTTAGTGCCATCTTCACTGTTAGGAAGCCCTCTACAGCAGACGGAGGTAAGAGAGGGAATGTCCACTAAGGTTACCTCACACACACACTGACTCACACTCCCACACCCCAATACACACATGTAAAGTAGATTTTTTCTGTTCGGGAGTTCTGTGGTTCAGTGGGTCTCTGTGTATAAATGATTAAATCACCTGTATTTGTTTGTGAACCTTCCACATATCAAATGAGAGCACATCCACAGAGATATATACACACACACACATGCTCATCTTGATTAATTTACCAGTTTTGTTTGGTTGTTTGTGTTTATTTTTTTGTCAAGTTAACACGGCGCGCTCTGTATTAATTATCACCCCTGGCGGGGGTTGTGGGCGGGCGGGCGTGTGTGTGACGGGGACCATGTTGGCAAAGGGGGTAATTTAGGGCCCGGCGCGCTCAGAGCCAACCCTTTTATTAGGGCCTCCTAATGACAGGTCAGAGAGCCAGCTTAAGACAACAAAGAGGGAGTGTGTGAACATGGCGAATTAAACCGATAAACAAGATGGAGAGAGGCACAGGGAGAAAGAGGAGAAAAGAGGGGCTGGCAGAGGCAGAGCGAGCGAGGGAGCAAGGGAGGGAGGGAGGAAGAGAGACGGAGAGAGGGAGAGAGGGAGAGCCAGAGGGAGGGTCCAATATGGGGGGAAATAAAAGAAGTGTGCAGCTAGGACAATTAGCTCTCACATCCAGGCTCGCTAATGACCTGCCCACAAGAGAGACAAGCTGGCATCCTGTCAAAGAACCGCCTTTGTGTGAACACACACACATACACACACACAGAAGGGAGGGGGGGGGTCTGGAGAGGGAGAGAGAATGGTAACTAGAGGAGAGAGAGATAAGAAAATAGAGGAGAAGGAGCGAGAGAGGAGAAATGTGAACAATCCTGAAGGAAAGAATGGTGTGAGTGAAACAGCGAGAGTGTGAGAGAGCCAGAGTCTCACACACACACACACACAGTGTGAGAGGATAGACCAAGAGAGGGGGAGGGTATTTGAGAGAGAGAGAGAGAGAGAGAGGGAGAGGGAGAGAGAGAGGGAGAGAGAGAGAGAGAGGGAGAAAGGGAGGTTAAGCCGAGAGTAAAAAGACAGAGAGAGAGGGGCAAGCCTGAGTGAGAGAGCAAGTGTGGGAGAACAGGCAGGGGAAGAGAAGCACGAGAGAGGCGGGGGGGTGGGGGGGGGGGGGGTGCAGGATTTGTCAGGCAGACAGGCTGAGCTGAGCAGGAACTATCTGTGGAATGTTATTTTTCCTGCTTGTTAAAATGCAGAGCACCTGGGAACATGAGCCATGGCTGTTGGGAGAAAGAGAGGGGGGGGGGGGGAGAGAGGGACATGTATAGAGGTAGGGAGGAAAAGATGGTTTGAAAGAAAGAAAAAAATAAAAAGGGGAGGGGAGGAAAGATGGGCGGGGGGTGGAGGGGTTGTGAATACAAGCCCCCTGTTGGGCCAGTAAGCTTTCAGGCCTTCAGTGTCCAAAAGCTGGGAATCGGACAAGCAGATAATGTGGACATTTTCTGATGCCTATTGCACCCTATATATTGCATACACTCTATAGACTACCACCTATAAAGACATCACACACACCCCCTATAGATTATCAGCCATAGAAACAACAAACACATACACACTCACCATATATATATTGCATACACCCTGTAGATTATCAGCCATACAAACAAAACACACACACACACACACACACACACACACACACACACACATATTGCATACACCCTATAGACTACCAGCCATAAAGACATCATACACACACACCATATATATCGCATACACCCTATAGATTATCAGCCACAGAAACAACACACACACATACACACACACACACCCCATATCTCATGCACCTAGTATAGACCATCAGCCGTGAAGACAACACACACATGATATATAGCATACACCCTGTAGACTACCAGCCACTACCCGCTCATGCATACAATATATTCTACAGGCATGAAAACAGGCATCCACTCGTGCATACTGTATATCACATGCACTGCTATGTAAAATGACATTCATCCACCCACTGAAAAACACACTACCAGCCATAAAGACAAGTATCCAGCCAAGCATTCACCGGCTTATACTCGATATACGTTGTATTATTAAACAAGTCTCCAGCAATGCATACACCATTTAAACTACCAGACACAAAATTAGCATCCACCCACATACACTACCACAATCTACCAGCTCATACTGTGTCTACACTGCAGTACATGACAACAGACGTCCAACCATGCATATGCAGATGGAGAATGCGGCTTTTGTTTTATAAAACATGGGAAGTCATCCAAGCAAGATAGCGGTACATTTTGAATTAAAAAAACGGACATAAATATTTTCTAATCTAAATGAACTTTGTTGGTAGCTTTTACAATTAATTATTGCAGAGGACTGACACATCTTATGCGCATCTTATACACCCACCACCACTCTGACAGCATATTGATTTATACCTTATACTGTATGTACACCTAAAGAGAAAGGTGCAGCAGTTGCACTGATGAATCAAGTAATAATCAACGAGTAATAAAATTAATTGTAGTCAATTGGAGCACTATGTACATTTTTGTAAGTGTCTTTAAAAAATCTTTAAAAAAAATCGATGAATAGACAAAATGAAGCCGATTGATGAATCAAGAAAAATGAAGCATGACTTTATGTCTCAGCTGAGTTCAACTTGTCAGGTACTTTCATTGTCAGTCACCACGGGTGACCACAGTCACCATTGCAGACCACAGGTTTTTTTATCCCATCACGTGCTACACACTTCAGCCATCCTATGCACTTCCTGTGCCAAGTGAGCCTGACCACAGTGGTCTTGCTAGTAGATCTGCGGACCAAGGACTCATATCTGCACATATCTTTTAAGAATAATCTGCAGTGTTTCCCATACACAGACCATTCTGTGGAGCAGCGCCACAGAATGAAAACCGAGCGCCACAAATTGATTTCGTTTTTTTTTTTTTTTTTTTTTCAAACGTGATTCTGTCATTCTCGCTCACACACACAGAGAGTGAGAAAGAGCGAGAGCGAGAGAGAGAGAGAGATCAACATCCACGCATACATGTCAATGGGGGTACACTTATAAAACACCTGCACTGGTCCAACGTTTTCAACCAACCCAAGCACATCTTGGAACTGAAGCTACGCAAAATGCGTCCAAATTTACATTTACATTTACCCATTCTTCTCTGTTGAATTACTCCGGGACGGTACATCATAGAGAGATGTGAAAAACAACAGAACGAGTGCATGGTGCATGGTGTAGCACCACACAATGCTACTTGGTCTGTGGGAAACACTGATCTTTCATAATCTGTCACAACCAGCAGGAGGCTGGAAGGACGTGTGTAAAGTTGTGTTGAGTGGCCAATGGAGCTGAGTATCGGGGTGATTAGCCTTCGCTGTGGGCTGGAGGGAGTGAGAGGGCAAAGAGAGGCAGAGGGAGGAAAGACAGGGGCGGGGGCAGAGGGGGAGAATGGCAGATGCTTGCCAGCTATTGATTGCGTTAATTGATATGCCAATATTCACACTCGTAACATCAGCTAGCGCGTGGGGTCGCGGCTAACGAGGGCCGGGCACTGATCAATGCCGCCGATAAAGACCTGAGCCACTAACGAGCAGCGGGTTAATGAAACATCACCAATTAACCCGCGCCAATTAGCCCAGAGCCAGGGAGGGCGAGAGAGAGCCCTGTTGGGCAGGGTGCTGTATCAGGGGAGGATTGAGAAGGTGCTAGCGACTGGAGACATGGCTGGACCTGTCTCATTAAATGCTCTTGTTTCTCTTTGCTGTGACACTCTTGCATTGACACTCTCTATGTTCCATGTTCTCTGTCTTCTGTGGGCTTTGGCCTACTGAGCTAATTGTTGGACTTGTTTCTAGGATAATGAATATATGTGTGTGTATGTGTGTCTGTCTCTGTAATTCTAAGTGTGTTAGCGTGAGACTATGTGTGTAGCGATTTCTGATTGATAACCAGTAACGTTACACCCCACCCCCTCCCTTTTTTATTGGTAAACACTCTACAGTGTGCCTCTCATCCTGAGGGCAAACCGAAGGCACCAGCTTTAGATAATTAGCACCGTCCACACACACTGGGCTCCAGTAACCCTAAGAGTAATGACCGTGTGTGTGTGTGTGTGTGTGTGTGTGTGTGTGTGTGTGTGTGTGTGTGTGTGTGGTTGTGGCTGGCCAGGTGTTGCTGCTGTGCTGCAGCAGTGCTGCTGGCAGTGCAGCCTTGAAACACGTGATGACAACCTATCATCTGGGGCCAAGTGCATTGTGGGTAGTGTGTGGTGACACCCGGGTCCGATAACAGGAAGCAGCTGCAAGGACCTTACACACAAACACACACATATTGTCCAGACCCACATTAATGGTGTATAAAATGAAAAAATAATTTAAGAAAATTTAAATATGATTGGATTGGATTGAAATGCATTGCATATATAGATGAAATCAAACTATTTTTCCTTTGTCTGCCTCTCCGGTCCGTTGTGGTGAAGCGGCAGATGCCACAGATCAGGCTGGATGCCCACTCGTACTTCAGTGTGTGGACAGAAGCCCTGCCTTTTTAGGTGCTCTGACTTGACAGGAGGTGTGTGTGTGTGTGTGTGTGAGAGAAAGAGAGATAGATAGAGAGAGACAGAACATCACTATGTATAGTATAAGAGAGAGAGAGAGAGATGACAGAGAGAGAGAGACAGAGGAGACAGAGACGGAGTATATGTGTGTGTGAGAGAGAGAGAGAGAGAGAGAGAGAGACAGAGGACAGACAGAGAGTGAGAGAGAGAGTGTGTGAGTGTGAGAGTGTGTGAGGCAGGACGCGCGAGACAAGTGTTCTCCAGCTGGTCATGCTTAAATAAACAGTGGCTTTAGTCGATCGGAACATCAGAGGGGCCAATAGCTCGGACCAGTCAGGGTGGCCGCTCTGAATGGAGTGGGCTATTGATCCCTGTCGGAACTCCGGGGCATTCCTAATTTAAAATCAATCCCGGATCAATGACGCTGGGCATTAGCATACTGATCTGCCCGATTACCAGTGAAGTGAGGTGTACTGAGTGAGGTGTGTGTGTGTGTGTGTGTGTGTGGGGGACGGAAGGTGTGGAGTCTATTATGTTCAGTTTAATGGACTACACTGCCCTGTCACGACTCGTGCCAAGTTGGACATCTATCCATCCAGCTTCATTAGTCTAACGTCAGCCATTTTCTTTAGGATCCAAGCATTTCCTCTCTTTCTATTTGTGTCTGTGTGTGTGCATATCCATGCATGCATGTTTGCCAAAGTCTGGACCTGTATCTTTTGTGTGTGTGCGTACATCTCTGTGTGTCTGTGTAAACCTTTACCCCATGTATATTTATGTAACTTTAAGATCCCAGCAGCCCCCCCCCCCCCCGTGTTGTGTGTGTATGTGTCTGTAGGCATGCATGCTTGCTTGCATATATATTGTATATATTTTTACCTGTGTGTGTGTGTGTGTGTGTGTGTGTGTGTACATGCATTGGTCCCAGTGCGCATTTGTTTGTGTGTACATGTGTGCATAACCATATGCCATTGTGTATTTTGTGTATTTGTGGGTGTGGGTGTCGGTGTGTGTGTGCGTGTGTGTGTGTGTGTGTGTGTTTCCTCCTCTGCCTAACACTCTTCATCCTCAGAGCTCATTGTGCTCCATTACGCTAATTGCTAATAGCTAATCTCTGACCACTGAGTGGGACCAGAAGAAGAGCTTGATGCTTACCTTTTCATTTCCTCGCCTATGCGTGTGTGTGTGTGTGTTAGTAGACTCAGCAGTGCGCTCGGGCTAATCTCTCATTTAGCTAACACTTTTTTGTAAGATGGAGAGCATTAAGCTAACATATTGTGTTTTAGCCAAAAGGCTAAGTGATGTGGCAGGCAGGCAGTGGGGAGCATCCCACACACACTACACACACACACCCTTTGTGTCCTGCCCACGTCAGCACATTCACTTTTGGGAGCTGATGGTCAAGCCTTATTATGATAAGAGGAGCTTAGCTTTTTAAAAATAATCACATTACTCCCCATGTAAAACCTAAAAGGCTTTGGGTAGCCTGTCTGGAGAGCATTGCGGTATCGCTTGTGTGTTTGGCAAATACATGCTCCCTGTGTGTGTGTGTGTGTGTGTGTAGTGTGTGTTATTTACTGCATGTGTGTTGACAAAGACAGACAGGCTTGTTTTGTGTGTGTGTGTGTGTGTGTGTGTGTGTGTGTGTGTGAGAGAGAGAGAGGGGTGTGTGTGCTCTTGTACTGTCTGCAGATGGAGCAGGTGTAAGCTAAGGCTCTCTGACAGTTTCAGGTTGTGTGTTTCATGCTTGTGTGGCTCTGATGAAAAATCAATAGCCTGTCTGGGTAATTGGTGCGAGGATCGCCTCCAGTGCTTCCAGAGCAGCCCCTGCAAAGATACCTCTCTTCTTTCTTTCTTTCTTTCTTTCTTTCTTTCTTTCTTTCTTTCTTTCTTTCTTTCTTTCTTTTTCCTCTTTTCTTTCTTTCTTTTTTTCTTTCTATATTTTTTCTTTCATTTTCTCTTGTTTACATTTTTTATCTGATTTTTAAATGTTTATTTCTTTTTTCTCTCACTGTTTTTTTAGATGTAACTTCATCTTTATCTTTTTTTACTACTTAATTTAGTTTTTTTTTTCTACATACAAATTCCATCTGTATATATTTTTCTCTGGCTAACCTTCCCTTTGTCTCCCCATCTTTCATTTTCCAACTCACTTGCAGACACTTCAGCCTGACTATGATTGCCCCGCCATGACAACCTTGCTGTTTTTCTTTCATTCTCTCTCTCTCTCTCTCTCTCTCTCTCTCTCTCGCGCTCTCTTTTTCTCTCTCTTTCCTTCTTTCTTTCTTTATTTTTCTCTCACTGTTCTTTTTCATTTTTTTCTTTTCTTCTCTCTCTCTGTCTTTCTTTCTTTCTGTCTTTCTTTCGCCCCCTCCTCCTCCTATCCCCTCCTCTCATCTTCTCCTGTCCTCCCCCTCCCCCCCTTCTCCGTCCCTCCCTCATGCGCAGTCAGACAGAGGTGGACAATTGCTGCGCGAAGAAAGCAAAATGGCAGAGAGGGGGGATAAGGGGGGGGGGGGGGGGGTGGAGAAGAATGGAGTTTGAAGCAGAGCTCCTCATCCCCTGTCTTTTCTTTCTGTGCAGTGAAGTTTAAACCTTTTGCCTGGAGATGTGTGTGTGTGCGCGCGCGTGTGCGTGCGTGCGTGCAGAGTGAACACAGGCGGTGAAAGAACAGCAGCATTGGTCTTTTTCCTGTGTTTGTATGTGTGTGTTTGTGTGTGTGTGTGTGTGTGTGTGTGTGTGTGTGTGTGTGTGTGTGTGTGTGTGTGTGTGTGGAAGGCGTCTTTGTGTGCACGAAGGCCTTTTGTGTATGATGTTTACCCCTGCAAGGCAAGGATGCGGCACACTCCGCAGTGAGCTCACCAGACACACACTAGCCCTCTGGAACATTCTTCCATACGTGTCTCAAAATGGACCCACTAATTCCCTTTTCTCTCCGCTCTCTAGTGCCATATTATGGGATGGGAACATGGTGGCACAATGTCATGGCTTAAAAAGATTATTTCATGTTCAAAAAAATGTTCAAAAATGACTGTCTATTAAAAATCTTTTGTGTGTATAAAAATAATGATTTTCAGTTTTCATGTGCTTAACTTATAATGAAATCTGATTATTTTGAACAGGTAGTCATTTTTTTTCAATCTAACCATGGAGAATGCAATAACCAGAAATATATAGGCAATATGCAATTTGATCTCTTTGTAGTGTTTTTAAACAACAAAACAAAGCACAGGTGTTGTATTCGTTTTACCTGTAAAAGAACAAAAGAAAAAACATAGATTTTAGACCAACAAACAATGAGAGTGTTATTTGGATGCTAACACCAGTATTCACTATAGAAATTTGTTAGCCATGGCTCACTTAAGGCTTTATATTTTTTCATGTATTCCTAACAAAGTGTCTATGCCGCCTCCTTTTTCTGACACAAAAAAATAACTAAACTAAAAAATAACTAAAAAATAAACTATTTGTGATCCACCTTTTTTGCCAGACAAATAGTCATGATGACATATTATGTGTGTGTGTAAGCTGTGTTATACAGTCTGTGTAAGAGTGTATGCAAGTTGATGCGTTATTCATATGATGTTTGTCTGTGTGTGTTGTACAATGTGTGTGAGAGTGTATGTCAGCTGATGTGTGGTAGTCATATGAAATGAATGTGTATGAATGTACGTGGGTTATTCATATGATGTGTGTCTGTGTGTGTTGTAAAATGTGTGTGAGAGTGTATGTAAGCTGATGTGTGTTAGTCATACGCAATGAATGTGTATGAATGTATGTGTGTTATTCATGCCGTGCGGCGCTTGTTATTTTCATGAGCATCGGAGGCGATTAGGGGCGAGGTGTGACATGGGGGACGCGGCCCTGAAATGGATTCTGTGGGCCTGACCCTAGTGACCTTTCCAGGGCATTATCTCCAGCCAAGTGGCCCGCAAGCCCTGGGGGGTCACATTATAGTTACTGTGGAAGGCAGGCTGCTTCTTTCTCTTTATCTGTCTCTGTCTGTCTCTCTGTCTCTCTCATTCTTCCATTCTCTCTCTCTTTTTCTCTCTTATTCTTCCATTTTCTTTCTTTCTCTCTCTCTCTCTCTCTCTCTCTCTCTCTCTCTCTCTCTCTCTCTCTCTCTCTCTCTCTCTCTCTCTCTCTCTCTCTCTCCTCTCTCTCTCTCTCTTTTCCCTAGAATTGCCATGAAGAATTTTAAGCCATAGACCCACCATACACACACACACACACCTCTCCAGCCCAATCCCACATACTGTGTGTGTTTGAGAGCAAATGTGAGAGAGAAAGATTCTGTTACAGTCAAAAAATGCAGATACCACCAATGATTCTTTGCTAACACTGTGAAACAGAATCTAAGTTCACGCTTTTGATGGAGCCTTTTTGGCTGACTCCCCTTTCGATGTAGAGGGATGTTTGTCTTTGTTTGCCTGTGTGTGTGCGTGTGTGGATGTGTGTATGCCTACTGATGGTTGTTTGAAGCTGCCTATGTCCCTGCTTTCCCGTTCATCCTCAGTCAGTGCTGCTCATCCATGCATGCAGAGGGTGACCCCTATGGGTCAGACTGTGTTCCTGCAGCTTCTCAGCACAAAAGGAACAAGAGAGAGAGAGTGTGGCACTGCAGATTATCTTTTGTATTGTTTTCTTGCTGTGATTCACTGGCTGTCACCAAAGCCACAGTGTCACCAAAGAACTTTTGTATTCAAAAATATTTTCTTTTGTTTTGTCCACCCCCTCAGGAGACCAGAGCGAAGTGGAGGGTTCCACTGAAGGATCTGCAGAGCAGGAGGACCAGACCAAAGCCGCCGAGAAAGGGGGAGACAAGGAGACGAGCAGAGGCTCAGGTACGGCAAGCCGTGTGCGTGATGTCATTTCTGGTAAATAATTGTGCCGTATGCTTTTTGTGTTAGCATACATTGGGCTTTGGTGGTAAGATGTGGGCATAATCTGTGGCCTTTTTAGCATTTATGTTTCTCCACAAAATATTTGGTGTGTGTGTGTGTGTGTGTGTGTATTTGTTTGTGTGCATCTGTGTGTGTGTGTGTGTGAGCAAGCGCACATGCCTTTGTGTTGTGTGAGAGTGTCCTGTGAATGTGTGAGTGTGTGCGGGCATGCGTCCGTGTATGTTGTTACAGAGTGTGGAGTGAATGTGTGTGAGAGTGCTGGCTGGACCCTAATGAGACTTAGGGCTGCACTCCAGATCACCTGTCCATTACAGCAAACAAGAACAGACAGGTTAATGAAGAGATGGTGTGTGTGAGTGAGTGAGTGAGTGTGTTGGTGTGGTTACTGCAGTGCCACTGCACTGGCCTACTGCATTCTATGTCAGCTGTTGTTTTCCAAACCAGATGGAATGCCAGTGTTCTCGTAAGGCTTCCACCCTTCGCTTTAGGACATCATTAAGATCCTGAAGGAGTACTAGTTACAGAATAGAATAACATATGATCTATTACATCGCAGAGAACTGAAATATTAGCATCGAATTAGATTGCGCCAATTTAGAATTACTATTCTAGTTGCTATTCTGGAGAAATACTATTAATAATATATATAATAATATTATTCCACATTTCTTTTTCACATAAATACTGTTATGCAATATATTTTATATCGCAAAGAGTTAAGTAATGCCAACATAGAACATTTCCATCCTTGCTACCGTTTCTTTTAGTTAAATATGTACAGTGTGCAATAGAATGCTTTTTTTTGTGCTTTTTTTGGGAGGAACTCCCTAATGGGAGGTTCGCAACATAGCTTTAGTTTGGCAAAATAAATCTTGCAGAGGCTGGTGTTTTATTTTTCCTCATCCATCCTCTTACCCATCTCTACACTTTTCCTGCACTTTTAAAATGTGTACCGATAGGTGAAAATAGCGAACAGCAGTAAGGAAAGAAACTGATGGAAAAAGTGGACACTAATCACACTTTCTATGTCTGCACTGGTATTTCTTACTTATTTGTGGGGTCATTGTAAGTGATAATTTTGCATGTTTTGCCACACCCCACCTACTGTAAGCTCCTTCATGATGCTGTGTGTTTCAGAGTGACAAACCCCAGACAGCTCCTAAATCATTTTTTGCGCCCAGTAAAGTGCAAGCTTGCTAAATCATGTGTGTGTGTGTTTGCGTGTTGTCCATCGCAGGTTGCTCGGATGGGGAATGGGAGCACAGTGACCCTTCTCCTCCGCCCAAGCGCCCCAGCTCCAGAGCCAGCGCGACCGACAGCCCCCCCTCCTCAAAGAAGCCACGCACCGAAGCAGCATCCACTGAGCAGGTGAGGGCCTAAAGAATACACACACACACACACACACACACACACACACACACACACACACACACACACACACACACACACACACACTTTGACCTTCACTGAAACACAGTCTCAAACACATTCACTGCGTGCACATGGACGAGTTGAATCCAATTGGAAAGGGATTGGGATCGTATCGAATTCATGTGCACAGGCTAAAGATCGTATAAGGATTGGTTTCGCGAATCTGATTGCAACCCCTGGCTTAAGCCGATGTTAATTCGCTTGGTGCCACCTTGTGCACGGCATCGGATCAGATTCGCATACTGCGCATGCAGTGGAGTGCACTACTTGTAATATCAAACGCCGATGGCACAGTTCGTGTCGTATCAAGGAAACAAAAAAAAAAAAAAATCGTTCATACGGACTTTCAAATAAAGGACAATGCACAACATGTATGCAAATACTGCTCTGTCAACCTCCTCGAACGCCATCTTTGTTTGTATGCCGCCAGATAGTTTGTTTATTTTCTTTTTAGCAGCCGTCAACCAGAAGTAGTTCTAACACCACTCGTTGAAAGGAATACATCGCCACCTAGCGTAGCGGAAACGGACAGATCTCTGACCATTATCCGTTTACACAAAATCCATGTGCACTTGGATTTTGGGACAGCCAACACCAAATCCAATCCCAATCCAATCCGATCCTACCATGTGCACGTAGTGAGTGATGCTTTTCAGCTTGTGTGCAAGATTTAGATGTATCCCTCCGTTCATCACCACTTATGCTGTGTGTTTCTGACTTGATTCTGCTTCCCTGGACCCAGACGCTGCAGTGTCCTGAAACAGGGCACATACACACACACATACACACACACACACGCACACTGTCTCTCCTCCTCATCCTCACCACTTTCGAGCTTGTGTGTAAGATTTAACACCATTCACTCCATGTGTTACATGTTTCTGACTGAGTTGTGTGTTCTCTGAGTCCTCTCTCCCTGGACTCAGATGGTGCAGTGCCTGTTCATTACCATCTACTCAGTGTTTTTCTGACCTGTCTGTGTGTTCTCTGCCCCAGATGCTCCAGTGTCCGTTCTGTCGGTTTTGCCAGTCGGACCTGGGCGTGCTGAGAGGTCACGTGATGACCCAGCATTCCCTGCAGCCCACGCTGAGGTGCCCGCTGTGCCGCGACACGCTAGGCAGCGTGTCCCTGCTGCGCACACACCTGACACACGTGCACAACGTCACCTCCGACTGCACCAACAAGCTCATCAACACGGTCAGTGTGTATTTGCGTGTGTGTTTGTGTGTGTGTGTGTGTGTGTGTGTGTTTGTATGAGTGTGTCACACGTGTTTCCTTTAGAAATAATCAACATACTGTGTGATTGTTTTTGAATTAAACATTGTAGGTTTGTGTGTGTATCTATGCAGCACATCACTTTTACAATGTCTTATTTGCATGGTGTGTAGAATATGAAGTGTGTGACTACATCTACCTCTGTGTGTGTGTGTGTGTGTGTGTGTGTGTGTGTGTGTGTGTGTGTGTGTCAGCAGCTGTCTTAAGAGTCTTTGTGATTTTGTGTTATGGTTTTGTTGTATGGCTTGAACAGTAAGCACAGCAGGACTCTGTCTGATTGGAAATGCATTTACTACAGGTCATTACTGGAAGAGAGGCAGAACCAAGAAGGACCAGGCAAATAACATTAATTAGAAAGCAAATAGCATTTTTTAAATGAGTGGGGGAACATGAATAAATTAAAGCGCTAATGTTTTCTATTGTGTACTGCATGCAGAGAGGCCCAAAAGTAAAACCTTTTAATCTGTCCATCATCGCAGTATTCTTTCATCTCTTCCTCTTGACTGTTCTTTTTTATTTAACCCTCTCAACCTCTTGCTCTATTTCCACTCTCCCTCCCTCTCTCAGTCCCTCTTTCTACTGTCACTCTCCCTCTTTCTCTCTTTCTCTCTCTCTCTCTCTCCCTCCCTCCCTCCCTCCCTTTCTCCCTCTCCGTGATAGGGTCATGAAAATAATTGTGCTTCATTAATTCTGAGCCTGGACTAGGTGATTGCCGTTATGAACTGTGCTTGCCAATTACGTGCTCTAAATTAAAACTGACCTTGAGATGCTCCCTGTGTTTGCCTCCCGCAGCACAATGAAGCCCTCTTCTGGAAAGGCTCCCCTTTGTAATGGAAATGGCAGCCATTTTAGTCTGTTGTGTGTCTCGCTTTTTTTTTTTTTTTTTTTTTTTCCTTTTTTCGCCCCTCTGTGTCTCATTCAGAATCTGCGCCTCTACCTCTTCCTCGCCTACCTTCCTTTTATTTTTTTCCCTTTTCTGTCTTGCCTTTGTTCCTCTCTCTGCAGTCGGATGCAGGTTGTATTGATTTGCCATTTTTAAAAAAAAGGCCCCTTCCTCGAGAGGAGAGCAAAAATGATGTGCCTTTTTGATCCCGATTTCACTAAACGTGTTGTGATTGACTGAGGAGAGCTTCCTGTCGCACTTGACCCTTGACCCCGATGGAGGGCCTCTCCCGAGATGAGACCCCCATCTTGGAAGGGGCTGCGAGGGGGTCCTTCTGGTGCCCCAGTTCTAGCTTAATGCATGTCAACTCCTCTCTTTCTAAGGGCACGGGAGACAAACCCATAAATCAGCAATTACTACTGGGAGGCTAATGGCGTCTGTAAGGTACTGTAGTTTAATTAATGCTCACCAGCCCTTTATGGTTTCTCTCTGGTCAGGTGATTGCATCTGATGTGCTGCCTGCCAGTATGTTCACGCCAGTTCCCAGCCCGGAGAAGGAGAGCTCCCACTCAAGCATGGACAACACAAAGAAATCACACGGTTTGTCTTTAATTCAGCCCTATCACACTATCCACTCTTCATTCTATGCACAGTGTACTATGGCAGTAAATTACACATTTTAATCAACAATGATGTATAAAATTGTATGTAGATATCCATTTATAAAAGAATATGGAAAAAAAATAGACATGGCATATTGTTTCTATCAAAATGTTGGACACATGGAAATATGATTGACACATAAATGGTTCCATTTGCTTCTTCTACAGAAGAGTCAAGGGCAGACCCAGATAAAGGAAAGTCCCCAAACTCTGACGTCACCAAACCTCACAGGTCACCCCTGGAGGATGCAGAGTCCACCAAGGAAAATACCGCCGCTTACCCATGCTGGCAGAAAGGCTGTAGCAAAGTCCTCAAGTCCTCAACGGCCCTGCAGGCCCACATCAGCGAGGTCCACAACCAGAAGACTCCGGGTCCCGTGTCAGACAGGCATGTCTACAAGTACCGCTGTGGCCAGTGCAGCCTTGCATTCAAGACACCCGAGAAGCTTCAGCTGCACTCACAGTACCATGCCATCCGCGCCGCCACCATGTGCTGCCTGTGCCAGCGCAGCTTCCGCAGCCTTCAGGCCTTGCGCAAGCACCTGGAGACCAGCCATTTGGAGCTGAGTGAAACCCAGCTGCAGCAGCTCTACGGCGGGCTGCTCATGAACGGGGACGCCCTGGCCCTGGGGGATCCAATGCTTGGCGACGAGCAGGGACTGTTCATGGACGATGGGGTGAAGGATGGAGAGGAGACAGACCTGGAAGAGAAGCAGAGCTCTAATGGTGGTGATTCTGCTCTGGTGCAGGAGGACACGAGCAGTGAGATGAAGCGAGCAAACTTGCCATTTAGGAAAGCCACCAACCTGACCATGGAGAAGTTTCTAGACCCACAGCGACCTTTCAAATGCACAGTGTGCAAGGAGTCCTTCACACAGAAGAACATCCTGCTGGTGCACTACAACTCTGTGTCTCACCTGCACAAAGTCAAACGCTCACTACAAGACTCCACGGCTGGAGTGCCAGAGTCCGTCAGCAGCACAGATCACAAACCCTTCAAGTGCACCATCTGCAACGTGGCCTACAGCCAGAGCTCTACCCTGGAGATCCACATGAGATCAGTCCTACACCAGACCAAAGCCCGTGCTGCCAAAGTAGATCCCTCTGTAGCTAGTCCTGCGTCTAATAGTGCACCCTCAGTTAGTAGTGGCTCATCCTCAAGTAGCTTGTCTCTGAATTCTGCCCCAGCCATTAAGCCAAGCACAGCCACAAATGCTTCATCTAGCTCAACCTCTGGCACTTCTGCAGGAGGCCAGCAGAGCGGTGATATGCTTTTAAATGCCACAGGCCCAGCCAGCAGCCATGCTTCTGTGTCCGAGAGTCACGAGGCGAAGAGAAAGAGGCTAGCGGATATCATAGCATCCACGGCCCAACAGCAGCAGCAGAAGCTTTTGCAGCAGCAGCAGTTGGCCCAAGCCCAAGTCCAGCTTCAGCAGGAGCTTCAGCAGAAAGCAGCACTTCTCCAGTCTCACCTGTTCAACCCTGCACTCCTCCAGCACTTCCCGATGACACCAGAAGCTCTTCTACCCCTCCAGCAGCAGCAACAGCTGCTCTTTCCTTTCTACATCCCCGGCGGAGACTTCCAGCTGAGCACAGAGCTGAAAAATGCCGCACTGAACTTGGCCAACTCTGCCAGTCTGTCCTTGCCTTTGCAGCCTGGGCCGGCTGAGGTAGGGGTGGCACAGAAGGAGAAGCCCAGCACTAGCACCTCTCAACCAGAGCCCATAAGACCTCCTCCTCCACAGCAGCAGCAGCAGCAGCACACTCTGCCAGTGCCCCATGGTACAAGTAACACTCTCCCTCACCAAGATGCTGGAAAACCTCAGACACCTAAAATTCAGACAGAGGCCAGCTTGCCCGAGCAGAGCAAGAAGGAGGAGCTGGAGAGCACAAATGATGCCAAGCCAGTAGAAAAGCAAGAGAGTGGTAAATGCAAGAGTGGTGACAGTCAAGAAGCAAAGACTCGTGGGAAAGAGGTCAAGCTAGAATTCCTGCCACCCAGGATTTCCCATGATGCATCTGACAGTGCTTCAAGGGCTTTACTGGAGAATATCGGCTTTGAGCTAGTCATGCAGTTTAATGAGAGCAAGCATAGGGTGCAGAGAAAGTTTGCTGAAAACATAGCTATTGCTCTTAATGAGTCTGATTCAAAGGAAGTGGATCCCCTGCAGGGAAAGCTGGAGTGTGTGTCCTGTAACAAGCTTTTCTCAAACACCCTGATTCTGAAGAGCCACCAGGAGCATGCCCACCAAATGGTCTTTCCCATAGAGTCTCTGGAGAAATTTGCCAAAGACTACAGGGAACAATATGACAAGCAGTACCCCTTGAGGTCACTTACTCCTGAGTCTCCCCCTACACCACCTCCACCTCCTCCTCCTCCACCTCCACCACCTCCTAAAGCACTCACACCTCCTGCCTCACAGCCAACCCAGCCACCTCCAACCACAAGCACTGCTCCCTCGACCCCAACTGTTGCTCCACCAGTAGTCTCTGTTCCTTTGTCTAAAGCATCCACCCTCCCACCTCCACCCCCTCTCCCCTTACCAGTGGACCTTCCACTCTTCCCTCCTCTGATGATGCAGCCTATACCCCTACCAACACTTCCCCCTCAGGTTCCTGCCCCAATGCCCGCCATGGACGTCAGCCTACCCCATGACTTGGCTCAGCTCTATCAGCAGCAGCTCAGTCCGGCCTTGCTACAGCAGCAAGGCAAGCGTCCTCGGACACGCATAACTGACGACCAGCTAAGGGTGCTTCGCCAGTACTTTGACATCAACAACTCCCCCAATGAAGACCAGATCAAGGAGATGGCGGACAAGTCAGGCCTGCCCCAGAAAGTGATCAAGCATTGGTTCCGCAACACGCTGTTCAAAGAGCGTCAACGCAACAAGGACTCCCCTTATAACTTCAACAACCCACCAACCACCACTCTGGAAGATGCTAAGGTGGACTCCAGGCCCCCGAGCCCTGAGCCTCAGCGTTATGAGTGCTATGGAAGCAAAAGGTCCTCAAGGACTCGTTTCACTGACTACCAGCTGAGAGTGCTGCAGGATTTCTTTGATGCTAATGCCTACCCTAAAGATGATGAATTTGAGCAGCTTTCCAACCTGCTGGGCCTCCCCACTCGTGTCATTGTGGTCTGGTTCCAGAATGCTCGTCAAAAGGCTCGCAAGAACTACGAGAACCAGGGTGAGGGTGTCAAAGAAGGTGGGGAAAGACGAGAAATGTCCAACGACCGCTACGTCCGCACTGCAAACCTCAGCTACCAGTGCAAGAAGTGCAGCTTGGTCTTTCAGCGCATATTTGACCTTATTAAGCATCAGAAGAAGATGTGCTACAAAGATGAAGATGATGACAGCCGATATGACAGTCATGATGATTCAATTGACCTGAAGCATGAGTACTATAGCTCCTCTGCATCCTCCACCTCTCACACCCCAACTTTGTCCTGTTCCAGTGCAAGCCTCACAGCTGAGTCTACCTCTACCCACAATGTGAAACCTGCTGATACTAATGATGTTAGTACTGATAGTGTGTCAGAAAGCTCCAGAGAGAGGCCTTCCAATACTGCAGAAGTTCCTTCACACACCCATGCCCACCAGAGCAGCTCTGCCACTTTGATGCAGAGGGAGCCACAACTGGAGTCTCAACACCTCAAACTGGTTGTTGAGGATAAGGACAAAGGACATGCCAGCAGCCCTAAACCTTCTTCCTCTCTCAAACAGCAGCAGCAGCTTTCTCCATCTGTTCCCCAAACAAGCCCAGCTTCTTCTGAGAGCACCCGCACCAATCTCAATGCTGTCTCAAGCCCTCCAGCCCCCCAGCAAACAAGACTGACCCAAGCTGTGACTCCCTTCCACTGTGGGCAGTGTAAACTGGGCTTTCCTTCCTTTGAGCACTGGCAGGAGCACCAGCAGCTGCACCTCCTGGCCACCCAGAACCAGTTTGTGCACCCCCAGTTCTTGGATAGACCAACAGACATGCCCTTCATGCTCTTCGACCCCAGCAACACCCTGCTAGCCAGTCAGCTCCTCAGTGGAGCCTTCCCGCAGATGCCCTCCAGCTCGATCTCTTCCTCACCCATGCCCAGCGCCACCATAAACACCCTGAAGAGGAAGCTGGAAGAGAAGGCCAGCACCTGCCCCATGGAGAATGACTGGGAGAACAATGGCGATGAGCAACATCGTGACAAACGAATGAGGACTACTATTACTCCGGAGCAGCTGGAAGTCCTATACCAGAAGTACTTGCTAGACTCCAATCCTACCCGTAAGATGCTGGACCAGATATCGAATGAGGTAGGCCTCAAGAAGAGGGTAGTCCAAGTCTGGTTCCAGAACACTAGAGCCCGCGAGAGGAAAGGCCAGTTCCGAGCTCTAGGTCCAGCCCAGGCTCATCGCAGATGCCCATTCTGTAGAGCCCTTTTCAAAGCACAGACTGCTCTTGATGCGCACATTCGCTCTCGCCACTGGCATGAGGCTAAAAGCGTAGGCTACAATTTCTCCATGCCCGGCATGCTTTCGGATCAAGGAGGAATGAAAATGGATGGGTTGGAATTTGCCAGCAATTCACAGCTCTCCAGTTCCTGGAACAGTCAGTTAGCTTCCCTGTCTAGTGCTAGCAAGAGTGGTGACTTCTCCCTCCATCACAGCTCCAGCCCCAAGCCTATCAAGATGGAGGGGTCTGATGACTTTGATGGTCCGTCAGTTTCCTCCATGAATCAGTCATATGACCAAGGCAAATTCGACAACGATGACTGTTCCTCAGTAAACACATCTATTACTGATGCTACCATGGGTGAAGAAGGTGGAGACATCTCTGAGTCTAAACACAGAAGCAGTGACATTCTGGCACAGATGGCTGAGAGAGCATCTTCCTGTGACAATGACGATCTAATGTCCTCAGACTTGGTGAGTCCTGCCATGAGCTTCAGTGCCAAGGACTATGACAACGACATGATGGTGGACTACAGTGAGAATTCCAGCCTTGCAGACCCAGCCTCCCCATGCCCTGCAACCTCCGGGAGCCTGAGCGGGGACAACATTGAGCGGTCTGGTCCAAAGCGTTACCGCACACAGTTAAGCAACCTCCAGGTGAAGGTGCTAAAGGCCTGCTTTACTGACTATAAGACTCCCACCATGCTGGAGTGTGAGGCCCTGGGCAACCACATTGGGCTGGCCAAGAGAGTCGTGCAAGTGTGGTTCCAGAATGCCCGTGCCAAGGAGAAAAAAGCAAAGCTGAGTTTGGCAAAGCAGTTTGGTGGTGAGCCTTCACAGAACGAGGCACCAAAGACAGAATGCACCCTTTGCAATGTCAAGTACAACAGCTGCCTGTCAGTCCGCGACCATGTCTTCTCCCAGCAGCATGTAGCCAAGGTGAAAGAAGCAGTGGGGAGTCAGATGGACAAAGAGCGGGATTACTTCGACCCTAGTACGGTTCGCCAGCTGATGGCACAGCAGGAGATGGACCACCTGAAGAAGGCCAATGATGTCATGGGCATGTCTCAGCAGCAGAGATTTGACCCTGCCGCCCTCCAGGCCTTGAACCTCTCAGCCATGCACCCCAGTCTTCAACACATGCCAGGAGTCAGCAGTGCCGGGAACTTCAACCCACCCCACTTAGGTATGTCACAGTTTTATCCTATTTTTTTTTGTGTGATGTATTTCCCACTGTGATCTAACCCACTGTATGTTTTCTCTTTTGTTGCTTGTTATCTTTTTTAAACAGCAGGGCCCAGCGGTCTGTCTCCCAGTGTGCCCTCTAAGTCTCATGCTGCCTCTCCCTCTTCATCAACACCATCCGACAAAGCCAACTTGGCAACTTCAGCCTCTACTCCAAAGACCAAACAGCCAGACCTTCAACCAGAACACCCCAAAGAGAATGGCACTGAGAAGAGAGAAGAGAAACCCAAGGAGAAGCCCTCCAAGCCCCCAGTCTCCTCCACCCCATCCACATCATCCTCTATCCGAAAAGCAGACAAAGCAGACCCAACTGCCACCCCAACAACTTCTACTCCAAAGCCTGGCTTAGAGTTTGTGATGGATCCAGCGCAGCTTCAAGCCCTGCAAGCAGCAGCCAGGGGTGGTGCAGATCCAACAGCTTTCCTGTCCAACCCGTTTCTGCCTTGCTTCATGCCAGGTTTTCCCCCATACTTTCCTCCTCAGATCCCTGGAGCTCTTCCTGGAGGCTACCTGCAGCCCATTTATGGCATGGAGGGCCTGTTTCCTTATGGTCCAGCAGCCCTGTCCCAGGCCTTGATGGGTTTGTCCCAAGGCTCCATTCTTCAGCAATACCAGCAATACCAACAGAGCCTCCAGGGGGCGCTGCAGCAGAAGCACTTGCAGCTCCAGCAGCAGCAGCAGCAGCAGATGCATAAATCCAAAGCTAGCCCAGCCCACACCCAGGCCAAAGCTGACTCCAAACAGTCCTCCCAAGGCACCACAAAAGCTGGAGAGCGCAAAGATCCTTCATGTGGCAAACCATCCCCTTCAACTTCATCTGATCAGTTTTCGTCCTCCTCAGCGGGTGACAGACCTTCTTCGAAGGTCAGAAGCATGGATGAGCATCTCCTCCTCAGTGAGGGTGTCGTCCCCAAAGTGAAAGGTGGAGAGCAGGGGAAAGGTGGGCGGCTGTATGACTGCTTGGCTTGCGGTGTCACGCTGACCGCGGATGACGTTGAAGCCCTCTGCTGCCACCTGGAGTCCCCACAGCACAAGCGCAGCGCGGCGGAGCGACTGAACGCCAAAGAGCACGCCACTCCCGTGTTACCTCACACCGCAACCTGCGCTCCTGACTCCGCCATGGCATCTACCTCACAGCCAGCCCTTTCTTCATCCTCTTCCTCCTCCTCCGCCTCCTCTCACCCCTCCACCATAGACGGACTGTGCCCCCCATCTAACTTCTCCACAGCTTTATTGGATGCCACTCGTACACTGGCCTCCTACTGCAACCAAACTCCCTCCTCGCCTTCAACGGTTACCTCAAGCTCGGCGAGACCCTCTAGCGCTCGCCCCTCGATACCAACAGACCCTGCTCGTGGAGCGGCCCGCGCCACCATGGAGAAACCCCTGGAGAGTCTGAGTCCTGCCCCACCGGAGGAGCCCCAGCTGGAAGGAAATCCTCGGCAGGACTGTAGCAGTGGCTTTAGTGCTGATCTCGCCTGTGTTGGACCAGAGTCACTGGGAATGTAAACGAGAGACAAGGGAAGGAAAGGAAGAAATGAGAGGACAAAAACAAAAAAGAACTACTACTACTACTACTACTACTACTACTACTACTACAAAGAAGTAAAAGCTTTTTGAGAATGGATGTTTGAGGAACACAAAGAGATGAACGAGTCCACTAACAGTAAGAGAAAAAAATGTTTAAACTGACTGATATCTGAAGAAAACTAACTGCAATTCCAATGCTCGTAACCAAAAAATATGCGTCAGTCGAATGTTTTTCTTTGCCATTTAACATGCTGGTTCTCATCCATCAACCGTAAACAGTATGAACATTACAAAGACTTATGCAGTTATGTTTTTAAAGTGAAATTGGAGTATTGTATAAAAAGAAAAAAAAACACTGCTCTCTCGGAGCGCTTCCCCACCAAACGAACAATTGATTCAAAGTGTGTTCTTAATTTTTGAGTAGCCTACACTTAATAGCACATTAACTTAATGCCATAATTCAGAACGAGAACTCTTACCCATACACACACACACACACACACACACTCATACTGAAGCAGTCTCCCTCCAAGTGTTTTAAAACTGTACCAATGGCTTGCTAAAATAACGATGTATTGTAATGGTGTCTCCTCTCAGGTCAACAGCTGGTAACTTGGTCTTGTACGGAACTCATTGTATAAATTCTGTTCTTGAAAATACAAAGAGAAAATGTTTTAAGCCTAAAATGTAAGTGTTAAAAAGAAGGGAAATATTAAGTCCTATTTTTTCTTAAAGTTGGAAAAGCATTACTAGTCTTATAAATGTGCGCATTTTGGTTTTATTTTAATATAGGACTTAAACTTTACCCTAAAAACAAAGAGAAATGCAGACTTGAATGGTTGATTTTGTTTTTTTAAAGAAAGGCTCTGTGTTTTATGATAGATACATGTATGAACATTTTTGGTGTTGCGTAGATTGTTGAACTTTAACTGTTTGGTAGGAAGGAAAACCCGTATATTTAGCTTTTGTATTGTCCAACTCCAAAAGGCACTTCAGCTGATGTCGTTTTGCTCACTCTGAGGGGAGAGGAGTGTCTCTACTTTAAAAACCTCATTCTGCAGCCCTTTCTGTTTCCTTTCTTCTCTTCCCATTTCCTGCCCTCCCCTCCCCTCCCCTTCCCTCGCCACACCTCACGTTACCTTGCCAGTCGCTACTCGACTCAACTCGGATTTGCGTAGCACTTAGCCAGCCACCTCAGCGCTCTGTAGAAAGCCACAGCCAGAACTACCTACCTACCCCCTAATGGTGTAGCGGGGAGAGTCGGCCCCCCCACACTCAGTCACGTTGAGGTTGGAGAGAATGGGGACATTCCCGCCATTATTTTATAATTATGCACTTAGTTCAGGCCTTGCTCAGTCACCCATCTGGCAGCTCAAGCTCAGCCTTCACGCACCACGCGCTGAAGCTCAGCCCATTGCCGTTTAACTTTCATTGGGGTTTTTAAAGGGGTTGAGAGGATGTCACACTCGGCATGATGGGCCCACAGAAAAGGGGCATGATGGGCAACGTAGTTACCACAAAAGACTGGCCCATCAAATAGCTGTGTTCAGGAGAGAAGAGTAGAGAGGAGGTATGGACTTAAAGTCACAAGCAGCATTATCTCTACAGCTCTACGGTCCACTGCCTCCTTGCCCATCAAATGTTTATTTGTTTTGTGTTTATTTGTTATTGTTGTTCCTTCGAGAAATAGTTACATCTCCTCTGTTGCAGATCCGTAGCTCATTTTCAGTATGTTCCTACAGTTATCATTTCAGTAATAATAATGATTATGATAATAATAATATTATTATTAATAATAATAGTAATAATAATAATAATAATAATAATAATAGAAACAACAACAGTATTGCTTTAAAGGAAGATCCAAAGACGAAATACTTTAACCAATGGTGCAAACAAATAAAACACTTCTTTATACTTGATATGTTATTGCTTTTAACAAAATAGAAAACACGATTTTAGACGATGGAGTCTGCGCTAGTTCACTGTTTGTGCTTCTTTCTAAGGAAAAGCAGTGTCTTCATTTGCGAAATAACTCGAAAACCAAAAACCAAAAGAGCCCTTGTGCTTGTGGTATGGGGTAGAACCAGAGTAGAGCCATTGCAGTTTGTAAGATAGATAAAAAAAAAACCTCTTTGTTAACTTTTCTGTGACCAACAGTTATTTTCTTGGTCGGTCAGTCTGTCTGTCTGTCTGTCTGTCTTTCTTTAATTTGGTTGGTTTCCAGGTCTGATCTTTGAGGACATACGATTTGCTGCTAACGTAGTTTTGTATTGATACTAAGATGCATGCTGAAATTTGCTTTTTCTCTAAGCTTTAACGACAACAAACAGTAAGCTTAACGCCATTTCCAAAACATTGATCCCACCTGCTTTCTTCCCCAATTGTTGCTATCTTTAAAAAAAAAGAGCATAAAAGACTGTGAATAGACATGTACCTTCCAAATAATAATAACTATTATTTTTGGAGTTTTTTTGTTTTTCTTTCTTTCTTTGAAACTAGCCAATGTTGAATACCAATGATGAATATTTGTTTATACAGAAGACTGCATTCCAAAAACCACACCAATACAGTTTTCATAGATGTATTGTATTTTTGTTTGATGTCTTGTTTGTTTGAAAATCAGTGTTAAATGTTTGATTCTGCTGTGAGGGGTGTTTGTGTGTGTGAGGGGCTACACCCCGAGGCCGTTGTCGCCTTAGCGACCAGGCCGACACTATGTGCAACTCCTGTCTGAAAATTCCTGGAAAAAAGGTTGTTACTGTAACCATAGCGATAGCCAAATAATGTTGTAAATGCACACCTCTTAGTGACATGTGACTTTCTGTTTTTTTTTTTTTTTTTTTTTTTTTGGTTTTTGTTTTTGAGTTTTTTTGCCATCATACTGACCATACCACAAGAACTCGCCCTAGTCAATAAAGTCTGTTTTGTTGCAATTGATGTGCTGCTGTCTTGTTTTTGTGGACTCAGGGGAACCTGAGCTGTATGCTGTGTGCGTGAGCAGGCAAGTCCCTGTGTAGCTTTCCTATGTAAATACCTGTGAGTGGGAGATGTTTACTAATGAGGTATGTGTGTGAAAACCTGGTATGTTTAGGGGTACAGATATCCTTATGGGTACTGAGGTAGGTTTATGAGTAGTCAGGTATGTTTATCAGAACCAATTTATATACTGATAATAATGTTTAATAGTACTGAGGTATATGTATCGGTACAGGGCCATAATGTATGGTTAAATTTATTGAGGTATATTTTGAGGTATTGAGTACTGACTAGTTATGGGTCCATGAGTACTGAGGACATTTTATGAGCACTGGTTTTTAAGATATGTTTATACTGGGGTATATTAATAGCTATTGTAGTACTGAGGTAGGTTTTTGTGTACTGAGGTTCATCCATGGGTATTTTGGTACTGAGTTCTGCTTATGACCGCTATCTAACTATTGATCTATTGATTAATCGATCATTGTGGGAAAAAAAATATATACTTTAGTTCTTTTTATCTAATTCCCCTTGTTCAATTTAATAAGCAAACCCAGAAAATGTGACACACCGAGTCCAGATGATGCTGGCCACTGTTGAGCCACTGTTATTCCACACACTGCCATAAGAACACGCAACCTACCATACAACTATGTTGCCTAGCAACCAGCGATGTCCTTACAACCACATGGGGAGTCGATCTAACGTACTTCTGCAGAGGTGCAAGTCAAAATCAAGCTCTGAGCTACTAGCCTACCTGTGTCATTTTATATGTTGTACCTTCTACACATTTTTGTCATCAGTTTCTAGGTAGACTGTTTTTCATATCTTGCAGGTTATTTCTTTCATAACTGTGAAGTTTCTGTCTGGTTCCACTTCTGTTTTTTAATTAATACTTCTGTTCATTTTTTGAACATTTTGCTGTTTTGTGACTGCAGGAATGTGTGGCCCGGGTTAAATGATCAGCTGTTGTTAGTTACTAGGCAAACTGTTTTTTTTTTTTCATTCTGCATGCTGTCTTTCATTCCTGACTGTTATCCTGGTCAATCAGTGTCTGCCAAGGTGAGATCTAAATTTTGGTCATAAATGGTAGAAGGTCTCAGAAGTTTTGCCTTGTCATTATTGCAAATACTGTAGGTGTTTTTGCTCTCTATATTTTGTATATGTTTCTGATGTGCTTCTAGGATGTCCTTATTAGAAATGGGTGTTTCTCTCCCTACGTTGGGTTTGTGTTTCAGTGCTTTCCTGACCCTTTGCTGGCACCACGAACTGCTGACAAGTTTGAAATAGGAGGTTTTAAGAACATCTAACTACTACAATGTGCCTGTCTGCTTTCACTTCTTCTGTAATTTAAGTTCACTAGTTTTTTAATTGGTATTTCTGCTTTTTTTTTTACAAGCAGGCATGCATGACATGGGTTATCAGTCTGGAAGTAGACAGCTTTTTGTTTTGGACACCTCTGGCTGTCTAGGCCTGCACACAAATGTCACATACCTAAAACTATGTTAAACATCACACTATATATTTATCTGGGTACCTCTCTCTCGTTCTCTCTCTTTCTCTCTCTTTCTCTATCTATCTATCTATGACTGGGTGGTGTGGTTGCTGGGTGTTGTTGGTGCAAACAGAGAGGATGGAGTTGGGCCTGTCAGTCATTTTACCTCTGCTCCTTCCTTTGCCAACGTGGCTTTGATTTCTGAGAGACCTCTATTTGATCTAGCCTGGTAAACCTGTCCCTCGTACTACACTTCATTTTGTACAGAGAGTATGGATGTGCTGCATTAAGAAAATGTTTTCTTCCTGGAGATGTAGACTACTGAAGATTAAAGCAAGTGTATCTGTCTTTACTCAATCGTTACTGTCTAGTCGTGACAGATCAAATAGCCTGGCTATAAACCTGCCTACGCACTACAATTCAAATATAGCACACAACACAGC
>CM050208.1:13192500-13210000 GCA_027475355.1 Coilia nasus
CATCTTCACATATTCCTTCTGTTTCTCCCTGCTCATCTCTCCACCCCCCACCCATCCCTATTCCTCTCGCTGTTCTTCCTTCTTCTCTTTCTCTCTCTCCATTTCTTTTCCTCTCTCTCTCTCTCTCTCTCTCTCTCTCTCTCTCTCTCTCTCTCTCTCTCTCTCTCTCTCTCTCTCTCTCTCTCTCTCTCTCTCTCTCTCTCCTCTCGCCTCTCTTTCTCCTCTCTTTCGTTTATCTCTGTCTGTCTCTATACCTCTCTCTCCCTATGGGAGGCCATCTCTCTCTTTCTCTTTCTCTCTGTCTCTCTACCATCTTTTCTCTCTCCTCCCTTTCCCCCTCTGTGTCTCTACATCACCCTCTTCTTCTTCTCTGTCCATACCGGAGGCCATCTCTCTCTTTCTTATTCTCTCTCCTCCCTTTCCCCCTCCGTGTCTCTACATCCCCCTCTTCTTCTTCTCTCTCCATACTGGAGGCCATCTCTCCCATGTGGTGTTGTGTAGGGAGCAGGGACTGAGACCCACCCGCTCCTCACAGCCATCACTCTCTCTAAAACGACTTTTTAATGGCCGAACGCTCGCCTCATCTATCAGTGCAGCACAGCGCCTCTGTCTCTCTTTCTCTCTTTCTCTCTCTCTTGCCTCAGCCTTCTCTCTCTCTCCCTTTCTCTCTGTCTCTCTCATACCCTCTTACCTCAGCCCTCTCTGTCGTTCTCTTTCTCTATCTTTTTCTCTGTCTCTCTCTCTATCTTGCCTCAGCCCTTTCTCTCTCTGTTTCTCTCATACACTGTTTTCTCAGCCCTCTTTCTCTTTCCCTTTCTTTCCCTTTCTCTCTCTCTCTCTCTCTCTCTCTCTCTCTCTCTCTCTCTCTCTCTCTCTCTCTCTCTCTCTCTCTCTCTCATCTGAGCCCTCTCCTGTACGTATGTGTATACCCTCTTCACACACAAAGATGCCACGCCAACAGCAGTCTATTCATAACTACTGCCCAGAAAAACACCACTCAGCACCTGCTCCACCTGTGTGCGTGTGTGTGTGTGTTCTTGTGCGTCCGTATGTTCGTGTTTGGGGACTTCACGTCACGTCACATCATGGCAGGCAAACACACCCTAGCTTTCTGTTCATCTTGCCGTGAGCATTGGCGTGATTTACCATAGAGTAGTGGGTTTTTTACCACTCACCTCATTTTTATACACACACAATCTCATTTACACACGCGCACACACACACACACACCGAATCTCCACTGGATGCCCTTCTCATTTTCACACACACACACACACACACACACACACACACACACACACACACACACACACACACACACACACACACACACACACACACACATACACAGAATCTTCACTGGATGCTCCTCTCATTTTCACACACACACACACACACACACACACACACACACACACACACACACACACACACACACACACACACACACACACACACACATACACAGAATCTTCACTGGATGCTCCTCTCATTTTTATACACTAAATGGGCTCTCTGTATGAACTGTGTATTTCCCTGGACTCGTAAAGAGCTGTAGGCTCAATGGCAACAGGGCAAGCAATCTCATCAATGCACTGTTGTCTCCGTTGTCTCCGTGTTATCTACAATGGATGTGTTAACGTCTTTCTATGAAATACACTAATCTTTTTCTAAGGCATCCTCTATAATGCTCATATTGGCCTCGTATGGTGGCCCTTAGCTCTAGAATTACCAATATCAGTGTTACCTTCAGCACTGTTAGCCCCTACAAAGCTAATACATACAAAAAAAAACAGAAAATTCTAATCTTTCCTTTCCACACGTGTTTCACTGTCTCCTTTTCATTTTCTTTTCTGTTTTCAGCCACCTCTTCTTTTCACTTCTCCTTTCTCCAATCCCCCTTCCCTTCTCCCTTTCTCCTCCTCTCCTCCTCCTCTCCTCTCCTACTCTGCTCTCCTCTCCTCTCCTCTGGTCTGCTCTGCTGTAACGTGTAATGAGATGCTAATGACGACCAGCAGGAGCGTGAATGAGCCACGCGTCGCCATGGAGAATATTTTACACAGATATGATAAATTATGCTAAATCTTTGACCTGCTGCCCTTTCAAAAAGAGACACAGGGTGGCGGAGAGAGGGGTAAGTGTGTGCGTGTGTGTTTGTGTGTGTGTGTGTGTGTGCGTGCGTGTGTGTGTGTGTATGAGAGACAGACGTTAAAAGGCGAGTGGGGTGAGTGAAGCAGTGAATGTAATGCTTTCAAAACTTATTTGCATTAAAAAAGACTTAAATGTAATGGCTTCGCTTAGCTTATCTGTCTCAATGGCTCTTGTGCGTGCATCAGACAAACACACATGCTTCATTTAAATGTGCCTTCCTACCAGGTGGCGTGGAGCACCAGTGCTCATTTAGACCCCTTTTTCATCTGTCCTCTCATATATTTATGTGCAGGCTGTGCCATGATGCTTTTAACTCCTGTGGAGAAATATGAAATCAAAGGCATTCTTTGGTTGCATTTAGAAATGTGAGAGTAGTCCTTTTACATCTCTCCTCTTTGGGTCCCCTTTGACCTTGAGTTTCCCCGACAAATCACTCTCTCAGCGCCAAACGGGAGAACAAGGGTTGCTAGAATCTTCTCTGGAAATGAGGAAGAAATGTCTTCCATTTTGTCCATTTAACTCTAATAGACTGTGCAGTGTGGGAAGGAAGACAGGAAATTGGCAGCGTTTAAGCAGAGCGCAGTGTGTGTGTACACAGGCACAGGGTGAAGGAGACACAAAATTAGCTACACTAGGAGAGCTGGTGGTTCAACCACCACTTACAGTTTCACAGAATTAACTGTCGGCTTCACCTAAGACACACACATAGACAGCCAACTAGCTACTGACAAAAGAGTTACAGTGCTGAGTAAGACTTAAGGCCTCCACAGGTTTGAGGAGAACAGAGGAGGAGGACGGTGAGGATGAAAGTCTGTTCTTTCGTCAGCCATCTACATATCAGATACAGCGGAGAACTATGTGAGGCTCTGTCATTCAGTATCAACCAATTGCAGAGGTAGCTGTGGACTAGTGGTTAGGGAGTTGGTCTTGGGATCAGAGAGTTGCAGGTTCGAATCCTGCCCTAACCATGGCTGAAATGGCCCTTAAGTAAGGCATCTGACCCACATTGCTTCAGGGACTGTAACTGAGAACCCTGTAAAATAATAATTGTAAGTTGCTCTGGATAAGAGTGTCAACTAAGTGTAATGTAATATAATAATGATTAGATAGAGAAGAAAACATGTCTATTGACATGGAGACAAAACAGAAACTAGCTGTGAATGTGAAGAGGAAGAAGAACCATCTCCAGATGTGGAAAAAGATTCAGACTATCTATGGATGTGAAGAGAGACCAGGAATGATCTGTGGATATGAGGGTCAAGAGGAACCTTCTCCAGACGGCTGGCATTGATTCCAGAGACAGGGCTGCCCAGCTGCCTTAAGATTCACAGTGTTACATTAACAGTTGACCAACTGGGGAAATATGTTGTAATTTGATAGTCCACACACTCTTGTAAGCTTTACAAAATATAATGTTACTCACATTTAGCAACAGCCATTCTCCAGGTGCACCAGTAGAGAGTTGAGACTGAGGGAGTCCAGAACTCCTCAGACCCGCATAAGTAAGGAGTTGGCCCTAAAGAAGACTTAAACAGAATGAAAAGGAAGTTGGTTACAAACTGGAGCAGTATGCTAATAATGAAGGACCCCCCTCACACACCCTGACACGCACACACACACACACACACACACTGTCATGAGCTCATTATGAATGATGGATTGCCCAATTTTAAAATCTGCTGAGGGTTCTAATTTAAGGCCGAGATTTTTAACGAGATTAGCCGCCTCACCCTGAGCGGCTGTATCGATGGCAGACAGTTCTATTATATTCGCCGGGCCGCGCCGGCCCGTTTTGATTAGTGTTCCCCTCCTGCTCTAATCTGGTAAGTGCATTGTACTCGTCGCCTCTGGAAAGGTCATGTATAAATTGTTAATTTAAAAATTACTTTTCATAAAAGTATAATATTGTTTTCGCCTCATATCCATGTTTCTTAACTACCAACCAAGCCCCCACTCCACACTTGAACACACACGCTCTTTGCCACTCACACTCGAACACGCATTATTAATCTGACTAGTAAGTGATTTCTCCTCTCCTTTTAGTTTGTTTGTGTGGGATACAACACTGTAAAATCACAGCTGCTGAAGCCAAGAGCAGGACAAGATGGTTATGATGGCAAACACACGTCAGAAAAGAACACCACTCTGTCTTCCTCTCTGTGTTTCTCCTTTCCTCTCTCTGTCTCTCTCTCTCTCTCTGTCTCTCTCTCTCTCTCTACTGTGTGAATGGCCTCAGAAAGGAACATCCTTCTCTCTCTCTCTCTCTCTCTCTCTCTGTCTGTCTGTCTCTCTCTCTACTGTGTGTGAATGCCTCAAAAAAGAACATACCTCTGTGTTCCTGTATCTGTTTCTCTCTCCCTTTCCTTCTCTCTCTCTCTCTCTCTCTCTCTCTCTCTCTCTCTCTCTCTCTCTCTCTCTCCCTCTCTCTCCCTCTCTCTACTGTGTGAATGCCTCAGAAAAGAACATCCTTCTCTCTCCTTCTCTCTCTCTCTCTCTCTCTCTCTCTCTCTCTCTCTGTCTCTCTCTCTACTGTGTGTGAATGCCTCAGAAAAGGACATCCTTCGGTCTTCCTCTCTCTCTCTCTCTCTCTCTCCCTCTCTTTCTCTCTCTCTCTCTCTCTCTCTCTGTCTCTCTCTCTCTCTCTCTACTGTGTGTGAATACCTCAGAAAAGAACATCCTTCTGTCTTCCTCTCTCTTTCTCTCTCCCTCTCCCTCTCCTTCTCTCTCCTCTTCCTCTCTCCTCTGTCTCTCTGCTGTAGGTGTGTAAATGCCTCAGTCATGCGGAGTGTGTGTGGGCGGGCGGGGTTGGCAAGTACATGATCAGCTGAGCGCTGGCAACCATGCCAAACACTTCCTCATCCTGAGGGCACACACACACACACTCAGCGCTCTTTCACCATCCCTTACTCGCTCTCTCTCTTTCTCTCGCTCTTTTTTTCTCTGCCTTTCTCTCTCTCTAACACACACTCAGACCTCTTTCACTTTCTCTCTCCTCATTCTCTTTCTCTTTTCACTCTCTTTTTCTTCCTCTCTCCTCTCTCTCCTCTTTCTCTGTCTCTCTCTTTTCTGTCTCAAATATACACTTATCCAACTCCACTCTGTTGAAGAGGTGGAGAATGAAAACAACATTACTAACCACTCTCTTTCAAACAGACAAACGCTTATCAATGTTGACCTAGATCTCTCTTTTTCCATCTTTCTCTCCCACACACACACACACACACACACACACACACACACACACACACACACACACACACACACACACACCATACACACATATTCAAGAGATGAAGAGTTTGTCCACGGACTGATGAAGGCCTTTGCCCTTTCTCCCTCTTCTTTCCCCTAAACTTTCTCTAAATATCAACTATTCGCTTGTCCCTTATTCTACACAATGATACATTCTCTCTCTCTCTCTCTCTCTCTCTCTCTCTCTCTCTCCGTCTCTCTCTCTCTCTCTCTCTCTCTCTCTCTCCGTCTCTCTAAATACTTAAATATACATAAACAGCAAAGGGCAAGAATGGGAAAATGGGGCAAAGAGGCAATCAACAGATATGATATTTGCCTTTCTTAAGCATGCTTCTCTATTTCCATTTAACTATCAGGTCTTCCTTAGCCTAGAGTCTGTTTCTCTTTGTGGCTCTCTCCCCTCTCTCTACCACGACATCAGAATTGTCCGAGCCCGAGGTCTGCCTGGTGTACTTACTCGGGTCTGCTTCAGCAGAGAGACGAGGGACACAAGGGCAGGATCTGGGCTTTTTTTCTTTTTTGTTCTTTGTGGGGCCACCGTACCCCCAGCCGCACAGGCAGGCAAGCTCTGCTTTTTTGTTTTCTTTTGTTTGTGTAAATCTGGCCCCCCGTGATTAATGATTTAATGATTTTGGGGGGTTTTCTTGCGTCGGGGGGGTGGGGGTAGCCATTGCGCCGCCATTGTTTCTGCACAAAAAGAGGCTGAGGGTTCTAGAATGCAGAGACAAAGGAGCCGAGGGTTCCCCCAGCCAGTGCAGATGGCACATTCTAGAAGGTAGAGACAATGGGCTGCTGGAAATCAGGGGCTGCATACTAATCCTCCCATATATCACCATGTACAATGCAGAGTCAGGGGCCAGCGCTGAGGCAAACACACAGCCTGTGTGAGCTCGCAGAGGGAAAGGGAGGCATAGAGAGAGAGAGAGAGAGAGGAGAGAGAGAAACCATGCATGGAAATCACCGGAGTATAACAAACACATTTCATAAAACACAGTCTATGTAGAGCAATTGCAAATAGTGTTGGATAAACAGGGACAGACACAGGCACAGACGCACTGAGATCCTGTCTGTGTAGCCATCTTCTGTGAGAACGCAACAGGCACCAGAGAGAGAGAGAGTGGCACAAGCACTGGGGAGACGGATGGCGTGTTTATTTGGGTGTTCTCATTCTAAGCTGATGCATTGCCGTGTTGACGTGCAATCACCATATCAATCGCCGTTTCATAACCACCTGCTTGTCGGGGTTTATCCATTTATTTTATTTACCTCCCCGCTCTCTCCTCTCCTCTCCTCCTCTCCTCTCCTCTCCCTCTCCTCTCCTCTCCTCTCCTCTCCTCTCCTCTCCTCTTCTCTCCTCCTCTTTCTCTCTTCTTCACTCGCTCCTCTCCTCATCTCCTTCCTCTTCTCTCCTCTCTCCTCTCCTTGCCCTTTCTTTCGCTGTCTTTACCGCCCCACCCCCACACCCACCCCCATCTCTTTCGCTCCCTCCTCTGTCAAACACAAATGGTCTTGGGAGCCTTAATGAGATGCAGATGAAATATGCATATAGCAATTCTGCAGGCTGATGATTAAGCATACAGGATATTAACCGTCGTCTCGCTCATACCACCCCCCCCCCCCCCCCCAAGCAATTCCCCCCTCCCACTCTACTACTTCCCCAACCCCACTCCTCCCTCTCCTCTCCTATCCTCTCCTCTCCTCTCTTCCCCTCAGCACCAGTGAAACCCCCTCTCTCCTCTCCTCCTCTCTCCTCTCCTCGCCTATCCTCTCCTCTCCTCTCTCCCCCCACAGCACCAGTGAAACCCCTCTCTCTCCTCTCCTCTCTCCTCTCCTCTCCTCTCCTATCCTCTCCTCTCCTCTCCTCTCTCCCCCACGAGCAACCAGTGGAACCCCCTCTCTCCTCTCCTCTCCTCTCCTCTCCTCTCCTCTCTCCTCTCCTCTCCTCTCCTCTCCTCTCCTCTCCTCTCCTCTCCTCTCCTCTCCTCTCCTCTCCTCTCCTCTCCCAGTCAGCACCAGGGAAACCTCCTCTCTCCTCTCCTCTCCTCTCCTCCTCCAGCCTGGTGTGGTGTGTGGCCATCTTTAATATCTGTGCTCCGAGCATCACGTGCGATAATCCCACACTGGCACCAGGAGTTCCAGCTCCCTGGTATTCCTCATCCGGGTAAATCCAGCATGGGGGCTGTAAAGGGTGGGCAGAGGGGTTGGGGTTGGGGTTGGGATGGGGGGGGGGGTGCTGAGAGGTGTGTATCCCAAGGGGTGCTGGGGGGGTGGGGGCATGGGGGGCTGGCATGGAGGGGTTGGAAAGGGCTGATGGAGAGAGGTGGTGTGTAGGAAGGGACCGAGAGGACAGAGATGTGTATCGTGAATTCTGCAATTGTCTCCGTTCGTTGCCTCCGGCTTGGGGGGGTAATCTTCATGAAGGGTTCAGAGTGGAAGAATGCTGCCATATCCACCATCGTCTCTCTGTCCCCGACCCCTCTCTCTCTCTCTCTCTCTCTCTCTTTCTCTCTCTCGTTCCGTCCTCCATCTTGCCCCCCACCCCCCTCCCCTTGGGTGTCGACAGCCCCTCTGGCTGGCTGGTAGCCATTTTCTTTCTTGTAATCCATTTGCATAATGAAGACGGGGTGAAATTAAGATCCCCGGAGGAGGCGGGCTCTCCAGACCTCGTTAACACACCCCCATTAGCATATCCGCACGTATTCTCCTTCAAATCAATCCGCCATCACACACACACACACACACAGGAGCGATCCGCAGCGGTGGCAGCGAACAAATTAAATCGCTAATTTCTCCCGGCTTCTCATCTCCGAAGGTCGTTCGCATTTTTAAGTAGCGGTAATTGCGTCGCCCCCGCCTCTCGCCTCCCCAAAAAAAATAACGAAGGGGCGACAACTAAACAAAAAAATTCCCTTTTCTGGACGTCAAGCGGACAGCAAGTGTGTGATGCAGGCACAAGAGAGGCGAGCCTGTGCCACAGATGCGGTGGTGGTGGTGGTGTGCCATGAGCCAGGCTGCTGTGCAGGGTTGTAGGCTGGGCAGCATAGTCCGTGAACGAGGCTGAGGCTGAGGCTGCCAACGCCTCTCCGCTGGCCAGGATGGTGCTGTGGGATGCCAAGGTGGAGGGGGGTGGGGGGTGGAGAGGGTGAGCCCACCAGTCCGCAGGTCCCTCCCTCACTGCATTATTTATGCGGCAGCGGCGGCAGACGTAGCAGCAGTGCCATGTCATGTCAGGCACGGCCGGCTCCGCGCGGAGCGGTGGGACGATGTGAAGGGTAGGCGGCAGGGTGGCTCCCTGGGGGTGGAGGGGTTCCTGGGGTACACTGCAGGAGGGCTGCGGCAGTGGACATGGCGCAGGGGATTGGGGGGTAGACTCGTGCCCATCTTCAACCCAATGCGGTCTGGGATGCGCCGGTCTGGTCCACAGTGTGCTGCGGTTAGACCCCGCTCCGGCGCAGTACCATTCGCTGCAGCCTAGCAATGCCCGCTGGGTACCCCACTCCCTTGGAGCCCCAGACAGGGGTAGGGGGCTGGTGAGAAGGGGGTGGACTGCCCACCACCCCACGTCCCCTAGCCCACACGGCTCCTGATGATGCCAGCACTAATCCTCAGGGTGATAACAACCCCAACTGAGTAATCCATTCTGGCACAGCATGTGTGTGTGTGTGTTTGCGTGTGTGTGTGTGTGTGTGTGTGTGTGTGTGTGTGTGTGTGTGTGTGTGTGTGTGTGTGTGTGTGTGGGTGAGGGTGTTTGTTGAGACAGCTGATGCCCACATTCACTATGTGTGAGGCTAAGTAGTCACAAGCGCGATCAGTTACACTTTGCCATCTGTTGTGAAACATAAATTAGCGCGTGTGTGTTTGTGCTTGTTTAAGTATGTGTGCATGCCTGTGTTTGCATGTGTGTGTGTGTATGTCAGTAAGTCCATACACACACACACACACACACACACACACATATATATATATACATATATCTGCCTGCCATGTCTGTGTGTGGTGGTATGTTCTCGATCCACAGCTGTAAAAGTAATATCCTCCGGTGGCCAGCTGGTCAGTCTGAAAGGAAAATAAGTCTATTCCAGAGTGCTGTTGAATGCTCCCCAACTTCCTCTTTTCTGCTGAGTCACTGATGCTTCCTCGTCTTCCTCCTCTTCCTTCTCCTCCTCCTCCTCCTCCTCTGTTTTGTGTCTCGTTCTGCTTGTGTGCCTTGCTGCTGCTTTCTCACGCCTCTTCTCCATGTATATGGAGCCATCCATGTTCCACATACGCTGGCGATGCCCAGCGTTGGCATCTGCGCGGAGCTCCGTGGTGCTGGGTCTGCAACTCTGTATGTAGTGTGGCTCGCGGCGCTGATGGTGGCTGGCATGGTGGGTAGTGTTTGCACAGTGTCGCGGGTGGGCAGGAGGGGGTGGGGGGGGGTGGGGTTGTGTATGCCAACACGTGCCGCGCGTGCCCGATCTTCCCCCCGCGAACGCTGGCAGCGTGCCGCTTTTGTTTGCTCGTGTGTCGTCCCCGTCCCCAGCACCCCCTCTTAGCCAGCTGTCACGCTAATTAACACTAATTAGTCCCAACACATGGGCTTTGTATGGGCTTAAATGCTGGCAAGCGGGCGGTGGAGGTCTGCTTTGGCTGCCGCTGCTTTTGTTTCAGCTCCTTCGGAGGGTTCGTCGGGCTCCTGCGCTCTTTTGTCTGCGCGAGCAAGCGTATGCGCGGGCACAGTTTGGCACACCACTGCCGCAGTGCCCAGACTGGCAGCGCCCCAGACCCGCCGCATCGCCGTCGAAACACTGGGCACGTTGCCACCGCCAGTGGATGCGCTGGCACAGGGCACTCCGTATGATTGAAAACTCAGGCAAATCCACCTGGAGCGGTCCGGTAGACGATTGTAGGTCCAGTAGTTCCTGCCGTGGCGTCCCCATATGTCTCGAGACACGGGCATGGGCATCAAGATGGCACCACATACGTCTGCGCCATTGTGTCCGTGCCTGTAGGGTTGGCATCACATCAGAGAGTGGCACCAGAAGACACTGGGGTGGGAGGGCCAAAAAAAGAAAAATATTTCCTCCAAATGAAAGAACCCTCTAGCGTACTATTTTGTCCATTTCCAACTGTTGTGCAAATGTTTTTTTCCTCTTGCCCTCAGACTTCCAGATGACCATGGCGCTCAATGGAGGTGGCACTGTCCATTTCCTGGTGCCCATCTCGCACATGAAAGTTTTTCCCCCAAATTAGAGCAAATGGTGGAAAATGGCCTTGAGTGGAGCTACTTGGAGTGTCACCCATGAAAGCCTGTTGCTGTGAAGTCTGTACCCCCGGCTGCCCAATCTTCATCCTCCGCCAGTGCTTTCCTCCTCTCCCTCAGTGCCCCGTCTTCCTCTTGGTACGTCCTGCCTCTGGGTGGGCACAGGATGGTTGGCACCAGGCTCGCCATGATCTCCTGGCGCCGTAACGTAGTTCTGCCCGCTTGTTTTCTTCGTTTAGACCTCTCCCCCCGACTCCTCCGTCTCTCGCGTCTCTCGTTTCGGGGCGCACCTGTCTTGTATTTTTTTCTTTTTTTCTTTTTTTCTTAGGGGCCCCGGCCTGTAGGAACCCGAGCGGGTGCTTCCTCCTCTGTGTGCGGCTCTATGTGTGTGTGTGTGTCTTTCTTGTTCTCCTCCCCTCTCTCTTCCTCCGGCACACGCGGGCATGCCAGCCCGCCTCCCTGGCGCTGCCAGCGACTGGATGGCACGGTGCCAACCTCTCCCATCCACTGTCCTCATTCGCTGCCTCGCCACGCGCCCCTCCCCCCTCCCCCGCCGTTCTCGTTCTGTTCTCTCCCTTTTTCTCACACTCCCTCCCTCCCTCCCTCCCTCTCTTTCTTTCCCCATCTCTCTCACTGTCTTTCCCACCCACTGTTTCCCACCCTCTCTTTCTCGGAAGTGTGCCACGTGTGTGTGTGTGTGTGTAGCATGCAAAGTCTGCGTGTGTCTGTATGCATATGAGTTTCTTTGCTAGGTAGTTTGCGTGATTGTCAGAACAGAGAGAGTGTTGTAGAGTCGTCAGTGGGAATCGGAAGTTTGTTGTTTGTTGTGTTCGGAGACCCCCTCCCCCAAGGGCGAAGCCTGCTGCCCCCCCCCACCCCCATCACAGGCTATGTGTATCGACTAATTAGCCCGCTGACAGTTCCCACACACTGCACACACACTTAACCACATGCATAAGACATTACATACATACACACACGCACACACACACTCGCGCACATCTGACACAGTTAACCACATGCATAACACAAACACACACACACACACACACACCACCCCAAGTGGAACCCACTCCACAGAAACATCAAACTACAGATCAGAGAGAGACCGCATCAGATGTGGCTGTTTTAGATGTGTTTGATTCATCGATTGATGTTGCTGTAAGTCATGACAACAGTCATGCTTTATATTCAACCCGGGTGAGTTCACAAGACTCTGAGACTCTTCAAGTTGTTGCTCACTTAGCTGAGGAAGGTGTGTGAGTGTGTATTTTCACTGGTTCCATGGTCTCCATGGACACACACACACACACAGACTGGAGTGTGTTGTGTTGTGCTGTTTAGTGGGCACTTGATCACTTGATTTTTCTCTCTCTCTCCTTTCCTTCTCGCCCACCCCCCTTCTGTTCTGTGATTTCCCTCATTACCAGACAAAAGGAGCGGACTGCCGCCGTGGCAACAGGAGGGAGCCATTATGCAAATGAACCCTCATTTGCATACCATCTCATGGCGCTTACATGTAAATTAGCGGCGTTCTTCGTTAGATAACATTCTATCACTCTTCCTCGCTCGCCTGCATTTCAGGTCATCCTCCCTTTCCAGTCCTATGGTTGTTGTTTTCCTGTCTCCTGCCAGTGAAGAAAGAAAGAAAGAAAGAAAGAAAGAAAGAAAGAAAGAAAGAAAGAAAGAAAGAAAGAAAGAAAGAAAGAAAGAAAGAAAGAAAGAAAGAAAGAAAAAAAGAAAGAAAGAAAGAAAGTAGTTAAAATGTGTTTTTATGAGTGCATTTGTACTGAGAGGGTTTCTGTACAAGGGGGTCAGGCTGTGATTGGTGGAGACTTAACTGTACTTTCATGTAAGCTTTTACTTCCTGACACTGTGTAAATGTTACCCATGACAACGGCTGTTTCAGCAGCTATGGAAAGCCAGCAGGGACAAGCAGAGCATTTGTTTCAGTGGAATAAACTGCTATGAAAGTACAGTCACAGCAAAGTGATGGATCTGAAGCTAATGTGTGCAGGATCAAGTTATTGCGCTTTTGAAGCCAAGGCATTAATAAACTCATGTGTCATAAATTAGATTTGAATAAAGTAGAAACTGAAATTGGCAACATATCATTGATAAAAAGATTCAAATTGTCAGACCTCTTCTGAAATACAAACATATTATTATTACTATTCCTTTTGTGCTGGATCTTCAGTAATGATGACAAAAGACCAACACAAAAACCCAGGATGAGTCCCAGCTTTAAAGGAAATGTAATGATAAAAAATGTTGGCTATAATAATAATAATAATAATAATAATAATAATAATAATAATAATAATAATAACAATAATAATAATAGTAATAATAATAATAATAATCTTTACTTGTATAGCACACTTCATAAATACAAGATGCAGCTCAAAGTGCTTGACAGTTTGATTTGTGTGAATTCAAGGAAGAAACCTCAGGTATCAGTGAGGAAAACTCCCTGTTTTTCTAGCAAGAAACCACGTCCCCCAGGGGAGCCCATCTGCCGGGGCTGGTAACTGGAAGTCTCTGACTGTCTGAAAGGCCTTTGATCTGAGCAGGGAAGTCTGCCTGAAGGGACTTTGATCCGAGCATTTAGGTATAGGCAAGGTCTTTAGTTGGTCTTTAGGCAAGGCAATAGGTAGGTCTTTAGTTGTCGTTTAAAGGTTTAGGAATATGGTTTTATTCATTTTAAAAGTATTCTTTGAAAAGAAATACTATCTCTCTCTTCCTCTCAAGATCAGTGTGCGCAATGGGGATGGCAAAGAGGGGACATGTAGTCAGAGCGTTTAGGGATGGCTTCCAGTCAAATCAAAATGACTAAAGAGGCCTACACTGCCCTTCAAAGGCAAAAGACCCTAACTCACCAGAGTGTGAAACTGAGGAAAATGACTTTAGAAACCTTCCGCTTGCTTCCGTGTCTTTAGCGTTACGGCAAAGACATCTTATTTTTCTCCAAATAAAACAACAAATTTGACTCAAGATATTTGGCTACAACAAATTTTTCGTAGTAGCAGATAGGTGTGTTAAGATAGGTAGGTATGCTAACATAGCTAGCTCTGTTACGATACATAAATGTGCTGGAATAGGTTGATGCGCAGGAATGGATAGATAGGTGTGTTGTGATAGCTAGGTGTGAGGGGATAGGTGTGTTGTGATAGCTAGGTGTGAGGAGATAGGTCAGTGTTCATAGATAGGTAGGTAGGTATTGTGGGAAAGGTAGGTGTTCTGGGATAGATAGGTGTTGTGGAATAATAGGATAAGTGTAATGACTATGGTGTAATGGGTAAGTTTCTACACTGCTTCCTTCTCTAGAGCAGGCTGCATGACTCCTGCAATGTCACAAAGAACTGCAGACTACTGAGAGGTTTAGGCTTTTTGTTATGCCCCATATACACTCATGGGTACACACACACACATGCACACACACGCACACACACGCACATACACACACTCTTTCACTCCCCCTTCATGCTCTCATTTTATTACACACACCCACATATACTCTCTCTCTCTCTCTCTCTCTCTCTCTCTCTCATTCTTATACACATACACACACTCATTCTCTTCCATGCCGTCTTTTATTCTGACACACACACACACACACACACACACACACACACACACACACACACACACACATACACACACACACACACACACACACACACACACACACACACACACACACACACTCAATTTATCTGCACCCTGAGCCTGCTGTTTCAGACTAAACCAACAGCAGCATGTTTGAACAAGACTGAGGATGGAGACAGAGAGAAAGTGAGAGTGTGTGTCTGGGGAAGAGAATGTATTTAGAGACTGAGAATAAGTCAGAGACCGTGTGTGTGTGTGTGTGTGTGTGTGTGTGTGTGTGTGTGTGTGTGTGTGTGTGTGTGTGTGTGTGTGTGTGTGTGTGTGTGTGTGTCAGTAGGTGGATGTATTTGAACAAGAGGTATAGTGTGATGGAAGAAGATATGGGTTGTGTAAATTATTAAACCCAGTTCTGATTAGATGATTCCTGCAATGGAGAAAATGTACACTCCTCTGTGTGTGTGTGTGTGTGTGTGTGTGTGTGTGTGTGTGTGTGTGTGTGTGTGTGTGTGTGTGTGTGTGTGTGTGTGTGTGTGTGTGTGTGTGTCAGGGTCACACGTATAAATTCTTTATTTTCTGCAGATGTATATTTATAAACGTGCACATCCAAATAAAGAATTCACATTTGTTGAAGAGAGAGAGAGAGAGAGAGAGAGAGAGAGACAGATAGACAGGGAGAGAGAGAGAGAGAGAGAGAAAAAGAGTGGTGTGGTAACCCTGAGTATCTCTGGTGGCCTCTACATCAAGGTCAGGCCAGCTTCTAACCTCACCCCAAGGCAACCTCACATCTCATTCACCACACACACACACACACGCACACACGAACATACACAGCAGAAACGTGTGTGTGTGTGTATTTATGTGTATCCTGCATAAAGATGTGTCCACAGAAAAACATATCAACACACACCTATACATATTCAAACATACACATGTACAGCACACACACGCACACACGCACACACACACACACACACACACACACACACACACACACACACACACACACACACCTATGGGTGTGCCTATATGTAGGGATATGACCGCACGCAACTATAGAAATTGTGGCAATATGAAGCCCTCATCAGATTATATCATTTTTGATTCTGTATGTCAGAGTGTCTGTGTGTGTGTGTGTGTGTGTGTGTGTGTGTGTGTGTGTGTGTGTGTGTGTGTGTGTGTGTGTGTGTGTGTGTGTGTGTGTTATTTATTTATTTACAAATAGAGGCCGCTTGTAATGCATACCATGGGAGCTGTCCGGGACTGTTGCCATGGTGACTGCAGTGGCTTCCGTGGATGTGTGTGAATGTTAATGGCAGAGAGTGAGATGGCTATGTCCACAACCCTGAACTGCCACCTTAATATTCCACACATACACTATGTACAATATTTTACACACACACACACACACACACACACACACACACACACACACACACACACACACACACACACACACACACACACACACACACACTATACACATTATTTGCAGCACACACACTATATGCATGATATATTCAGTGCACACACATTCACACAAGATCATTCAACCCTCTATGCTCACACATAATCTATCCACACTATATCCAGTACCCACACACACACACACACACACACACTTTATCCATGCCTTTGCCAGTTTACATACACACACACCTTGCTCAGTGAGTAGACAAATATAGACATGCCCATTCTATGCAGCACACACATACATAGAATAGAAAATAATAGAATAAAATAGAATAGAACAGAACAGAATAGAATAGAATAGAATAGAATAGAATAGAATAGAATAGAATAGAATGGCTTTCATTGTCACATACACACACACACACCAGTATCCTCTGTTTGCTACATAACTACAAACACTAGTCATGGCTACTGGTCTCTGTGTTTCTGTCATTAGCACACCTCACTTGTGCTGGTCTCTGTCTGTGTTATTTTCAACACTGGTCATTCCCACAGACCACTGCAACATTATTCACATACCAACTCATTACTACTGGTCACTGTGTCATTATTAACACCAGCCAACACTGTTGATCAGTTTCTAAAACCAGTCATTACCAGTCCTGGTCACCAGCCATGCATGCATGGACCCCAATGTCCATGTAGCATCAAGGGCAGATGTGTACCTGCGTTTGAAAATGCAGTACCAGAATGTCTGTCCTGCAGCCAAACTAATCCTACATGTGCGAATGACAGGAAAAGATGGCCTCTTTCCTGCAGAGAGGGCTCTCTGTGGCTCCTGTGTGGCTCCTGTGTGTGTGTGTGTGTGTGTGTGTGTGTGTGTGTGTGTGTGTGTGTGTGTGTGTGTGTGTGTGTGTGTGTGTGTGTGTGTGTGTGTGTGTGTGTGTGTGTGTGTGTGCTTGTGTGTGTGTGCTTGTGTGATTTGGGCTTCCTGCTGTGAGCTCGTCTCATGCAGTCTCCACATGTGCATTAACGCTCTCGTCGCTCCGACTAGCTTAATACAGCCGTGCGGTTTAAGTCTGTCTGCACTAGCCTTAAAACACTAGCCTTGAAAGACAGGTGTGGTGTTTAAAATGTGTGTCCACTACCGCAGAAAGACAGGTGTGGGGTTTTAGGTGTGTGTCCACTGGCTTCGAAGCATGGATGTGGGGTTTAAGTGTGTCTCATGATTACTTTTGGACCTGAAGTGATCCATCATCACGGCTAGTCCTGCTGCTCAACTGCAGTGTGTAAGAGGCTGTGCCAGTACAAAACCAGCTATCCTACATGTACCCCCTTATCTTCACTGGCTCATCTGCACAAACACTAGCTTCTACCCTCACTTTCAACATATTTGCCTATTAAATACAGAGTATGGGTATGGTGTGCTTGCTTTCGAGGAATTACAGGTGAACAATTTCTAATACAGACGTTTATTACCAGTCTTACCACTATTGCCAGTAATTTTGAACAAGCACCGTATCATTACGAATATAAGCAATTGTCCCTTTGATGTGTGTCTCTGTACGTTCCTTGTAATATCACAGATTAAATATTCCCCTTGTAACCTGTGGTAGCTGCTCAATAATTAACTATACATTATTATGTCATTAACAAGCAAATATGTGGAAACTGGAGGGACTGCAAAAGAAAGCATTACCAATGAATGTCATGCATAATTGAAAGGAAGCTAAATGTAGGTTTTATATTACTATAGTTGGTTTTGTGGGGTTTTTTGTTGGGGGGGATTTGAGGTTGCGCTTGGGGTTAGACTGGGAGTATTGTTCAGTGGCATGT
>CM050208.1:13217500-13270000 GCA_027475355.1 Coilia nasus
TACCACACCACTGCCAGAGAACCCAGCCATGCAGTCATACTGGAGATGAGCTGTGACTGTGATCAAGTGCGCCACCAAGGGGTGGAAGTTGGGATAGTTCTAACAGTGCTAGTAGTAATAGTGGGCCCTCTGAGGACACCATTCATTTTTATTATTAATTGGAGGAGGAACCAAAAGTTGTAGGCTATTCTTTCATGGAGCCCAAATTTTCACAGGCCTTCCTGCCCACCCCTGACTTTATGGGTGGGCAGGAAGGCCTGTGGGTTACTTTGACAGAGAGACAGACATGTATAAGCAGCTAAGCAGATAGACAGGCAGGTAGATGGATGGATGGAAAGACCATTAGGTAAACAGACAGGACCGAAGTTAGGATGACAGACAGATCGACAGATAGAGAGGAAGTAAGGTAGACAGAGAGACAGACAGACAGACAGAGAAGAGGGCAGGCAGACAGACAGACAGACAGACAGGAGTTTAGGTAGACAGGAGAGGAGTTTGGGTAGGCAGACAGACAGGAAAGTAGGCAGACAGGCTGCACAGAGAGGCAGACAGACAGACGGACAGACGGACAGACAGACAGACAGACAGGAGTTTAGGTAGACAGGAGAGGAGTTTAGGTAGACAGACAGACAGACAGACAGACAGGAAAGTAGGCAGACATGCTACACAGAGAGGCAGACAGACGGACCAAACAGACAAGCGAGCAGGGAGACACACGGGCATGCAGGAGAGTGACACATGGGTATCTCATGTGCAGTCAGGGTCCACCACAGCTCTCTTCTCCGCCACAGAGCGCTTGCCCTCTTCAGCAGAGTGCGGGGGTCACATAAGCGCTCTGTGAAGCCTAGCCTTGCCTAGCCATTTCCATGGCAACAGTATTCTCCACCCCACCCCCCTAGCCAGCCACACCAACCCCACACCAACATAACCATGTCCATCTTTGTTAATCTCATGTTTCCCCCCCCCCCCCCCCCCCACCCTCCTTGCTTTCTTTCTGGCTCAATCGTTCTCTTTATTTAAACGACTGCCTACTGGAAATTGGAGATCAAAGCATTTAGCCTCTGAGGTGGGCCAGTCTCTCTGCCTCCCTCTCTCCCTCCCTCCCTCTTTCCCTACATCTCTCACTGTCTTTCCCTCTTTCTGTCTTTTTCCCTCCCTCTCTCTCTTTCCCTCCCTCTCTCTCTTTCTCTCTCTCTCTCCCTCTGTCTCGCTCTCTGATTCTCTGTTCCCTTTATTGATCGGCTGCCTGGAAACCTGTTCTCCTGTCTAAACACTATTGATCCCTTCTTTTTCATCTCATCACCAAGGTCCCTCTGTACTGTTCAATTTTCATTTTCCAGCAATTTGTTCCTTTTTATTTTTGTCAATTCCTTTTGAAGGGAAGGACAAAGGCTTGATTCAGAGAGAGTCAACAGCAATCACAAAATAAGTGTCTCTTTGAGTGCTCTCCATGTCTGCCTCTACCATTTTTCTATCCAAATGTGTGTGTGTGTGTGTGTGTGTGTGTGTGTGTGTGTGTGTGTGTGTGTGTGTGAGAGAGAGAGAGAGAGAGAGAGAGCAACAGAAAGAAACTGATTGCCTGAATTACAGATTATTTCCTGCCCATTAACTTAGCTTTCACAAACACACACAGGCCCAGCATGGACACACACACACAAACACACACACATGCACATACACACATGCATGCTAACACACACACACACTCACACAAACACTCACACAATGAGGACAGTTTTTCCTCTTTCTGTTGATCATTTTATTAGACTACATCTCACATTTTATTTATTTATTTATTTATTTATTTATTTATTTGTGCAGACTGCATTATCCCTTAAAGCGTAACAAAAATGGTGCATTTCCATGAGTGTCATTAGGCACCAACCAAGAAGCGCCATCACCGGCCCTTCATAATGAACACAGCCCCATGGGCGATTAGCCAAAGGAGGCAGAGGCACAAAGGAAGACTGATGACCAGGAATGGACCCACAGACATACACTCCTAAAATCAGCCCAGTCTTTAGTCGTACAGGACACTATAACATGCATGGACAAATGGCATGTAATCTTAAACTGTATGTGTATAAATTAAATAAGTAAATCAATAAATGGTTGGTTCTATGAATTGGTTTATCTATTATTTGTAAACATAGAATAAAATAAAATAAATCTGTTTCTAAAAATTATTGAAATATATGTATGTTAACATAATTTAGGTGCATGATAATGACTTTGATGCATGGTGATGATGATGATGATGATGATGATGATGATGATGATGATGATGATGATGATGATGATGCAAGTATTTACTTGTTAGTTGCAAGAAATGAAAGGATGAAGAAGTGAGCACTACTACTACTACTACTACTACTACTACTACTACTAATAATAATAATAATAATAATAATAATAATAATAATAATAATGACAAGTGAAAGAGACAGACCACCTCTTGCATAAGTTACTGCATCCAACTGAAACAGCATGGGAATCCTCTTGGCAAGGTGTACATCAAAATGTACAATTGTTAATATTTAGTAGTTTGTGCAGTAATGCATAAAGAAATCCAAATTTAATCTGGATCAAAATGATCCGAATTTGGAAAAAAATCCCATTTTTTTCTATCCAGGATCGGGTAATCTGTTTTATTCTTATGCCGGTTTTTCAAAGCAGCACTGGATTGGATCACCCTGATCCTGATGCGCAGTTTTTGAGATTACCTAATCCGGATTAGCATTGCTCTAAAAACATATCACAATGTGGGCTACCAGCTATGCAAAGAACAACAGGCAGAAGAGCCAATGTGGGGTCACTTTAAGTGTTTCTTGTTTTGAGACAAAACACAAAAATAATATAAACATCAACTTTCATTTATAATTTCTTTTATGACCCCTCATCTGACCCACAACAAATAAAAACATATATACGGGTGATTCCACAGAAACTGTGCCATTTGTGATTGAAGGGGATGGTGAAAAAACACATCAGATAATGTCAGTTCTTTATGGAAAATACTTTTTTCCACCAAAACATAGAAAAGTAAGTTATTTTTTGCATATTTATACATTTTGCATGTGTTATTCCATAGGACACGTCACAGTTCAATTCAACCCTGTCACAGTCTTTATTGCAAACTCTTTATTGCATTATTCACAGCAGTGTTTTAGTTAGTTGCAAACAAACATCTACATAAGTTCCAACAGATAATGTGTACAAGAATATATATGAAATATTGCAAAGATATCCATCCATGTAGCAGTCATTGAACCACGTATCACTGAAAAATGTAACAAGGTTGAATGTGACGGGGTTGAAGATTTTGTCTTAATCTGATGCTAATTCTTAGTACTAGCAGCTAGCAGGATGCTACATGGCAATATTCAAATCTTTTAAACTGCGAATTTTCCCAAAAACAGTGTTGAATGCTTAAGCTTGATGGAACCTATATATTCATAACAACCATAAAATATTTGTGAGAATTGAGAAAGTAGCTTAGCACAGATATCCTTATTTCTAATCACTACAGGCCTATCCAGATGGTGCATAGTCACTTAGTCACATAGTCACTCAGTGTATATCTGTAAAGCTTCATAAGACTGATACTCAAACTATCCTAAAGCTATAACTATTAGGTGTTTAATATATGATAATAATAATAATAATAATAATAATAATAATAATAATAATAATGTTAATCTTTACTTGCATAGCACAATTCATACATACAAGATGCAGCTCAACGTGCTTTACAGTTTGGCAAGGTCACCACAAGACAACATTTCTTGCAACCCAGTGGTGTCGGAGCGGATGAACACAGTAACGTATGACGTAGTGATGCAATGCCCCGTTAATGCGGTCTCTTGCGTGACGCAATAATGTAATGTCACAGCGACACAATGCCCCGTTTATGTGGGCTCTTGCGTGGCATAATAATGCACTGTCACAGCAACGCAATGCCCCGTTGATGCGGGCTCTTGCGTGAACACGGGTGAACAGTCCTTGTAGACCAGGGGCGCTAGAACGACACAATGCCCCGTTGATGCGGGCTCATGCGTTAACACAGGTCAATAGTCTTTGTAGTCCAGAGGCGCTAGAACTATGCAATGCCCTGTTGATGCGGGCTTTTGCATGAACACAGGTCAATAGTCCTTGCAAACCAGAGGCGCTAGAACAAGGGAAGTTCATTTAGGCGCAGTCAGGTTGTTAGTGTCCCCAGGGAGCAACAGGGGTGTGGAAAAACTCCCTGCTTGTTTGATTTGTGTGAATTCAAGAAAAAAAACTGAATATGCTGAATATTTCTGTTTGATTTACTTCCTCTGTCGTTCTGCAGTATGTGGATCACTGGTTATATGCTCTATACCTCCTGGTTCTGTCTCTTCCACTCATCTCTCCCTCAATTTTTACTGTTCTTACTGTTCTAAAAAAAGAGTGAAATTACATAAATTTGATGTGCTTAACACTTATTTTCATGACACTTAATGACATTTCATAACATTAAACATTGTCTCCAAAACAGCAGCAAATATTCTAATTTAAATCACCAAACTATAATTATTTGTTTTTAAAGTTTCACTTGTCCCTTTGTGTGACAACTTTGTCCTTTGGTGTGACAGCCAAAGGACATTCAGGCTTTTGTGTCGACTAATAACTCTGTCATTGTTAGCTTAACTGTCATTACACTTTCTGTGATATGAAAACATAGTTGAATGTCTGAACAATTCTGAGGGGGAAACTTACCATGTGTACATGTTATGGTCTTCATGGGCACTTCCGTCACCTGACTTTAATGTGTGTCCATCAATATATTATAGTTGACCATCAAATTTTTCAGTAATAGGATATGGCATCACACCATGGGACACTGTTTTCAGTGTAAAAGTTTATCAAATCCCTACACTTTTAGAAATATATGTAGCCTATGGAAAAAGGGATTGCCACTGACTATAATAAACATACAATTATGCCATGGAGGTTTAGGCATATTCCTTTTTTTTTATTATTATTATTTTAATCAGAGTTACTATTTATTAAAACAAGGTTGGGACAGTCACACCGTAGAACAGAGGAATGTTTAGCTATTTACAGTATTTTAAACAGAGGCAGACAACTCCTTTACTTGAGTCACAATTCCTTTACTTGAGTCAAAGTATAGATACTCTTAGTCAAATATTACTCCAGTACAAGTAAACGTTCCTAGGCGAAATGTTTACTTTATTTGTATTTGTATAAGTATGGAAGTACTTGTTTTCAAAAATACTGAAGTATTCAATTTACAAGTTTTTTTTTTCTTTTTATGTGTTTTGTTGATAATATGGGACCAAAGACAGGTCACTAACATTTGACCTGAGCTTAAGTTCTTTATACACAATATGACTATTTTCACATTTTAAGGCCTACCTGATGTCATAATTTCATTACTGTTAAAGCAGGACTATGTATGGTTGTTAATATATATATATGGTTGTTATTAATATAAATATTCAGATGCAAATGAACAAATGAGAAATGAACTAAATAGGAGAATTGCCGTCAGCATAGGCTACCTCTTTGAAAATTGGCATTGCTGGCTTCTATTTTTTAGCTCGTAAATAAATCTATATGTAGTTTCAAGGATTCAAGGAGTTTCATTGTAACATACAATGCAATACTGAAAGTGCCATGTAGTGAATTTGCAATTCTGTTCAGCAGTCTAACGTGCACACGTGTGTGGGTGTTGGAAGTGGATAAGAAATGGATAGCCTAGTTGTGTGAATTTAAAATCTTAGTTAGGAGTTGAGTGCATCCACCTCTTATCAATAACAAGTAACAAGTACTTCATGTTCACATTTCAACTGTAGTGGATTAAAAAGTACAATATTTGTACTGAAAATTGTACCTAAGTATAGTACTTCAGTAAATTTACTTAGTTAGCCTACTTTCCACCTCTTTGAATGGAAAAAAGTGAACTACAAATTTTCAGTAAAGTCAGCGAAATTGCCATGTAACGTCGACAACCCATAGGCTACTATTTTGTGTTTTTTTACCCGAACATAGCCTACATCACGACACAGACACGGAATCAGTCAGAGACCTATAAGTGAGGTCTTCAGCGTAGTGGCCCATCTTGGTTCTACGTGGTCTCTACAAAATTATCTAAAGTTGTAGGCGGGGCCATTGTGTAAGCCACGAACAGCTGGTTGAGTAAGTCTGTTTCACGTGTTACACGCTGTGGCAATGCATCTATTTTGGCTGCAGTCAAGCTCGGTGATTTTTGCTTTCTTTACGCGGCTGTCTGGTTTCTATATCGCTAAAAGAAACGAGCTTTAGTGCCTAAGAGTCAAAACGCTGTAGACAATTAAGTATAAAAGCACGAAATCCTTTATTGCAACATGCCTGTTGACAATAATTCAGAGATCTCCCAAATTCGCCACTTGCTCAGGGAGTTGTTGACTGGCCGTGAGGATCCAGAGGGTTTCTTCTGTTTTTGTCTCTCTATTTTGGGAAATCGGGGAACGCGAATACAGTTTGGGGAGCTCATCTCTCCTCTCTCCTACCATCACCCGCAACTTCATAGCCAGCTCATCACCATCTACGAGGGGTACTTCTCAAAGGTAATAGCCAAAAGTGCCGTCCTTTGGTCTTTTACGCATGGTTTAAGTTAAAGGAAGACAGCTCATTTCTGCCTCGTGTGTCTCTCTACTTTCTCCATGCACGATACTGTGTGTTTGTCAATTGTGTTGCTAGTAACAGGCCTAGCTACTAATAACGCCCGTTATTGTCTAGTCCTTTCGTGCCTTGTGGTATTGCCTAGTTGTTGACGTGCCCTCTGCTATATTGTCCTTATTGGTGTGCTGCTGTTGCTGTTGTCTTCAGGATACAGAGGATGAGCTGGAGCTGGCACTGGCTCTCTCCCTGGCAGACATCAGTCATCAGACCTTCACTACCCGGCTTGTGCCACTCAGCCATGCCCAAGTGCCATTAACCTCACTCCCAAAGGGTGAAACGTTGAGTGGGGGCATCAATAACACTGCGGGGAAAACCACCAGTTGTGATGCACCAAAGACTTATAACATCCTGAAAGAATCAGGCAAAAGCAAACCAGCTACTAATAAAAATGAGCATAGAGCTGAGGCAGCCTCGTCATTGGCTAATGACAATGACAGTCAAGAAAAACTACATGACGGTAACCAACCAGAGCAGTCCAGGAAGTCGAGGCGTCGTCAGCGGAAGCGGCAGCAGCAGCTTCTGAAGAGTCCTGCCTCCCCTCGTCCAGTCCTCCTGTGGTTCCGGAGGGACCTGCGTCTCCTTGACAACCCTGCGCTGATTGGCTGTCTGGAGCTCGGAGCGCCCGTCATCCCGGTCTTCCTGTGGAATGCTCAGGAGGAGGAGGGACCAGGTGTTACCGTGGCAGCAGGCGGGGCCTGTAAGTACTGGCTACATCAGGCTTTGACGTGTCTCAATCATGCGCTGGAGCGAATCGGAAGCCATCTTGTGACCATCAGGGCGGAGTCATCTTCATTAGAGTGCCTGCAGCGATTGGTGGATGAGACAGGGGCGGGAACAGTGGTGGCGACGGCTCTGTATGAACCGTGGCTGAAGGAGAGGGATGAGGGCATATTTAAGACGCTCCAACTGCAGGGGGTCAGCTGCCAACTGCACCACTCCTACTGTCTACGAGACCCCTACACAGTCACCACGCGGGGGGTGGGGCTCAGAGGTGAGTGTTACACACACACACACACACACACACACACACATACACACATGTACGCTGACATTACACAGTCAACACATAGCGAGCGGGTTTAGGTGTTAGCATAATTGTGTTGTGTTTTGAGTAGGTGTGTGATATTTCTGAAACCATTCTAGTCGTGTTTCCTCTATAGGAAGTGTGTGTGTGTGTGTGTGTGTGTGTGTGTGTGTGTGTGTGTGTGTGTGTGTGTGTGTGTGTGTGTGTGTGTGTGTGATATTCCCCTAACCTGCTGCAACTTTGTCATGTGTCCCGTGTAGGAATCGGCTCCGTGTCCCACTTCATGAGCTGCTGTGAGCAGAACCCTGTGGGGGCGATTGGTGCCCCCCTGGACGCGCCCCCCACCCTGCCTGGGCCCTCGGCCTGGCCCCCTGGTTGCCCCCTGGAGCAGCTGGGACTGGCACGTATGCCCCGCAGGAGGGATGGCACCACGGTGAGAAACTGCCCTACTCACAGGGTGTGGGGATGGGGGACCCAAAAACACTGGGCCAGTTTTTGGGCTTTTGTGCCTTTAATGTGACAGGATAGTGAGGATGGTGACAGGACGTGAGTGGGAGAGAGAGATGGGGCTGGGTTGGGAAATGACCCAGGATGGACTCGAACCTGGTTCCCCCCCTGTTTGTGGTATGGGTGCTCTATACGTGGCGCCCCACTGGACCACTTTTAACATGATTATATCCCCTCAGTCATTGAGGCTACAACAATTAAAAACCAAGCAAATTAAAACTCATTTAGTTCTCTTGCCAGTAATATCATGGTTTATGACCATGGTAGCAACAGTATGACCATCATGACCATTTGAAATAAACTAGCCATGAAAACAAGCTGCTACATTCTTTCTCACACCTGTGGTTTAATTCTGCAAGTTTTCTGTAAGTGACAGGTTGAGATCCATCTTTAAACTAACTTAACTAAGTAAATATCAACAACAAGTAACACCAAATTTATAGGTGACATGAAGCTGAAGGAAACAATTATTCTCAAAATTCATTTCAAAGTCACAATTTTTTACTAGTTTAACTTAATGTTTTGTGTATGTGTGCGTGTATGTGTGTGAGCATGTGTATGTGCATGTGTGTGTTTGTGTGTGTGTGTGTGTGTGTGTGTGTGTGTGTGTGTGTGTGTGTGTGGTGTCCAGGTGGACTGGGCGGTGAACATCCGAAGAGACTGGGACTTCACAGAAGAGGGAGCTCATGCGCGATTGGAGGCTTTTCTGCAGGATGGTGAGACTTACTGTGAAGCTCATGTCAACACTACAGCCACTTTCAGCAGTACAGCGTGCTACTCACTACGGAGCTAATAGCTTTTAAATGATTATTACGTATTAACAAATGCTAGTTGGATCAGTTTGATAACACTGCCTCTCACTTTTGAGCCCTGCTGTTGTGAGTGTGTGTGTGTATATGTGTGTGTGTGTGAATGTGTGTGTGTGTGCTGTATATAAATGTGATTATATATGATATATATACAGTATGTGTGTGTGTTAATGTCTTTATATATTTATTTGTGTGTTTGTGTGGTGTATATTAATATTATTATACAGTAATTGTAATGAGTAATCTGTTATGCTTGTTTGTCTCTGTGTACTTGTGTGTGTGTGTGTGTGCACGTGTGTGTGTGTGTGTGCACGTGTGTGTGTGTGTGCACGTGTACATACGTGTTTGCGTGTGTGTTGTGTGTATAGGTGTGCAGCGGTATGAGAAGGAGTCTGCGCGGGCGGATGCCCCCAACACCAGCTGCCTGTCCCCCTACCTGCACTGGGGCCAGATGAGTCCTCGCTGGCTGCTGTGGGACGCCCGCGCTGCCCGCTGCCGATCACCCAAGTTCCAGCGCAAACTTGCCTGGAGAGACCTTGCCTACTGGCAGCTCGCACTGTTCCCAGACCTACCGTGGGAGAGCCTACGACCACCATATAAGGTCAGGACTGTGTGTGTGGGGAGAGACCTGGCTTACTTGCCCTTTACACTGCTCAGAGACTTGCCATGAGAAAGCCTGTGTGTGTGTGTTTTTAATGTGTGTGTGCATAGGTGTGTATGTGTTAGTATGTGTTATGCCTGTGTGTGTGTTTCGTGTGTGTTTCTGATGTGTGTATGTGTATATTGTGTGTGTTTCTTATGTGAGTGTGTGCATATGTACGTTTTATGTCTGCATGTATGTGTGTGTGTTTCCTGTGTGTTTCTGATGTGTGTGTGTGTGTGTGTATGTATTTTCTGTGTGTTTTTTAGTGAGTGTGTGCATATATGTGTGCATGTGTGTGTGTGTGTGTTTTGTGTGTGCCATCTAAGTGTGTGCGTCTTCTGCAGGCGCTGCGCTGGAGTTCTGAGCGTGCCCACCTGCGGGCCTGGCAGCGGGGCAAGACGGGGTACCCGCTAGTGGACGCGGCCATGAGGCAGCTCTGGCAGACTGGCTGGATGAACAACTACATGAGACACGTCGTGGCCTCCTTCCTCATCGCCTACCTGCACCTGCCCTGGCAGGAGGGCTACCGCTGGTTCCAGGTGCGACAGAGGAGGGAGAGGGAGTCATGTTGAAAAAGAGAATAAAAGGAGTGGTAGAGGGGAGAGATTTTGTGGTAGAGAGGAGAGATTTGTGGTAAAATGAGAGAGAAACATTGACAGAGAGAGTGACAGAGAGTAAGCAAACAGGGGAGAGAAGCTACATGAAAGAAGCGAGGAGAGATGGAGGGAGAGAAGTGAAGAGCTGTAAAGTAAAGTAAAGGTCCACTTCATCACGTGAAGTTAAGAGGATAATGAATTACATAGAGGAACAAAGATATAATAACAGAGAAAAAGAGGAAGGAGAGAGATAGCGACAGATAGACTAGCTAAAAGAAGAGTAGGAGAGAGAAAGAGAGAAGGGTTAACTGAATAGAGAATAACAGGGAAAGGAACACTGACATAAAGTAAAGTCATTATGATCAAAATAAAACCCCTTATAGGTGGACAGCAGTAGAAAAACAATATATACTTTAGCATAACAGACCACATTAGTTGTGTTACACTGTGTTAGTGTTGACCCTGTACTAGGGCTGGGCGATATATCGATATTATTGTAATATCGATATATTTTTAAAGAAGATATGTATTTGACACTATATCGCCATATCGATATATTTTCGATGATACAATACCACTTTATCAAAGACACTTATCCTAATGTGTTCACACTGTTCAGACAGCCGGAGCTTTCTCGGATCACTCAGCTGTACCCCTGTGTATGTTACTGTTTACTTTTTCATTTGCACAGCTCTTTTAGAGCAGTCTTAACTTAACATGAAACACTTTGCTCATCCTGTTTTTGAAATATCGATATGTATCGTATATCGCCAGTCAGCCCAGAAATATCGTGATATTAGTTTAGGTCCATATCGCCCAGCCCTATCCTGCACAAAGTGTGGAGTGAACCTACAGCAATAAGACTGCACGCACAGCTAAGGATACGTGTACGCACAGCTGTAATAACCAACGCCGCTGTGGTAGCTCTATTTGCTCTGGGTATGAAGACTCCTCACACAGCAGTGAGGCATTACTACGTGAAAGACTACTGCACTGCCTTCACCTGCCACTCTAAGGCCTCATTTCCACCAACTTGAGCGTGTACAGCTCGTATCCGTGTACAATAGGTTTGTATAGGGACAGAATACGCTTAGATCATGCGTGCGGTGGAAATGGTCTAATCTGTCAACGTGCATTCTAAACGACTACGGACAGAAAACGGGCACGCGCTGTACATGCAGAGTGTTTGGTGGAAATGAGCCTTAAAAAGGTCTGCCAACACAGTGGGTGTATTAGCAAGCTCTATAGATGCATTTCACAATGCTTTACAATACCATAAATATTGTTGTTATGCTAGGTGAGATTTACCAGAGGAGTGTTTCAGGATGCCCTTAAAGTAGAGCCCTTTGGATTTATTTTGCTAGGAGAATGATGCCAAGATTCATCTGTTAGGACATTTATGACTCACTCTGAGCTCATTTATCTTAGTCAGTCACTAAACCCCCTACTTTGAACACCCACAGGACACGCTGGTGGATGCTGACGTTGCCATAGACGCCATGATGTGGCAAAATGGTGGCATGAGTGGTCTGGACCATTGGAACTTTGTCATGCACCCGGTGGACGCGGCGATGACCTGTGACCCCGACGGAACGTTCGTGAGGCGCTGGTGCACTGAGCTTGCAGCGCTGCCCGATGAGCTCATCCACAAGCCCTGGAAAAGCCCAGCCTCCATACTGCGCAGGGCAGGTGAGGGCCAGCTAGCTTGCTGCTATGGTCAGCCATCCTGTCACTATGGCCAGCTAGCTTGTTACTATGGCCAACTAGCTTGTTGCTATGGTCAGCCATCCTGTCGCTACGGTCAGATAGCTTGTTGCTATGGTCAGCCATCCTGTCGCTATGGCCAGCTAGCCTGTCCCCATGGTCCCTATGGTGAAATGTGTGTAGCTGCAGTTGTTACTTATTTTTCACTCTGTTTGGCACACACTTTATGTTGTCACTTTAACTGTAAACTACTCCCTCCACCCTCTCTTCCATCTCGGCAGGAGTTGTTTTGGGGCAGACCTACCCTGAGCGTGTGGTCACTGATCTGGAGGAGCGTAGGACCCAGTCACTGCGGGATGTGGCGGATGTGAGACGTCGCTTCAGTGACTATGTGGACCAGCGCTCTGGCTGCGACCTCGTACCCCTGCCTGACAGGTAACACACACTTCAACACACAGCACACACACTCGTACCCCTGCCTGAAACACACACACACTTCAACACACAGCACACACACTCGTACCCCTGCCTGACAGGTAACACACACACACTTCAACACACAGCACACACACTCGTACCCTTGCCCGACAGGTAACACACACACACACACACACACACTTCAACACACAGCACACACACTCGTACCCCTGCCCGACAGGTAACACACACACTTCAACACACAGCACACACACTCGTACCCCTGCCCGAAACACACACACACACACTTCAACACACAGCACACACACTCGTACCCCTGCCCGAAACACACACACACTTCAACACACAGCACACACACGTACCCCTGCCCGACAGGTAACACAGACACACACACACACACTTCAACACACAGCACACACACTCGTACCCCTGCCCGACAGGTAACACACACACACTTCAACACACAGCACACACACTCGTACCCCTGCTCGACAGGTAACGCACACACTTCAAGACTTCAAGACTCCATCCAAGTGTCCATAATCATAGGTGTGTTGGTTAGGCCTATGTAGGAGTTGGAAAGATAGATGTTCACGTCTGTGTGTGTGTGTGTGTGTCAGGCTGGTGAAGGAGGCTTTAGGCTCAACTGGTGAGGTCCTGCGTAGAGGCTCCCACTTCCTCTTGCCCGTCATCACGCGCATGGAGTTCAAGCACCAATCAGCAGAGCCGGATGAGGCGGAGGGGCATGGCAACCCATACAGCGCCGTGCTAAAGGGCTACGTGAGTCGCAAGCGTGACGAGACCATCGCCTTCCTGAACGAGCGAGACTTCACGGCCAGCGTCATGTACGAGAGCACTCAGCGCCGTGAGAGGGCCGAACGCCAACAGCGGCTCCTGGACGGGCTCCCCGCGCCCCCCTCCTCCACCAACCGCGGTCGCGGACGCCCCCGACGCACCCCCACCAAAGACCACTATTCCATAGTGCCAGGAGGGGTGGCCTTGCCACCGAAATTATGTCCACTAGGGGAGGGCACTGCAAATGGGAACTAGCCTGGTAAACCAGCCCCTAGGAAATAATTTCTTTTTGTACAGAGGGTCTGGAGCGGAGGCTGTGAGAAATGATTTCTTCCTGGAGGTGTGGAATCTTCTGAGGTGCCTCTGTCTTTACCCATTCGCTAACGCCTGGTCGTCATGTATGTAATTAGCCTACCTACGCACGTACCACACAAGGTCAACGTCATGGCTCACGAAAACACCTTCTGTTTGCTGATTGGATCAGCGTTTGTCGGACCGCTTACATGACCCTCAACAGATTCCGGTCCAGACCCTCTGTACAAAATTAAATGAAGAGTGCTAATCATCGTTAACATGGTGACAAGTGTGATAAACAGGGAGGTGTTCCTAGAAAGTGGGTTTGTTGCTTATGTGGGTATGTAAACTCAGAGATTTTACTAGTTAAACTCTTCTAGAAGAGCCCTGTGGCTTTGTTTTGCAAGGAGAATAATGCCATAAGACTCGTCTGTTAGGCGGTCCACAACTTACTCTAAGCTAACGTATCTAAACTAGTCACTGAATCACCCACTTGGAAGCTAGGAAGATATATAATTGCACAAATGCACAGATATATAAATGACATGCTAAAATTTCTCAGGGAGCAGCATCTTGTACATGGCCTCTTGTAAACATACTACCTCATGTCGTTCTCCTGTGTGCACTGGGGCTACAGTAAAAATACACACATAAAAGATTAAAGACACACACATATCAGAAGTGGAAAATCACAGCCTCAGAAAACACCCAGTGAGGCAAATAAGTATGATACACTGTTGATTCTTTTTTCAAGTTTTTCCTTTTACAAAGAATGGAGAGATCTGTAATTTTAAACTGTAAGAGACAGAGAAATTACATTTTCATCAAATGATTAATTTCCATGTTATTGCATGAATTAAGTATTTGACACAGTAGAAAAATAGAACTTAATATTTGGTACAGAAACATTTGTTTACAATTACAGAGGTCAGACGTTTCCTGTAGGTCTTGACCAGATTTAGACACACTGCAGCAGGGACTTTGGCCCACTCCTCCGTACAGGTAAGTGGAAAAAGCTGAAAAATTGGCAGTGTATGAAATACTTATTGTCCCCATTGTACTTTTTGCAGTGCATTGGTTCTACCCATGTGCTTTAAACAGGCAATTTCACTTAAAGCTTGTCAGTTGTCAGTTAGTCAGTTAGCTAAGGAGTTGTAGCAACTAGAATCAGATGGTTTTGTGAATTGCCATAGTAAATACTTTTTAAATCCTGAATAGTGTGGTACATGGTGTGGTCGGGCTGCCCTGACAAGTGTGTCAGTAACACCAGCTGTGTGTGTGTGTGTGTGTGTTTATTTGGGTGTGTTGCTGTGTGGGGGTTGCCCTGACAGTTGTCTCAGTATCAACAGCAGCTGTATGTGTGTTTATTTGGGTGTGTTGGTGTGTGGTCAGGTTGCCCTGACAGGTGTCTCAGTATTAACAGCAGCTGTGTGTGTGTGTGTGTGTGTGTGTGTGTGTGTGTGTGTGTGTGTGTGTGTGTGTGTGTGTGTGTGTGTGTTTGGGTTTGTTGGTGTGTGGACTGAGGTCATTTCAAGTTACTATGATAATTTTCAGGTAAAATCTTAACAAGCTCAAGAATTATGATGGTCTGACAGCATGATGCAGACACTATATTATGCTCTGTCGTCTTTAGAGCCTAAATGCTGTTACTAAGGGTTTGTGAAAAGGCTGATTAGTAGCAGAAAGTTACCATCACAGCACTTCTTTGGTGCTTTTACCCTCTAACTGAAGTATGCAGTATTTGCCCATAAGCCAAAGATGTACTCTTGTATTTCGACTATGCACAGCTGTTACCTAATAGAACCAATAACCAGCAGTCTCCTGTAGTCATCCATGGCTGAGGTGCCTTTGACATGCACTTAACCTCACATTTCTCCAGTTAACTGTCCGTTGCTCTGGAGAAAAGCATCAGTTAAATGACATGTGTAATACCAAAATGGGGCAACACTTTATTTTACTGTTCCTTTTTTAGTGTATCTACATTTAACATTTAATATTATGTACTTACACTGTACATACCTAACACTAACTGTACCTATGGTAGTTAGAACATTATGTAACATTGTTATACACTTTACCTTGTACCTAATTGATGTAGCAAGGACAGTAAAATAAAATGTATGTAACCCCTGGAATAGTTAAGGTGTTCCATTACAGCAGTGCCATTCAAAAGAGCTATTATCTTTAAAGTATAAGCTGTCATGCGCTCTTACAGGGCAAAATGTTTACATACATATTTAGGTGGTTTGGATCTCTGTTGGTGTAATTACAGATTATTTATATAAAAAAAACTGCTGTTTTGTAAACCATTCAAGTCTTACTCCAGTGTCACAGTACTTGTGAGGGCAAACTGGGTCCTGCTGTAACCTTCTTTGATTTGAGACAAATAAAGTACATTTTCTAACAATGGTGTCTCAAGCCAGAGTCATCACACAACAACAACACACACACACGGTCTTCCATGACAGTCTTTAATGGAGTTAGTACCTATCTACAAATACATTACAGCAGTTCAGTCCAAGCAGAACTTCAGTCAATCACCAGGGATGGTTGGTCATGTAAAGTGACGGAGCCCCCTCCCTCTGCTCTTGCTCATACGGGCGATGTAGCTCAGACAAGTACACATAGGAAAACCCTCTTGGTCTATACAGTCAGGACAGGCCCTCAACAGGAGTACGAGGGAGCGTGTATGTTTGTGAAAAACACATAAATGGAGTTCAATGTGGAAAGCTTTAGTGAAACACAAGTGAGTCCTTTAGAATCAACCCTGGTGACGCCTGCATCCAGTGTTCGAAGGGGAAAAATGCAGAAATCTGGTGCAAGTGTGTACAGTCCATGAGCAGCTCGGTGTGTGTGTGTGTGTGCACAAGATCATGCTTGACTGTAGGTGTGCAAATTTACATAAATGTGTACTTTATACTGGTTCTCTCTGAGAAAAGTTTCAGTTGAAACCTGGAGTATTTTTGTCACCTAGGTAAGGGAAGCACTGGCACACAGTCTCCAGTCAGGGGTCAAGGGTCAGGGGTGACAAAAGCATGCCCACCCTCACCATCTTATCTTCAGAGCAACTGCTGAACCTTTGCTACCACTTAACAGTGTCTCAAGTAAGTTAGTCCATCAGGGTGCAGATACACACACTTGTGTGTGTGAGAAGCCTGAGACGTCAATCAACACACACACACTCCAACATCCACAAACACACTCTAGTCCTGGATTGACTTGATGTATCTTTCGTAGGCAGCCTCATCCATGAGGGATTTGAGCTCTTCTGGTTTAGCTATGGTCATCTTCATCAGCCAGCCTGAATCAACACAAAGACACACACACAGTCGCGCGCACACACATACATAGATACAGAGACACAGACAGGGATACACACATACACAGATAGACACAGACAGGGATACACACAGTGGGAGAGACACACAGTGGGAGAGACACACAGAAAGACACATAGACTCACAGTATGAACCAACACACACACAAACACACACACAGTAAGGTTATAATTCAAGAATACTTAGCACCACAGCCCCATGCAAACATCCCTATTAACTAGCTTTGTTATGTCAGTAAGTGAGGCAACACCTCAGGTGAGCCCATGGCCTCTTTGCAGCTCTGGGTCACCTCTGTTAGTAGGTGGAGCACTTATTCTCAGTTAGCCAGAAGTGATTCGAATCAAAACTATTGTCAAGATTACCACACTTACGTACACAAACACACAAAGGGCTCACCGTCTTTGTAACAGGATTTGTTTACTAGGCCGGGGTTGTCAGACAAAGCGTCATTAACCTCTATGACCTCCCCGGTCAGAGGAGAGTACAGCTCACTGGCGGCCTTCACACTTTCCAGAGCTCCAAACTCATCTACAGAGACAGAACACAGTTAAACACACACACTCACTCCAGAGCTCCAAACTCATCTACAGAGACAGAACACAGTTAAACAGACACGCTCTCTCTCTCTCTTGCACACACACACTCCAGAGCTCTAAACTCATCTACGGAGACAGAACACAGTTAAACACACACACACACACACACCCTTCACATTTCAGCAAAAAATGTGCTATATCTTTTCAAGGGAAAATACTACACAAATGAAAATTTGATGTGTTTTTGAGTAGTCAGTGTACAGCTTGTGTAACAGTTATTAATTTACTGTGCTCTGAAAACAACTTTGCACACAGGCATTTTTGTATACATAGCAGACCACAAAAAGTGAGTGCACCCCACAGTGAACATTTCCAAACACACACACTCTCTCACACACACTCCAGAGAACCAGTTATCTACAACGAAGAAACACACACACACACTTGTAATGTAGTGGTGTCTAAAAGGCTCACCTGATTGTGACAGCTGTGTTCCGACATCTGGTAGGCCACAGTACACCACGTCTCCTAATGCTTCCTGGTGGTTCAAGGCAAAACATAATGAGAATATATACGTTCCTTTTCTAAAACCCTTCTGAGAGAAAAACGAGTACTCCATTGCGCTTCCAGTGGGGGGGGGGGGGGGGGGGTTAAGAGAAGGCACTTTGCACTGACCTGAGCGAAGCTGCTGATGCCCACGGTTCCTGTATCCCCGTCTACTCGCACCCACTCGTGCTTGTCCGTGTATCGAAGTGCTGCGTAAAACAGTAACAGGCATGTAACATGGTGCATTCAAAACTACCGGAATCTTCATGCATTAGAATGATGCAAACGGCGACACTTTACTACTCTTTTATGCTCAAAAGTGATGTAATGTTACCAGGAAATCAACTATAACAGTATGACATTGGTGTCAGAAAGTAATGCCAGTACCGGTCGTTAATAAAGGTCGTTAACTTTGTCGCTTTTTAGCTGTTTATTAGCTTATGTGAATGGGTTACCACCAGGTTACCGCGGCATCAGTGACTCAAGGGGTGTGGGTTAGCTACTGACCAATGACTGTATGGTACTGATAGTTAGCTAGAGCCTGGCTAACAGCACTGTAAAGTTGAGGACACATTTCTACACAGGTCCAGCTGCAAACCAACCAAACTTTACGGATAAATGATGATTTTGTTTAGCAAACAAACTGTATTAGACTGCAAACAGACTGGCCACTACCAGAGAAAATCATAACAAAGCCCAGGAGACTGCCCTTTACATGAGAGCCTAGGAAACAAACAGTCGTGGCATGGCTAACTGGTAACAGTAGCTTGCACACATCCTACATTAGCTGGAGAGGAACAACGACAAGGATTTTTATCATCCTAAACAGGTCAAACCTTTACCTGCACAGATCCGTGAGGAAACAGAGAGAGGTCGTTTGAGATACGCCTGTGACACGATACGAGAATGCGAAAACACACTTGACTTTGACAGCCCTGGAAGCACTGAAGACAACTGTGCAGAGGCACACCGCATTGCCAAGCGTGCCGCCATCTTTCCCGGCTACGTCTTAAAAAAGTTGACGTTGAACGTCACGGCATTTGTCTCTTGTGTCACACATGGGGGCGTTATCTTGAGGCTGTCGAGTGCAAACCTTGTCCGCTAGGGTGTGCTACAGGCAACATTACCGCAGAGCCGCGCGCTACATCCCTCATAAAAGCGTTTAGGTTTTGTAAGTGAGTTGTGGTAGGATGTGAGGTGAGTGGGGTGTTTGTTTTCCATTTTAAGTATGAGAAACACATCTGAAGATCCCATAATTTTACTAGGCCTACATCTATATACATTTTAAAAACTCTTCTTGTTAGAGCCCCACGCCTTCTGATTTGTAGTGGCTAGGATCTTGTGGCAGTGTGGATTTGTGAGTGAGATAGAATTCAGGCAGTAGCATAGTGTGAGTGATGAATTTGTGTGAATACGACAAAGCAATGTTGGCTACACTAATTTATGTCACACCTGGTGTTTCGATTACTGTGCTATTCTCTTTTATTATGTTGGATTTTCAAATTTGGATTTGCATCAGCTGTCTTTTATTTGAACATTATATGAGCATTTTCAGCCCATGTGTCATTTTAATTTCAATGTTTGTGGACATCACTCCCCGTCCCCGATTCAAAACGTGTGAACTTTGTACCTCCCAAACTGGTTTCCTGTGGGTGGATCCCCTATGCTGAGGTAAAGAGAGACGGCGCGTATTCACAGCCTGATAGAAACAAGCACGGTAAGCACTCCTGTATATGCAAGCTTAAAACTACTATAGGCACAAATGTAGGCCTGTAGGCTGAATGGCAGTAGTAGCATCATCGTTTTATAGATTATGTATTTTATAGACTATGTGAAATAATATGTATAGCCTGTGCTGAAGACTGTAAATAGTATGAGGTGTTTGAAGTAATAGTAGTATCATAGTCGTAATATTACAAACAACAGATGTTTGAATGACAGACAGAATGTATATTTCAATGTTTAATCTTGCAGATTGAACAATAGGGTGAAATTAGAGAAGCTCATTTTGTTGTCCTGAGCGTTCTTTTGTTTTCATCTCAGAAAATAAGCAGAGGTAGAGTCCCCAATTGTCGTTTCCTTTCGTTTCGTTTCCTTCCTTTCGTTTTCTCTATTTTCGGGGGGGGGGGGGGGGGGGGGGGGGGGGGCTTCTGTCTGCATGTCATTATGCAGACAGAAGTCTCGTTTTATTGAAACGAATGAGGAACGTGTGGAATTCAACCAATAGTTTGGCCATTACGTCTTGCTGGAGTTGTTAATGGTTTATTGAAATGATGTCACAATTCACAACTATTGGTGATAAGTTCAACCCCGAGTGTGTCAGTTCGTACTCTTCTGATTTTAACAAAAATGAGCTTTGTTTCAGGTCAGACAGCTACAACTTACCAGTTGTTAGCGAGCTAACGCCAGCAAATTAGGCCAGTGCAACATTTTAAATTGATAGGTGTCATTACACTTACTGTACCTAAGTGGACAAAGCAATATAAAGTTATAATGTTACATATAATGTCACTCATATTGATTCCCTTGGGAGGAAGGCACAGTAGTGTCTTTTCCATCTAAGAAGCATTTCACTGCACTGCATTTTATGCGATGAATAGAATTTGAATTTAAATGAACGAGGCAGTGGTTTATCACAGAGGTGTTATACTCTCTTCTGCTCTCCCTCCTTCTGACACAGGCATGAGTCTCTAATGAGTCTCTAATGTGTTGCCCTCATCTGCTGAGGGGACTGTTCTTGTCATCATAATGAGCCTCTCCATGCCATCCAGCCCTCGAGACAATGAACCCAGGTAAACTCATAGTACAGCTGATCTGAGCACAGGTGAATTTACAGCACTGCAGAGGTGGGGAGAGAGGGCTAGTGTTGACATATGCAGGCACAACAACAGCCCTCTTACTAACCAGCATTCATCATGTAATCAGTATTATCAAGGACAGTTTTCACTAGGATAAAGTAAAAATGATGAAGGGATGAAAAAAATGACTCTCCATCTCTCTCTCTCTCTCTCTCTCTGTCTCTCTCTGTCTCTCTCTGTCTCACACACACACACACACACACAAGCTGTTTAGTATTTGTGTGTGTGTTCCTGCCTTAGGGCTCATTCACACCAAACACTCTGCGTATTCAGCGCGTGGCCATTTTCTGTCATATTCGTTTAGAATGCATGTTAACAAATTAGACTGTTCACACCGCATGCGTGATCTGCGCGTATTCTGTCCCTATACAAACATATTGTACACGTACTATGAATACACTACCTGAGAGGATAAATTGACAGACCACACTCCAATCAACAGGACAAGCACACAGGGTGTGTGGAGTAAACAAGAAGTCTGTAAGTACCTTTCAGTTTCTCATTACTCTGTTGTGCTATACCTAGCACCTGGTATCACATGACCACATTCTTTGAGCCTGCACTTTCTGGGGAGGTGTGAATAAGCCCACGCCCCCGGAACTACTGCCTTTGTCTCCCACAATGAGAGGGGCGTACTCATAGAGTGGCACCTGGCACGCATATCAACGATCCATCTGTGCTGGAGCCTCAGCGGAAGTGTCAGCCCTCGTGTGTAGCCCTCCTCGTGTGAAGACAAGCGAGTCTACCTGTGCGAGTCCACCGAGCAAAGCCACCGACAAGGTAAGTCACATCTCTCCCATAGCACTTATACCCACAATGTGTTTCGACAAAATCCCTGTTGTCTTCTGTACACACAGACCTCCCCGCTACAGCCAATGCCACAGAAATCTGCTCAATCTCTGACCACTCCAACACAGCACACCCACCAACACCACCGTGTCTGTCGGACTGTGGAACTGCCAATCCGCGGTCAACAAGGCAGACTTCATCCCTGCCTACGGCAACAGTTTATCACTGGATCTGCTGGCCCTCACAGAAACCTGTCTGAAACCAGAAAACACTGCGACACTGGCTGCACTTTCCGCAACCCACTCCTTCTCCCATGCCCCCCAAATGCCCTCTCAAAGCGAGGTGGAGGAACTGGTGTCCTAGTGAACACCAAATGGAACTACGCTCCCTTACTGCCTGACAATATCCACTCAAACTCCTTCGAATACCACGCCATCAAGGTAACAGCTCCATTTAAAATCTTGGTGGTGGTCATCTACTGTACCGTCCACCAGGACCTCTGGGTGACTTCGTGACTGAGCTAGACACACTACTGTCCTCCATCCCTGATCTTGACTGCCCGCTACTAGTCAATGTGGATTTCAACATCCACCTTGACAAGGTATGTGCTACAGACTTATTATCCCTCATCAACTCACTTGACCTATAGCTGGTTAACAGCCCCCCGACTCACAAAAATGGTAATCAACTGGACTTAATCCTGACTAAAAACTGCAAGGCTGATGATGTAATGGTCACACCATTATATACATCAGACCACTTTTTCATCCGCTTCATGGTTTCCCTCTCGGAATTACCCTCCACTCCCCCACCCATGGTAACCTTCCGTCGCAACCTTCGCAACCTGTCTACTACTCACTTTGCCTCTGTGGTTGCCTCTGCCTTACCCCCTCCCAACACCTTCTCTCCACTAGAGGTCGATGCTGCCACAGAATCCCTCTGCTCCACACTGACCTCCTGCCTGGATACCCTGTGTCCCCTTTCCACCAAACCCTCACGCTCTACCCAGCCCCGCCCGTGGCTGACAGATACCATCCGCTCCTTGCGCACCACCCTCAGAGCTGTGGAATGAAAATGGCACAAATCCAGCGATCTGGCAGACCTAGAGACCTTCCAATCTCTTCTAGCGTCATTCTCCTCCTCGGTTACGACTGCTAAAACGGCTTACTACAACAATAAAATCAGCAACACCACTGACACCCGAAAACTCTTCTGTGCCTTCAAATCGCTGCTCAACCCCCCTCCCCCGCCTCCTGCCACCAATTTAACTGCTAATACTTTTGCCTCCTTCTTTACAGAAAAAGTAGCGGCTATCAGCAATCAATTCTGCGATCCACCCGGCCTCAACCTGCAACCTCCCACGGCCTACGATGCAACACTCTCCTCATTCACCCCTCTCTCCGAAAGTCTTCAAACTCATCACTGGCAGCCGTCCTACCACCTGCCCACTAGACCCTGTCCCCTCGAATCTGCTGCAAGCCATCGCCCCAACAGTAGTCCCATCGATCTGGTCCGTGATGAATGCTTCGCTATCATCAGGTATAGTTCCAGCCGCCTTAAAACAGGCTAGGGTCCACACCACTGCTCAAAAAGACCACACCACCTCGCTGGGCCGCGTCATCCGGTCACACGGCTTCTCCTATCACTGCTATGCTGATGATACACAGCTGTACCTGTCGTTCCGACCAGATGACACCGCGGTCTCTGCACGCATCTCTGCCTGTCTCTCCGCACTCTCAGCATGGATGAAGGAACACCACCTCCAGCTCAATCTGTCTAAGACTGAACTCCTGGTGATCCCAGCCCAGGAGTCAATCCACCATGATATCAGCCTGAATATGGACACTGTCACGATTGCTCCGAACAAGGTTGCTAAAAACCTTGGCGTCGTGATTCATGACCGGCTATCTTTTTCTGACCACATTGCCTCCGTAGCGCGGTCGTGCCGTTATGCGCTATATAACATTAGAAAAATCAGACTGTACCTGACCCAATATGCTACTCAGCTCCTGGTTCAGGCTATGGTCATCTCTCGCCTCGACTATTGCAATGCCCTTCTGGTTGGCCTTCCTGCTTGTGCAATCAAACCATTGCAAATGGTTCAGAATGCAGCAGCACGACTGGTTTTCAATCAGCCCAAAAGGTTGCATGTCACTCCTCTCTTCATCAACCTGCATTGGCTCCCGGTGGCTGCCAGAATTCAACACAAAGCTTTGACTCTAGCCTACAAAGTCACTTCTGGATCTGCCCCCACCTATCTCAATGTCATACTGAATGCTTACATCCCGTCCAGAACGCTGCGATCCTCCAATACAAACCGCCTGGCCGTACCCTCTCCCAAGACAAAGCGAGGTCACTCCAAACTTTTCTCGGTTGTTGTCCCTCAGTTGTGGAACAACCTACCAGTCCCTACAAGAGCAGCAACTTCCCTCTCAACCTTCAAAAAGCTCGTGAAGACCCTTCATTTCCGAGACTGCTTAACAAAACCAAATTCTACTAACCATCTCTTTACATAGGTATCTTCGATGTTCTCTACACATCTGTTTGCTATTATGTCCTCCTTTTGTAAGTCGCTTTGGATAAAAGCGTCTGCTAAGTGTAATGTAATGTAATGTAATGTAATGTACACGGATACGTGCTGTACAACGCTGAAGTCGGTGTGAATGAGCCCTTATCCTGTATTTGTAGGGATCAGGAGAGATCTCATTCTGCTGTGTGCAGTAGTGTGTCTGATAGAAGTGATCGCTCCATGGATCTCCCCAACAACTTCAAGGGAAATGTTCTGGTACCTCAAGAAGATCAACAGACACAGATTTCTACACAAATCACGTAAGAAAAGCATGAAACATTACAGTAATTTGGGTTTGCATGCTCTGGCATTTTCTTCAGGAAATGTAAATCTGGTTTCCTCTAGTTTAATTCAGATTTACAAAAATATGCAGCTAATTACTTTTCGGTCATATTCAACAAATACACACTCACTATACTAAATGTGCATTTGTGTGTGTTCCTGCCTTAACCTGTATTTGTAGGTATCGGGATAGATCCCATTCTCCTGTGTGCAGCTGTGTGTCTCATAGAAGTGATCGCTCCATGGATCTGCCCACCAACTTCAAGGGAAATGTTCTGGTACCTCAAGAAGATCAACAGACACAGATTTCTACACAAATCATGTAAGAAAAGCATGAAACATTACAGTAATTTTGGTTTGCATGCTCTGGCATTTTCTTCAGGAAGTGCAAATTTGGTTTCCTCAAGTTCAATTCAGATTGACAAAAATATGCAGCTAATTACTTCTCGGTCATATTCAACAAATACACATTCCCTGTACTAAATGTGTATTTGTGTGTGTTCCTATATTTGTAGGTATCGGGATAGATCCCATTCTCCTGTGTGGAGCTGTGTGTCTAATAGAAGTGATCGCTCCATGGATCTGCCCACCAACTTCAGGGGAAGTGTTGTGGTGTCTCAAGAAGAAGAACAAACAGAGATTTCTACACATGGAGTGTAAGAATGTGATGTTTGCATTCCTGTATTCATCAAACAATCCAAGTCACATGCTTTCTGTTAATGATTTTTACTAATTTTATTTTTATTTTGTGTGTTTGTTATGCTTTTATATCTTTTATCACCCACATATTGATTTTACTTGTATGCTTTTACACTTGTTTTACCTTTTATGCTTCTACACTTATTTTATCTTTTATGCCTTTATATATTGTCCTTTGCTTTTATTTTTGTGAAGCACATTGAATTGCCGTTGTGTATGAAATGCGCTATACAAATAAACTTGCCTTGCCTTGCCTTGCCTACACTTGGCAATCATAGTTGTGAAGTTGATTCGTTAGTCTTGAGGGTAGAGATATGATCTTAAAGAGGATTACAGATCACCCCTGACAGTCATGACGGGTATGACCTTTGACCTCTGAAGGTCGAGGTGGAGAATAGTGCTATGAAGTTCAAGTTTGCCTGTGAATGTTTTGTGTTTCAGTCATTTTCTGAATGTAATTCACTGTTTGCTTATTAGATTTTTCTTTTTTTTTTTTTAATTACAGATACAGTAATGTATGTGAGCTGGAGGTTCATGAAAATCTGAAGTCCCTCCTGAAGAAGAAGTTTGAGAGTGTCTACGAGGGACATGTTGTTGGAGGACAACCCACACTGCTGAGTGACATCTACACTGAGCTCTACATCACACAGGACACCAGCGACAGCACCAACACAGAACACGAGATCAGACACATCGAGATGGCATCCAAGAGACCAGCAGATGCAGGCAGACCACTGCCCTGCAATGACATCTTTAAGCTTGTGGCGGAAGCAGACAAGCCTGTCAGGACAGTGCTGACGACAGGAATCGCCGGCATTGGCAAAACCATCACTGTGCAGAAGTTCATCCTGGACTGGGCTGAGGGACAAGCCAATCAGGACATCCACCTGTTGCTCCCGTTGTCCTTCAGAGAGCTCAACCTGCTGACAGATTGTGTGCACAGCCTGCTCAGCCTTGTCCAGCACTTTACCGCACAGGCGGATGTCCTCGAAAGCTGCCAAACCAGCCGATACAAAATCGCCTTCATTTTCGACGGCCTTGACGAGTGTCGACTTCCCCTGAGTTTCCATAGCAACCCTGTGGTGTGTGACATTACAGAGGCCTGCTCAGTGGACGCTCTGCTGACCAGCCTGCTGACGGGCACTTTGCTCCCCTCCGCTTACCTCTGGGTGACTTCTCGGCCTGGTGCAGCCCACCAGATCCCCTCGGACTATGTGGACCTCCTGACAGAGATCCGCGGGTTCGGCGACAGGCAGAAGGAGCTGTATTTCAGGAAGAAAATTACAGAGTCTGACCTGTGTGAGCAGATTGTATCGCATGTGAAGTCATCACAGAGCCTCTACATCATGTGTCACATTCCAGTCTTCTGCTGGATCACTGCCATCGTCCTACGGCAGATACTTTCTCGTGCAGCGTCAGAAGCCATCCCCCGGTCTCTCACTGAGATGTACACACACTTCCTCATCACGATCACACACACCAGACATGAGAAGTATGCAGAGGGACCTGGGTGTAATAATGATGATGGGGAAATGATTCTCAAACTAGGAAAACTGGCCTTCCAACAACTCGATAAGGGAAACCTGATCTTCTACAAGGAGGACCTGGCAGAATGCGGCATTAGTGCGGAGGAGGCATTGGTGTACTCAGGAGTGTGCACACAGATTTTCAGGGAGGAGCCCACACTGCACCATGGCAGGCTCTACAGCTTTGTGCACCTCAGCATACAGGAGTTCCTTGCTGCTTTGTTCCTGCAAGTCTCCTTCACCCAACAAGACTCCAAAGACAACACTGCCTATCAGCGTATCAGGTATCTCTGCGATGCCCAGAGTCTGACCGATGTCCACAGGTGCGTGGTGGATGAGGCATTGCAGAGCAAGAGTGGACACCTGGACCTGTTCCTCCGCTTCCTGCTGGGCCTCTCTTTGGAGTCCACACAGGTACCCCTGCGACGACTGCTTCCCGAGCTGACCCCCGGCAGCCCTGCCAACCAAGACGAGACGGCCGAGTACATCAGGCAGAAGATCAGGCAGAGCCCCGACACGGAGAAGGCCATCAACCTCTTCCATTGCCTTAGGGAGCTGAACGAGCTGTCCCTGATGAGGGAAATACACTCCTACCTGGGCTCGGGCTGTGTGGCTAGGGTGTGTCTGTCCTCCGCGCAGTGGTCGGCACTGGCCTTCGTGCTGTTGACCTCCGACAAGGACAAGGAGCTGGAGGTGTTGGATTTGAAGAAGTATGGCAAGTCTGACAGGGCTCTGCTCAACCTGCTGCCCTGTGTCAAAGCATGCAAGGAGGCCCGGTAAGTAGCAATGCTGTTGTCCTGTGTAAAAGCATCAAGAGTAGGCCAAGAGCACACTGACACTAAGATAAAAAAGGAATCTAGAAGGAGACCCTGGCCCAACCACGTTCAGAATATACTTTGTACAAAGTCTAGCCTGACCTTGCAACATTCCAAACTGGGACAAACAATGAAGCTTAAACTAAATGTTCTGAAGTTACAGTACCGTAGAGGTCTACTGGAGGCTGGCTGTAGAAGTGAGTCGAATGTTACAGACCCCTATGTTAGAAAGTCCAGTTCAAAAAGTGATCTTAGTGTCTGTTGATAGTTTTCAAGTCAGTGACAACTGTGAGGGAAGTTTTTTTTATGAATCCATTAGTTTAACACAGGAGAAGCTTCAGCTGTGACTAAGCAAGGTCAGGCTAAACCTTGTTCTGAACGTGGTCAGGCCAGGGTTTCCTTCTAGGTTCCTTTTTTATCTTAGTGTCTGTGTGCACTGAGTGTGTGGAAACCCCAAATATTTGCCTGTCGGCTTACATGTACACCCAGGGAATTTTGTAAGGGTTGAGTGGGGCCTCATATTCCCAATGCAAAGCAACACCTTCATGCTCTGCAAGTCTAAAAAATTAGTTGATTTAAACTCTTGTGTTGTAATCTCTTCCTCTTAGGCTGAACAAATGCAATCTGACTGAGAGGAGTTGCAGAGTGCTCGCCCCAGTGCTGTGGTCACCATCCTCCTGCCTAAGGGTGCTGGACCTGAGTGCCAACAAGCTGTACAACTCAGGAGTGGAGCAGCTGTGCGCTGGTCTGCAGGACCCTCGCTGTAAACTGCAGACATTAAGGTGACAGTCACCAAAAATGCGTATGACATTTCCTCTGTAATCTTGGACAGATTGGTATGTGTCCATACAATTAACTGAGGGATGTGGAAATGGCACAATTTCCACCAGCAGGTTACGAAGATAAAAATGAAAAGATGTTTCAAGACACCCTGTCTAATATTGAACAATCATAGATATACATAGAATGCAGAAATAATAGATGCATATAGGATGTAGAAACTATAGATACACACTGAATGTAGAAATTAGATACACATCGAATGTATAAATCACAGCTGCCCACAGACCTCCTGGTGTCCATGTGTATGTATGCATGGCTCATTTTGCAGGTTGGCGGACTGCGGACTGACAGAGGAGGCGTTTGTACTGCTGGCCTCTGCGCTGACAGCTAACCCCTCTCACCTCAGGAGATTGGACCTGGGCAGGAGTCTTCCTGGGGAGGCAGGAGTACGGCTGCTGTGCTCTGCCTTAGAGGAACCCCAGTGTGCACTGGAAGTACTAAAGTAAGCATAGGCAGAAACCTGTTAGGATTGAACACTCTGGTGGTCTCAGGTCTCTGGTGTAGCAGCCCAGAGACTAACCACAAAACACAAGTAAAAGCAGAACTTCTAGACCCACAGATGGACAAAAAATTAATTGCAGACCCCAGGTTGTGACAGAAACCACCATAAATCACAGTTATATCTACACAATTGCCTATTGACATTAGCTTGGATATGTTCGGGTGTACAGTATGTTTGTATGAGCCTAATGTGGGTGCTTACTCATGAAACAATGTATGAAATGTATGAAAAAAGTGGAAAGTTATTCAATATGACTTTGACTATTCAATACGACTAAAACATGACTTTTTTATCGTCATGTAATATTCATCAACGTATGACAGTAAATGTCTTTTTAGCCCGTGCCTATTAATCAATAATTAATAAAGAATTAACCCCATCTGCAGGATGTCCAAGTGTGCGATCACCGAGGAGGGCTGCATGTATTTAGCAGCTGTTCTAAGATCAGCCTCGTCCCAGCTGAAGGAACTCGACCTGAGCAGGAACGAGCCCGAGCAGATGGGGGTAGAGCTGATCTGTGATGCGCTTCCACACAGCAAACTTCAGTCACTCAAGTGAGTTTCATTTCATGTTAAAACAATTTTAAGGTTACGTTTAAGTTACGTTTAAGTTTCAGTAGTCAATAACAGTTGTAGTTCATTGATTACCAGTTATGTATTGTTTGAATATACACCATAGCATACCTAATGAAACAGTGACTGTTCCTGTTTGGTTTGTTTTTTAGGCTGAGTGTGTGTGATTTGTCAGAGGGAAGCTGTGAAGCTGTGGCTGTGGTCTTGTCCTCAGAAATGTGTAATCTGGCAACACTGGACCTCAGCTTCAACTCTTTAGAGGATTCAGGTCTAAAGCTGCTCTGCTCCGCACTTAAGACTCCACAATGCAAACTGCGTGTGCTGTGGTAAGCCAGATAGAAACAGTGGTGGTGTCAGACAGACAGACAGACAGACAGACAGACAGACAGACAGACAGACAGACAGACAGGTTATTTATTCCCAAAAGGGAAACATCTATTTAAAAGCTTCTGATGCTTCAATTTAAAAATACAATTAAATTCACACATATGTACACAGACTGTTTACACAAAATATACGCACATATACATACATACAACAGTACAAAAAGATGATTACAGACAGAAAGTCTGTATGTTTACATCCTGTAACAGTGTTGATTATCATCAAAATAGAGTTCTTAAGTAAACAATAAGCAGTTACATGTACTTTGTTGTTTTTAGATTCAGGGAACTATGTATTCAGTGCAATTTTAATATCTTAAATAGTAACTGTGCATTCAAACGCTGTTTGCTATGTAGCCTCTCTGAGTGCGGAATCACAGCAGTGGGCATGTCTGCTCTGGCCTCGGCTCTGAAATCCAACCCAGCCCACCTGCGAGAGCTTGACCTCAGCTGTAATGACCTTGGAGATGCCGGCGCACAGCTCCTCTGCTCCTGTCTGCGAGAAGGGGACAGCAGGCTGGTGAAACTGAAGTGAGTGAGACAGACAGAGTGGGTTCTTATACAGGTGCTTTTATAAAAGTGTTTTTATGAAGTTGTTTGTATTATAGTTTTTCTCAGTTGCTTTGGTACATTTCTCAGATCAGAATTGAAATTCTCAAAACTACTTGTTCAATCTTGACATCATTGTGTCACTTGTACACATCAGAAAAAGCAGTTTGTCATTTCTTTGTGCAAGTTGCAAATGCTTTAGTATATCTATGCAAATGATTATGTACAATTTTCTGCTGTTTCCTACATTATCAAGTGCTTATGTCATGTCAATCAAGATGTATTATAATAGGTCCTTGTTAAATAGTCTCACCCCCCACAACATTTAAGTATTAGTTCATCACATAAGTCTTCACATGCAAAATGGTTGAACAAGTTGTCATAATATGTCAAGAACATATGACATAGAATATGTCATTTCTATACATTTCCATTACACTTTTTTTTCTAAATCTGTCCTGAATTGGTAAATTGATCCCAGGTGAATATTGACGTACAGCACTGCATGTACAGTTTTCCTTAAGGAGATTGTCCTATGTTACCATTTGTTTTTTTGTTTTTGTTTTTTCCTGCTACTATGCAGTGCTGTCTTTTCCTTTCTGTATCTCAATGACATGGTGTGTCAACAAATGACAGTACAAACAGTAACAGTGCAAATTTGTCCAGTCTTTTGCAATCTCAATCTCCCCTATAAACCAAGCTGTAACGTACATTTTGCAATAATTACTTTAGAAACTTTAGTTTAGCCATGGTTTCATAAGGCAAGGCAAGGCAAGGCAAGGCAAGTTTATTTGTATAGCGCATTTCATACACAACGGCAATCCAATGTGCTTCACAAAAAAAAAAAAAAAAGCAAAGGACAATATATAAAGGCATAAAAGATAAAGTAAGTGTAAAAGCATAAAAGATATAAAAGCATAAAAAACACACAAAATAGAAAATAGATTTAGTAAAAAGCATTAACAGAAAGCATCTGAAAACAGTTTGGTCTTAAGTCTAGACTTGAAACTGCCAACAGTAGGAGCATTTTTAATGTCTTCTGGAAGTCGGTTCCAGAGCTTTACAGCATAGCAGCTGAAAGCTGCTTCACCACATTTTGTTCTAACAGCAGGTTCTACCAACAAATTTTTATGACGTGATCTCAGAGACCGAGTTGGTGCGTATAACTGAAACATATCCAATAGGTAATTGGGTCCCATTTCATTTAATGACTTAAACACAAGAAGCAATGCCTTAAAGTCAATTCTATAACTTACTGGGAGCCAGTGCAGGGACCTTAAAACTGGAGTAATGTGGTCAGATCTTTTTGTTCTTGTAAGAACCCTTGCTGCTGCATTTTGGATCAGTTGAAGCTGTTTGATGGTCTTTTTAGGAAGGCCTGTGAAAAGGCCATTACAGTAATCAACCCTACTGGAAATAAAGGCATGTACAAGTTTTTCTAGATCTTGTTTTGACATAAGACCTCTGAGTTTAGCAATGTTTTTTAGGTGATAGAATGCAGATTTAGTGATTGCTTTCATGTGACTGTTGAATGTTAGTTCACTGTCAATAAAGACACCAAGATTTTTAACAGTATCTTTTGCTTTAAGCCCCTTAGTCTCAAGAGCAGTGGTGATCCTACGTCTGTCTTCCTTTTTCCCAAATACAATTACTTCAGTTTTATCTGCGTTCAGCTGAAGAAAATTGTGTGACATCCAGTTGTTGATTTGATCGATACACCCACAGAGAGACTCAAGGGGGGTATAGTCATTGGGTGACAGAGCTAAGTAGACTTGGGTGTCGTCAGCATAACTATGGTAATTGACTGAGTTGTTTTTGATGATTTGCCCAAGTGGAAGCATATAGAGGTTGAATAGTAATGGTCCAAGGATTGACCCCTGTGGGACACCGCAGGTCAAGGACATAGATGCTGAAGTACAGTTTCCAATAGCAACAAAAAAGCTCCTTTGTTGTAAGTATGATTTTAACCAATTGATAACTGTACCAGTGAATCCAACCCAATGTTCCAGTCGATGTAGTAATATGCGGTGATCAACAGTGTCAAAAGCTGCACTAAGGTCCAGTAACACCAAGACTGATGTTTTACCAACATCAGAATTAAGACGTATATCATTTATGACCTTAATAAGAGCTGTTTCAGTGCTATGATTGGCACGGAAACCTGACTGAAACTTATCAAAACAGCTATTTGATGTAAGAAAGGCAGTTAATTGATTAAAAACTATTTTTTCGATTATTTTTCCAATAAATGGTAAATTGGATATGGGCCTGTAGTTATTAAGCACTGAACTATCAAGGTTATTCTTTTTCAGTAAGGGTTTTACAACTGCATTTTTTAAAGAGGAAGGAAATATGCCAGTCTGTAGTGATGTATTTATAATCTGAAGTACATCGGCTGATATAAGATGAAGAACAGATTTGAAAAAAATTGTGGGCAAAATATCCAGTTCAGATGTGGAAGAACTGAGATTTTGTACGGTTTTTTCAAGGGTTTCATAGTCAACTAAGTCAAATGTTGGCATTAGGTTGAGGTCCCCTCTCTCTACAGCCAGTGGTTCCAGATTTTGAGCTATTTGCAATTGGGAAGCTATATTCAGTCGTATTTTATCAATTTTTCCTTTGAAAAAAGATGCAAAGTCATTGCATTTATTAACCGAAGAAAGCTCAGGAGGCAGCTGTGATGAGGGATTTGTTAACTTCTCAACAGTAGAAAATAGCACACGGGCATTGTTGATATTCCTATTTATGATGTTAGAGAAGAAGGACTGTCTTGCTTTAGAGATTTCCAAATTGTATTTACCCAGCATCTCTTTATGAATTTGATAATGAATCTGAAGTTTAGATTTACGCCACATTCTTTCAGACTTTCTACACTCTCTCTTTAGCAGTTTAACCACTGGATTCAGTTTCCAGGGTGCTTTTTGATTGTCAGTAACTCTTTTGGTTTTTAAAGGGGCAATGTTATCCATAATATGTGTCATCCTAGAATTAAAATGTATCATTAAATCGTCTGCGCAGTCTGATGGTTGACTTGGAGTATGTGAGAGTGCCTGCTCAAAAAGAAGACCTGTGCCATTATTTATGACTCTCCTTCTTACAGACATAGACCTGTTTTGAATGTGAGGGGACATACAAACATCAAAGAAAACACAAAAATGATCTGATATGGCCAAGTCCATAACAGTTGTAGAGACATTAAGACCCTTTGTGATAACAAGGTCAAGGGTATGGCCATGAGAGTGTGTTGGCCCCTGAACATGTTGTGTTAGGCTGAAGGTATCAATCAGTGTGAGAAATTCTTTGGCATAGGTGTTTTCTGGATTATCGACATGCAAGTTGAAATCCCCTGATATAATAAGACTGTCAAACCTCAAACAAATGTTCGACAACAGTTCACCAAACTCTTCAAGAAAAACTGGTGTTGAAAGTCTTGGTGGTCTGTAGATAGTCAATAATAACATACTAGAGGAACACTTAACGAGTGTACTTAAGTACTCAAAAGATGTAAAGTTGCCAAATGTTGTCTGTTTGCACTGAAAAGATGTTTTGAATATGTTTGCTATTCCGCCTCCCCGTTTATTAGTTCTTGTGGCACTCATGAAGTCAAAATTTGGGGGAGCTGATTCAATAAGGGTAGTGACACTGTTTGCTTGTTCCAGCCAGGTTTCAGTAAGAAGCATAAAATCAAGTTTGTGTGTGTAAATAAGATCATTAATTAAAAATGACTTGTTAGAGAGTGATCTGATGTTCAGAAGAGCTAGTTTTACATTGAGCGTGGGTGCCATATCCACTGAGGCATTCTGAGGTTGTTTCAGAACTGGCAGGAGATTAGACTGATTTACCCCACTGACAGGATGAACACGAATTCTTCTTTTTCTTGCGAGCACAGGAATAGAAAATGGCCTGGGCATCCTGGGTCCCAGCTTGTTTTCAAAACTACCCTTAATGCAGGGACCCACGGCATATCAGATGGCATGACAATCATGGAGGTCATCCCCGCTGCCACTGTTTGTATGCTGCAGCTGTGATCCTGCTGCGGGTGGAGGGGGTGGTGGAGCCCTGCGTTTATTGGGAGCTGTAGTGGATGCGTATGCAGTTGAAGGCCGTGGGCTGGCAAAGGCCTGTCCATTGTGATAGTCTGTGTGCACTGCTTGTTTAGAGTGTTTTGGGCTAGAAAAAGACAGTCTAGCAATCGGCAGCAGTCTCTGCATACTTGCAGGGAATTGCAGGCGGGGTGGTGATGGAGATGGTAAAGACAGATCAGGGGTTTTTAGTGAAACAGTTGTGGTTCGATTCTCTGTGTATACATCGACACATTGTTGCTCCTTTGATGTATTCTCGGATTCTTGCTCATTTGAGTCCTGAGTGACTCCAGTAGTGTCCTTATCATCAACTATATCCGATACAGACATGTTGGCAGCCTTGGTTGGCGTCATGGACCTCTGCAGAACTCCAATATTATCAGCTCTGCTCATTTTCGAAGAGCCCGGGAGGTTCTGTGCTGATGTTTGGCTTTGAGTCATTCTAGCAGTGTCCTTCTTATCATGCTTTTGTACATAACAATCCTTCAGGCTCCGCACGTCAGTGCAAGCATTGTACGCAGCTGCCAGAGGCATATCCAGGGTCGCAACGGAGGTAGTGATTGGGCGTTTCTCCCTTCCAGATTGTGAGAGCCGTTGTTTTGTTTCAGAGTGTTTGTTGATGTACATGTCTGTTTCAGTTTGTACCCCAACAGAGTCTTTATCCACCATGATTGGTTCTGTCTGCACTGTTACAGAGCGCTTATCAGCAGGTGGACCCAAGGTTGGCAGAGAAAAGGTTGCATGATAGAGAGAGAGGCGATAGTGGTCAGCCAAGACTTTGGCCCCGGTCCAGCTGAGTTCTGTGCTATGTGGTCTGAAGAATGCTCTGCGATTCCAAAAAAGATTGAAATTGTCTATAAAGTTCACCCCAAGGGAAAAACATGTGTTTGCTAGCCAGGTGTTTAGACTGAATAGTCGAGAGAATACAAAGCTTCCCTGTGCTGGAAGTGGGCCACTCAGGAAGGTTTGTACTCCAAGCTCATTTAGGGCAGAGAAAAGTTCTTTAAAATCTTCTTTGACACTGAGCTGTTCTCTAAAAATGTCATTTGCTCCAACATGCACAATGATGCGTTTAACAGTTTTATGCTTTGACACTATCTCTGAAATACTGTTTTTAGTGTCAGAGATGGATGCACTAGGTAGGCAGCATACGGTCATCCAATCTCCTTTTAAATTTCTTACAGTAGCATCACCTATAACAAGGGTTGTAGGATAAGCAGGTGTTGATGGCTGCTTTCCATGTTTGCCCACTCCTTTATTCTTGTGGATCAGTCTCTGTCTATCTTGAGTTGTCTCTCTGGAAACCACTGGTTCCAGATGTCTGAGGCACTCAAATCGATTCTGAAGGGGTATGGGCTGTTGGGTTTGCAGAGGACCAGAAATGTTGTAGTTTTCTGTCCTAGCTGTGCATCTGGATTGATGCCCAGAGTGTATGGGTGTAGTGGCAGCAGAACGCACTGGTGTTGAGGTCACTACCCTTTTCCTTTTGGGTTTAGCACCTTGTGTAAGCCAGCGTTCAGTACTCACATTTTGCCCTGTGAAGTCGATGCAGTCAACCGACCCATCCACAGTCGCACCAGCCAGCCGTGGTGCATTCTCAGCACTCCTACCAGCAGCATCAGTTGCTGAAAACCCCTCCTTGGATGTCCCACGTACATCGTCAGTCCGTGATGGACGGGCATCAATTTTCGATTCGAGGATAGAAATCCTCCGTTCCAGCTCTGTGCACTTTCCACAGGAATTCCTAGATCTTCGCATGGTGTTATGGTCCCAAGTCAAGGTGAACTGCCGTTCCAGCTGTATTGTCTGGTTTTCTAGTTATCTTGTTTAAAACACTAAAAAGTCTCAAAACACTAAAAAGTGTCCTTCTTTCTTATACTCGCTAAACTTGTGAAAGTAAAAACACAGGTAAAAATAGTGAAAATAGTAAAAAAGAGAAGCGAGAAAGCGAGAGCAAGGCAAAAAGCGTCCTACTCGCTTGAGTAGGAGGAGTGAATCATAAGAACATCCCTCCAGACTACACTGTTATATTGACATGACTAAGCAATTTCACTGTCTTATCCATACACAATGTCACATTCTGATGGCACTGACAAAGGATTTTGAGCAAGAGACTGGCTTTTGCAGGTAATCCATGGTGTTTTGCTATTTGTACGAATTGTTTTAAGAAATGCACCTACTGTTTTGCAAATGTTGAAGATGATTTGAGAAATGTACCTAAGCAACTGAAATAAAAACTGTAAAGTGTTATAAAGGTGTTTTTCTAAAACATTTTTTATAAAAGTGTTTTTATAAATGTGTGTTTATAAAGCCACTGAATGTAAATTACAAGTTATGTAAGAACTTTAAAACGTATGCTGCGGGGGGGGGGGGGGGTAGAGGAGAACACCAAAGCCTCAGATAGCTAGATAGATAGATAGAGAGAGAGAGAGAGAGAGAGAGAGAGACAGAGAGAGATAGAGAGATACAGAGAGATGACTTCTGCATGCATACTCTGATCCTCAGCATGTGCCAGTGTGACCTGACGGAGTGGAGCTGCTCAGATGTGGCGTCTGTGCTCACTGCAGACTCCTCCTGCCTCCGAGAGCTGGACATGAGCCGAAACCAGCTGAGCGACGCAGGAGTCCAGACTCTCTCTGCTGGTCTGGCCAGTCCCCACTGCCCTCTGGACAGGCTCAGGTGAGCATGCTAAGCACACCTGGCCATGCAGATCATAATACTGTGATGGTTTGATCTTCAAGCATGTTTTTCATAACATGTGTAACATATATTTGTTGCAGTTACATGCTCACCACCCACATTACTTTAGATTGCATTTTGTAGAAGCTCTACATTATCTAAGGCAACTTACAAGAGACGAACGGTATTTACGGCATTTAGCTGGGGTAGCCATACAGAACCTGAGAACAAGGGCCAAGTGGTGCATGGATGTAAAGTAGAGTAGAGTAGAGTAACTTTGTTGATCCCGAAGGAAATTAAGGTGTCCAGTAGCATACACATAATACATATTGCAAAAAACAGATCAAACCTATTGCACATGTCTGCATAATACAACATTCACTGAACTGAGGGAAGAGAAAAAAAAAAACCATTGTAATGATAATAAGTAAGGTAATAAGGATTCCACGAGGTAAACAGGTGTCGTGATAAGGTGCTTTGTGGTAGATAGATTACAGTGTCCCAGTAAAATTGTCCAGTGTTATAGAAGGGTCCTTTCGTGCAGTAGTTATAGAAGGGTCCTTTAGTGCAGTAGTTATAGAAGGGTCCTTTAGTGCAGTAGTTATAGAAGGGTCCTTTAGTGCAGTAGTTATAGAAGGGTCCTTTAGTGCAGTAGTTATAGAAGGGTCCTTTAGTGCAGTAGTTATAGAAGGGTGTGTGGGTAAAGTACAGTAACATGCAGTACCGCAAAATATAAAATAATAGCCGAGTTCCAATAAACCGCCGGGTTCCCTTTAAATGCCGGGTGCAGGTGTATATTTTGATAAATAAAGGCCAGTTCCAAATAAATGCCGGGTGTAGTTTATTTAAAAAAACACAGTTAAGTAAAAAGACGTGACCACTGACGCTAAACATTTTTTTTTCACCTGTTTTGTTTAGTTTTCACGTAGCCATATTGTGCTTTATTTCAGCAAGTCTTTGATCACTACACAATCTATCTATGGGTAAAGCACAGTAACATACAGTATGTCTGGTAAACCATGTTTGTGTGGTTCCAGACTTTCTGTCTGTGACATCGGTGGGGAGGGTGGTGTAGCTCTGGCCTTGGCACTGGGGTCTACCTGCACGCACCTGAGACACCTGGACTTGAGTAAAAACCCTTTAGGAGACAACGTCATGCAGGCTTTCTCCACTGTCCTAGCAGACCCAAACTGCAAACTACACACCCTCAGGTAGGCTAACAGCTCAAAGTCTGTTGTGTGAATTACAATGTACCTGTTGTTGTTGTTCATTGTTTGTATTATAGAATATATTAGGTCTTATTTTTCAGTGGCTATTAGTTGACTGACAACTGAGCTCTCAAAAAAGTAGCAATTTGTGAACATATGTCATCAGTGTTAGAGTAATGATTGTCTTTGACAGGATGTCCGAGTGTGGCGTTACAGGAAAGTCTTGTGCCCCGTTGGCAGAAGTGCTGCGGTCTGGAGCGTCACACCTGAAGATGCTGGACCTAATGGGCAATAAACTGGGCCCAGAGGGAGTTCATCTCCTCTCAGAGTCTGGCTCAACACTCAAGACTCTCCTGTGAGGATTAATACAAGACAAGACGTTTTGAATCAATTAGCATGTAGTCACTGTTAATTAAAAAACATCAAGTACTTATTAGTTAATACCATTTTAATTACAAAAACAGCCAATGTGTTCGAGAGGTGTTCTTTTTAGTAATCTACATTTCTACATTAATCATCACTCAATGTCCTTTTAGTTGTTGGAAGAAAAGCCAACAGGCTCCATTTTGCCCTGTGGTGTTTTCCATGTAGTTTTCCACAGGTTTGTGTTACTATAGTAACCTATGTGATTTGGGCTAGGCAAGCCTCATTTCTTTCTGGGCCCACCCATTTCGTGATTTGTGGCTACGCTGCAGGTTTCCTCCCCAGGTCGTCTTAAGTGTTTATTTAGTAATGTACATTTCTGGTAACTACAATATTAATTTTACTTGAGAGCACAAGCCCGAACACTTCCATTTCCCAATGTGTTTTTTCCCTAGGTTGTCTCAGGCCAAGCCCAGGTATAAGCACATGGAGAGCCTGGCCATAACTGTGGGCGAAGGGGCGCTGAGGGAGCTGGATGTGAGCCACAGCGAGCTGGACGACGCCGGCCTGAGACACATCGCTAACGCTCTGAGGAAGCCCGACTGCAAGCTGGAGATCCTAAGGTGATCCGGAGTTTCTCTGTGGGCCTCTGAGACCATAAGTGTCTTTCGTACCTCTGCGCGCAATGCCTAGCTGTACATGATGTGCTCACGCAGCCGTTTGTGCAGAAGTATGTAAAAACCTTTAGGACTCCAGAAGTATGTAAAAACCTTTAGGACTCTGTAGTTCTCCAGCAAAGATCACCCTGTCAATGTGTCCTAACTATACGCCAGTGTCCTGTGGTATCAGAAGCTGACTGTTCACACTAAACTTATTAACTTTGCCTTTCGTTACTGTGCGTCATGTACACTGGTAATGTGAAGATACCTTATTTGAACTAGTTGACTCCAGCCAAACTGACAGTGTTGGTGACTAGCTAAGACCATAGACAGTAAAAGGCAGGAGAAACACACGATCTAAACTTCTTTGTGGCCTAGTGATCCATGATGACTCTACTTTAAGGCAGAGCTTCTTATGATAACGCGTGTGTGTGTGTGTGTGTGTGTGTGTGTGTGTGTGTGTGTGTGTGTGTGTGTGTGTGTGTGTGTGTGTGTGTGTGTGTGTTTGCTCAGGCTGTATAATAATAAAATCAGCAGTGCAGGCTGTGCTGCTCTTGCATCTGCCCTGGGAGAGAACCCTGGAGCCCTGAGAGAGCTGGACCTGAGTGGGAATGAGCCCGGAGACGACGGGGTGGAAGTACTGTCCTCAGTCATCATGGACCAGCACTGCCACATACACACCCTCAAGTGAGTACACACACACTCACAGATGACTTCATTTTAGAGACCAACACTGCCACACACTAAAATGAGGACCACTGTGCTGTGTCATACTATCAGGGGCCACACACACACACACACACACACACACACAACCAATTATTTATATTAAAAGAATAGTATGCCTCTTACACCTGATAAAGATGAACTTCCATAACTGTGACAACAGTGCAACGAGCACAACAATGCAAACGAGTGAAAACGATCAACCAGAAATGATGATGCCCATTAGTAACAGTGCGAGTCAGTTTCCATATGTCCACATGTTAACTTCCTCACAAAATAAGGAGACCAAGGGGCAGATGCATTATGGTTTGACTTAAATACCACAACGTATTGAAGTTGTAGACTTGTGTACACCAAATGTGCATTCGTGTCCTTTACTGTAAGTTGCTTTGGGCAGCTGTGGCCTAATGGTTAGGCAGTTGGTGTTGCGATGGGAGGATTTCCGGTTTGATTCATGTATCAGTAGGAAAACAAACTAGATGTACCGCATAGCGGTACATGGTATGACCGCCGCAGTATATTGAAATGTGGGAACTGTTGGTGTGATGAGTGTGTGGTAGAGCAGTGTTGTGAGGTGAGAATTTCTGTGGAAATGATTTCCTGGAAGTGGGCATGGATGTGGGTTTTGAATGTGTAGTGTGTAGGACTGATTTGGGAAGGCAATGAGTCGGCAAAATGAGATTTTGTACAATTACAGCGCCCCCTATGGATCAAATTTTATGGCATGTTCTGTGGTGTTACAGGTCTTTGTGGTGATCGTGCATGATGTATTTTGCGCAGTTCCCACCTTCTCGGTCCAAGATATTAGCAAGTCAAAATCCCAATTTTTGCATTTACCCTTATCACTAGGTGGCGCTATGCTTCAAGTGAGAGTTTATGGGCTGGGTCAATACATCTCTGTAACACCAACATACTAACACAAAATCGTTGTCTTGGGCAAAATTGTTGACAAGTTTTTTAACAAAAACTGTTTTTTGACACCTAGCTTCGCCAATAAACATCGCTCCCTATGACGAAATGTCACAAAATTTAGTACACATAAAAAGAAAGCTGTTTAGAGATGGCATGTCAACTTTGACCAAATTTGAGCAATTAAAAGCCAAGATACGGCCATTTAAAGAATTTTAAGCTACGTGTTAAATGTTCATTGACGTGTAACTTCGGAACGGTTTATCTCAAGATAAATCCTTTGATAACTTTTTGTCAGCATTGTCTGTAGATGACATATACCAAATTTGGTGAAATTCACATGAACGGCCTATGACGAGTTCGTTCAGATTCGTTTTCGCAATATTAAAATTTCACGGAAATTGTTTTCATTGGAAGTGGGCGTCGACCAGTGTTTTCAATGCGTGAAGGTCAATAGATTTCACGATAAAAAAAAAAATTGTTGTAAACATAAGCATTCTCTAGATAATAGGCAAAATGACATTTTCTACAATTACAGCGCCCCCTATGGACTACATTTTATGGCATGTTCTGTGGTGTTAGAGGCCTTTGTTGTGATCGTGCATGACGTATTTTGTGCAGTTCCCACCTTCTCGGTCAAAGATATTGGCAACTCAAAATCCCAATTTTTACATTTACCCATATCACTAGGTGGCCCTATGCTTCAAGTGAGAGTTTATGGGCTCGGTCGATACGTCTCTGTAACACCGACATATCACAAAAATTTCATGTTGTTGGGTGAAACGTTCATTGAGTTATTCAGCAAAAACTTTTGCCGGTCTTCCCCTCTTTAACAGACAGTGGCACAGCGGGGGGGTGGCCCTGGGGGACCAAAAGGCGTTATTCACTCACAAACTTCTTGGGCTACATGCCTACAAACATTCATGTCTCCCCGAGTTTCAGTGTCCCGGGAATCGTTGACGAAAAATCGGTGGGAAAAAAAAAAAAAAGGGAAAAATTTTGCAGCAACTCCAATATCACCGCTTTCACTAGCTTCGCTAGCGGCGGTCATAATTAGGTGGGAGTGAATAATCAGTGGCCCTCTGCACCCTCATCCATAACTGAAGTGCCCTTGAGCAAGGCATCTAACCCCACATTGCTCCAGGGGGACTGTCCCTGTACCTAGTGAATGTAAGTTGCTCTGGATAAGAGCGTCAGCTAAATGCAATGCAATGTAATTCTTTGGATAAAAAGTGCTGCTAAGTGTGATGTGGAGACTTCGTGATGGTCTTTTATATACATATTCCTGTTGGCAGTTTATATAATTAGTTTTGAAATGTTCCTCTTTGTGATGCCTGCTGCATTATCCAACAGTATTCCATTGGCCCTGTCCTAACTTTTTTGAGATGTTGCTGGCCTCAAATTTGAAATGACCCATACAACAATAAAAAAGTTTCAATAACTGATATGTTGTCCTTGGAGTATTCCCAAACACATATATTGCTTGTATGATTTGAGAAATATTATTAAATTAGTAAATATTATTTACATTTAACACAACGTCCCAACTTTTATGGAATTGGGGTTATAATTTGAGTGTTTATATGCAGTAGTAAAGCATCACCCAGTGAGTCCTGTGTCTGTTTTTCTCCTGGGTCATGAGGTTGAATGACTGTTACCTGACACAAAGCACCTGTGGAGCCCTGGCATCTCTGTTGAGGGTCCCGCACCTCAAAGAGCTGGCCCTCAGCTGTAACGACCTGCGTGACCCTGGAGTGGAGATTCTGTGTGTGGAGCTTCAGCATCCCAGCTGTACACTGCAGGTTTTCAGGTGACTGTGCCTTTATGTAGAGATGCTGTGTGAGTGTGTGTGTTTGTCTTTACAGACAAACAGCTAATAATTAGTTTTAGCTAATTATCCTGATCCCTTGTGTTACCCCCCCCTCCCATACGCACACACACACTCACTCCCCAGAATGGCCAGCTGTGGAATCACAGAGCTGGGATGCTCCTCTCTGTCCTCTGCTCTGATGTCCAACCCTGGCCATTTACGGCAGCTGGACCTTACTGGCAATGCTCTTGGTGACCAAGGGAGGGCGCTGCTGCTTGCTCTGCAGAAGGATCCAGTCTGTGCACTGGACGAACTAAGGTGGGTGACACAATGTTGTGTGTATTGGAGGTGAAAGTGAAGCTCTTTTTATTGCATAGAACAGTGGAGGCATTAGAAAATCAGAGGGAGAGAGGGGTAGGTTAGGATCGGAAAATTACCTTAGGATGAACTCGAACCCAGGTCCCTAAATATATGGTGTGGGCGTCTTAGCCAGCTGCATCACAGAACACCTGGCCTCAGGCCCAATGTGACTGTGCACCCAAAACATAAAAAAAAACTAACAACACAGCTGTTCCCACAGCCAGGCACATAATATACAGTATATCTAAATGCTGTTCAAATGAAAGACAGGGAGGTTCTTTGTTATTTAAATGCAACTGCATGAGGATTTCTGTGTTGTAACCCCTGTTGCAGCCTCTAGGGGGCAGTCTTCTCCACTGATGAGAAGGGAAATATGAAGCTTCTGGACATATGTATGGTCAAGACCAAGGAAAGATGGTGAACTGTCTCTGTCAAGCAAAACACACCTCATTTCACGTTTTTGGACTTCTCTTTTACTCTTGGATTTTTCACTCTGCCTTAATTGGAAATGTTACAGGTTCTGTGGATCAAATCATTACCTATCCGTTAATGCATGCACACCTGACAGTGTGTTTTTGTTACCTGTAGTTTCACTGTTAGCAGTGGAAAGCAGTGGAATTATATTTTTTCACTTTACTGCCAATAATACAATACATGTTATAGCTTTAATGTAAACCCTGCTATCTGTGTACCAGCACATTGCTTGACATTAACAAGTAAATAAACATATAAAATAAATCAATCATGTAAAATAAATCAATAGTGTGTGTATAGCCGCTAAGCAGAAGATGATGCGAACGCACCCCCAGTTTTACATCTCTACAATAAACACCCTCTCTGGCATATACTCTCTGTAATACATCATACTTCTGGCATATCGCTGTAACACACCTTTAGCACGATCACTCTATTGTACATTCTAACTGATAAAGTATGTTTACTTTACGCTCTGTGTGATGTGCTGGGTTCCTCCAGGAACACCACGACAGTGCAGACATGCATCAGATGCTTGCTTATGGCTGATTATTAAACAGAGCATTTATCCAAATCAAAGACTAGCTCGGAAAGTGCAGGAATACACCGGATTTTATTTCTAAAACAGAAATATTGATCTGAAAATATACACACACACTGGAAAATACATTTGTGATATCCACTTCATCAACATCATGATACAGTCATCATTTGGCTTAATAAGTTATTTTACAAAAACATACAACGAGTAGACATCACAGAGAAAGACAGCATAACAGAAAGAAAGAAAGACTTTGTCAAAACAACATGACCTCTGTAAGTGTGTGGTGCATGTGTGTGTGTGTGTGTGTGTGTGTGTGTTTGTCTATATTTGTGGTCATAGGAATACCAGAGGTTTCAGGGCTCCTCTGCCCAAACTAAAAAGCGTTTGGGGGCACACACATTTTGTCACTCCCAGTTGAGTACCTCAGTCAAGCTGTCCAAAACAGCAATGCAGAGTGTTTATGTCAACAATCTGTGTATGTTTGTGTGTGTGTGTGTTTGTCAGTATAGGGTGGTCTCTAAACCTGTATGTGTGTGTGTGTGTGTGTGTGTGTGTGTGTGTGTGTGTGTGTGTGTGTGTGTGTGTGTGTTTGTCAGTATGGGGTGGTCTCTAAACCTGTATGTGTGTGTGTGTGTGTTTGTTTGTCAGTATAGGGTGGTGTTGTCAGTATTTGTCAGTATAGGGTGGGTATGGGTATGTGTGTGTATAGGGTATGTGTATAGGGTATGTGTGTGTGTGTGTGTGTGTGTGTGTGTGTGTGTGTGTGCGTGTATGTTTTATGTCAGCATCAGAGGCGGGCATCCCAGGTTCAGAAAGTAAAAGTCCTGCCACATATTTGTTCCAGCCAATTCGTTGCACCAGCTGATCCTAGGTAGATGAGATAATTAAATTAGTGAAATCACCTGTGTTGAGCGCACAGGCAGAAGGAATACAGGACTTTTACTTTCCCAATCCAGTTTGTCTGCCTATGGTCAGCACGTGGTGGTGCATCTTTGTGTACGTGTTTGTGAGTGTGGTGTGTGCGTGTGTGTGTTTGCTTTTTTGCTGTTGTATTTGGCCGCATCTGTAAGTCCTTGTGTGTCCGTACTTGCTTGCACATACTCTCATGTTGAGTCTCCTCAGTAGATTCAGATGTCCAGCTGTAGTTCAGAGCATAGCTTCGCATAGCAAAACGCCTCCCAGTGCTATCTGGCATCTGCATGTTCATGTACATTAGCCCCAATCCTGCCAATCACAGTCCTTTACCAACCAGCCAACCACAGTCCTTTGCCAACCTGCCAATCACATAGTTGTCTCCTCCCACTCCAGCTCCACGTCACCTGGGAGGCAGGGGACATTTTAACATTCAGTTAGTTTGTCACAATAGCTTGTTTAAAGTCTCTTAGAACATGTTACAAAGCTCAACATTACCATTCCAGTTTGCTCACATGATGGTAACAATAACTGCATGAAGTGTGTGTGTGTGTGTGTGTGTGTGTGTGTGTGTGTGTGTGTGTGTGTGTGTGTGTGTGTGTGTGTGTGTGTGTGTGTGTGTGTGTGTGCGCGTGTATGTATGCTATTTTGTGTCTTTGTGAGTCCATATTTGTGTGTGTTTCTGTCTTTGTGTGCAAGTCTATATTTGTGTCAGCATGTTTGTGTGTGTGTGTGTCTATGTATGTGTGTTTCTGTGTTTGTTTCTGTGTGTGTTAGGGTTGCCAACTTTCTGATTTGAAAATAAGGAAGGTGGTGGTGGTGGGGGGTATTTAGCCCTTCATAGCTACTATAACTTTACATGCAAGAGGGGGGGTATGGGCATATACTGTAATTTTAAATGTATTTAAAGAAAGAAAAATCATTTTTAGTAATGTAAACATCTGTAATATAGTAAAATCTTGTATCAAATGGTCAAAATGCTCAAGGACACCCCTACCACCTGCGCCACCTTCGCCCCGGATCTCAAAACTATTTTGATCTTGGCTTTCTTGAATTAAGGTCCTAAAAGGGGCCCCATTTAACAAAAATAGTACATTTCAAAACCTGAACCGAAATATAACATCAAAGTTGAATAAATGCCATTAAACATCTGAGAATAAGGTACAATCCTTGCACCCATTCCATGTCCCTTTTAACAGCAAACTGACAACACTCCACCCACAAGTATTCACGTTCCCATTCTTTATACTTTTGCAGCCCCTGTTTGTTCAGATGCTCAGCATCCTCGTGTTCCTCACGTGCTAACATTGTTCTTATCTAGCTTGAAAAAACAGAAGAGGCCGCACTTTGCATAATTTCCACTTTTTTACTTCATGGAAGCATTCAAAAACTCTCTTATCTAGCTTCTCCAGCTTCTTTGTTGCTACGACACATAGGAGGACTCACAAGAGAATCAACGACTAATTAAAATTGCACATTTTCAGTTTTGATAGTGATGATGACAGCCGACATGAGACAGACGAATGAAGGCCTGGCTGTCACAGAGGAGGAGTAGGAGGAGGGTTCATTGGTCATCTAATCTGTAATGTTATTGTCATGGTTTTTGCAATCACTTGACTATCAAAAATACAGAACAAAGTGCGTTCCGTATGTATTCAATATGTGTGTGTGTGTGTCTGTGTCTGTGTGTGTGTGTGTGTGTGTGTGTGTGAATGGGTCACCTTCCATGGCATCCAGAGAGTCCATCTTCTCCAGGGCGGAGTAGTTGACGAACCAGATGGACTGGCTGTTGCCTTTGCTGGAGAGCAGGTCCAGAGTGCTCTGGTGCAGGAACATGTACTGGGCCTGACACACACAGGGGCACACATTCACAAAAATGCAGGGCAGTGACACAGCTCTTGTGTGTGTGTATGTGTGTGTGTGTGTGTGTGTGTATGTGTATGTGTGTGTGTGTGTGTGTGTGATGGAGAGACATAGTAGTATATTTAAATATTGTGTTTAAATGTCAGTGTGTGTGTGTGTGTGTGAGTGTACATGTGTGTTTGTCTGTGTGTGTGTGTGTGTGCGCGTGCTTGTATGTGTGTTTTTGTCCGTGTGTGTGTGTGTGGGTGCTCCTGTCCATGTGGCCCTCACCAGGTTCTGCACCATACACATCCTCTCGCTGCGTAGCTCAGCCACCAGGCCATAGATGTCCACAAAGTCATGATCCCGCACATGCTGAATCAGGTGATCTAGTGCTATAAACACACCCGTCCTGCCCACACCAGCACTGCAGGACACACACACACACACACAGGAGCACACACACACACATGCACACACAGGGTGCATGAGCGCACACACGCATACACACACACACGCGCACACACATACACACACAGCGTGCATGAGCGCACACACACATACACACACACACGCGCGCACACACACATACACACACAGAGTGCATGAGCGCACGTACACACACACAGTGCATGAGCACACACACACACAGAGGCGCACACACACACACACAGCGTGCATGTGCACGCACACACACAGGCGCACACACACACACACATATGCACACAAGGATAAAAAAAAAAAACAATGCAATCTTTCAGAGCTTATGGAGACATTATATACACATCACATTGATCTACACTAGTAAACACACACACCAAACAAACACACAACATACAAAAACGCTTGGGTATCTTCAAAGCCTGTTTACACAGTACACAGTACGTAGATCTGCACTGGTAAAGATGAACACACACACACACTAACCTGCAGTGCACTGCGATGGTGGTGTTGTCGTGGGCGCGGTTGGAGCGCACAGACTTGACGAACTGGATGAGGGTGGTGCTGGACTCGGGCACTCCATGCTCTGGCCACGAGGTGTAGTTGAAGTGATGCACCACCATGTAGTCCCCATGCTGCACACACAAACACATGAATGAGTGTGTGTGTGGTAGTGTGTGTGTGTGTGTGTGTGTTGCTCTGGCCACGAGGTGTAGTGTAAGTGATGCACCACCATGTAGTCCCCATGCTGTGCACACAAACAAACCCAAAACGTGTGTGTGTGTGTGTGTGTGTGTGTGTGTGTGTGTGTGTGTGTGTGTGTGTGTGTGTGTGTGTGTGTGTGTGTGTGTTTAACAAAAAAAGAGCACATTATTCCCATGTTGGCCAAACTACACTGGCCCTCTGCGTTATTTTGAATTAATTTTAAAGTTCTTTTACTTTTTTTACAAAGCGCTAAATGGCATAGCACCTTCCTACCTTGCTGACTGCTTTTCATTTTACGTTCCCTCATGTATTCGATTTTAGATTTAGGCCAGCACTCTAATAAATCTCTCATATATAATATATATCTAATATAATATTATACGTTAAGTTTTCCTCCAGGCCACAAAGTGTAGGTAAAGTTACATTCACCGCTATGTAGTCCTCATGCTGAAGGCACAAACACGAGTGAATAAGTGAGTGTGTGTGTGTGTGTTTGTGTGTGTGTGTGTGTGTGTGTGTGTTTGTGTGTGTGTGTGTGTGTGATAATGTTGCATCTGATACAATAGACAACAACATTTTAATTGACAGAGTTGAAAACTGAGTGGAGCATATTTGATCGATCACTTAATTTGTCTAAAGCATACATCATGTCAGTGCTGGCGATCATTTGTCAAATACGCACAATACAGACTTTGGTGTTGCTCAAGGAAGCTGTCTTGGTTCCCTAATGTTTTCTCTTTATATGTTATCATTAGGTAGCTTAATTAGAAGACATAACGTCAAATTTAACAGTTATGCCGATGACACACATTTGTATGTGTCCATAGATCCAAACAATCCACAAGCTCTCAGTACTGACAACCTGTTAATGGAAATCAATCAATGGATGCAACAACTTTTAAAACTAAATGAGGACAAAACAGAAATGATTTTAGTAGGCCCTAAAGCAGAACCAAACGCTCCGTCCCAAACCTAATGGATCTGGAATTTCACAATAAGGAACAGGTAATAAGTCTGTGTGTGATCCTAGACTTGGATTTAAATGTTAGTTCACAGTTAACTGCTGTCTTTCATTAAAGAAATATATCCAAGGTACAGCCTTGCTGATCGCAGTCAGATGCAGAGAACCTCCTACATGCATTTATCACTTATGCATTTGCATAAGCCAATACATTATTTACTGCAATACATTGTGCACTAGTCTTCAAAAAAATCTCTTCACAAAATGCAACTGATATAAAACTCTGCAGCCAGACTCTTAACAAAAAAGAGCACAGTATTCCCATGTTGGCCAAACTACACTGGCCCTCTGCGTTATTGAGAATTCATTTTAAAGTTCTTTTACTTTTTTACAAAGCGCTAAATGGCATAGCACCTTCCTACCTTGCTGACTGCTTTTCATTTTACGTTCCCTCATGTATTCAATTTTAGATTTAGGCCAGCACTCTAATAAATCTCTCATATATAATATATATCTAATATAATATTATACGTTAAGTGAAGCCTGCTTCTATCCTCGTTTTACATTCCCTCATGTAACCTTAGGTCCTCCTCAGCAGATCTATACTCTGTCCCAAACACCCCGCAAAATAAAAATGGCAAAATATTACTAATAATACTCATATCACTTGATATTACTAATGCTCAGACCATTGGGTGTAGTTCAAGTGGTGCACCACCATATAGTCTCCATGCTAAAGACAAAAACTAACTAATGAGTGAGTAAATGTGTGTGTGTGTGTGTGTGTGTGTGTGTGTGTGTGTGTGTGTGTGTGTGTGTGTGTGTGTGTGTGTGTGTGTGTGTGTGTGTGTCGTACCCTCTCCACTCTCAGCACTCTGACAGTCCAGTCGGGAGTCACTTTTTCATCGAGTTTAGTGATGATGATGTCCCCAAACACTGTCACCGGCTTATTGTCCTCAGGCCAGTATTGATGACAGCGAATCTGTCACACACACCCACATGCAAATGCACATAAACACACACACACACACACACATATACACCACACAACATAAGCGCACACACACACACCAACATTACAATGCCTTCAGCAGATTCCTTTTACCAACATATCCCATACAATACGTTTAACGCATGACATGATATCAACGCAAACACCCACAAACACACCTGCCCCTTCTCGAAGCACTGTCAGCGTGGCATAAAAATGCAAACACACACCACACACACACACACACACACACACCCGCCCTTCTCAAAGCATTGTGCAAGCATGGCATAAACACACACACATACCCGTCCCTTCTCAAAGCACTGTGTGAGCATGGCGATGGTCTTGGTCCTGGTCTCCCAGATCATCCTCCAGAAGTCGGCCACTGTGCCCGGCAGAGGACCCTGCGTGGCTATGAACTCATTTGGACACAGGTAGCCCTAAACACACACACACATGAATACAGTCAGATCTGGAGAAAAAACATACCAAACACACACACACACACACACACACACACATGAACACAGTCAGAGCCAAAGAAAGACATACCACATACACACACACACACACGCTCACACATACGCACACACGCACTCACACACACACACACACATGAATACAGTCAGATCCAGAGAAAGACATACCATACACGCACACACACACAGACCACACATATACAAACACATCACACATACAGTAAGCACACATCACACATGTACACACACACCACACACACACACACATCACAGATACAGTAAGCACGCATCACACACGTACACACACACACACACATCACAGATACAGTAAGCACACATCACACACACGCACATACACACACACACAGACCACACTTACACACACACACACATCACACATACAGTAAGCACGCATCACACATGTACACACACACCACACACACACACATCACAGATACAGTAAGCACGCATCACACATGTACACACACACCACACACACACACACACATACTGCATATCTACTACTGCACATGCAGTACACATAGTACATGTTCATCTCGGTCAGTATGTGTCAGTACTGAACCTGGTGTTAATGGAGTCAGATCCAGGGAAATACACACACACACACACACACACACACTGACTGGGATAAATCTAGTGTTGATGAAGTCTGATAGACACAGATGCACACAGAGACACACACTTACAAACACACACTCACAAACACAACCACCTACTCTGACTGAGATACAGCTGCTGTTGATGTGGTCTCACAAACACACGAACACACACACACACACACACACTGACCGAGATGAAGCTGGCGTTGATGTAGTCTGATCCAGCCAACCCGGGCTCTGACTGCAGCTTCACCCTGTTATTGTTGTCTAGGCAAGCACAGAAAGAGATTTATTAATGTGTGTGTGTGTCTGTGTGTTTGTTTGCTGTCTAGGCAAGCGCAGAAAAAGATTTACTAATGTGTGTGTGTGTGTCTGTGTGTTTGTTTGCTGTCTAGGCAAGCACAGAAAAAGATTTACTAATGTGTGTGTGTGTGTCTGTGTGTTTGTTTGCTGTCTAGGCAAGCACAGAAAGAGATTTACTAATGTGTGTGTGTGTGTGTGTTTTTAGGCATGCACAGAAAGAGATTTAATAATATGTGTGTTTATTATTCTTGTCTAGGCAAGCACAGAAAGAGATTTATTAATGTGTGTGTGTGTGTGTGTGTGTGTGTGTGTGTGTGTGTGTGTGTGTGTGTGTGTGTGTGTGTGTGTGTGTGTGTGTGCGTGCGCGTGTGAACATACAAGGCTTAATGTTGGAGAAGCGGTTTTTAGATCGGTTCCAGGGCAGGTCTGCATCGGACGTAGCCAAGTCTGGCAGCAGCTTTGGCAGCTCCTGACCAATCACAACACACAAGACAATGCTGTCGTCCAATCACACGTCACCATTCAGAGCACACTCACAGACACAAGAGCCAATCAGAGCCCTGTAACTCACTGAGAACTCTTCCTGGAACTTGGTGTGTTCATTGGCACACAGGTCCTCCACATGCTGCTGGAAGTCCTTCTTGTTGATGGGCCTACAGGGGAGGTGTGTGTGTGGGGGGGGGAGGGGGCGGGGGATGGGGTGATATTGGGTAAGAGCTATCTCAGGTGTCCCGCTGTCAGGAATTACAATAGCTATCAAGTGTCTATGGAAGCTAATCAAGGTCATCTGCACACACACCACACTCCTCATGATGACTTGGAATAAACATGAGGCAGAAACAGTGTGCTACACCAAACACTATACAATAAAGCACACACACACACAGAAATATGCATGCGCACACACACACACAGTAACACAGACAAACACACAGAAAACACACACACACACGGACATGCATAGCCATTTTGGGGTAAAGAAAAACTTACACATGCAACAGGGTACTACAAGATCAGTGACAAGGTTCAGTAAACACCCAAATGTACACACAGAAATTAACTAACACACAGTAATCACTAACACACACACACTATACACACATTACT
>CM050208.1:13275000-13277500 GCA_027475355.1 Coilia nasus
TTAATTAACCCTGTCATTTAGTTTTTTTTTTTTTACTTTGATCGTAACCTGTCATATTTGGCTGAACAGCATATTTATCTAAAAAAATTACGTTACTATTTTAATGAAACACATGGAACAGCACGAATGTACTCCTTAATTATCATAATATAAATAGGCAAAAAACTACAAAATGTGACATGTCAGACATGTATTTTGAGGAAATGTAGCCTATCCTATAATATAAAGAAGTCCCAGCAACCGCAGCATCAATCAAAAAATAGAACGTATTTATTTGAAACCAACACAAGTGTGAATATCCACGTTTTGAACCAAACTCCATCTCTCAACGATCTCTGTAGGCTAACCTTTGAAGGCACACGTGAGTCTGTGTAGACACGCCCCAGACTCATGATGAGAGCGGTATCGGAGCGGAACTGGAGCGAAACAGAACCACCGCTCGGGCCTTTGGATTAAAACCCGCTCCGCGCTCCGACTATATTTCGCACGCTCCGCTTCCCGCTCGCTCCGCTTCCCGCTCGCTCCGTGCTCCGTTCCGCTCACATGCTCTGGTGTGTGCGTTTTTATGTGTGTGTGTGTACACACCCGTATGCTGTAGTTGTGTCCTCCCTTGAGTCCGTCTATGACAGCGCTGAGTGTTTGGTTGGGGTGTGTGATGACGTGAAGGCGGTCGATGTTGAAGTCCAGCTCCCCGTTGCGGAACACGGTGACGCGGTAGGTGCTAATGTTCCCGTTGGGCTCCTCGGGCGGAGAGAACATCACCATCACACGTGTCACTTCCCCTGGCAGCACGGTCAGGCTCAGGTCCTTGGGAGGGTCTTTGGGCTCTTCAGGCAAATTTACACCAGATTTTGTTTTAAAACAACATATCTGTGTTTGTGTGTATGTATGTTTGTGTGGTGTGTTTGTGAGTATGTGGTGTAGGTGTGAATGTGAATTAGTGTGTGTGTGTGTGTGTGTGTGTGTGTGTGTGTGTGTGTGTGTGTGTGTGTGTGTGTATGTGTGTGTGTGTCTGTGTGTGTGTTTGTGTGTCAAAAGGTGTGTATGTGTGTGTGGGTCTGCTTGTGTGTATGTGTATGTGTTTGCATGTATGTGTATGAGTATGTGTGGTTTAAGTGTGGATGTGAATTAGTATGTGTGTGTGTGTGTGTGTGTGTGTATGTGTGGCACTGACTTCCTCACTCAAAATGACCTATAGTACTCAACTCAAAGCAATCTGGCCTCAGAGGTGGTCACTCCACTGAAACAGCTGTGTTGTCTCTGACGGAAGCCCTAAGGGAAGTCAGAACTGAAGAACAATCGTCTGTACTCATCCTACTTATCCTACCAATACTCAGCTACTCAGATTCTGGTACAGGCCATAGTCATCTCTCACCTCGATTGTCATTGTAAATGGTGGGGGTTAGGGCTGGGCGATATGGACCTAAACTAATATCACGATATTTCTGGGCTGACTGGCGATATACGATACATATCGATATTTCAAAAACAGGATGAGCAAAGTGTTTTATGTTAAGTTAAGATTGCTCTAAAAGAGCTGTGCAAATGAAAAAGTAAACAGTAACATACGCAGGGGTACAGCTGAGTGATCCGAGAAAGCTCCGGCTGTCTGAACAGTGTGAACACATTAGGATAAGTGGTTTTGATAAAGTGGTATTGTATCATTGAAAATATATCAATATGGCGATATAGTGTCAAATACATATCTTCTTTAAAAATATATCGATATTACGATAATATCGATATATCGCCCAGCCCTAGTGGGGGTGTGCAAAAATATCATAATTGCAATGTATCATGATACTAATTTTCACAATATACCATATCAATTTCTGAAACATTGTTTAAACTTATATTACAGCTCTGTCCTTCAGTAGTTTATTTTCTAAATCCAATACACTTTTTTGACATCAATATGTCCACTGGTTCAATTTGTGTAAGAGAATAAATATTTGTGTTGTAATGGCAGCTACCTACAGATGTTTATTTTTCAGTACCATATTAAAATAAATTGAGTTATTCAGAGTTATGTTAACTTAATTCAGTTTTGATAAGATGTAAGACTATCCAGATCATAAATAGCAACTGATATTTCAGATCTATTTTTATATTTTACATTTTCACTGAACTATGTAGAATATCACAATATATTGCAATATGCCCAGTATTGCGATGTATTGTGATACAATCGTATCGTGACAAATGTATTGTGATATGTATCGAATCGTAAAGAATCATAAAATACCCACCCCTAGTAAATGGTCCAAAACACGGTGGCAATTCTCCTTTGTGGGGAGCTACCAGTTGCTATAAGAGCAGGGTCACTCCTCTCTACCTTCAACAAGCTTTTGAAGAGCCATCTTTCCCGGTAGCAAAATCCCTTCCTAGCAACACCAACCTCTCAACCTACAGTTACAAGCTTTTTTTTTTTGTACACTGTTTGCACCTACTCAGTTACACTCTTGTAGAGCATGTGTGTGTGTGTGCCATGTCTGTGTGT
>CM050208.1:13280000-13282500 GCA_027475355.1 Coilia nasus
CTGCGGCAGGAGCCTGCCCCCCTGGCCCTCCGCACAACCCTGGAGAAGCAGCTGCACCACCAGCCGGTAGCCCAGCAGACGGCCAGGAAGCACCACAGGGGTGCCCCACTGGAGGGTCACAGAGCTGGGCTGCACGTCGGACACACGCAGGCCCTCTGGAGGACCAGGAACTGCAATGGGGGCGGGGGGGAGGTTGTAAGGCTGGAGTTCTGCATTTTGTGTGCATACCTTCATAATTCAATTTATTGATGCTTATAGTGCCATGGCCATGGTCTCAAAACACTTTGGCAGCAATAATTACACTAACAGTAGGGGTAACTTTATTTCATAATCAGTATACCAAATTATAACATAACTTTTGACATAATAACTGCATTGCACCATCTCTAACAAAATATAGTCAAAATAAAATCAGATGTAAAATTGGAGCATTCATATGATGCTCAATATGGCAGTAAAAACAACTACACTCAATATGCAATGAGCCATATGCAATGTTACCAGGCATGCACATGCGAACGCACACATACACGTATACACACACACGCACACACACGTGTCTCTGAATATGTGTAGTCAGTATACCCCACAAATGCACACTAACAGACCCACACACATTCACAGGCACAACACCCCCTCCCACACACACACACACACACACACTTGCACACGTGTCTGTGAATATGTGTAGTCAGTATACCCCACAAATGCACACCAACAGACCCACACACATTCACAGGCACAACACCCCCTCCCACACACACACACACACACACACACGCACACACACACACACATCTCTGAATATGTGTAGTCAGTATACCCCACAAATGCACACCAACAGACCCACACACATTCACAGGCACAACACCCCCTCCCACACACACACACACACACACACACACACACACACACGTGTCTGTGAATATGTGTAGTCAGTATACCTCCTAAATGCACACCAACAGACCCACACACATTCACAGGCACACCCCCCCCCCACACACACACACACACCCCACACACACACACACACGCACACACCTCTCTCTTGGTGTGTGTAGGCAGTGCAGTTGCTCCACTCCCCAGGGCCTGCTGAGTTGACGGCACTCACACTGATGGTGTAGCGCGTGTCTGGCCACAGGCCGCTCACGATGTGTGTGACAGAGTGTGTGTGAGGGTCCGTGACCACCTCCTCTTTTGTGCTCTCTGATTGGACGAGGTAGTGGAGGATCTCACCGTTGGGATTGGCTGGAGGCTGCCACTCCAGCAGCACAGAGTCCCAGCTCACCCCTGAGCAGGAGAGACCCCACACCACATCCGCCACTGGAACACATACACACACATATACCCACACACACACACACACACACACACACATTATTATGACATTATTTATGTCATACATATTATACATTTATGAAAGACTCCACACCACATCTGCCACTCGAAGAAACACACACACACCCACATACCCACACACACACACACATTTTTATGACATTTATGACATTATTTGTGACATTTATGAAAGACTCCACACCACATCTGCCACTGGAAGAAACCCACATACCCCCAACACACACAATTATTTATGACATATTTAAAGATCATACAGGTATGTGTTCTTAACATTTTGTGTGCATTTGTGTGTCTACATGTACTGGTATGTGTTTGTGTGAGGGTGACTGGCTGGCTGGCTGGCTGACTGGCTGGCTGGCTGTTCTCTATTGCCTGTGTGTGTATGTGAATGTTTTGTGTGTGTATGTGTTTGTGTGTATGTGTACATATGTATGTCTGTATGTGTGTGTGTGTGTGTTTGTGTGTGTTTTGTGTGTGTGTGTGTGTGTGTGTGTCAGTGGTGAGTATGACTGGCTGGCTGTACAGGTCCCCATTGCTTGTGTGTGTGTTTGTGTGCGTGCGTACGTGTGTGCGTTACCTGACTCATTAGTGGTGAATATGACTGGCTCGCTGTACAGGTTGCCGGTAACTGTGTGTGTGTGTGTGTCTGTGTGTGTGTGTGTGGGTATGTCTGTGTTACCTGATTCATTAGTGGTGAATATGACTGGCTCGCTGTACAGGTTGCCGGTAACTGTGTGTATGTGTGTGTCTGTGTGTGTGTGTGTGTGTGTGTGTGTGTGTGTGTGTGTGTGTGTGTGTGTTACCTGACTTATTATTGGTGAATATGACTGGCTGACTGTACAGGTCGCCGTTAACTGTGTGTGTGTGTGTGTGTGTGTGTGTGTGTGTGTGTGTGTGTGTGTGTGTGTGTGTGTGTGTGTGTGTGTGTGAGAGAGAGAGAGAGTGTGTGTGTGTTACCTGACTCATTAGTGGTGAATATGACTGGCTCGCTGTACAGGTCACCGTTAACTCTGTGTGTGTGTGTGTGTGTGTGTGTGTGTGTGTGTGTGTGTGTGTGTGTGTGTGTGAAAGAGAGAGTGTGTGTGTGTTACCTCACTCATTAGTGGTGAATATGACCGGCTCGCTGTACAGGTTGCCGGTA
>CM050208.1:13287500-13300000 GCA_027475355.1 Coilia nasus
TAGAACTCCCAGCCTAACTCCCAGGAATACACACACAAACACACACACACACACACACAGACATACACAAACACGCACACACGGGCAGGGATACACACACACATACGTGCACACACGCAAGCGCACATAAGCACACACACAAACATAACATACACACATACATACGCGCACACACACAGAAGCACATAACCACACACACACACACACACAGACGCACAGACATACACACGCACACACGAGCACGGACACACACATAAATACACATGCAAGCAGGCACACACACACGCATGAGCGCACATCAGCACACACACAGGTGCACATAAGCGCACACACACAGTCGCACACAAACACACACACACACACACAGTCACACCCATACACACACAAAAGGACACACGGGCATGACACACTTCAGCCACTGGGAACTGGACTGCATCAGCTCTGGCTTGTTACTCTGAAAGAGAGCCGTCTCCTTTCACAAAGGCGCAGAGAGTGTGTGTGGCATTCCAAGTGTGTGTTTTAGTGTGATTTTTTTCTCACAGATTCAAAACAGGGCGGGAAAAACAGCGCAGACACAGAGCCAATAATCCCTCCTTTGCTGGTCTCCATGGCGACTGACCGTCCTCCAGCGTGGTGATGTTGACTGGCAGGCTGGCCACGCCCCCGTCCCCAGCCGCCGTGCTGGAGGTGAGCCACACGCTGTAGGCCACGCCCCCAGACACCCCCCTCGAGACCACCCACCATGACATGGGCACAGGTACGCGCTAGAGAGAGGGACAGAAAGAGAGAGAGAGAAAGGGAGAGGGAGAGAGGATGAAAGAGAGGGAGAGAGAGAGAGAGATAGCCACATGCTATAGGTCATGCCCCTGACACTACAGACTGGTAAGCCAGCCCTTCGCACTTCATTTCATTTTGTACACAGGGTCTGGCAGTGCTGTATTGAGAAACGATTTCTTCTTGGAGGTGTGGACAGTGGTACAGTACAGTAATATAGTAATGTTGATAGCTGTTCCATGTCAAGATGACGTCCTTAAATAGCTTGTTATGTCCATATTCCATTAACGTTCACAGAGGACTAAGAAAATACTAAATGTTAACCATGAAGAAAGTGATTTTAGAGAACTCTGTGTGTCTGTGTCTGGTGTGTGTGTGTATGTGTCTGTCTGTCTATGCGTTTGTGACTGTGTAAGAGCATCTGCAGGGTGGTGTGTGTGTGTGTGTGTGTGTGTGTGTGTGTATGTGTGTGTGTGTATGTTTGACTGACCTGTGTGTAAAGTGTGTTGTTGTCGCTGTAGTATATTGTATAGTACAATAATATGCCATTGGGTTGGGTGGGCGGCAACCAGTTGACAATGAAGGAGTTGTGAGTGACATCACTGATGCTGACATTCTGTGGAGGGTCAGAGGGCACTGAAAGAGATCAGAGAAACAATACTAATCAATATACAGTGTGTGTGTGTGTGTATGTGTGTGTGTGAGTGAGTGAGTGAGTGTGTGTGTGTGTGTGTGTACCTGCATTAGATGTGGTAAATGTGATGTAGATGAGCATTGCGCCGTCCCCTAGCCTATGTGTGTGTGTGGTGTGTGTCTGTGTGTGTGGTGTGTGTGTGTGTGTGAGAGAGAGTGTGTGTGTGTGTGTGTGAGTGTGTGTGTGTGTGTACCTGCATTAGATGTGGTTAATGTGATGTAGATGAGCACTGCGCCGTCCCCTAGCCTACTGTATGTGTGTGTGTGTGTGTGTGTGTGTGTGTGTGTGTGTCTGTGTGTGTGTGTGTGTGTGTACCTGCATTAGATGTGGTAAATGTGATGTAGATGAGCATTGCGCCGTCCCCTAGCCTATGTGTGTGTGTGTGTGTGTGTGTGTGTACCTGCATTAGATGTGGTAAATGTGATGTAGATGATCATTGCGCCGTCCCCTAGCCTATGTGTGTGTGTGTGTGTGTGTGTGTGTACCTGCATTAGATGTGGTAAATGTGATGTAGATGATCATTGCGCCGTCCCCTAGCCTATGTGTGTGTGTGTGTGTGTGTGTGTGTACCTGCATTAGATGTGGTAAATGTGATGTGGATGGTCATTGCGCCGTCCCCTAGTCTTGTCCAGCTGGACACTGAGGCATTGTACAGGTCATCAGTGTCCACTGTCACCACCACTGATGTCATCGTCACATTCTGAACAAACTCATGACTTAGGTTCCTGTGACACACACACACACACACACACACAAATCTATGTTAGAACCCACTGACAGTTCATTTTGACAGCAAAATGTATAAGCAATAAAGAGGATTGTACTGTACTTTCACTTTTTTCTATACTATAACAGACTTCCTAAAAGCCCATTAATCACGGCCTCGATTGACGTTTTCCTTTTAAAGAAAGGTTCAATATAAACCTAGCAAAGGTTCATAAAATAAACCTCCAGTATTGTTTATGGTAATTTAGTGATCTGTCTTCCACGTCAGTTTTAGACGATATAGAGCAATGATGTTGAATATAGAGCAAAAGCAAGGATATTGAGTATAGTGCTAGACCAGCCTAAACATCCTCAACATCCCTGCACGCCACTGCAGTACTCAACGTTTTTTTCCACCCTCTGTGCCTAATTGAACGTATATTAAGAGCTTATGTATTTATACATCTATGGCTAGATGGCCTTGTGTCTGATATTTTTAGTCTTTAGTATGATAGTCAGAAATGTGGTGCAAAACAACTTTCTGTGAATTATGAAGCAGCACACTGCGCTGTGGCCGGTACTCACCACACGCGCACCTCGTAGTAGAGGATCTCTGAGTTAGCCTCCAGCGGCGGCCTCCAGCTGAGCAGCACCTCGCTGTCCGACAGCCTCTGAGCCCGCAGGAACTGGGGGGGAGAGCTGGGTGCTGCCACACGAAAACACACTGCACATTCAGCCTGTATGCATGTGGCCTGTACAATGCGTCCGGTCAACAGGACATTCAGCCATTATGTAGGCTTTTACACTGCGTCCAGCCAACAGGACATTCAGCCTGTATGCATGTGGCCTATACACTGCGTCCAGTCAACAGGACATTCAGCCATTATGTAGGCTTTTACACTGCGTCCAGCCAACAGGACATTCAGCCATTATGTAGGCCTTTACACTGGGTCCAGTCAACAGGACATTCAGCCATTATGTAGGCCTTTACACTGGGTCCAGTCAACAGGACATTCAGCCATTATGCATGTAGCCTATACACTGGGTCCGGTCAACAGGACATTCAGCCCCCTGTTTCCTCACTGTTCCATCATATTTCACACGGTATCACCCACATACTACTGCACTGACTCTGAATCCCTAAGTACTTAAATCCCTGCTGCCAGGGACTATACTGGACCCCATGCAATGTGACTCTATTGTGCAATTACTTTGGACTCTGTGCTATCTGACTCTGTCATGGACTCCACTTTTGCTGCTAGCATATCCTGCACCTTATTTATTTATCCATAGCTTGATAGTGTTAAATGTACGTATTGTTTTTCATACTGTTGTATAGCCTTACTTGCATATTGAACCTATATTTTAACTCTACCCAGCCATTTTTATCTATTTCAATTCTATTCTTATATACTGTGTCTCCATGCATCTGTTGTTGGCTGCTCCAAATGACATCTCACTATGCTTTGTATAGTGACAATAAAGACTTCTACTTCTATACTTTCAGCTCTAAATGTCCACTCAAATGACTGTCTAATATGAACAGTCCCCCAGTATACAAGGTTAAGGATCAGGTGGTTATGGAACACTAATGGAAACATACAGGGGGATGTGTCCTCCATGAAGCATCTGTGCTGTGATGGCATCAAGGGATTAGATGCCTACAAGTGGCCCGGTATAACCATTGGCTATGTCGTTGATTGACAAAAGTCTGTGTCAGAAACTGGCCTATCATGATCACCTGTGAATGTAAACATGATGGTGCACACACACACATACACACACATACACACACACACACATTGATCTGCTTGTATATTCAACAAGGAAACAAATCCAGTAGATTCCATGGGGACCTGGTAAAATAATATTAAATGGGTGTCCAAAGGCCCAGGAGTTATGATGTATGTCCACAAGCAGCAGCTCCTAGAAGGGGGGGGGGGGCAGGAGAGATTTAGAGCTTCTTGGATGACAGAGGGGTCACCCCCACACTCTCCTGACCTGTGCCTTCCAGTTCTAAGCCAACTGTTGGGAAGAGGTTTAAGTTAAAGTTAAATCATAGAAACACACACACACACACACACACACACACACACACAATGCCTCTCTCTCTCTCTCACACACACACAGACCTCTCTCGCTCTCACACAGTTACACACACACATAGTCCCAGTCACACACTCACCGTCCTCAAGGGTGGTAATGTTGAGGATGTCGCTGGAGTGGTTGCCCGTGCCCATGCGCGTGGCAGCCTGCACGGAGAGTCGGTAGCGTGCGTACTTGCGCAGGTGCGTCAGGAGCAGGTGCGGGGTGTGTGTGCTCAGGTTGAGAGTGTGTGTGGCGTTCCACAGCTCCACGTGGTAGCGCAGGATGAGGCCGTTGGGCTGCAGAGGTGGAGCCCAGGACACGTTCACCTCGCTCGGGCTCAGGCTCTCGTAGGACAGCTCGTACGGAGGGCTACCAGGCACTGCAACAGACAGCCCTCCGTTAGGACCCCTCAGGACCCCACTGCAGCTCAACACAAACTAACACAAACTATAATGCACGTTGTCGCAACCCGATCTGAGTATCTACCCGACATGAGACATGTATGCGCATACAGTACTGTGCAAAAGTCTTAGGCAGGTGTGAAAAAATGCTGTCAAATAGGAATGCCTTCAAAAATGGAAGTGTTTATGTTCATTAATTTATGTTCATCAATTAACAAAATGCAGTGACTGAACAAAAGTTGACAGCATTTTTTCACACCTGCCTAAGACTTTTGCACAGTACTGTATGTGCTTTTTTGAACAAATGCTTTACGGTATTTCCTGATTTATGGCGGTGTATTTACAAGTCACCTCTCCTGTTTCCCCCAGTGAGGCAGCACATCTCCGCCCTCCAAATAAATCTGCAATTTAGAAAAGAATTTGAAGCCATCTACATCATTACAGCTGTCGATCATTTATCTATTGTCTCGAAAATCCTTGCATGCGCATTTCACATCAGGTAGGTACAGATCAGGTTGCGACACACGTCATATAACCCATTCTCTCTTTTTCTCTCTCTCTCTCTCTGTCTCTGTCTCTCTCTGAAACACACACAAACACACTAGAGCAACTCTAGAGCATTGCTGCATACACATCAGCTCAACAGACCAACGCAAAGACAGACACCCACACCCACAGACACAGACACATAAGCACATACTGTACACACACACACACACACAGAGACCTACCATCCTGTCCAGACAGTTCCTGCAATGTTATGTTTGTGTGTGTGCATGTGTGTCTGAGTGTGTGTGTGTGTGTGTGTGTGTGTGTGTGTGTGTGTGTGTGTGTGTGTGTGTGTGTGTCTTTCTTTGTGTCTGAGTCTATGTGTGTGTTTATGTGTGTGTATGTGTTTGTACGTGTGTGTGACCTACCGTCCTCCCCTGACAGTATCTCCAGGGTCTCGGACACCTGGTCTCCGTGGCCGAGGAGTGTGTATGCACGCACAGTGATGTTGTAGAGTGTGTATGGCCGCAGCTGGCGCAGGGTGACCCCCAGAGCTGAGGTGTTGAGAGTGTGCGTGTAGGAGCCGTTGCCGTAGGTGACCTCGTACTCGCGGATGATGCCGTTGGGCTTCTCGGGCACTTGCCAGGAGATGGTTGCCGTGGATGCTGTTGTCTCCACGAGCATCAGGTCACGAGGAGGGGAGTCTGGCTCTGGACGGGAGTATGGTCAGAGGTGAGAGTGTGTATGTGTGTTTGTGTGTGTGTGTGTGTTTGTGTTTGTGTGTGTGTGTGTATGTGTGTGTGTGTGTATGCGTGTGTGTGTGTGTGTGTGTGTATGTGTGTCTGTCTTTGTGTGTTTGTGTGTGTGTGTGTGTGTGTGTGTGCATAGGTACCAACTTCAGGTCAACATTAGGGGTGACATGTTCCTGCACCAAAACCGCAGAGGTTAATTTATGTAGCTTGTATCTAAATGTAGCTTTACTACTTATAAATACTGCTATTTTTTTGTCATTTATTCATACTTATGCGTTTTTGCATTCATGTCCCCATTTTAATGCTACATTAAAATGCATGTGGGAAAAGTTGTGGAACACAGCAGTTTGCTTAGCTTGCAGTTTGTTGTTATTGCAAAAGAATATTTTGGTTGAGTGTCAGTTTCTCACTGACAACACCAATTCAACTGAGCCATTTAGAACTTCATTATTATTTTTTTAACCCAAATTTTAATTTTAGGGGGCATAAAAAACAATGCCCCCCTCCCCAAAGATGGCGCCAGTTTGCGTGTATGTGTGCGTATATGTGTGTGTGCTTGTGTAAGTGTGTGTGCGTGTGTGTGTGTCTGTGCATCTGTGTGTGTGTGTGTGTGTGTGTGTGTGTGTGAGTATGCATCTGTGTATGTGTGTGTGTGTGTGTGTGTGTATGTGTGTGTGAGTGTGTCTATGTGTGTGTGATCTATACATACCGTCCTCGAGTGTTATTACATAGATGACGTCTTCTTCAGACACAGGGCTCTCTCCCACCATGGTAGAGGCGGCCACACGCAACTTATAGCTGCTGTACTTCTCCATATCTAGAAACACAAACACACTGATCAATAGTGATGCGTGGGGTGACCCATGACCCGCGGATATCCGTGAGTTTACCCGTGACTTGGGTGGATTTGGGTAGTAGTGTTTTTAAATATTGCGGGTGTGGGTGGGGCGGGTCAAAATATTCAAAACACACATTTCTCACTCTCACTCAGGAACTCTCAGAGATAGCCTACTAGCTGCAATAGATTAATACATTTTCCATTATAGACTTTCTATATCGCATAGGCCTACAACATGCTATGACCATTAATGCCATTCCTCCAGGCTTTACGTTTCTGCCACCAGCGCATTAAGCAAGCGCACGTTCAGTTCAGAAGTCGCGTGCTGGACGGGTGTTGAAATAGACTAAACCCTGGCACAGTGGATTTCATCCGCTTTCTCCACAGTGCTTTCAAACAGCTGTCATAAATGCAGTCAGCTTATATTTTTCGTTTTTTCAAAAACAAGCTACCAGTTTGAGGTAGGCTATCATGATTAGTATATGCTCTGCTCTACTTTACTCTATTTTAGACAACATTAGATTCATTCAAATCTGATCGAGTTCTCAGATCTGATGTTACATCAGATGTTACATGACCTTGTGTTTGTCTGTGTGTGTGTGCGCCTGTGTGTAGGAGAGACAGATGTGTGTGTGCAGGCTGAGGGTGTAGACGGTGTTGTGTGTGTGTGTGTATGTGTGTGTGTGCATGTGCGTTACCTGTAATAAGGATATTAGTGTTGTCTGTAGTGTATGTGTGGGCCTGCTGTGTGTGCAGGTGTAGACCACAGGTGTCAAACTCAAGGCCAGCGGGCCAAATGTGGCCCGCCACGTCATTTTTTGCGGCCCGCGAGAGCTTAAATTTTAAGCCTTAAAAGGTCTGATTTTCTTATAATAACTTAAAAAGGTGCATTGACCATGTTAATGTCATAACTTGTTTGTCCTTTGTAACTGTGCACCACGCTACTGTGCTAACAAACACCACGCAGACACACGTTTTTAAACACAGCCCTTTTATTTTTTATTTTTTTTACTACGGAACGTGAGCATGCATCTGGCAGTCACGGGAGTACAGCATCTGCAACACACAAAAACGAACTTTCATCAATAACTTGCTTTACTTCAGGAGTTGCCAACTAAAGATAAAGGACTATGGACATGGCAAACATTTTACTGGCAAACAATAGATAGCTAGAAAACTGGTAAGCTAATTACAAACGAGTACAGCTTACCTTGTAGTTGCAGGTTGACTTCCTGATGTCGACTGAAAGCCCCGACGGGATCTCTCAAGGCACAATTATAGTTTGGAGAGCTCACGTCAGAGGTATGCATGTTGCACCAGTGTGTGGGGAAGAGGGGTGTTTATATATTTTATGGTGTTTATTAAGTGTGTGGTGTACTGGTGTATTTTAAAGTATTTATTATTTAGTATTCAGTATTATGTCTATTTTTGTACAGGTTCTTAGCATTTTAAACATTGCCAAATGGCAGTCAGTTGGTTTTGAGGTGAGCTACTGTGAACACCTGACTACAACCAGGGAGAGAAATGTGCAGGAAATATTTTTGTTCTTGCTTTATATTACTGAATTTACTTTGTCCTTACTTTGCATTTTAAATAGTTTAATTTCTGATTGATTATTTTGTTTGGAGTTTCTTTTTTCTTTTGTTTTTCTCTGGACACTTTTCCTGCTTGGGAGGGAAAATAAAACCCAGTTCGACCATCATGCATCGACTTGCTGTCCTGCCTTTCAGGCTGTAAGGCTAGCCTGACTACATCCTTATTCACTTGGATAATTTGATCTTTGATTGATGAAGTAATGTGGGTTTCACAACCTGACAAATTAAAAGGACTTATGTTATAACAGAGCAACAAGCATTTTGTTTACATCTATGCAAATATATATGAAATATTTGTAGTAAAAAAGTAAAAAATTATTATGTAACATTATTTAACATTAAGGATTAGTTGCATTTATTTTACATTACATTTAGTTACTTTCCACTGCATTTATACTGTCTTACAGTTTTATTTGGCCCTTTGAGGGCAGTCATTATGCTGATGTGGCCCTCGGTGAAAATGAGTTTGACACCCCTGGTGTAGACGGTGTTGTGTGTGTGTGTGTGTGTGTGTATAGACGGTGTAGTGTGTGTGTGCGTTACCTGTAATAAGGATGCTGGTGTTGTATATGATGTATGTGTGGGCCTGCTGTGTGTGGAGGTTGAGTGTGTAGACGGTGTAGTGTGTGATCTGTCCGTTGGGGCTGAGGGGCGGCGCCCATGACACCATGATGGAGGTGGAGCTGATGTTCTGATAGGTCACTTCCTGCACAGAGCTGGGCACTGTGGAGAAAGGAGATGGGCGGAGTCAACATCATAACACACCAATAATAATATATAAAATAATAATAATATAATAATAAATACTAAGTAATATAATAATATATCAAATAGTAGGGTAACAGTTTATTTTATGGTTCTTTTTTTAGTGTATCAACATGTAACAACAGGTAATATTATGTGTTTACACTGTACGTACCTAACATTAATCCTAACCCTAAGGTGCAGCGTAGGTACCTCATATTACTTATTGTTAGACACTTTGTTACACCGTACCTAATTGATATAACAGGGACAGTAAAATTAAGCATTACCAAATATAGACATCTTGCACATCTTGTACATACTGAGTGAATGTGTGTGCAGGTGTGTGTCAGTGTGTGTTCAGATGTGTATCTACAGTACAGGCCAAAGGTTTGGACACACCTTCTCATTTAATGCGTTTTCTTTATTTTCATGACTAGAATATAAGACATGTTTTAAGTTATTTCACACTTTTTTATTACGTACATAATCACCTCCAAGGAGGTTATGTTTTTGCTGGCGTTGGTTTGTTTGTTTGTTTGTTTGTCTGTACATTAGTTTGTTTGTTTGTTTGCTTTTTTGTTTGTTAATAGCGTAACTCAAAACGTTCTGGATGGATTTCGACGAAATTTTCAGGATGGATCAGAAGTTGGCTAACTTACAACTGATTAGTTTTTGGTGATCCGGATCACCATCGAGATTAAGGATTTTTTTTAAAGGATTCTTCACCATTGCGAGATAGGGCCAATTTGGACATTTTTGCTCATAACTCTACAAATAATGCTCAGAATGCTTGTTTACCCATGAAACGTTCATTCACACTTTTGGCCTGTACTGTATATCCTGTTCCCCAGTGTTCCTTGTAAGCATGTGTGTATATGTGTGTGATTGTGTGTCCGTGTGTCTATCTATGACTGTGTGAGTGTTTGTCCTGTTCTCTGGTCATCTCTGTAACGTGTGTCTTGGGCCCTTCTCCTACAGGTGTGTATGTATGTGTGTGTGTGTGTATGTGTATATCTATGACGGTTTGTGTGTGTGTGTGTGTGTGTGTGTGTGTGTGTGAGTGTGTGTCTAACCTGTTCTCTGGTCGTCTCTGTAACGTGTGTCTTGGGCCCTTCTCCCACAGGTGTGTGTGTGTGTGTGTGTGTGTGTGTGTGTGTGTGTGTGTAATTGTGTGTGTGAGTGTGTGTCTACCCTGTTCTCTGGTCCTCTCTGTGACGCGTGTCTCCGGCCCCTGTCCCACAGGTGTGTATGCGGACACACTGAAGGAGTACTCAGTGAAGGGCCGCAGGTTCCCCACCAGATACAGCATCTCATCAGACAGGTCCACGATCTCCTGACTGGCCGGCAGCACTGTCAATCACACACAACATCCAATCAACTCAGAGAGTAGGCAATACTTACCCTTTATGCAAACATAGCAGGCAGCGTGATTGTTGCCTTTAATTGTAAGTCTCTTTGGATAAAAGTATCAGCTTAGTGTAATGTATCGTAAAAGTGACTTAGATTGTGTTGGTTGCACATAATCTGGACAACTTCAAGGTGTGAGCTTTCAGATGGTTTGTCACCATTTTTCCCCACAAGTCAGTCTCAGAAGTTACTTCACTGTAAATTGTTCTGTATAATAGTATCTGCTTAAAGAAAATGTAATTTAACAAAAAGCAATGTTATATTTACTAATTTAAATCTGACACTGGGCAAAATAGGGACAAGGTTAAACAGCGATAGCATTGGTGTCCAATAACTGGTCAGGCCAGATTTCATTCATAACACTGCAAGTGAAATGCTAGCCAGAGGTAGCTGAAGACACTCTATGAGCCTGTCATGATAGCTAAGCTAGTGAGAGCTGGGCAAAAAAAATGGTCTATCAACCTGCTGGAATAAATATGGGCTTAAGAGGAGCTTGGTGTAATGGCTAAGCTAGTGAGATGTGGGCTAATGGCAAGCCTGGCGTGATAGCTAAGCTAGTGAGATCTGGGCTAAAGACAAGTCTAGCGTGATAGCTAAGCTAGTTAGAGCTGGGCAAAAAAATGTCCATCAACCTGCTGGAAAGAATGCGTGCTAAAGGCGAGTCTAGCGTGATAGCTAAGCTAGTGAGATGTGGGCTAAAGATGAGCCTGCCGTGATAGCTAAGCTAGTGAGATGTGGGCTAAAGGCAACCCTGGTATAATAGCTAATCAGTGAGATCTGGTCTAAAGATGAGCCTGTTATGATAGCTAAGCTAGTGAGATCTGCGCTAAAGATGTATCTAGCGTGATACCTAAGCTAGCGAGATGTGGGCTAAAGGCGAGCCTGGCGTGATAGCTAAGCTAGTGAGATCTGGGTTAAAGGCGAGTCTACCGTGATAGCTAAGCTAGCGAGATGTGGGCTAAAGGCGAGCCTGGTATGGTAGCTAAGCTACTGAGATCTGGGCTAAAGACCAGTCTAGCGTGATACGTAAGCTAGTGAGATGTGTGCTAAAGGTGAGCCTGGTATAACAGCTAATCAGTGAGATCTGGTCTAAAGATGAGCCTAACGTGATAGCTAAGCTATTCAGATGTGGGCTGAAGACGCCTTTCTACCTTCTATGCCCCCCGTCGTTACTGCGCGTACGGCAGCTCGGGTCTGCAGGGTGTGATCTGAAGCAGTGGCATCGGGGACGAGGGGCTGCTCATCAGTGCCCAAGGTCAAGGGTGGGAGGTCAGAGGGTATCGCCATGGTTATGGCGTCAGTGTCATCGTGATCTGTGCCATCAGTGCTGTTGTCGGGGGTGTGCGGAGGGGCAGCAGTGGTGAGTGTCAGTGCAGGCGTGAGGGTGGGGTCAGCGGCAGGGTCGCTGACCCCTGTGACCTCTGCTGGTGCGTCTGTGAGCTGGTCTGTGTTGGTCAGTCCAGTGAGGCCCCGGGCAGCCGTGTGGAGGTGAGTGGGCGATGCAGAGAGCGTGAACATTGACATTGTGGCGGCCGTGGTGAAGTCATCTGACCTCCTATAGCGAGGTCGTGGTGACATACCCTCTTCATCATCAGTCCAGTTGCTCCCCTAAAACAAAAAAACAGGCACAGTAAAGGAAAGGTTTACTGTGTGTGTGTGTGTAATTATCTGATTAGTGCTGTTCATATCCTGCTCCAAGTGTGTATGTGTGTGTGTGGGTGTATGTGTGTGTGTGCGTGTGTTTGTGTTTGCGTGTGTGTATCTGCGTGTGTGTGACCTACCTCTGTGTGTATGTTGTTGTGTATGTGTGTGTGTGTGTGTGTTGGGTATGTACCTGTAAGCCATGCAGTGTGATGTCCTGCACAGTGAGGTTGTTGAAGAGCACACGTATGCGGTAGCGTGTGATTGGTCCGTTTGGTTGAGCAGGCGTTCTCCAGGACAAACGCACCGATGTGGAGTCCACAGCTTCAGCACTCAGTTCGGAGACAGTACTCGGAGCTACACACACAC
>CM050208.1:13305000-13315000 GCA_027475355.1 Coilia nasus
CATGTTTGGCCTTTACCGCGAACTTGGTGATGAGGCCGTTGATGCGCATGGGCAGGAACCAGGTCACCATCACGTAGGTGTGGTTCTCTGGGACCGCCGTCAGGTTAGTCACCAGACCAGGGGCTAAAATAGACAACACACACACACACACACACACACATATGATCGCACATAGACAAACATACACATATAAATGACATACATATACAAAGATATGAACACATATTGTACACGCACACATACACACAAATACACACACACACTCTCCTGTGACTAACTTGATAGAGCATAAGCACATACTTTAATGACATGATTCTTCAAACACACACACACATGTGTGTCCTGTGGCTAGGCTGATAAAGCCTAATCACACACTGTGAGCATGATAGTTCACACACACATACACATGTTCTGGGGCTAGCTTGAGGGAGAGCAGTAACCCTACGCCTACCCAGCCTGAGATGTGAATCATTAAATGTCGACTTTCGGTTCATGTCATCTGATCACAGAATACCACAAGACACCAAAAAATATCTCTCTTTTCTGTCTCTCTCTCTGACACACAAACACTCACAGCCACACACACATGCACACACATGCATGCCCACACACACACACAGTGTCTGGAGGCAGGATACTCACGGGCCTCAGATGTCTTGATGAAGAGGGATTTACTGAAGGACCTGACCCCGTCTCTGTTCTCTGAGCCCACCTGCAGAGCCAAAAAATACAACACCTGTGACAGTCTTCAGCTAAATACACATATGTGACAGTTTTCAGCTACATACACATATGTGACAGTCTTGAGCTACATTTCTCCGTGAGAATAGAAAACAGTTCATCGTCCTCGGCCCCTATTACATGTGGAATTCCACAAGGCTCCATCCTGGGACCTCTTTTATTCTCCTTGTACATGCTTCCTGATGGGTCAGTTTTTAAGAAACACAATATTTCCTACCACTGCTAAGTAGATGATACCCAGTTTTAACATAGTTGTGGTGTTTTATTTACATACCTTTGGGCAACACATGTTTTTTAAATGTGCTGTAAAAATAAAATTACTTGACTTGATTTCCAAACCTCTAGTTGTTGTAGTGTTTAATGGTTACGCTGGCCCTTGTCATTCATTTGTTATTTCCGTTTTTCATCGTAGCAAAGTTGGAGCAAGTACATTTTGCATTTTATATGTGGAAATGCTGCCAAGATAAGCTTCACAGTTTGTAAGTACATAGATAGACAGAAAGATAGATAGCTAGAGAGAGAGAGAGAGAGAGACAGAAAGAGAGGGAGCTTTGTAGGAGGAGGTCAACAGTAAACAAGGTGAATAAATACTACTGTGAAGGCTAACACTGAGTAGAGAAATACTACTGAGAAGGCTAACGCTAGGTAGATACATACTACTGAGAAGGGTTCCTACTAGAATTCATAGATGTCTCCAGCTCATCAATAATCCACCTGGGATCCATTATTAAACACCGGCAGTCTCTGTGTCACTGGCAACTTTCCCATACACAGCTCACACACACACACAGCATACACTCCCGCATCCTTTGTGCTCATAGTATCTATATTTGTGTGTCATGTGTGTGTCCGTGTGTGTGTGTGTCCGTGTGTGTGTGTGTGTGTGTGTGTGTGTGTGTGTGTGTGTGTGTGTGTGTGTGTGCGTGCGTGCGTGTGTGTGTGAGGATGCATGTGTATGTAATACTAGAACAACAGAATCCGTAGCGCATGTTATGAATGACAGGCCTGCAGTCAAGGGCTTGTACATGGCCCATCATGATTGCATTATAATGAGTACAGTGGTCCCTCATTATTTGCAGGAGTTACGTTCTAAAAATAACCCGCGATAGGCGAAATCGCGAAGTAGTCAGCTTAATTTTTTATAATTATAATACTGTAGATGTTTTAAGGATGTAAAACCCCTCACTACACACTTTATACACTTTTCTCAGACCGGCATTGACATTTTCTCACATTTCTCTCTCTTCTACTCTCAAAGTTCAAAATTGCAAACATACAGCACTTCAGAGGTACACAGCTACCGATGGAAGATTTATGTAAATTTTACGAGCTGAGCACATTCTGTACTGTTTGATGACAAGGTTCTGCAGTCCCTTAGCCAATCAGGGCGCAAAAAAAAAAAAGCATGCACTAAAAAATACGTGAAATAGCGAGGCCGTGAAAGGTGAACCGCTTTATAGTGAGGGACCACTGTATACCGAGTAACATGCTGTTTCACGCAATACGCCTGATAGCGTTATTGTAAATTATTAATCTGTCATTTACTGTGTGATAAATCTATCATTGTCTGTTGTTCCTTTGATGCCTTAATGGGCTTAAGTTTAATGGACAAACGTACAAAATGCCATGTGTATGTGTGACTGTGTATTTTGTGTGTGTGTGTGTGTGTGTGTGTGTGTGTATGTGTGTGTGTGTGTGTGTGTGTGTGTGTGTGTGTGTATGTGTGTGTGTGTGTGTGTGTGTGTTGTACCTTAATATTATAGGTAGCTCCAGGTGTGAGGGTGTTCAGCAGGTATTCTGGGATGTCCAAACTCCTAGTGATCTCACTGAAGGAGGGGTCAGGATGAGGACACACCTCTTTGTACTGGAGGACAAATGATTGGATGGAGTCATCAGGTGGGCTCTTCCATGATAGGAGGATTCCATTGGACCCCACCCTTTCCCCCTCCAGATCAGTTGGAGCAGCTGGTGCTAAACAGTAAACACACAAACATGTACACACACACACACACACACACACACACACACACACACACATATATATGTGTACACAGAAATACACACACACATACACATTCACACAGACACGTGCACACAAAGATACATATTAACAGATAAACAACTATGAATTACATATATATGTGGCAAGATATGATTGCCTGATACAGATGAAATGGGATCGTTAGTCTGTCACAAAACATGCATGCACACAGAAACACACTACACACACACTTAAACCTACACACACTGTCTGTCTCAAATCAAGTACTTGGGCCCTTACACTTCCCATTTTTAGTGCATAAGAGCGCTCACACTGACAATCACAGCGATATGAAGTACCTGGAACACAGGACACCACCTTGGCTATGCCATGGAAATGGAGGGACCACCAAAGAGTTAGCTAACTCACAGGAACAGAGCACAGCACCATACAAATGTGACTTACCACATTAGACATCCATACACAGCGCATACAGTGCCCTGTACTAAAGTGTAGTGTTGGCAGTGCCTGATTTGAGACAGCAAGTGTCTTGTATACAACCAGATATGACAGGCAGAATCACTTCACTAGCTTGGCAGCAAGTGGCTTGTATACAACCAGACATGACAGGCAGAATTACTTCACTAGCTTGGCAGGAATGCCATGATGTATACCATTCGCTGCTTCATCAGGTGTGTCTGTGTGTGTAATGAGCCTGTATGTGTGTGTAATGTGTGATCTGTGTGTCCAGTATAGGTTACTTGGCTGCTCTATTTTAACCTCCTGATCCACAGACCCACATTTCAGCTGTCACACCTGGACAACACTAGGCACCATCTGCCCTCTTTACTCTAAACGCTAAAGCTCTGTACTGCTAACTTTATAGGCTAGACAACATGTGGCTATGACCCTAGCTACAAACTTTACCGTTTTTGTGTTTATGTACAAGAAAACATGCATCTATGGTTTTACTTAAGAACAGTAGGCCTACAACTTTCACTTTCTATATACTACACAACACGCCTGCACAGCTGTAGATGATTGCCATTTTTATCTTTATACGCTAGGAAGCATACTTCTATGGAACATTATTATTTTTCCCTCTGAAAACTTGCTCCAAAAGTTTTCCTTTACTCTATATTGCAGGCAACTGGTCTCTTGTCCCAGGCCCAGGGAAAGGCAGGGCCTAGAACTGGTTCCTCCTTACAATATGGAATATGGAGGGGGGGGATTATGCTGTCTGGGCCCAGCCAAGGCTGTCAGCTGGCCTGGCAGGCAACATGCATCTTTGGTTCTATCTAAAGAAAATGACAGTTATTTCCTTTTTATGCTAGAGTAGACAAGTTGCGTGTTTGATTCTAGGTAAGAATGTTAACTTTCTTCATCTGTATACACCAGACAACATGCTCCCACACATCTAGCTAAACATGTTACCATTTCCCTACTTTATGTACTAAACAACAATGCTATCATGCTACCATGACTTTAGTCAATCACGTTACCAGTTTTCCTCTTTATTAGCATCGGCAAATATCAACTATTTCAGCAAAAAGTACAGACCAGTTATTCAGTAGAGAGTGATCATGTGTCTGCCTTTCTTTGAAAGAGGGCTGTATGATTACAAGAATCATGAAAGCTTTCTCAGGTCATCAATCTCGCTGTCGGGACTCGGGGGAGTAATGGAACAAACCATTGTGGAGAGAAAATAACTAGAGGGGGGGTTGGAGGATGGCACTTTGAGTGACACAGTGACCTTTCCTGCTGTCACATGCCAGAGCTTAGCCTGGCCTTTCAGCTCACAGATAACCTGATATCGCTTTATTGTGAGCCAATCGCACAACTCACCGATGAATTATGCAACACGACACTGCGGGCATTAACTGCGCCATAACCCCCACATAGAGGAAAGCTGATCAGCGCCTCATCAGGTCATTGTTCTGAAATTTGGATATAATGGGCCACCCCCAGACACTGCAGAGAAGCCAAGACACACGACAGGCAGTTTTACACTGACACCCAATGACGGACACACACACACAACAGAATAATAACGGCCAATGAAACATAGGACCTTATGATGGACCACACGGCCACCAGAGTTGTATGCGAAGTCCTAATAATGTTGAACTGGAGTGACTTATAGCCCAGCGTTAACTTACAGTGTGTGTACAGTTGTGGTTTGTAGTGAGTTTCTACAGTTACCGGCACGGAAAAGCAGGACTCTTCTGAGGAAAACTCATACACTACTCATACACACTGTATCGCTCTGTAAGAATACAGGTTGCCATACGCCATGTTAAATCTACACACAACTCTCCATGAAGGCACGCACACACATAAACTCACACACACACTTGCGCACACACACACACGGAGGTGTACCAGAGGAGTTGGTGGTGATGAGCCGACTGACTGGGGCGCTGTGGGCGGAGGGGGAGACTGCATTCAGGGTCACTGTGTATGACGTGCTAGGACTCAGACTGGCAACATCCGCCTAAAAACACACACACACACAAACACACACACAAACACACACACAAACACACACACACCCCCAAACACAGATATATTCATTAATTTGTAAGCACACATTCACACACTAACACAGTGGAGAACAGCAGTTAGTATGCAGACTAAAGCAGACTGCCACAAAAAAACACAGACCAAACAATAAACCACAAACACAGATACACACTCACAGCAGACCCATGTGAAAGCAAGTCATTTTACAAAACAACAAAACCAAATTACAAACAAATGTAAATGTAAGAACATCCCAGGCCCTGATTAATATGCCTTAACTGCAAGCCAGCATGTACAGCAAGTCATCTCAAAAATGTAATGCATTTCGTGTGGGAAGTGATATTACCAGTGGTGTGGCTATGTTGGTTAGTGTGTGTGTCAGAGAGATAGTGTGTGTGTGTGTGTGTGTGAGAGAGAGAGAGAGAGAGAGAGAGAGAGAGAGAGAGAGAGAGAGAGGCACGTGTGGGAAGAGGCATTAGCAGTGGTGTGGCTATGTGTGTTAGTGTGTGTGTCAGAGAGATAGTGTGTGTGTGAGAGAGAGAGAGAGAGATAGATAGATAGATAGAGAGAGAGAGAGAGACAGAGAGAGAGAGACAGAGAGAGAGAGAGGGCAAGGCAGAGAGAGAGGCAGAGAGAGAGATAGAGGGAGAGAGGGCAAGGCAGAGAGAGAGAGAGAGAGACAGAGAGAGAGAGGGAGGGAGAGAGGGAGAGAGAGAGACAGGGCAAGGCAGAGAGAGAGAGAGAGAGAGAAAGGGAGGGAGAGAGAGAGGCACGTGTGGGAAGGCACATTACCAGTGGTGTGACTATGTGTGTTAGTGTGTGTGTCAGAGACATAGTGTGTGTGTGTGTGTGTGTGTGTGTGTGAGAGAGAGAGAGAGAGAGAGAGCGAGAGAGAGAGAGAGAGAGAGAGAGAGAGGGCAAGGCAGAGAGAGAGAGAGAGAGAGAGAGAGAGAGAGAGAGAGAGAGAGAGAGAGAGAGGGAGAGAGAGGCACGTGTGGGAAGAGATATTAGCAGTGGTGTAAACTGACAGTCATTAGTCTGAGTCCACAGGAGATAAACACACTCCAAATGACCCGGCAGCACAAACATGTCCCTTACAGGCTGAAACAGGAGATATAAGCAGCATGATGACACTACAGAGCCGTAAACATACTGTATGTTTAAAACTTAGTTATAATGAATGTCAAAGCAGAATGGCCTTGAGGAGACTGAAGTGTCTCTTAATGCCTCTGGGATTTCCTTGGTAGAGCTGTAATCGGGCCTTAAAAGTTCCCGACAAGGCCCGGGCCCGATAGAATTCAGCCCGAGCTCGACCCGGACATGAAGCTGGACAGTTTTTCTAAAGCCAGAACTCGTTTGTAGCTCAACATATTCAAATATGCGCATGCATACAGATCTTTTGTCTTTCGTCAACAATGAGACATTTCTACATTTTAAAATAATTTATTATGACAAACGTGAAAAGTTGAAACAACATGTAAGTTGGAACAAATAAATAACATAATTGCCAGAAGCTAGCCTCCTTTTCACCTTCGTAGCGTCCATTTTCGCATCTGTCTCGAGCTCATCGAAACTAATCACCTGACCTTTCAGTCACCGCGCACTTGACCCGCATGCCCGAACCCGGCCCGAGCCCGTGTGAAATGATAGAAACTAACAGTGTCGGGCTCGGTCAAAGATCTTTAGCTGTATTCCTTGGGCCTGTAATACCAGTCTAAGGTCCCTGATTAATCCCTGGGTCTGATCACAAAATTCTCACTGACTTCACTGTCAACAAGCAATGAACCCACCAGAAAGTTCTAGAGCAGGCAGGGTTGGTACCAGCTCTCTGTCTCACATGCATGCCCCAGGGCAGTGCCAAATTCAGACTGTAACTCTCCTTCCTGTTACCAGCTGCTTCTACACACACACACATGGGCTCACACACACACAAGCACAGACACAGACTCAAAGACACACACACACACTTCTGCTACATCCATTTAAGAATTCAAAGACGGATTTAAAATTCAATTTCGGCTGAGTCGATTTCAGTTCACTTCTGAATTGTGTATAGCCCTGGAGCCCACACTTGGAGCTCCAAGATAACTCACTTCCTCATAACTGACTTCCTGCTGTATTTAAAGCCATTTCAAAGACGAAAGATGCGAAAGAAATATATAACAGATCTCCCAAAGTATTGTTCAAATGTCAGAGACAATTAGCACTAAGACCTAAAGAGCTAATACTATCTATCATGCAAGAAGCAACGGCACACTGAACTCAATACAGCTGACAGGGAAATAAAGACGGTCTGGCTCAGCTTCCAGCAGAGAACCCAACATGATGGTTACCGAGAAGACAGCGAAGATCAGAGCTCAGGTGAGTCTCTAGTCAGGCACAGCTAAAGGTACAGGGGTGCGTTTCCCAAAAGCATAGTTGCTAATGAGTTAGCAACTTAGTTGGTTGGCAATGGGAAATTGCATTGCAACTGACAAAGTAGCTAACTTAGTTAGCAACTATGGTTTTGGGAAACGCACCCCAGGTAAAGGAGAGGCATCTTACCTGAGCACCGCGGAGCCCCCAGCATAGTGCTAGGAGCAGGAGACACATGGACATGCTTTCCACAGACCAGAGACGAACGGACGGATGGATGGATGGATGGATAGATAGGGAGGAGGTAAATAAAGTTGTGAATGTATGGAAATGTGTGTGAGAGAATGAGTGTGTGTGTGTGTGTGTGTTCAGCGCGGGAGGAAGGGGCAGGAGTGAGCCTCGGGCTGTGTCAGGGATCCGAGGGCCTCATTAAAAGTTAACGTCACTCTCAAAGGATGGTTGTCTAGTAACCACTACACACACACACACACATACACACACACACAAGCACACACACTCACATACTGATACAGATACCCCATCACCTGACACCTGGCAGTCTTGGACAAGGAAAGAGAGAAAGAGACTGAGAAACAGCAAGAGGAGTGGAGGGAGAGAGAGGGAGAGAGAGAGAGAGAGAAAGAGAGAGGATATATAAGGATAAGGATATTTTAGACAGTGATAGAAAGATAGAGAGCGAGAGAGAGAGAGAGTCTTCCATCACTGAAGTTCTCATAAGGAAAAACACTAAATAATCAGTGGAAACTACTTGCGTGCGCTTACACGCATTCATGTGTGTGTGTGGGAGATGTACATTTGTGCGTGTGCATGTGTAAGACGTACCTTTGTGTGAGTATGCATGTGTGTGTGTGAGCGCGCGCGAGTGTGTGTGTGAGGTACCTGTGTGTGTGTGATGTTGATGGTGCCATGGTCCGGTGACAGCTTCAGCAGGTATTTCTCCACACAGCCCTCTGCCTCATCCCAGTGTAGAGTAAAGCCATGCTCTGACACACTGCTCACATACACACCCTTAGGCCTGGCTGGTTCTAACACACACACACACACACACACACACACACACACACACACACACACAAAGAGCTCATACTATCAAAAGTGGTTTGGGGCCATTATCTGATTTAAAGTGTGTGTGTGTGCACGTGTGTTTATGTATGTGTGTGTGTGTGCGTGCATGCGCACGTGTGTATGTGTAATTGTGTACCTGTGTGTGTATCTGTATGTACCTGTGGGTGTGTGCACATCTGTGTGTGTGTGTGTGTGTGTGTGTACCTGTGCGTGTGTACCCGTGTGTGTGTACCTGTGTGTATGGGCAGGGTGGTGGCGTGGCCCATGAGGTGTCCTCTAACCCTCTGCAGGGTGACGTTGTAGAGGCAGCCGTCCCTCAGCCCCCCCACGGTGACCTCCTGACCCCCCCGGCCCACACGCAGCTCCCAGAAGGCCGAGCGGTTGCTCAGTGCCACCCTGAGGAAGTCAAACTCGCCTGCCGCCAGTTGCCATGACAACCTCACTGATGTGGAGTTGACTGGTGAGACAGAGAGGGAGCAAACTCCAGCTGGACCTTACACACACACACACACACACACACACACACACCTTTTAATGCATATATGACCCAAATGCAAATATGACCACACGAAACCACAACCACAAACGCATAAATGTGTGTGTGTATGTTTGTGTGTCTTACGTGTACTGAAGTGTGTTGAGTACGTGTCACTCATGTCCTGTCCCAGAATGGTCCTGATGCTTAACTTATAGTCACTTCCTGGCAACAGGTCGCTCAGACTGATGCTGTTGCCATGGATACGCATATCACGAGCAGTCACCGAATCGGACATCAGTGCGTACTGGACCTGCGGACACAAGCATTTTATTTAGGATAACCACACAGCCCCCTACAGCATTATGAGCTACAGAGTGTGTACAAATAGTGCTTACAAAAATATTATTATAATATACTGTTTTACTGTATGCATGTAGTTAGGGCATTTGGGATTTGGGGACAATGTTAGCTGATGAAATGAAAAAGCTGTTTCATACCACTGAGTGCCACAAGTACGTATGTCACAGGGTCTCTCACACACATACGGACCTTACTACAGTCTACACCCAGAGATACACAAGAACCAGTCAAGCATTTTTTATGTTGACAAACGACAGTCTACTCAACCCAGGGAACGTACACTCTCTCTCCCTCTCTCTCTCTCTCACAAACACACACACACATAGTGTAGAGTGTAGAATGCAGAGTGATCAGTGTAACTTGATGCATTTTTAAAGGGCCAGTAATTTGAGCTTGCGGAGCGGTGAAGTGTTGCTAGGCAACATCCCAGGTAGAGCAGCACGTATGAAAGTTTAAACAGCTCAGTCGCCTCTCAT
>CM050208.1:13320000-13495000 GCA_027475355.1 Coilia nasus
TGTGTGTGTGGTCTTACTCAGGGTGTGCCGAACCCTCTTCTCCTCACTCCTGGCCCTGTGCCTCACTAAGGCCACACCCACTTCATAAGTCTCCCCTGCTGTGAGCATGCTCAGTGTGGAGCACAGGGAGCCGTTTTCCCAGAGTTCCCTACTGGGGCTCTGCTGGGACAGGGGGCGCAGAAGCAGGAAGTACCCATCATGCACCAGGCCTGGTGGCGCCTCCCAGCACACTCTCAGTGTGGTCCTCCCCAGCTCTACAACAGACACTGCGGATGGGGGACTAAGTGCTACTCAAACACACACACACACACACACACATACAATACACGCACACTCACAAACTCACACAAACACACACACACCAATAACAACATGGTTTGTTTTGTATACAATATTTGTATTATCCATTAGTTTTAACTGGTACTGGCACTCTTACCATTGATCAGAAACTGACCTGTTACCACAGTGATGGGGGGAAGCTCACAGCTCTCCACCTCGTGCACCGTGACGGATAACACACTGATAGTGTACTCATGATAGGCCAGGAGTCCGCCAATCACAGCGCTGGTTTCATTCCCATCCACCCACAGGCTCTGCCCCTCGGCAGACTCCACCTCCCGCCAGCGCACCGCGTACCGCTTGAACTGAGCATTCTGGGAGGAGTCGGGTGGAATCCAGCTTACTGAGATGTGATTGGCTGAGATGGTTCTGGCTGTGATGTTCCGTGGAGGGTTGGGCCCTAGGAGAGAGGCCCACAGACTAGCCTGGTAAACCAGCCCCTCGTACTTAATTTCATTTTGTACAGGGGGTCTGAAGTCGCTGCATTGAGAAACGATTTCTTCCTGGAGGTGTGGACTCTGCTGAAGTTTAAAACAAGTAGCTCTGCCTTTACCAAATCGGTACATCTGGACCAAACCTAACGTCTGGTCATCACATATGCAATTAGCCTACCTATGCAGTACAATTCAAATGTAGCACACAAAGTCAATGTCATGGCTCACGAACACTCCCACTGTTTGCTGATTGGCTAGGAGTTGCTCGGTCCTCATACGTGAATTTCAACGGCAGTGACTCCAGACCCTCTGTACAAGGGGCTGGTTTACCAGGCTACTCGCAGACACCTGTAGCAACCACACGCATTCAATAGATTACTACTGCACACACACCTACAGAGACACAACATTAAATGTTAAATGTTAAATGTTACCAACTGACTCACATGCACCTATTGTGAGACCACACATTTGATAAGTCACTCTCACACACATACTACATATACAGTATACTAACTTATTCACACACACACACACACACACATGCACACTGGACAATAAAGACAGGGGGCTGTAAAACCAGCAGAAAAAAGCTAGGTGACGGAGGTGACCAAAGACACATACACACACACACACACAAGCACACACACACAGGCACACAGGGACATGCACAGGCACACAGGGACACACATGCACACACACACACACCCACCCACACAAGCAAACACGCACACACACACTCACTAGTGTAAACAGCAAGCACAGGCCCGAGGGGTTGCACGGCCCCAGAGGGGTGTGTGGCCCTCAGAGTAAAGCGGTAGAGGTGGCCAGGGCACAGGCCGAGCACGGTGACACTGCCCTGCGTCCCTAAGGGTGTGTGTGCGGGGGTGTGTACAGCTGTGTGTGGGAGCCAGTGATCGGTGTGGGAATCTGCTGAGTCATGCTGCTGCTGGTGTAGGGAGAGCCGGGTGCCACTGGTCATTTTCGCCGCGTCGACATTCCAGCCGAGGTGAGCAGCAGTCTCCCACACATCCACCAGCTGCAGGCTGGAGACAGGGATGGACGTCACTGCAGGACAGGAAACAGGGTAACACACACTCACACATGCACACATACACGCACACACACACACACACACTCACCCGCACAGACACACAAACGCAAACACACACACACACACGCACAGACACATGCGCACACACACACACAATGTCAGGGGTGTTAGGGGGGTATTTTAGGACATAGGACTTTCCAGAGCAGCATTGTTAGTCAAATTTGAAAACCAGTTCAACTGTATTTTTTCGTTTGTATGTATTGCAGTTTGTCCGTATACTCTGCATAATTCTGTTGCAGATATGTCTACAAAGTGATCATGACAGGCAGTGTACAGGCCTTTGAAATGCTGGGCATCCATTCATTATGTGTGCTGTTATATTGACAGGACGCAGGCTAACACACACACACACACACACACACACATACACACACACACAGGGACGGACTGGGCCCAAAAAACGCCAAATAGACTTTTCCAGAACGCACAGATTGCCAGTCTGCCCCTGCACACATAAAATACTGAACATTATTATAAGTGCACATAAGGTCGATATAACATTACACACAAACACACACACACACACACACACACACACACACACACACACACACACACACACACACACACACACACACACACACACACACACACACACACACACACACACACACACACACACACACTGAGTCTCTATCTCTTATACAAACACATACTGTGCACTTAAACTCTGCCCTCACTCACACTGGGTATGACAGAGGTATGGGAGGGCCATATCACAGAAAAACGCTGTCAGGAAGTAGCCTGGACCAGTGGCATTCCTCTGAAGTGCAAAACAGTCCGTCTGATTGGCTGAAAGAAGTGACATCACAGGGGCTGACAGGTTATAAGGGGAGCCATCTGACCACTGCAGCATACCCTCTGTCTACAGTTAGAGCAGATGAGAAAAAGAGAGAAAGAGAGAAGGGGGAGGGAGGGAGGGAGAGACAGAGAGAGAGAGAGAGAGAGAGAGAGAGAGAGGGAGTGAGCGAGAGAGATGGGACCTTGTGTGTATTTCCACTTCCTCCTATTTCTTTCATCTGTTATGTAACTTTCATGTACATAAATTGTATGGCAGGTTGCACAAGTATACACTCGAAGGAGTGACTGAATTTTAAAACAGACCACTTTTTTGGGATATAAGGTGATAACAATGTGTTAATGTGCTACCAACGTGCTACCATCCGCTATACAGTTAAACACAAAACACAGGTACCTGCAGGTCATTCAGTGCCGTCCACAGCAGCAACAGGTGGCTATGCGACTGCAGGTGGGCAGAGACTGCCTGTAGCTCCGCCTCTGTATGTATGTCTGCTAGGTGGACCCCTGGGGCTGCCCCTGCACATGCCTGATGGGCGTTGGACCACACGCGCACACTGTGCCACACTCGAAAACAGCTCCATCCCACCGCCAGCCAGCCTGCTGGACACTGGGCTAAACACACACACACACACAGTGTAACGCACACAATTACAGTAAGATACCCTTGCCAACACACACACGCACACACACATACACATAGTGAAATGCACACAATTACAATAAGATACCCTTGCAAACACACACACACAAACATACACACACACACACACACACACATTTATATTTGTACCTGTCTCTATGACCAGCTGTAGTTTCTGCAGTACAGTAATACTGAGATGTCTCATTCGTGTGTCCTGCTCCACTGTGATAGTGTATGAAGTTGCAGGGTTTAGCCTGGAAAGCTGGAAAGTGTGTGCGTGTGTGTCTGTGTGTGAAGGTGGCCAACACTGGTCCGACACACACATAGACAACCTATGCTCCAGTCCCACCAACGCCCAGGTGAGAACAGCACTGGTGGACGACACGGCTGCTTTCAACATAGAGCTGTTAATGAGGCCTACAGAAGAGAAGAGAAGAGAAGAGAAGAGAAGAGAAGAGAAGAGAAGAGAAGAGAAGAGAAGAGAAGAGAAGAGAAGAGAAGCATAAAGAAAAGTCATAAGTTGACAGGAGGACATTAAGATAGATATGATTCCACAATCAGGCATTTAGGTAGACATGATTCTACAGTTAGTGATTCAGGTGGACAATCAGGTAGACATAATGCATTCCACAGGTAGATATGATTCTACAGGTAGAGATAATTCCACAGTTAGACATGATTCCAGAGGTGGACATAATTTACAAAGGTAGACATGATTCCACAGGTAGACATTCAAGTAGACATGATTGCACAGGTAGACATTCGGGTTGACAGTCAGGTAGACATGATTCCACAGGTAGACATGATTGCACAGGTAGACATAATTCTACAGGCAGACGTTCAGGTAGACTTGATTGCACAGGTAGACTAGACATGACTGCACCGGTAGACATGATTGCACAGGTAGACATGATTTACACAGGTAGACATGATTACACAGGCAGACATGATTGCACAGGTAGACTAGACATGACTGCACAGGTAGACATGATTGCACAGGTAGACATAATTCTACAGGCAGACGTTCAGACATGATTGCACAGGCAGACTAGGCATGACTGCACAGGTAGACATGATTGCACAGGTAGACATGATTTATACAGGTAGACATGACTGCACAGGTAGACATGATTGCACAGGTAGACTAGACATGACTGCACAGGTAGACATGATTGCACAGGTAGACTAGACATGACTGCACGGGTAGACAGGGATATTCTTACTGATGGTGAAGACTCTGGTGTGGAGCAGCTGAGTGTGGGCGAGGGCCTGGAGCTCCATAGGAGTGGGAGAGAGGAGAGAGGTGGCTGCAGACTCCGGCAGGTTCACCCGCAACACACACACACGCCCACAGGAGGACACAGCAACACTGGCCAGCTCCTGACACAGCAGATGGGGGGAAGGGAGGGAGGGATGGATGGATAGATGAAGGAGGACAAAAGGATGGATGGATGGAAGGATGGATGGATGGATGGATGGACGGATAGACGTAAGGAGGAGGGAGAGAGATGGATGGAGGAGGGAGGGAAAAGAAACAAATAGAGGATGAGGAGAGCAATATCTGGCTGCCTCAGAATGTAGGAGTATTGTGTGTGTGTGTGTGTTTGTGTGTGTGTGTGTGTATGTGTGTGTTTGTGTGTGTGTGTGTGTGTGTGTGTGTGTGTGTGTGTGTGTGTGTGTGTGTGTGTGTGTGTGTGTGTGTGTGTGTGTGTGTGGGTATGTGTTTGTGTGTGTGTGTGTGTGTGTGTGTGTGTGTGTGCGTGCGTGTGATTACCATGGCACCCTGTCTGAGTGTGTATCGGCTGGCTTTGGGGGTCAAGGGGAAAACTTCAAACTCCACCTGCACCTGAACTGGAGCAGAGAGAGCGCCTCCCACTACCACACCACAGAGAAGACTGAAAACCTGAGATAAACCCAGAGAGAGAGAGAGAGAGAGAGAGAGAGAGAGAGAGAGAGAGAGGTAATTAAGAGAGATCCAGTGTCATTTTCTTCACGGAGCCTGCCTGTAATATATAGACCAGAAAAACAAAAATCAAAAACTTTGGTAATAATCCAAAGTTACACGCACACGAGATATTTCGCTGAACTTGTTTTTAATGGTGTTTGACCTGAAAATCATCAGTTTTGATGACTGGTGAACATTAGATTACATTAGGACTGTTATTAATCAGCAATTGTCAAGGTTTCACAGAATTAACAATGCACTTTTCACGGACACGTTTTTCATGTTACTAGGTCTCTTTATTGTTTTTAGCAGTTGAATATTTAGCGTACAAATTTCTTCGGTGGCCAAACTAGCTACGGCCATGACAACTTTGGATTTGGCTCTGTCAAATTTCTACAGCATCATGTTGTGAAACATTCAGTGCAACGCAAAGATATCGCAAAACCATCAGATTTCTATGTCACCCACAACACACCCGTACCAGTAATTTAGCATCATTTTTTTGTCTTTTGTAGCCTACTTACCAAGATAAGAAACGCAATGGAGTATGCTCTGTCCATTAAGCACGCCGACCTCCGCACCTCAACCGTGAATCAGCGAGCAGCCTTTGCGGTGATGGGCGAAACAACTTCTTCTGGGCTAGAGAGTCGCGGAGCCCGTGTGATAGATTCGAGTATTTCACTTGACATTCTTGTATAGGCTATACAGAAGCCTTTTGACGCTCCAGGGGCAGCCACGCCTCCCCATGCCAGGCAAAATAAGATTTAATCACATTCCTCAAGCCATGCCAGAGAAGGACATGCTTAAGGTTAAGAAGTTTAGGGAGTTTGTCCTCTACTGTGACACGTTAAAATTTAGCGCTCGTTTCCTTATCAGTCTGCCCTGCCTTTAGCGGTGAAATCAAATTCTAGCCAGGGAAACAGCCAGCAGAAAACTTACTTCAATGATGGATATCCCTGGAACGACAGGTGCCCTGGCTGCCAAAATTGCGCGGCAAGACTGCGGGTAAGAGCTGAAACACGTGAGGCTACGGGAGGATTTCATTCATTCATTCATTCATTCATTCATTCATTCATTCATTCATTCATTCATTCATTTATTTATTTATTTATTTATTTATTTATTTATTTATTTATTTATTTATTGTGATGTTTTGATTGTACAGTGCTTTGAGGGATTGTTGTTGGTTTGACCCATAACGACTTATTTGGCAGTCTCCCTGTCCCCTGTATAGGTACAGTCATTGGTCCTGTTTGGCTTGCATGATGTATTCACAGATCGTCCGCCTCAGTCCTGGTAGAATCTTTGCGCATTGTGTAAAGCACCTAAATAATGACGCCATAAAATGTCACAATATGTCAATGGCTCTCATCGCGGTGACTATGGCAGCGATCTAACAATACTATCCTTATCGAATCTACATATGCCAGATTTAGCAGACAGCCGGGGGCAGAGTAGAGGTGAGTAACGCTTTGATCTTTAGATCACCGCTTCATATCAAAATAATTTAGGAGCTTGCTGAACGATAATCAAAAGCATTAATAAGACTATTTTATCAGTGGCTAACTGATTTAAAATATGTTTTGGGCTATTTTAGCCGGTTGGCTTCACCATCAAAAATAAAAATGAAAAATAGCCTACAAATAATGCATGATGACAAAAAAAAGAAATATATAATGACAGAAATAAAAAATAATGTGTTGGGAACACATGCATTAAAGTTGGAGTAGGCCTAACAAAGCAGTAGTCTATTAAAAAAAACAGCCTATAGTATTCGTTAACTGTCTTTCTAAGATACTACTGTAAAATACTCTGTAAAATACTACCTTCTTATTGCACGATTCTTAATGCATAGCCTAATAGCTTGCATGGAAGGAAGAAAATGGTGGGATTTTTCTAATATGTATTAACATTTAAAATCTAGCTTCTTAGCTCTTACAATTTAAGACTAGATATCATCAGGTGACTTTTGACCAGTAACAATGAGGAGATGCGTATATCTGTAACTCAGAATTAACTTAAGTCACCGCTGAAATACAGATGTCTGCAGTCCAAAATGCGACTCATCACACTTCCTCAGTCAGCAATGCTAAATTCCAGTAAAAGTCAGAAACACCTCTGTCAGGCAGCTAAACATGGTCACAACATCTAAAGGGATACAGTTTTCCCTCGGGAAAGAGATTAACTGAACATAGGAGCTGTAGGTGGGGCTGGAAGAATGGTGTGTAGGACTTGATCATTAGGTGGGACTAGAAGAGCCATGTGTGAGTCTAGATGACAGATGGGTGGAGCTAAGAGCTGTGGGTTGGGACTAGATGGTAGATGGGTGGGGCTAAACGAGACGTGGGTGGGTCTATGACAGATGGGTGGAGCTAGAAGAGCTGTGGGTGGGGGGACAGTGATCAATCTCAAAGGTTCACTTACTTTTTCACACGGTATTTTGGATATATTGTTGATATTTTATATTTTCAACAAAGGTATGAAATGTAACAGTTTATTTTGCAGTATTAGCTTTAGTGCACTGTGTTCATCTTTACTAGTGACTTAGATCAAGATCAAATCACATTTTATGACAAATTTATTCAGGAAACCATGACATTCCAAAAGGTTCACATACTTTCAATTGCCACTGTATTTCATTTTTACTGGTTAGTAAATTTTTATTGTTTTTGTCTTGGTCTTCTCTATTGTTTATATTATTTAACTCTCCTCCACATTAACATTTATTCAGTTTACTGTAACAGTGAAGTTCACATGCCTGTCAGCCTGTAATTCCATTATGGGTAACAGCCATTTCATGTGCATCATATTTAAACTTGAATATTTCCTCAGCTGATGGACATGGAAGAATATAGGAAAAATGGATGAAGTGATGGCAAGACTGAGAGAGCAAGAGAGAATGCTGACAGATATGGGAAGTACAGTTATAGAAGAGGAAAATCTATTGAGAGGAATGAAGAAAGACATGATGAGGAAGAAAGAAAGAGAAGAATTTAAGAAGGTTAGAGAGGGGGGAGTAAAGAAGTGGCCTGAGCCCCCACATACCAACACAGAAAGCCAAACAGGCTTCAGCTATGCTTGGACTAATGAGGAGGAGGCCATTTTAGTTGCACAGAGGAAACGCTTGGAAGAAAAAGAAACGCTAGATGCTCTGTTAAGGCAACTGGAGGAGGAAAAGGCACTGGAAATTGAAGAGCAAAGGAAAATGGATGAAGAGTTGGCAAGTCTTAGAGAGCAGGAAAGAATGTTGATGGCCATAGAAAATAAACTTATAGAAGAAACAAAGCTATTGAGTGAAGTGGAGAAACGTGTGAAAGCGGAAAAGGACAAATTCAGGAAGATTGAGGAGGAGATAGCCAGGGAGTGCTCTGAGCCCCCTGACAGTGACACAGACAGCAAAATTGACTTCAGTGATGCTAGGACGGATGAAGACAAAAGAGAGGTCAAGGCAGAAACGAAGGAAAAAATTATGAAACAGAAAGAAAGAGATGAACTGGTGAAGGCTGCAGAGCTGATGGTAAAGAAATGGCCTGACCCCCTAGACAGCGACACAGACAGCCAAACAGACTCTGAGGACACTCGGATGGACAACGTGATACGAAAGCTTGAGGATAAAAAGGTTTTGGAGATAGAAGAACATGAGAAGGTTGCTGAAGATATGGCCAGGCTGAGACAGCAGGAAAGAATGATGAATAGAATGGAAAACAGAGTTGTGGAAAAAACAAAATTAAAGACAAAAATGGAGGAGAGAGTGTCAAATAAAAGAGAAGACAAAGGTTTGGGGAAAGCAACACTAAGGAAACAAACAGTAGAAGAAACTATGAAAGAGATAGAAAAAGATGAATTAATGAAGGCTGCAGAACAGATGGTGAAAAGGTGGTCTGAGGTCCCACAGAGCGACTCAGACAGCCAAACAGACTCTGACGATGCCTGGATGGATGAAGAGGAGAAGGAGATCATCTTAGAAGCGCAGAGGAGATGCTTGGAGAAAAAAGAGAAAGAGAGCAATGTGGAGAGAGAACTGGATGGAGAAACGGTTTTGGAAATGGAAGAAAAAAGCAAAATGGATGAAGAGATGGCACTGATGAGACAGCAGGAGAGAACATTGAATAAGATGGACAGAGCTGTAGAAGAATCGAATCTGAAGGCAGAAATGGAGGAAGAAATTATGAAACAAAAAGAAAGAGATGAACTGGTGAAGGCTGCAGAGCAGATGGTAGAGAAATGGCCTGAGCACCTAGACAGCGACACAGACAGCCAAACAGACTCTGAGCCCCTAGACAGCGACACAGACAGCCAAACAGACTCTGAGGACACTCGGATGGACAACGTGCTACAGGCATTTGAGGACAAAAAGGTTTTGGAGATAGAAGAACATGAGAAGGTTGCTGAAAATATGGCCAGCCTGAGACAGCAGGAAAGAATGATGAATAGAATGGAAAACAGAGTTGTGGAAGAAACAAAATTAAAGACAAAAATGGAGGAGAGAGTGTTAAATGAAAGAGAAGACAAAGGTTTGGGGAAAGCAACACTAAGGAAACAAACAGTAGAAGAAACTATGAAAGAGATAGAAAGAGATGAATTAATGAAGGCTGCAGAACAGATGGTGAAAAGGTGGTCTGAGGTCCCACACAGCGACTCAGACAGCCAAACGGACTCTGACGATGCTTGGATGGATGAAGAGGAGAAGGAGATCATCTTAGAAGCGCAGAGGAGGTACTTGGAGAATAAAGAGAAAGAGAGCAGTGTGGAGAGAGAGCTGGATGGAGAAACTGTTTTGGAAATGAAAGAAAAAAGCAAAATGGATGAAAAGATGCCACTGATGAGAGAGCCTGAGCCCCTAGACAGCGACACAGACAGCCAAACAGACTCTGAGGACACTCGGATGGACAACGTGATACGAAAGCTTGAGGATAAAAAGGTTTTGGAGATAGAAGAACATGAGAAGGTTGCTGAAGATATGGCCAGGCTGAGACAGCAGGAAATAATGATGAATAGAATGGAAAACAGAGTTGTGGAAAAAGCTAAATTAAAGACCAAAATGGAGGAAGAAATGATGAAAGAGGAAAACAGAGAGGACGAACTATGGAAGATTGAGGAGGAGATAACAAGGAAGTGGTCTGAGCCCCCTGATGGTCACCGAGACAGTGAAACATACTCTGATGATATGCAGACAGATGAAGAAGTAGAAAAGGAGATCATCTTAGAGGCAAGGCTGAGAGACCAGGAGAGAGTGTCAAATAAAAGAGAAGACAAAGGTCTGGGAAAAGCAACACTAAGGAAACAAACGGTAGAAGAAACTATGAAAGAGATAGAAAGGCTGCAGGAGAGAACATTGAATAAGATGGACAGAGCTGTAGAAGAATCGAATCTGAAGGCAGAAATGGAGGAAGAAATTAGGAAACAGAAAGAAAGAGATGAACTGGTGAAGGATGCAGAGCAGATGGTGAAGAAGTGGCCTGAGCCCCTAGACAGCGACACAGACAGCCAAACAGACTCTGAGGACACTTGGATGGACAACGTGCTACAAGCGCTTGAGGACAAAAAGGTTTTGGAGATAGAAGAACATGGGAAAGTTGCTGAAGATATGGCCAGGCTGAGACAGCAGGAAAGAATGATGAATAGAATGGAAAACAGAGTTGTGGAAGAAACAAAATTAAAGACAAAAATGGAGGAAGAAATGATGAAAGAGGAAAACAGAGAGGAAGAACTATGGAAGATTGAGGAGGAGATAACAAGGAAGTGGTCTGAGCCCCCTGACGGTCACACAGACAGTGAAACAGACTCTGATATGCGGACAGATGAAAAAGAGGGAAAGGAGATAATCTTAGAGGCACAGAAGAAACATCTGGAAAACGACAAGAAACACTACTCTGTGGTGAGAAAAGTAGTGGGTGAAAATGACGTAGAAATGAAAGAAAAAAGAAAAATGGATGAAGAGATGTCAAGGATGAGAGACCAGGAGAGAGTGTTAAATGAAAAAGAGGACAAAGGTTTGGGGAAAGCAACCCTAAGGAAAGAAACGGTAGAAGAAACTATGAAAGAGATAGAAAGAAATGAACTAATGAAGGCTGCAGAACAGATGGTGAAAAGGTGGTCTGAGGTCCCACAGAGCGACTCAGACAGCCAAACAGACTCTGACGATGCTTGGATGGATGAAGAGGAGAAGGAGATCATCTTAGAAGCGCAGAGGAGACACTTGCAGAAAAAAGAGAAAGAGAGCAGCGTGACGAGAGAGCTGGATGGAGAAACGGTTTTGGAAATGAAAGAAAAAAGCAAAATGGATGAAGAGATGGCACTGATGAGACAGCAGGAGAGAACATTGAATAAGATGGACAGAGTTGTAGCAGAAGCGAACCTGAATGCAGAAACGGAGGAAGAAATTAGGAAACAGAAAGAAAGAGATGAACTGGTGAAGGCTGCAGAGCAGATGGTGAAGAAGTGGCCTGAGCCCCTAGACAGCGACACAGACAGCCAAACAGACTCTGAGGACACTCGGATGGACAACGTGCTACAAGCGCTTGAGGACAAAAAGGTTTTGGAGATTGACAAACATGAAAAAGTTGATGAAAAGATGATCAGGAAGAGACAGCAGGAGAGAATGATGAATAGAGTGGAAAACACAGTTTTGAAAGAAGCAAAATTGAAGACAGAAATGGAGGAAGAAATGATGAAAGAGAACAAGAGAGAAGAACTATGGACGGATATTTGCACGGATGAAGAGGAAAAGGAGATCATCTTAGAGGCACCGAAGAAACATCTGGAAAATGACAAGAAACAAAACACTGTGGTGAGAAAAGTAGTGGGAAAAAATGACGTAGAAATGAAAGAAAAAAGAAAAATGGATGAAGAGATGTCAAGGATGAGAGACCAGGAGAGAGTGTTGAATGAAAGAGAGTACAAAGGTTTGGAAGAAGTGACACAAAAGAGACAAATGAAAGAAGAAATTATGAAACCTTGGATGGCCCAGGAGGAGAAGGAGATCATATTAGCAGCGCAGAGGAGACACTTGGAGAATAATGAGGAACAAAACACCATACTGACAGTGCTAGAAAACAAAAAGGTTTTAGAAACTAAAGAAAAAAAGAATGGAAAAGTTGATGAAAGGGTGTACAAGCAGCAGGAGAAAACGTTGAATAGAAAGGAAGTCAGAAGTGTAGAAGGAGCAAAATTAAACAGCGAAATACAGGAAGAAAGGGTGGAAGAGAAAGACAGCGAAGAATTGATGACTGCTACGGAGGCGATGGTGAAGGACTGGTTTGACTCTCAAGATAGTGATATAGACAAACAAACAGACTCCGATGATGCCTGTATGGATGTGGAGGAGAAGGACGCCATCTTAAAATCACAGAGGAGCCACATGGAAGATAAAGGGAAACAAGACGGCGTGCTGACGGCGGTGAAGGGGGAAAAGGTTTTGGAAATGGAAGAACAGAGAAAAGCTAATGAAAAGACGGACAGGGTGAGAGAGCCAGAGAGAACACTGAATGCAAGGGAAGATAGAGGTTTAGAGGAAGCAAAATTGAAGAGAGAAATGGAGGAAGAAATGATGGAACAGGAAGATGGCAAAGAATTAATGAAGGCTGCAGAGGAGATGGTGAAGGGGCGGTGTGGCCACAAAGGCAGAGACATAGGCAGCCAAAAGCCCCCCGATGATGCTCATATGGACGTGGAGGAGAAAGAGATCATTATGCAAGCACAGACAAAACTCCAAACTAGACAAGAAGGACAGCACTCTCTGCTGAAGGACATGGAGGAGAGTAGAGAGAAGCAGGCGGGAGAAGAGAAAAACACAGATGAGCAAATGCAAAGACAGACAGAGTGGACAAAACAAGTTGAGTTGAAGAAAGAGAACGAGGAGGAGAGAGTGAGACAGGTGAAAATAAGAGAGGAGGAACGAGAGATGGAGGAGAGGGCCAGAGCAGAGGAAGAGAGACGGGAAAGGATGAGGGAGGACATGCGAAAGATTGCGGATGAAGTGTTGAAGAAATGGAACATGTTGCCAGGTGAGTCTGATGACAGCGACCATGAGGAAGACAAGAGGGAGGAGGAGCAGGCGGTCGAGAAAGACCAGCGGAAAGAACACAAACGTGTAGGCCTAAAGGGCATCAGATGGATTAAGAAGCGCTTGGGATTGAAGACCACAGAAAGGCTGACAGAGGGGACAACACAGAACGAGGCTGCGGTGAAGAAAGAGGAGGAGAGAGTGACAGAGGTGAAGATAAGGGATGAGAAAAAAAAGAAAAGAGAGATGGATGAGAAGGCCAGAGAGGAGGAAAAGGGAAAGGAGGAGGAGAGGGAGCAAACAGTTGAGAAAAAGCAGCAGAAGAAAAACAAAGTATTAAATGTCTTCAGATGGATTACCAAGAGGAAATAGGACTATCCACAAAGATAAAATAGGTATGTGAATGGTCATCCTGTGTGTGTGCGTGCGTGCGTGCGTGTGTGTGTGTGTGTGTGTGTGTGTGTGTGTGTGTGTATGTACAGCCATGTGGTCTGGTTTTAAGTGTAATTAGACATTGCATCTGAACAGCATTTAGAGGAAATGTGTATGTGTGTGAGTGTGTCTGTGTGCTTCTGTACGTATATGTGAATTTGATTCGGTATGTCAGCATGATGTTTGGCAACACATGTGAGCACATAAGCCAGTTGTTATCTTGCCTTACAGTGGCCTGGTAATGCAAGAGGAAAGTGCAGTGCATCATCAAGGCAGTAACCAGGTCAACACCATCTCTGTCTTTCATGCACTGTGGAAGAAGCGGTGATGGCTGTGGAGCCTTGCACACACACACACACACACACACACACACACACACACACACACACACACACACACACACACACACACACTATTATAATGACATATCACTATTATTTTCATTAATAAATATTTGACTTAGCATACTTAGCAATGCTTCCGAAATGAATTTATTGACATCTGAGGGACCTCAGATTAAGGGCACATCTGGGCTACATGAGTTCACATCAAAGTTGAAGTTCAAGTTTATTGTCATATGTACAGTAGGAAAACATTTCCTTGAACAATTTGCTGTCCACATGAATGCCACACACAAGGCAAGACTGGTGTAGCTGGTGGCATCCAAACTAGTGTCAGGTGGCACCCAGACTAAAAAGCAGCTTCTTCCCATGTGTCACTTAACTGCTGTGTGTGTGTGTGTGTGTGTGTGTGTGTGTGTGTGTGTGTGTGTGTGTGTGTGTGTGTGTGTGTGTGTGTGTGTGTGTGTATGTGTGTGTGTGTGTGTGTGTGTGTGTGTGTGTGTGTGTGTGTGTGTGTGTGTGTGTGTGTGTGTGTGTGTGTGTGTGCGCATGTGTGGAATCTGGATGTTACCCCACTGCTTCTATTCTATTCCCTTCCATTCCCCCTTCACCACGTATTTTTATTGTTTGTTATGCCCTTGTATATTATGCCTATTGTATTGTGTATTGAATTATATACTACTACCTGTCATATGTGGGTCAAATTCCTTGTATATGTAAGTGTATTAGGCCAATAAAACTGATTCTGATTCTAAAGATATAAACATTGTGAAGTGTTGATTAAAAACACGTTACAGTTTTTGCCATATGTTCACCCAATGGAAAATATTACTCAGTAGGCCTACTGCACTTGTATGAGAGGGTCTATTGCCTAATTGTTATACTGCTCCCTTTTTGTATTACTAACTAAACACTTTTACCCGACACACAGAGCTATGCGGGCACGTTTGATGGTTTACTCACTTCTCTTTATTGAACACCACAGAACTCTACAACATACACATCTCCCAGTTGCTTGGTGCCATCTATTGGTAGATAAGTGCATGACACTGTAACACTACTGCAAGTTCATACGTAACACTAATTACCCCGTTTTACTCGTTTATTGCACTTCGTTGTAAAAGACAGACAGCCTAGAGGATGTGTTAGGAGATGCGTGGCAGGATATTATTTTCGCTACACAAATGATTGATAGGAGGCTATACGGGCCAGAGATCCTGCAGTCTCTACGTGCGGCCTGCGTGCATGAGTTTTTATTCGCTGGTTGCATTGAGATGTGTGCACCTGACGGTCCCCTAGTGGGGGACCCCCTCCCCCTTCCCCCGTCCTCCAACTAATCAGACCTTACCTGCTAATTCGGGGGAATGGTCGTTTTTTGATGCGTCAAACAAGCTCAAAAACAATATACAGTCAATGGTCTACCCATGAGATGATAGAACTTGAGAAAGAGTGGTGCCTTCTGAACATTCTACTCTAGAACCTTTGTTTTACGTAGACGGATCTGTTCTACACTGAACCTTGTCCTTCAGCCAACTGTAATAAAAATACAGACCACCAGATGGCAGGATAAGCCTCTCTATTTGCCTCTGAATTTGGTTATGCACAACCACTGTTTTCTTCTTGTTCATTGAAAAAAAAACCCACAAATAAATGGCTTAAAATATCAATAGTTCATTATCACTATAGAGATATGTCTGTCCTCTCGAAATGACATTTCAACACAATGATATATGTGGCAGTATAGTGCCTATGTAAATCAGCAGATAATAATGTGGCAGTCATACCCTAATGATTAAAAATGATAAAAGAATAAAAATTAAGAAAAAAGAGTACAAGAAAATTTGTTTAATTTGTTTAATTTAATTAAAAAACTCAACCCTGGCCCCCCAGAAGCACTGGGGCAAGGAAAAACTCCCTGTAGGCGTTTTTTGTTGAGGAAGAAACCTTGAGCAGAACCACGACTCAAGGGGGGAGCCTATCTGCTAAGGCTAGACGGATATCAGGGTGAGCTACTCAGCTAAGGACCAAAGGTTTTAGGAGCTGCCTTGCTATCCTCATATTGGAGGTGAATTCCAAGGATGAAAGGCTGGGGGGCGAAGTTTGTTAAGGCCATTTCTCCAACACTGTTTGGAGGGACCCGGGTAATCTCCAGGAGGGCAGCTGCAGTGATCACAGAGCTGGTGCCGGGACTGGAGATGGTGGGGAGGAGCAGACATCGACACGTCAGTACAGTAGGTGTGCAGGAGCCAAACGGGAGGTGGTGGTGATTGAGGAGGGGACTTCAAAATGTCAGCACCTGAAGCAGCAAGGAGGTTCATTAGGCGAGACAGCATAAGGCAGGTAGAGGTAGCTGAGAGTAGTAGTAGACGAGAGTAATGAGTACCCATCAGTTATTACAGTCTTCCTGGTACAACTTTCACTTAAGTTTTCATTACTGTAACTGTATTTATATTTTTTCAAAAACTGGCTTACATGTCTGCTAAATCTGCTAAAGTGTTATCATGCTCTAGTAGTCAACCTGCAGTTGAATATGTTGGTTTGATTGTTAAAAGGATTCAGGTCATGATATAGTCCTCTCTTATGACTAGGCCCAACAGTACATCTCACTGGCATTGTATAATACAGACCTCAATGTGAGCCACATACCCCTCGTATTGTTAGTGTCCATGCACACGTACCTTCAAAGGAGTCCACACCACTGAATATTTTAAGAAACCAAATCCACCTGACTGGATTTGTCAAATTAACACTTTTGATTCAGATGAAGAGCTCTGTTGTCCTCTGTGGAGGTTTAGAGGCAGTCTCCTCCCTCTGGGGATCCCCATGTGTCTCTTCAGTCACACCTTGAAGGCCAAAGGCTGAAAAATAAGAATTTACTTAGTTAACTTGTATACAATCTAGAACCCTAGAAGCACACACAGAATGCAAACCTGCACACACAACACTATCCTAGTCCATGATCAAATGAGCTTTTTGTGCTAAGGCAGAGGAAAGAGAGGGGAGGAGGGAGGTGGTATTTATTGAGCTGTTCAGATTAAATAGCAACACAATTCATCCAGCTCTACCTTTAATATTATCCATGTTACTGACCTTCAGTTCTGATGCCATTGGGTACGTGTCCATTTGTTACAACCTGAGCTGCTGTTAAGTCTCAGGTAAGAAAGACAAAGCCTCTATTCTCCAGCCTTCTGCTCAGTGCTGTGAATTTCTACCATTTACTCTTAGGTTTTTTCCTGATGTTGTTCAGCTGTTCTGTGGTTTTCAAGATGAGATAGTCCTGCTTTTGCAGTCCCCTCAATATTCTGTCCGTATTCCTTTAGTCTTGAACAGAATAGTCACCACCCAACACAAGTGGGTGCTTTTATTTTTTTAGAAGAGGCAGGTTTTCCATGTGCCAATTCTTGAAGTCCACTTGACATTTCGGTTTTATTGTTTAACTTTGGCATACACTTCTCTTTCAACTAACAATTTCCTCTCAACCTCCTTCTTCTATTTATAGTTTTCCCATTTTTTTCTTTTCTCTTCCACTGCATGTGTTCTTATTTTTGTCCATATATATTCCGACTTTTTTAGTTCTTCAGGATTTAAGTCCTCTCAACCTGGAGCCTGTTCTCCTCTCCGCTCTTATTATATGTTACCTCTCTCTCTTGAACTTTTAGCTGTTCTTCTGTCAGCCTTTTTCATGAAGGACATCTTCCTCTTCTCACTCTGGCTATCCTGTACCATTGCATGTTTTGAATTTCATTCATGATTTTCCTTTGACCCACCACCACCCCCCCACAATGGGGGACTTTTTCTCTTTTTTCTCTTTGTTTTTTCTTTTTCATCGTTTAATATCGGCAGCGCCACATCTCTGGGTGTAAAAGCCACACCCTCCATTGCTTGCCCTTCAGCCTTGCATGGTGAATGTTGGCCCACACGTTTTTATCTATGGCTTTCTCTTCCTCATCAAATTTTTCTGTCAACTCCCTGAACTTCTCTTCTCTTTCCTCACTTTCCTTCTCCATATGTTTCTGGTATTGTTCTGCAACCCTGAAGCGGAATGATTGCCCGTCTTCCTCATCACAATCCAGCCAGAGACAGCACAGACAGCTCCACAGGTTCCAACACAGGCAGCCTGGCGTTCTTCTTATGGCTCCAGTGACCGTACTCCACATTTGAAATCTTCTCTCCCACCTTATATTGTTTTGTACGGCACGAACTTCACATCTTTCAATCAGGTCTTGCCTCCTCCGCTCCTTCTTCATTTGTTTAATTTCCATTTTTTCCTCTTCCCCTGCTTTTGCAAGTCTGACTTTTTCTTGCTTTTGCATTTCCCTCTTCAAAACCTTCTGTCTGTTCTTTTCATTCTTCTCTTCCTCCTTCAGCTCTTTTTTATATATTTTTAAGCAGGCCTTCAGTATGGCTGTCTCGCGGTGGATCTCCTCTTCCACCATTTTCCAGCCCTGTTTCATCTCCTCGTTTGTGATTTTGAACTGCTCTTCAATCTTCATCCTCTTGTCTGATGGCCATGCTTTATACTTCTCCCTGAAGTCCTTTCTGTCCTCTGCCAGCTTCGCTTTTGCCACATTGAAGTAGGACTTTAAAACTTTCTCCTTTTTGCTGGCCAACTTTAACTTCTTCTCAGTGGCCAGAACAGAATGCCAACATGTCAGTAGCTGAGAAGAGACCTCATCCTCTGGGTCCTTCTGTTTCTCTGTCTGTGCCCTGGCAATGAGAGGGATGGCCTCCAGATGGTCACTATTTTGGAGGTTCCTCAGAAGACTCCTGTGGGGTTCATGAGTCACAGCACGGAGCATGGGGGCGGTGACAGATGCTTCAGCCTTAGCCTCAGCCTCAGCCTCAGCTCTCAGCTTCTCCAGTTGCTCCAGGACTTTCATCACGTGTTTGAGCATTCGATGCTTCATGTACTCCTCCTTCTTTTTCAGTTCCTCATTGTTTGGGTCCAACATCCTGACATGATGACTTTCCCTCCTCCTCTCAACTTCTGACGCCAGGATGTTGGAGGTAAAGAGGGACATCTGCCATGTTTCCCTCGTTACTGTGTTTGTGGATATGGAGGAAGTGTTTAGGATTGGAGAGTTTGTGCCCCCATCGAAGGAGCACTCACCAGGCTAAAGGAAGAAAAGAGAGTCAAATGTAAGATATTGTGATAGTTTTAGCAATGTGACATGCTCTCATGAAGTTGTTTTGCTATCCAGAGCACCCACAGTATGTCTAATACTTGTCAGAGAAATGTAGAGATATTTGAAATGTGATATGACTTACAGACTCAGGATTGACTCCCCTGTGTGGCATGTTGAAATCTGAAGAGACAAAAAAGACATGATTGAACAACAGTTACTTTAGACTTGCAGGCTCAGAAACATGTAAGGAGGATTTTACTGAGCAAATGCAAAATACAACTCTGTCTGTCATGTCGTAAACAAATACATCATGTTATATAGCCTACTGGTAAATATATGTTAATATAATCAAATTCAACCAAATGATCCTTGTGCAGACCACATTAATTGACTTACATTTTACGTTTCTCAGAATCATAATTAAGACTCTATCCATGTTTGCTTAGTCATTTGTCTAAATGAAAATGTCCTTACCATAACCAGTTGTAAGATTCCACAATTAAACTTCTCAAAGTCGTGTGGTATTGTTACACACTTTGAAACTTCACTCAGTAGTACTTAGTATGGCCTTACCCAAAGCTTTGTCTGATACAGTGAGCGGTCACACCTGTCTTTTATACCAGATTGGATACTGTACCATTATGACATCATTATGACTCATGGTGATGTCATAATGGAGACCTGCCACTAGCACATCTCAACGTCATGTTGACATTACGATGCAGACTGCATCTAGATAGGTTTTCATGTTCAACCTTCATTTTTTTCACACTACATTACATTACAATGTTTTTCCTATGTTCACCTTGAGATGCGATAACAGTTTGAAGCTCATGTCATGTCCTGCTTTGGAATTTCACATAATAGACCCACAGGTCTAGCGCTCCCAATAATAATACATATTTATACCTTAATAAATTGCAACATATAACACACTAATAATAGTAATTATAATACAAAGTTTGGAATATTTGACATAGCCATCATGTAGTTTACACACATCCATTTTCTGTCACCCAAAGCCAGACTAAAATCTGGTTTTGTGTTTTAATGTAACTGCACTGTTTTATCTGGTTATACCAAAGATCTTACGTCGATAATTTAGTTAAAGTGACATCTAAACATCATTAAATTGATGACCACTGCTTTCAGATATTATGCCTTTTACCATTACTCTACATAAAGTGTCTTCTCAAACTGTGTTAGAATAGGTAGCTGCCAGACAGTATGAGAATATTATGTTGTAAATGTACTTTTTAAGTCAGAGCGGTCCATTTAAGCTTTTTCAGATATTGCTTGTGAATTCTTTATTTTACAGCAGATTCATTGACCGTTGCCCTAAGTCCTGGACCTTCCGTGAGTCAGTATGTCTGATATTATTGATCATATCGCTGTAATGAAAATTAAATCACAGAGCATGCCACAAGCAGTCTATTACTTCTTCTTCTTCTTTGTATTATTATTATTATTATTAGTAGTAGTAGTAGTAGTAGTAGTAGTAGTAGTAGTAGTAGTAGTAGTAGTAGTAGTATTTTATATTATTATACAGTATAATAGTATTTCCCTGTCTCAGCCATGAATACATATTGTATGGTTGTTTAAATAAAAATGTTCTTATCTTAACCAGTTGGAAGATTCCACAGTTTAACTCACCAAAAGCCCTGTGGTGTTGTTATGCACTTTGAAACTTCACTCGGTACTCAGTGTGTGGCCTTATCCAACGCTTTGTCTGATACAGTGAGCTGTCACACCTCGCTTTTATACCAGACTATACTACGCTGTTATGACGTCATAATGACAACTGCTGCGCGCACATCTCCAAGTGTCACTTTGACATTAAGATGCATATTGCTTTTAAAAAGTTTAATATGTTTTTAAATGTCTATCAATGATTGCATGTACAGTTGTCATTAATATGCGTCTCCTGTGTTCACAGTAAGAGTATGACTTATCACATTAAGATTCGATTAAGATCCCATAACTGTATGGAGCTCACATAATGTAATGCTCTAGCCTACCTGTTTATTCTCTTCTCACCGAAAGTGGTCAGGTGTCGTCGCCAAGTAACAAAATAAATCGTTTTATAACCAAGTTTAGTAGCAAATACCTGTGCTACCTGATCAGTTCCCTACTTTGCGAGGCAGAAAAAATCCTCTGTAATGGCGCAATCGAAGGCGAATGAAAACACTTATAACGTACATTTACTTTTATCACAGCTCTGAACATTACTAGTTCTATGTAGGAGTATGAGGGAACACAGGTGAGATGGGTTTAAAAGAGCATGTGCAGACATTTCCCTTGGATGGGGACTGTGTAGGGAACGTTTGCATGCGCACTGGAACTCCATAGCCCTGTGTGCGAATGACTACGATCGGTCGAACCCTCCATACCTCAGTGTCTATCTTCATCATAACGCTATAATGATACTGAAATCACCAAAATGTCATAGTATATTTTTTCGTATTGCTTTCATATACTAGCTCTATTATTATTATTATTATTATTATTGTTATTATTATTATTATTAGTAGTAGTAGTAGTAGTAGTAGTAGTAGTAGTAGTAGTAGTAGTATTTCACACTATTATTTTCCTCTCTCAACCATAAATACGTAATTTGTGTTATGATTGTTGAAATAAAAATGTTCTTACCTCAACCAGTTAGGAGATTCCACAGTTAAACTCACCAAAAGCCCTGTGGTTGTGCTATGCACTTTAAAAATTAACTCAGTAGTACTTATTGTGGCCTTATCCAACGCTTTGTCTGATACAGTGAGCTGTCACACCTCTCCTTTATACCAGACTGGATACTATGCCATTGTGATGTCATTATGAGACCTAGTGAAAATATGAAGAGCTCAGATGCAAAACCCTCTAACTCCATGTATGGAAATATATTTATATAATTTAGATGTTATTATTATCAGTCCACCTCCAAGAAAAAAAAGAAATGGTCCTGGAACACCACCTCTTAGACCTCCTTCAGACAAGTGCACCAAGCTGTCTACCCATGAGATGATAGAACTTGAGAAAGAGCGTTCCCTCCTGGACATTCTGCTCTAGAATCTTTGTTTTAAACCAGTGGTCCTCTCCCGGGTTGGCGCGAGCACGACACGTGAGGAGAAAAAAAATCACGGACTTGCTATTGGTACAAGGGAGATGCACCAGATTTCCCCATGTCGAAATGCAAGTGGTTGGACTGTTATAACACACAAATGAATCAACCACACTGTTTCATTTTAAATCTATCTATCTAATTAAAATAGAAGGTAGTAAATTTTGAACTGTGACGCAACGTCAGTGCAGGGCGCAAAAAGGGGGTATGCAACATATGCAGCCCATAGGGGCGCAAGGAGGGCGCCGAAAGAGAGAGACAAAGAGAAGAAATACATGTTCGTTCATATTACCATTGTGTTTATTGTCTATGTCTATACCATTAATCTTTGTATGTTAAATTGAATTTAGATAGCGATCCACGGCTTCCTATACTCTTATGGTTAGTGGTCTTCCTCCTTTTCAACATTCTATTTTGGAATGTTGAGACGGAGCGCTTGCCAGCAACGTGTAGCTATATTATATTATATACAGTCTGTACTTTCTCATAGTCACGACTGAGAAAACAGCCATGAATGAACTTTCTGGGGCGCACTCACAGTGTTAAAAAGCAAGAGGAAAAGAGAAAGTGGCGGATAGAATGAGGAAAAAGTTGTGCGCTTGGATAAAAGACTGCAGGTAGGATGCGTGGGTCTTTTGACAATTTGAGGAGGGTAGCATTGGTTGGCTAAGGTTGCTTTTACATAAGGTTACACTGACTTGCTAAACTAGTTTACGTTGCGTTTACGTTTGCTAACTAACACTGGCTAAAGTGTTTTTGTAGATACTGTTGCCAATTGTCCTTGTTTAAACGTTTAATGGCGTTTACGTTGTCTTTTTCGGCATTCAACAACTTCTATCCACAACCTGCATAGCTGCATTGAACCAGCTCTGAGGGGGCCCTTAAACGGATCTGTAATCTTCAAAATGAAAGCAAACACAGGCTTGACATATTTCATTTGGTGTGTAAAGAATCAATATAATATATGAGTGTCAGTTTTTGACATCTCCCCAGCAGCAGTGAAGTAGACACTTCCCAGAGCAAAAGCTCCACCCATAAGACCAACATCTGTTGTGCAAAAAACCTGAGCTTCTGTCCTGTGGTACTGTGGCGTGTTCAGAGGTGGCGTGTTGCCTGTATTCAGGACCCTCCAAATCAAGCTGTACAGACACTGGAACCATACACCAGGATGGGATAGTTCCATAAACACATACTATTACAGATGTTTCATTGCCCAGAGTGGCAGTTTGAAAAAGCGGTCCACCAATGTAAAATTTGCCCTGATGCCTGCTGGTGTCATTATGCTAATATAAATTAAAAACAATTAAGAAAAATAGTACAGGACAAATTGTTTAATTAATTTCATTTAATTGAAAAGCTTAACCCTGGCCCCCCAGAAGCACTGGGGCAAGGAAAAACTCCCTGTAGGCGTTTTTTGTTAAGGAAGAAACCTTGAGCAGAACCACGACTCAAGGGGGGAGCCTATCTGCTAAGGCTAGACGGATATCAGGGTGACAGCTCAGGACCAAAGGTTTTAGGAGCTGCCTTTCTATCTTCACATTGGAGTGGAATTCCCGGGATGAAACGCTGGGGGCGAAGTTTGTAAAGGCCATTTCTCCAACACTGTTTGGAGGGACCCGGGTAATCTCCAGGTGGGCAGCTGCAGTGATCACAGAGCTGGTGCCGGGACTGGAGATGGTGGGGAGGAGCAGACATCGACACGTCAGCGCAGTAGGTGTGCAGTAGCCAAACGGGAGGTGTTGGTGATTGAGGAGGGGACTTCAAAATGTCAGCACCTGAAGCAGCAAGGAGGTCCATTAGGTGAGACAGCATAAGACAGGTAGAGGTAGATGATTGGACAAGTGTAATGAGTACCCATGGAGTATCCGTGAGGTATTACAGTCTGCCTGGTACAACTTTCATTTAAGTTTTCATTACTGTAACTGCTTTATTTGTATTTTCTCAAAGACTGGCTTACATGTCTGCTAAATCTGCTAAAGTGTTATCATTCTCTAGTAGTCAACCTGCAGTTGAATATGTTGGTTTGATTGTTAAAAGGATTCAGGTTATGATATAGTCCTCTCTTATGACTGGGCCCAACAGTACATCTCACTGGCATTGTATAATACAGACCTCAATGAGAGCCACATACCCCTCGTATTGTTAGTGTCCATGCACACGTACCTTCAAAGGAGTCCACACCACTGAATATTTTAAGAAACCAAATCCATCTGACTGGATTTGTCAAATTAACACTTTTGATTCAGATGAAGAGCTCTGTTGTCCTCTGTGGAGGTTTAGATGTAGTCTCCTCCCTCTGGGGATCCCCATGTGTCTCTTCAGTCACACCTTGAAGGCCAAAGGCTGAAAAATGAGAATTTACTTAGTTAACTTGTATACAGTCTAGAACCCTAGAAACACACACAGAATGCAAACCTGCACACACAACACTATCCTAGTCCATGATCAAATGAGCTTTTTGTGCTAAGGCAGAGGAAAGAGAGGGGAGGAGGGAGGTGGTATTTATTGAGCTGTTCAGATTAAATAGCAACATAATTCATTCAGCTCTACCTTTAATATTATCCATGTTACTGACCTTCGGTTCTGATGTCATTGGGTACGTGTCCATCTGTTACAACCTGAGCTGCTGTTAAGTCTCAGGTAAGAAAGACAATGCCTCCATTCTCCGGCTTTCTGCTCAGTGCTGTGAATTTCTACCATTTACTGTTAGGTTTTTTCCTGATGTTGTTCAGCTGTTGTATGGTTTCCAAGATGTGATAGTCCTGCTTTTGCAGTCCCCTCATTGTTCTGTTCATATTCCTTTAGTCTTGAACAGAATAGTCACCACCCAACACAAGTGGGTGCTTCTATTGTTTTAGAAGAGGCAGGTTTTCCATGTGCCAATTCTTGTAGTCCACTTGACGTTTCGGTTTTAATATTTAACTTTGGCATACAGCACTTCTCTTTCAACTAACAATTTCCTCTTAACCTCCTTCTTCTATTTATATTTATATATTTTATTATATATTTTATATATAATATATTTATATTTTCTTTTCTCTTCCACGACATGTGTCCTTACTTTTGTCCATATATATTCCGACTTTTTTAGTTCTTCAGGATTTAAATCTTTCCAACCTGTAGCCTGTTCTCCTCTCCGCTCTTATTATATGTTACCTCTCTCTCTTGAACTTTTAGCTGTTCTTCTGTCAGACTTTTTCACGAAGAACATCTTCTCACTCTGGCTATCCTGTACCATTGCATGTTTTGAATTTCATTCATGATTTTCCTTTGACCCACCACCACCCCCCCACAATGGGGGACTTTTTATCTTTTTTATCTTTGTTTTTTCTTTTTCATCGTTTAATATCGGCAGCGCCACATCTCTGGGTGTAAAAGCCACACCCTCCATTGCTTGCCCTTCAGCCTTGCATGGTGAATGTTGGCCCACACGTTTTTATCTATGGCTTTCTCTTCCTCATCAAACTTTTCTTTCAACTCCCTGAACTTCTCTTCTCTTTCCTCACTTTCCTTCTCCATATGTTTCTGGTACTGTTCTGCAACCCTGAAGCGGAATGACTGCCCGTCTTCCTCATCACAATACAGCCAGAGGCAGCACAGACAGCTCCACAGGTTCCAACACAGGCAGCCTGGCGTTCTTCTTATGGCTCCAGTGACCGTACTCCACATTTTAAATCTTCTCTCCCACCTTATATTGTTTTGTACGGCACGAACTTCACATCTTTCAATCAGGTCTTGCCTCCTCAGCTCCTTCTTCATTTGTTTAATTTCCATTTTTTCCTCTTCCCCTGCTTTTGCAAGTCTGACTTTTTCTTGCTTTTGCATTTCTTTCTTCAAAACCTTCTGTCTGTTCTTTTCATTCTTCTCTTCCTCCTTCAGCTCTTTTTTATATATTTTTAAGCAGGCCTTCAGTATGGCTGTCTCGCGGTGGATCTCCTCTTCCACCATTTTCCAGCCCTGTTTCATCTCCTCCTTTGTGATTCTGAACTGCTCTTCAATCTTCATCCTCTTGTCTGATGGCCATGCTTTATACTTCTCCCTGAAGTCCTTTCTGTCTTCTGCCAGCTTCGCTTTTGCCACATTGAAGTAGGACTTTAAAACTTTCTCCTTTTTGCTGGCCAACTTTAACTTCTTCTCAGTGGCCAGAACAGAATGCCAACATGTCAGTAGCTTAGAAGAGACCTCGTCCTCTGGGTCCTTCAGTTTCTCTGTCTGTGGCCTGGCAATGAGAGGGATGGCCTCCAGATGGTGACTATTTTGGAGGTTCCTCAGAAGACTCCTGTGGGGTTCATGAGTCACAGCACGGAGCATGGGGCCGTTGACAGATGCTCCAGCCTCAGCCTCTGCCTCAGCTTCAGCTCTCAGCTTCTCCAGTTGCTCCAGGACTTTCATCACGTGTTTGAGCATTCGATGCTTCATGTACTCCTCCTTCTTTTTCAGTTCCTCATTGTCTGGGTCAAACATCCTGACATCATGACTTTCCCTCCTCCTCTCAACTTCTGATGCCAGGATGTTGGAGGTAAGGAGGGACATCTGCCATGTTTCCCTCGTTTCTGTGTTTGTGGATATGGAGGAAGTGTTTAGGATGGGAGAGTTTGTGCCCCCATCGTAGGAGCACTCAGCAGGCTAAAGGAAAAGAAGAGTCAAATTTAAGATATTGTGATAGTTTTAGCAATGTGACTATCTATCCAGAGCACCCACAGTATGTCTAATACTTGTCAGAGAAATGTAGAGATATTTGAAGTGTGATATGACTTACAGACTCAGGATTGACTCCCCTGTGTGGCATGTTGAAATCTGAAGAGACAAAAAAGACATGATGGAACAACAGTTACATTACACTTGCAGGCTCAGAAACATGGAAGGATGATTTTACTGAGGAAATGCAAAATGCAACTCTCTGTCTGTCTTGTCTTAAATAAATAGATCATGCTACATAGCCTACTGGTAAATATATGTGAATATAATCAAATTCAACCAAATGGCCCTTGTGCAGACCATATTAATAAATCTTTTTTATATTTACATTTTACGTTTCTCAGAATCTTATTTAGGACCATATTCTTGTTTACTTATTCATTTGTGTAAATGAAAATGTCCTTACCATAACCAGTTGTAAGATTCCACAATTAAACTTCTCAAAGCCGTGTGGTATTGTTACACACTTTGAAACTTCACTCAGTAGTACTTAGTGTGGCCTTACCCAAAGCTTTGTCTGATACGGTGAGCAGTCACACCTCTCTTTTATACTAGATTGGATACTGTACCATTATGACATCATTATGACTCATGGTGATGTCATAATGGAGACCTGCCACAAGCATATCTCAATGTCACTTTGACATTAGAATGCAGAGTGCATATAGATACAGTAGGTTTTCATGTTCAACCTTCGTTGTATTCACATTTGTCATTACAGTGTGTTTCCTATGTTTACTTTGAGACGTCATGTCCTGCTCTGGAATGTCACATTATAGGCCCACAGGTCTAGCGCTTCCAGTAATAATACATATTTATACCTTAATAAATTGCAAGATATAACACACTAATAATAGTAAGTATAATAAAAAGTTTGAAATATTTGACATAGACATCATGTATGCTACACATACCCATTTTCACCCAAAGCCAGACTGAAATCTGGCTTTCTGTTTTAATGTAACTGTACTGTCTTATCTGGTTATACCGAAGATCGTACGCCAATAATTTAGTTAGTGACATTTAGACATCACTAAATTGATGACCACTGCTTTCACATATTATGCCTGCATTTTACCATTACTCTACATAAAGTGTCTTCTCAAACTGTAGGTTAAAATAGGTAGCTGCCAGACAGTATGAGAATATTATGTTGTAAATATATTTTTCATGTTAGAGTGGTCCACGTAGGCTATTTCAGATATTGCTTCTGAATTCTTTATTTTACAACAGATTTATTGAGCGTTGCTATAAGTCCTGGACCTTTTGTAAGTCAGTATTTCCGATATTGTTGATTATATCGCTGTAATGAAAATTAAATCACAGACCATGCCACAAGCAGTCTATTACTTCTTCTTCTTCGTATTATTATTATTATTATTATTATTAGTAGTAGTAGTAGTAGTAGTAGTAATAGGCTAGTAGTAGTATTTTATATTATTATATAATAGTATTTCCCTCTCTCAGCCATGAATACATATTGTATGGTTGTTCAAATAAAAATGTTCTTACCTTAACCAGTTGGAAGATTCCACAGTTAAACTCACCAAAAGCCCTGTGGTGTTGTTATGCACTTTGAAACTTCACTCGGTACTCAGTGTGTGGCCTACGCTTTGTCTGATACAGTGAGCTGTCACACCTCTCTTTTATACCCGACTATACTACGCTGTTATGACGTCATAATAACACCTGCTGCACGCACATCTCAGAAGGTCATTTTGACATTAACATGCATATTGCTTTTAGATAGAGTTTTAATTTTTAAATGTTTATCAATGATTGCATTTGCAGTTATCATTATTAAGCGTCTACTGTGTTCACTTTAAGAGTATGAATAAATAAATAAGTCATTTTATAGCCATGTTTAGTGGCAAATACCTGAGCTACATGATTATGAATGTCATTGTGCGTATATAGCGTATATTTACATAGCTCTGGACATTATAGCATTATTTATGAGTATGCGTGAACACAGATGAGATGGGTGGGAGAGGACACTGCAGACATTTACTGAGTACTGGGTAAGAAACTTTTGCATGCGCAGTCAAACTCCATGGCCCTGTGTGCGAAAGACTACGACCGGTGCTATTTTTAGGAAACACATCACGCAGGAGAGTAGGGACACCTTTTCTCAGAAACTCTTGATTTCTCCATGGAAATGACAATTCACAACACGTTTTTATAGTGCATTTGTTTCCAAAATAAGAAATACAAATGTCTACTAAGTTTAATTCGGATATCTTACTGATACACTGAGTTAAAACAAGAAAGGGCAAAAATGACATGTTCCAAATTATTAGCCCCCTGGCCATTAACAGTCAATAGTTTACCCTTTCTGAGCCACAACCAACAACAACCTCTTAGAGTAGTTCTTTACTAGGTTGGCACAGGTCTCCTGATAGATTTTGGCCTATTCTTTCATTGCAAATTGTTCCAGCAGGTCCAGATCGGTTTCCCAGCATTCACATTAATTTTGAGCACCAGTGGTCACACATAAACCCCGAACTTATTTGATATGTTTTGAAGAGAAAAATAATGTTTTTGAGATACATCTGTATGAAACAAAATCAGTTTTATTTTGTTGAGTTTTCCAAGCAATATTATATTTAGGTTTTATTCATACAAATAACATATCCTAGTTAATATAACAACAAGTAAAACTAGATGTACCGCATAGCGGTACATGGTATGACCGCCGCAGTGTATTGAAATGTGGGAACTGTTGGTATGATGAGTTTGTGGAAGAGCAGTGTTGTGAGGTGAGAATTTGTGTGGAAATTATTTCCTGGAAGTGGGCATGAATGTGGGTTTTGAATGAATGACATTGTGTGTGTTTGTATAGTGTGTAGGAGTGATTTCTGAAAGGAATAGGCAAAATGAGATTTTGTACAATTACAGCGGCTGCTATAGGCCCAATTTTATGGCATGTGCTGTGGTTTTAGAGGTCTTTGTGTTGATCGTGCATGAGATATTTTATGCAGTTCCTACCTTCTTAGTCCAAAATATTGGCAATTCAAAATCCCAAATTTAGTACACATGAAAAGAAAGCTGTTTAGAGATGGCATGTCAAGGTTGACCAAATTTGAGCAATTAAAAGCCAAGATATGGACTTTTGAAGAATTTTAAGCTACGTGTTAAATGTTCATTGACGTGTAACGTCGAAACGGTTTATCTCAAGATAAATCCTTTGATAACTTTTTGTCAGCATTGTCTGTTGATGACATATACCAAATTTGGTGAGATTCACATGAACGGCCTATGACGAGTTCGTTCAAATTCGTTTTCGCAATGTTAAAATTTAACGGAAATTGTTTTCATTGGAAGTGGGCGTCGACCAGTGCTTTCAATGCGTGAGGGTCAATAGATTTCACGATAAAAAAAAAGTTGTTGTAAACATTAGCATTCTCTAGATAACAGGCAAAATTACATTTTCTACAATTACAGCGCCCCCTATGGACCAAATTGTATGGCATGTGCTGTGATGTTAGAGGTCTTTGTGTTGATCATGAATGACGTATTTTGCGCAAAATTCCACCTTCTCGGTCCAAGATATTGGCAACTCAAAATAGCAATTTTTTCATTTACCCATATCACTAGGTGGCGCTGTGCTTCAAGTGAGTGTTTATGGGCTGGGCCGATACACCTCTGTAACACCGACATACTAACACAAAATCGTTGTCTTGGGCAAAATTGTTGACGAATTATTTAACAAAAGCTGTTTTTTGACACCTAGCTTCGCCAATAAACATCGCCCCCTATGACGAAATGTCACAAAATTTAGTACACATGAAAAGAAAGCTGTTTAGAGATGGCCTGTCAACTTTGACCAAATTTGAGCAATTAAAAGCCAAGATATGGACTTTTGAAAATTTTTAAGCTACGTGTTAAATGTTTATTGACGTGTAACTTCGAAACAGTTTATCTCAAGATAAATCCTTTGATAACTTTTTGTCAGCATTGTCTGTAGATGACATATACCAAATTTGGTGAGATTCACATGAACGGCCTATGACGAGTTTGTTCAAATTCGTTTTTGCAATGTTAAAATTTCACGGAAATTATTTTCATTGGAAGTGGGCGTCGACCAGTGCTTTCAATGCGTGAGGGTCAATAGATTTCATGATAAAAAAAGAGTTGTTGTAAACGTTAGCATTCTCTAGGTAATAGGCAAAATGACATTTTTTACAATTACAGCGCCCCCTATGGACCAAATTGTATGGCATGTGCTGTGTTGTTAGAGGTCTTTGTGGTGATCATGCATGACGTATTTTGCGCAGTTTCCTCCTTCTCGGTCCAAGATATTGGCAACTCAAAATACCAAATTTTGCATTTACCCATATCACTAGGTGGCGCTATGCTTCAAATGAGTGTTTATGGACTTAGTCGATACGTCTCTGTAACACTGACATATCACAAAAATTTCATGTCATTGGGTGACACGTTCATTGAGTTATTCAGCAAAAACTTTTGCCGGTCTCCCCCTCTTTGACGGACCCTGGCAAAGCGGGGCGGTGGCCCTTGGGGACCAAAAGCTTCTAGTCGCTCAAAAAGTTCTAGGGCTACATGCCTACAAAGATTCATGTCCCCCGTGCTTCCAGTGTCCCGGAAATCGTTGACGGAAAATCGGTGAAAAAAAAGAAAAAAAAAAAGGGAAAAAAGTCTCGGCAACACTATAATGACCGCTATCGCTAGCTTCACTAGCGGCGGTCATAATAACAATATGAGCGACACATAAGCACATCCTGAAATCATACAAGACTTTCTCCACGGGATGGAAGAAGCACAGGGGGGTATTAAAGGTGTACTTCCATCGTGTTTTCATTAATTTTGCGGTGTTCTCTAGTATTAACTAGATGTACCGCATAGCGGTACATGGTATGACCGCCGCAGTATATTGAAATGTGGGAACTGTTGGTGTGATGAGTGTGTGATAGAGCAGTGTTGTGAGGTGAGAATTTCTGTGGAAATGATTTCCTGTAAGTGGGCATGGATGTGGGTTTTGAATGTGTAGTGTGAAGGACTGATTTGTGAAGGCAAGGAATTGGCAAAATGAGATTTTGTACAATTACAGCGCCCCCTATGGACCAAATTTTATGGCATGTTCTGTGGTGTTAGAGGTCTTTGTGGTGATCGTGCATGATGTATTTTGTGCAGTTCCCACCTTCTCGGTCCAAGATATTGGCAACTCAAAATCCCAATTTTTGCATTTACCCTTATCACTAGGTGGCGCTATGCTTCAAGTGAGAGTTTATGGGCTGGGTCAATATGCCTCTGTAACACCTACATACTAACACAAAATCGTTGTCTTGGGCAAAATTGTTGACGAGTTATTTAACAAAAACTGTTTTTCAACACCTAGCTTCGGCGATAAATATCGCCCCCTATGACGAAATGTTACAAAATTTAGTACACATGAAAAGAAAGCTGTTTAGAGATGGCATGTCAACTTTGACCAAATTTGAGCAATTAAAAGCCAAGATACGGCCATTTGAAGAATTTTAAGCTACGTGTTAAATGTTCATTGACGTGTAACTTCGGAACGGTTTATCTCAAGATAAATCCTTTGATAACTTTTTGTCAGCATTGTCTGTAGATGACATATACCAAATTTGGTGAGATTCACATGAACGGCCTATGAAGAGTTCGTTCAGATTCGTCTTCGCAATATTAAAATTTCACGGAAATTGTTCTCGTTGGAAGTGGGCGTCGACCAGTGTTTTCAATGCGTGAGGGTCAATAGATTTCACGATAAAAAAAAATCTGTTGTAAACGTTAGCATTCTCTAGATAATAGGCAAAATGACATTTTGCACAATTACAGCGCCCCCTATGGACCAAATTGTATGGCACGTGCTGTGGTTTTAGAGGTCTTTGTGCTGATCGTGCATGACGTATTTTGCGCAGTTCCTACCTTCTCGGTCCAAGATATTGGCAACTCAAAATCTCAATTTTTGCATACACCTTTATCACTAGGTGGCGCTATGCTTGAAGTGAGTGTTTATGGGCTGGGTCGATACGCCTCTGTAACATCGACATACCAACACAAAATCGTTGTCTTGGGCAAAATTGTTGACAAGTTATTTAACAAAAACAGTTTTTTGACACCTATCTTCGCCAATAAACATCGCCCCCTATGACGAAATGTCACAAAATTTAGTACACATGAAAAGAAAGCTGTTTAGAGATGGCATGTCAACTTTGACCAAATTTGAGCAATTAAAAGCCAAGATACGGCCATTTAAAGATTTTTAAGCTACGTGTTAAATGGTCATTGACGTATAACTTCGGAACGGTTTATCTCAAGATAAATCCTTTGATAACTTTTTGTCAGCATTGTCTGTAGATGACATATACCAAATTTGGTGAGATTCACATGAACGGCCTATGACGAGTTCGTTCAGATTCGTTTCCGCAATATTAAAATTTCACGGAAATTGTTTTCGTTGGAAGTGGGCGTCGACCAGTGTTTTCAATGCGCGAGGGTCAATAGATTTCACGATAAAAAAGAAATTGTTGTAAACATAAGCATTCTCTAGATAATAGGCAAAATGACATTTTCTACAATTACAGCGCCCCCTATGGACTACATTTTATGGCATGTTCTGTGGTGTTAGAGGTCTTTGTTGTGATCGTGCATGACGTATTTTGTGCAGTTCCCACCTTCTCGGTCAAAGATATTGGCAATTTAAAATCCCAATTTTTACATTTACCCATATCACTAGGTGGCGCTATGCTTCAAGTGAGAGTTTATGGACTGGGTCGATACATCTCTGTAACACCGACATACTAACACAAAATCGTTGTCTTGGGCAAAATTGTTGACGAGTTATTTAACAAAAACTGTTTTTTGACACCTAGCTTCGCCAATAAACATCGCCCCCTATGACGAAATGTCACAAAATTTAGTACACATAAAAAGAAAGCTGTTTAGAGATGGCATGTCAACTTTGACCAAATTTGAGCAATTAAAAGCCAAGATACGGCCATTTGAAGATTTTTAAGGTACGTGTTAAATGTTCATTGACGTGTAACTTCGGAACGGTTTATCTCAAGATAAATCCTTTGATAACTTTTTGTCAGCATTGTCTGTAGATGACATATACCAAATTTGGTGAGATTCACATGAACGGCCTATGACGAGTTCGTTCAAATCCGTTTTCGCAATATTAAAATTTCACGGAAATTGTTTTCGTTGGAAGTGGGCGTCGACCAGTGTTTTCAATGCGTGAGGGTCAATAGATTTCACGATAAAAAAAAAATTGTTGTAAACATAAGCATTGTCTAGATAATAGGCAAAATGACATTTTCTACAATTACAGCGCCCCCTATGGACCAAATTTTATGGCATGTTCTGTGGTGTTAGAGGTCTTTGTGGTGATTGTGCATGACGTATTTTGCGCAGTTCTCACCTTCTCGGTCCAAGATATTGGCAACTCAAAATCCCAATTTTTGCATTCACTCATATCACTAGGTGGCGCTACGCTTCAAGTGAGCGTTTATTGGCTGGGTCGATACATCTCTGTAACACCGACATACTAACGCAAAATCGTTGTCTTGGGCAAAATTGTTGGCGAGTTATTTAACAAAAACTGTTTTTTGACACCTAGCTTCGCCAATAAACATCGCCCCCTATGACGAAATGTCACAAAATTTAGTACACATGAAAAGAAATCTGTTTAGAGATGGAATGTCAACTTTGACCAAATTTGAGCAATTATTAGCCAAGATACGGCCATTTGAAAAATTTTAAGCTACGTGTTAAATGTTCATTGACGTGTAACTTCGGAACGGTTTATCTCAAGATAAATCCTTTGATAACTTTTTGTCAGCATTGTCTGTAGATGACATATACCAAATTTGGTGAGATTCACATGAACGGCCTATGACGAGTTCGTTCAGATTCGTTTTCGCAATATTAAAATTTCACGGAAATTTTTTTCGTTGGAAGTGGGCGTCGACCAGTGTTTTCAATGCGTGAGGGTCAATAGATTTCACGATAAAAAAAAAATTGTTGTAAACATAAGCATTGTCTAGATAATAGGCAAAATGACATTTTCTACAATTACAGCGCCCCCTATGGACCAAATTTTATGGCATGTTCTGTGGTGTTAGAGGTCTTTGTGGTGATCGTGCATAACGTATTTTGCGCAGTTCCCACCTTCTCGGTCCAAGATATTGGCAACTCAAAATCCCAATTTTTGCATTTACCCTTATCACTAGGTGGCGCTATGCTTCAAGTGAGAGTTTATGGGCTGGGTCGATACGTCTCTGTAACACCGACATATCACAAAAATTTCATGTTGTTGGGTGAAACGTTCATTGAGTTATTCAGCAAAAACTTTTGCCGGTCTCCCCCTCTTTAACGGACACTGGCACAGCGGGGGGGTGGCCCTGGGGGACCAAAAGGCGTTATTCGCTCACAAACTTCTTGGGCTACATGCCTACAAACATTCATGTCTCCCCGAGTTTCAGTGTCCCGGGAATCGTTGACGAAAAATCGGTGAAAAAAAAAAAAAAAAAAAAGGGAAAAATTTTGCAGCAACTCCAATATGACCGCTTTCGCTAGCTTCGCTAGCGGCGGTCATAATAATTGCCCTGTGCGCTGGTTTTAATGAAAAAAATGTTCTAGTGCTTCTGTTTCAGGCTGTTTTAGTTTGGTGGAGGGGGTGGGGCCGGGAGAACGACACGATTTCACCAGAGGCACGCTCCCTGCAGCTTCCTTTGCCCCACAGTCAACTTGATAGCAGAGTAGGCTAAGGTAAAGGGAAAAAGTCAACTTGACAGCGCTAAAACTGCACACAGAATGTCTACGGAGATACAGCCGTATGTGTTTATTCCTGAATCCGAAGAGGAAGGAGAGATGGCACAAGCACAGTCCCTTCCCGACCGTTTGTCAATGAACGTTTCAGAATGGTAATATTTGCATGACAAAACAGTGCAAGTGCCCGGCTAAATGCAGTTCCGTCATTCAACTAGCCTGCTAATCTTATGCGAGTCAGTCACAGGCTAACATTATTTAAAGCCTATTCGGTCAGTTTCTCTTATATGTATTTCCACGTCTACGTCACGCCGAAGGCCCTTTTCGCATTGGGTCGTTTTTCCATTGTCTTCTTTTGACTGATATAGAAAACGGGGATAGAAAAACATTTTGATATGCAGCATGCATATGCAACTCGGGGTGACCTATCATATTTCAAAAGAGCAAGTACTAAACAGTTTCTTGTGGAAGTACACCTTTAAGCTTGGTTTATACTCGTCGTGTCTGTCTTTGCACGCAAGAAAGTGACGTCAAAATGACGTCGGTACAGTACAGTACACAAATACTGAAACACTGACCAAAAACCTTTATTTTATTTATTCAGTTTTATCCACAAACCAACATAGGTGCAAGCCTGCAATTCGTTTGTTATGCTGACTTATTTTGCCTTATCCTACTGTCCTACCATCAGTCATAACGTCTTTTATATAATGAAAACATTATTTATAAATAGGCTTACACTACTGGAAACACAGTGAATTACGGGCGCCGATAAAAATGGTTTTGAACCCCCTCCCCTACCACATCTTAGTCCTCTGTGGGCCCCTGTGAAGCTCTGGGCCTCCTGAATTGTCCTTATCTACACCCCTTAGCTGCTCCATGCAGTAAATAAAGACATTGACCCAAAACTTTTTAGATTTATTCAATTTTATTCCCAAATCAAGATGTTAACCTGCAATTCAGTCATGTTTCACTCCTCTGAAATGCAAGGTTTGTTACATTTGACACCTCTGATGAGAAGACTGACGATTGTGCTGAGCGCCAGTATGAAGGGTCAGGTGCATCAGTGACGTCACATGGTCGCGCTGCAGAACTGACGCCGCAAGCATACTGGAGCCTTGAGCCAATCTGTGTGTGTGTCTGTGTGTGTGTGTGTGTGTGGTTGCATGTGTGTGTGTGTGTGTGTGTGTGTGTGTGCCTATTAATGGGAGAAAACCAAGATAAGTAAGTATACCATTCCAGGTGGTATAGCTGTTTTAGCTGTTAAGACAGTTTTTGGAGTAAATGTCACACACATTTGTGTGGATTTCACAGGCATCTGTAGAGAAAATTGCATAGAGGTGGGCTTTTTTGCAATATCAAGGTGTTTATATTTAAAATCACCTTTGGATGGCTGTACTTTATGACGAGTATTATTTGAGGTATACCGACACATCTCAATGAGTTAGAATATCATGGGGTTAGTGCATTTCCTTCAATGCAATGTGAAATGGAAAATCATGTCCAACTAATTACTAAAGGCATAAACATAAATATATATTTTTCAGAAGGCTGACATTTTTTTAATGATCTGATGTTAATCTTATAATTTCCGTACATACTGAGTATTATTATTAGCTGTAATTCTCAAAATTAAAGCAAACAGGCTTGAAATATTTTATTTGGTGTGTGAAGAATCAATATAATATATGAGTGTCAGTTTTTGAATTGAATTAATGAACTACATAAACTTCAGCACAATATTCAAATTCACTGAGATGCACCTGTATCTATATTACCCCCCATCTCCCAGCAGCAGTGAGGTGGACACTTCCCTGAGCAAAAGCTCCACCTCTAAGACCAAGATCTGTTGTGCAAAAAACTTGAGCTTTTGTCCTGTGGTACTGTGGCGTGTTCAGAGGTGGCGTGTTGCCTGTATTCAGGAGCCTCCAAATCAAGCTGTACAGACACTGGAACCATACACCAGGATGGGATAGTTCCATAAACACATACTATTACAGATGTTTCATTGCCCAGAGTGGCAGTTTGAAAAAGCGGTCCACCAATGTAAAATTTGCCCTGATGCCTGCTGGTGTCATTATGCTAATATAAATTAAAAACAATTAAGAAAAATAGTACAGGACAAATTGTTTAATTAATTTCATTTAATTGAAAAGCTTAACCCTGGCCCCCCAGAAGCACTGGGGCAAGGAAAAACTCCCTGTAGGCGTTTTTTGTTAAGGAAGAAACCTTGAGCAGAACCACGACTCAAGGGGGGAGCCTATCTGCTAAGGCTAGACGGATATCAGGGTGACAGCTCAGGACCAAAGGTTTTAGGAGCTGCCTTTCTATCTTCACATTGGAGTGGAATTCCCGGGATGAAACGCTGGGGGCGAAGTTTGTAAAGGCCATTTCTCCAACACTGTTTGGAGGGACCCGGGTAATCTCCAGGTGGGCAGCTGCAGTGATCACAGAGCTGGTGCCGGGACTGGAGATGGTGGGGAGGAGCAGACATCGACACGTCAGTACAGTAGGTGTGCAGAAGCCAAACGGGAGGTGTTGGTGATTGAGGAGGGGACTTCAAAATGTCAGCACCTGAAGCAGCAAGGAGGTTCAATAGATGAGACAGGATAAGGCAGGTAGAAGTAGCTGAGAGTAGTAGTAGACGAGAGTAATGAGTACCCATCAGGTATTACAGTCTTCCTGGTACAACTTTCATTTAAGTTTTCATTACTGTAACTGCTTTATTTGTATTTTCTGAAAGACTGGCTTACATGTCTGCTAAATCTGCTAAAGTGTTATCATTCTCTAGTAGTCAACCTGCAGTTGAATATGTTGGTTTGATTGTTAAAAGGATCCAGGTTATGATATAGTCCTCTCTTATGACTGGGCCCAACAGTACATCTCACTGGCATTGTATAATACAAACCTCAATGTGAGCCACATACCCCTCGTATTGTTAGTGTCCATGCACACGTACCTTCAAAGGAGTCCACACCACTGAATATTTTAAGAAACCAAATCCATCTGACTGGATTTGTCAAATTAACACTTTTGATTCAGATGAAGAGCTCTGTTGTCCTCTGTGGAGGTTTAGATGCAGTCTCCTCCCTCTGGGGATCCCCATGTGTCTCCTCAGTCACACCTTGAAGGCCAAAGGCTGAAAAAAAAGAATTTACTTAGTTAACTTGTAAACAATCTAGAACCCTAGAAGCACACACAGAATGCAAACCTGCACACACAACACTATCCTAGTCAATGATCAAATGAGCTTTTTGTGCTAAGGCGGAGAGGGGAGGAGGGAGGTGGTATTTATTGAGCTGTTCAGATTAAATAGCAACATAATTCATCCAGCTCTACCTTTAATATTATCCATGTTACTGACCTTCAGTTCTGATGCCATTGGGTACGTGTCCATCTGTTACAACCTGAGCTGCTGTTAAGTTTCTCCGGCTTTCTGATCAGTGCTGTGAATTTCTACCATTTACTGTTAGGTTTTTTCCTGATGTTGTTCAGCTGTTCTTTTGTTTCCAAGATGCGATAGTCCTGCTTTTGCAGTCCCCTCAATATTCTGTTCATGTTCCTTTAGTCTTGAACAGAATAGTCACCACCCAACACAAGTGGGTGCTTCTATTGTTTTAGAAGAGGCAGGTTTTCCATGTGCCAATTCTTGTAGTCCACCTGAAGTTTCGGTTGTAATATTTAACTTTGGCATACAGCACTTCTCTTTCAACTAACAATTTCCTCTCAACCTCCTCCTTCTATTTATAGTTTTCCCATTTTTTTCTTTTCTCTTCCACGACATGTGTCCTTACTTTTGTCCATATATATTCCGACTTTTTTAGTTCTTCAGGATTTAAGTCCTCTCAACCTGGAGCCTGTTCTCCTCTCCGCTCTTATTATATGTTACCTCTCTCTCTTGAACTTTTAGCTGTTCTTCTGTCAGCCTTTTTCACGAAGGACATCTTCTCACTCTGGCTATCCTGTACCATTGCATGTTTTGAATTTCATTCATGATTTTCCTTTGACCCACCACCACCCCCCCACAATGGGGGACTTTTTATCTTTTTTATTTTTGTTTTTTCTTTTCATCGTTTAATATCGGCAGCGCCACATCTCTGGGTGTAAAAGCCACACCCTCCATTGCTTGCCCTTCAGCCTTGCATGGTGAATGTTGGCCTACACGTTTTTATCTATGGCTTTCTCTTCCTCATCAAATTTTTCTTTCAACTCCCTGAACTTCTCTTCTCTTTCCTCACTTTCCTTCTCCATATGTTTCTGGTATTGTTCTGCAACCCTGAAGCGGAATGATTGCCCGTCTTCCTCATCACAATCCAGCCAGAGACAGCACAGACAGCTCCACAGGTTCCAACACAGGCAGCCTGGCGTTCTTCTTATGGCTCCAGTGACCGTACTCCACATTTTAAATCTTCTCTCCCACCTTATATTGTTTTGTACGGCACGAACTTCACATCTTTCAATCAGGTCTTGCCTCCTCCGCTCCTTCTTCATTTGTTTAATTTCCATTTTTTCCTCTTCCCCTGCTTTTGCAAGTCTGACTTTTTCTTGCTTTTGCATTTCCCTCTTCAAAACCTTCTGTCTGTTCTTTTCATTCTTCTCTTCCTCCTTCAGCTCTTTTTTATATATTTTTAAGCAGGCCTTCAGTATGGCTGTCTCGCGGTGGATCTCCTCTTCCACCATTTTCCAGCCCTGTTTCATCTCCTCCTTTGTGATTCTGAACTGCTCTTCAATCTTCATCCTCTTGTCTGATGGCCATGCTTTATACTTCTCCCTGAAGTCCTTTCTGTCCTCTGCCAGCTTCGCTTTTGCCACATTGAAGTAGGACTTTAAAACGTTCTCCTTTTTGCTGGCCAACTTTAACTTCTTCTCAGTGGCCAGAACAGAATGCCAACATGTCAGTAGCTTAGAAGAGACCTCGTCCTCTGGGTCCTTCAGTTTCTCTGTCTGTGCCCTGGCAATGAGAGGGATGGCCTCCAGATGGTCACTATTTTGGAGGTTCCTCAGAAGACTCCTGTGGGGTTCATGAGTCACAGCACGGAGCATGGGGCCGGTGACAGATGCTCCAGCCTCAGCTTCTCCAGTTGCTCCAGGACTTTCATCACGTGTTTGAGCATTCGATGCTTCATGTACTCCTCCTTCTTTTTCAGTTCCTCATTGTCTGGGTCCAACATCCTGACATCATGACTTTCCCTCCTCCTCTCAACTTCTGATGCCAGGATGCTGGAGGTAAGGAAGGACATCTGCCATGTTTCCCTCGTTACTGTGTTTGTGGATATGGAGGAAGTGTTTAGGATGGGAGAGTTTGTGCCCCCATCGAAGGAGCACTCAGCAGGCTAAAGGAAGAAAAGAGCGTCAAATGTAAGATATTGTGATAGTTTTAGCAATGTCACATCCTCTTATGAAGTTGTTTTGCTATCCAGAGCACCCACAGTATGTCTAATGCTTGTAAGAAAAATGTAGAGATATTTGAAGTGTGATATGACTTACAGACTCAAGATTTACTCCCCTGTGTGGCATGCTGAAATCTGAAGAGACAAAAAAGACATGATTGAACAACAGTTACATTATTACACTTGCAGGCTCAAAAACATGTAAGGAGGATTTTACTGAGCAAATGGAAAATACAACTCTCTGTCTGTCTTGTCGTAAACAAATACATCATGTTATATAGCCTACTGGTAAATATATGTTAATATAATCAAATTTAACCAAATGATCCTTGTGCAGACCTCAATAATTGACTTACATTTTACGTTTCTCAGAATCATAATTAAGACTCTATCCATGTTTGCTTACTCATTTGACTAAATGACAATGTCCTTACCATAACCAGTCGTAAGATTGCACAATTAAACTAATCAAAGCCGTGTGGTGTTGTTACACACTGAAACTTCACTTAGCAAGTACTTAGTGTGGCCTTACCCAAAGCTTTGTCTGATACAGTGAGCGGACCAGATTGGATACTGTACCATTATGACATCATTATGACTCATGGTGAAGTCATAATGGAGACCTACCACAAGCATCTCTCAACGTCACTATGATATTAGCATGCAGACTGCATCTAGATACAGTAGGGTTTCATGTTCAACCTTCATAGTATTCACACTTGTCATTACAATGTGTTTCCTATGTTCACTTTGAGATGTGATAACAGTGCTGCTCAGGAATGTCCTGCTCTGGAATGTCACATTTTAGGCCTACAGGTCTGGCGCTCCCAATAATAATACATATTTATACCGTAATAAATCACAAGATGTAACACACTAACAATAGTAATTATAATAAAAGGTTTGGAATATTTGACATAGCCATCATGTATGTTACACACACCCACTTTCTATCACTCAAAGCCAGACTGAAATCTGGCTTTCTGTTTTAATGTAACTGTACTGTCTTATCTGGTTATACCGAAGATGTTACGCCGATAATAGTTAAAGTGACATTTAGACATCATTAAATTGATGCCCACTGCTTTTAGATATTATGCCTGCATTTTACTATTACTCTACATAAAGTGTCTTCTCAAACTGTAGGCATCTATTTTCATGTCAGAGTTGTCCATGTAGGCTATTTCAGATATTGCTTGTGAATTCTGTATTTTACAGCAGATTTATTGACTGTTGCCCTAAGTCCTGAACCTTTTGTAACTCAGTATTTCCGATACTATTGATCATATCGCTGTAATGAAAATTAAATCACAGAGCATGCCACAAGCAGTCTATTACTCCTTCTTCTTCGTATCATTATTATTAGTAGTAGTAATAGTAGTATTTGTAGTAGTAGTAGGCTAGTAGTAGTATTTATTATTATTATATAATAGTATTTCCCTGTCTCAGCCATGAATACATATTGTATGGTTGTTCAAATACAAATGTTCTTACCTTAACCAGTTGGAAGATTCCACAGTTAAACTCATCAAAACCCCTGTGGTGTTGTTATGCAGCACTTTACAACTTCACTCGGTACTCAGTGTGTGGCCTTATCCAACGCTTTGTCTGATACAGTGAGCTGTGACACCTCGCATTTATACCAGACTATACTACGCTGTTATGACGTCATAATGACAGCTGCTGCACGCACACCTCAGGGTGTCACTTTGACATTAACATGCATATTGCTTTTAGACAGAGTTAATTTTTAAACGTGTATCAATGATTGCATGTGCAGTTGTCATTAATATGTGTCTCCTGTGTTCACAGTAAGAGTATGACTTATCACATTAAGATTCGATTAAGATCCCATAACTGTATGCAGCTCACATCATGTAGGCTACTGCTCTAGCCTACCTGTTTATTCTCTTCTCACCGAAAGTGGTCAGGTGTCGTCGCCAAGTAACAAAATAAATCATGTTATAACCAAGTTTAGTGGCAAATACCTGTGCTACCTGATCAGTTCCCTACTTTGCGAGGCAGAAGAAATCCTCTGTAATGGTGCAATCGAAGGCGAATGAAAACAGTTATAGCGTAAATTTACTTTTATCACAGCTCTGAACATTACTAGTTCTATGTATGAGTATGAGGGAACACAGGTGAGATGGGTTTGAAAGAGCATGTGCAGACTTTTCCCTTGGATGGGGAATGGGTAGGTTTGCATGCGCATTCGAACTTCATAGCCCTGTGTGCGAATGACTACGATCGGTCGGCCCCTCCATACCTCAGTGTCTATCTTCATCATAACGCTATAATGACACTGAAATCACCAAAATGTCATAGTATATTGTTTCGTATTGCTTTCATATACTAGGTCTATTATTATTATTATTATTATTATTAGTAGTAGTAGTAGTAGTAGTAGTAGTAGTAGTAGTATTTCACACTGTTATTTTCCTCTCTCAACCATAAATACGTAATTTGTGTTATGATTGTTTAAATAACAATGTTCTTACCTCAAGCAGTTAGGAGATTCCACAGGTAAACTCACCAAAAGCCCTGTGGTTGTGCTATGCACTTTAAAACTTCACTCAGTAGTACTTATTGTGGCCTTATCCAACGCTTTGTCTGATACAGTGAGCTGTCACACCTCTCCTTTATATCAAACTGGATACTATGCCATTGTGATGTCATTATGAGACCTAATGAAAATATGTAGAGTTCAGATGCAAAACCCTCTAACTCCATGTATGGAAATATATTTATATAATTTAGATGTTATTATTATCAGTCCACCTCCAAGAAAAGAAAGAAATGGTCCTGGAACACCACCTCTTAGACCTCCTTCAGACAAGTGCACCAAGCTGCCTACCCATGAGATGATAGAACTTGAGAAAGAGCGTTCCCTCCTGGACATTCTGCTCTAGAATCTTTGTTTTAAACCAGTGGTCCTCTCCCGGGTTGGCGCGAGCACGACACGTGAGGAGAAAAAAAATCACGGACTTGCTATTGGTACAAGGGAGATGCACCAGATTCCCCCATGTCGAAATGCAAGTGGTTGGACTGTTATAACACACAAATGAATCAACCACACTGTTTCATTTTAAATCTATCTATCTAATTAAAATAGAAGGTAGTACATTTTGAACCGTGACGCAACGTCAGTGCAGGGCGCAAAAAGGGGGTATGCAACATATGCAGCGCATAGGGGCGCAAGGAGGGCGCCGAAAGAGAGAGACAAAGAGAAGAAATACATTTTCGTTCATATTACCATTGTGTTTATTGTCTATGTCTATACCATTAATCTTTATATGTTAAGTTGAATTTAGATAGCGATCCACGGCTTCCTATACTCTTAGGGTTAGTGGTCTTCCTCCTTTTCAACATTCTATTTTGGAATGTTGAGACGGAGCGCTTGCCAGCAACGTGTAGCTATATTATATTATATACAGTCTGTACTTTCTCATAGTCACGACTGAGAAAACAGCCATGAATGAACTTTCTGGGGCGCACTCACAGTGTTAAAAAGCAACAGGAAAAGAGAAAGTGGCGGATAGAATGAGGAAAAAGTTGTGCGCTTGGATAAAAGACTGCAGGTAGGATGCGTGGGTCTTTTGACAGTTTGAGGAGGGTAGCATTGGTTGGCTAAGGTTGCTTTTACATAAGGTTACACTGACTTGCTAAACTAGTTTACATTGTGTTTACGTTTGCTAACTAACACTGGCTAAAGTGTTATACTGTTGCCAATGGTCCTTGTTTAAACGTTTAATGGCGTTTACGTTGTCTTTTTTGGCATTCAACAACTTCTATCCACAACCTGCATAGCTGCATTGAACCAGCTCTGAGGGGGCCCTTAAACGGATATGTAATCTTCAAAATCAAAGCAAACACAGGCTTGACATATTTCATTTGGTGTGTAAAGAATCAATATAATATATGAGTGTCAGTTTTTGACATCTCCCCAGCAGCAGGGAAGTGGACACTTCCCAGAGCAAAAGCTCCACCTCTAACACCAAGATCTGTTGTGCAAAAAACTTGAGCTTTTGTCCTGTGGTACTGTGGCGTGTTCAGAGGTGACGTGTTGTCTGTATTCAGGGCCCTCCAAATCAAGCTGTACAGACACTGGAACCATACACCAGGATGGGATAGTTCCATAAACACATACTATTACAGATGTTTCATTGCCCAGAGTGGCAGTTTGAAAAAGCGGTCCACCAATGTAAAATTTGCCCTGATGCCTGCTGGTGTCATTATGCTAATATAAATTAAAAACAATTAAGAAAAAGAGTACAAGACAAATTGTTTAATTTGTTTAATTTAATTGAAAAGCTCAACCCTGGCCCCCCAGAAGCACTGGGGCAAGGAAAAACTCCCTGTAGGCGTTTTTTGTTAAGGAAGAAACCTTGAGCAGAACCACGACTCAAGGGGGTAGCCTATCTGCTAAGGCTAGACGGATATCAGGGTGAGCTAGTCAGCTCATGACGAAAGGTTTTAGGAGCTGCCTTTCTATCGTCATATTGGAGTGGAATTCCCAGGATGAAACGCTGGGGGGCGAAGTTTGTAAAGGGTATTTCTCCAACAATGTCTGGAGGGACCCGCGGACTCTCCAGGAGGGCAGCTGCAGTGATCACAGAGCTGGTGCCGGGACTGGAGATGGTGGGGAGGAGCAGACATCGACATGTCAGCGCAGTAGGTGTGCAGTAGCCAAACGGGAGGTGGTGGTGATTGAGGAGGGGACTTCAAAATGTCAGCACCTGAAGCAGCAAGGAGGTTCAATAGGTGAGACAGGATAAGACAGGTAGAGGTAGCTGAGAGTAGTAGTAGACGAGAGTAATGAGTACCAATCAGGTATTACAGTCTTTCTGGTAGAACTTTCATTTAAGTTTTCATTACTGTAACTGTATTAATATTATCTCAAAGACTGGCTTACATGTCTGCTAAATCTGCTAAAGTGCTATCATGCTCTAGTAGTCAACCTGCAGTTGAATATGTTGGTTTGATTGTTAAAAGGATTCAGGTTATGATATAGTCCTCTCTTATGACTGGGCCCAACAGTACATCTCACTGGCATTGTATAATACAGACCTCAATGTGAGCCACATACCCCTCGTATTGTTAGTGTCCATGCACACGTACCTTCAAAGGAGTCCACACCACTGAATATTTTAAGAAACCAAATCCACCTGACTGGATTTGTCAAATTAACACTTTTGATTCAGATGAAGAGCTCTGTTGTCCTCTGTGGAGGTTTAGATGCAGTCTCCTCCCTCTGGGGATCCCCATGTGTCTCCTCAGTCACACCTTGAAGGCCAAAGGCTGAAAAATAAGAATTTACTTAGTTAACTTGTATACAGTCTAGAACCCTAGAAACACACACAGGCTGCAAACCTGCACACACAACACTATCCTAGTCAATGATCAAATGAGCTTTTTGTGCTAAGGCAGAGGAAAGAGAGGGGAGGAGGGAGGTGGTATTTATTGAGCTGTTCAGATTAAATAGCAACATAATTCATCCAGCTCTACCTTTACTATTATCCATGTTACTGACCTTCGGTTCTGATGTCATTGGGTACGTGTCCATCTGTTACAACCTGAGCTGCTGTTAAGTCTTAGGTAAGAAAGACAACGCCTCCATTCTCTGGCTTTCTGCTCAGTGCTGTGAATTTCTACCATTTACTGTTAGGTTTTTTCCTGATGTTGTTCAGCTGTTCTGTGGTTTTCAAGATGAGATAGTCCTGCTTTTGCAGTCCCCTCAATATTCTGTCCGTATTCCTTTAGTCTTGAACAGAATAGTCACCACCCAACAAAAGTGGGTGCTTTTATTTTTTTAGAAGAGGCAGGTTTTCCATGTGCCAATTCTTGAAGTCCACTTGACATTTCGGTTTTATTGTTTAACGTTGGCATACACTTCTCTTTCAACTAACAATTTCCTCTCAACCTCCTTCTTCTATTTATAGTTTTCCCATTTTTTTCTTTTCTCTTCCACTGCATGTGTTCTTATTTTTGTCCATATATATTCCGACTTTTTTAGTTCTTCAGGATTTAAGTCCTCTCAACCTGGAGCCTGTTCTCCTCTCCGCTCTTATTATATGTTACCTCTCTCTCTTGAACTTTTAGCTGTTCTTCTGTCAGCCTTTTTCATGAAGGACATCTTCCTCTTCTCACTCTGGCTATTCTGTACCATTGCATGTTTTGAATTTCATTCATGATTTTCCTTTGACCCACCACCACCCCCCCACAATGGGGGACTTTTTCTCTTTTTTCTCTTTGTTTTTTCTTTTTCATCGTTTAATATCGGCAGCGCCACATCTCTGGGTGTAAAAGCCACACCCTCCATTGCTTGCCCTTCAGCCTTGCATGGTGAATGTTGGCCCACACGTTTTTATCTATGGCTTTCTCTTCCTCATAAAATTTTTCTGTCAACTCCCTGAACTTCTCTTCTCTTTCCTCACTTTCCTTCTCCATATGTTTCTGGTATTGTTCTGCAACCCTGAAGCGGAATGATTGCCCGTCTTCCTCATCACAATCCAGCCAGAGACAGCACAGACAGCTCCACAGGTTCCAACACAGGCAGCCTGGCGTTCTTCTTATGGCTCCAGTGACCGTACTCCACATTTGAAATCTTCTCTCCCACCTTATATTGTTTTGTACGGCACGAACTTCACATCTTTCAATCAGGTCTTGCCTCCTCCGCTCCTTCTTCATTTGTTTAATTTCCATTTTTTCCTCTTCCCCTGCTTTTGCAAGTCTGACTTTTTCTTGCTTTTGCATTTCCCTCTTCAAAACCTTCTGTCTGTTCTTTTCATTCTTCTCTTCCTCCTTCAGCTCTTTTTTATATATTTTTAAGCAGGCCTTCAGTATGGCTGTCTCGCGGTGGATCTCCTCTTCCACCATTTTCCAGCCCTGTTTCATCTCCTCGTTTGTGATTTTGAACTGCTCTTCAATCTTCATCCTCTTGTCTGATGGCCATGCTTTATACTTCTCCCTGAAGTCCTTTCTGTCCTCTGCCAGCTTCGCTTTTGCCACATTGAAGTAGGACTTTAAAACTTTCTCCTTTTTGCTGGCCAACTTTAACTTCTTCTCAGTGGCCAGAACAGAATGCCAACATGTCAGTAGCTGAGAAGAGACCTCATCCTCTGGGTCCTTCTGTTTCTCTGTCTGTGCCCTGGCAATGAGAGGGATGGCCTCCAGATGGTCACTATTTTGGAGGTTCCTCAGAAGACTCCTGTGGGGTTCATGAGTCACAGCACGGAGCATGGGGGCGGTGACAGATGCTTCAGCCTTAGCCTCAGCCTCAGCCTCAGCTCTCAGCTTCTCCAGTTGCTCCAGGACTTTCATCACGTGTTTGAGCATTCGATGCTTCATGTACTCCTCCTTCTTTTTCAGTTCCTCATTGTTTGGGTCCAACATCCTGACATGATGACTTTCCCTCCTCCTCTCAACTTCTGACGCCAGGATGTTGGAGGTAAAGAGGGACATCTGCCATGTTTCCCTCGTTACTGTGTTTGTGGATATGGAGGAAGTGTTTAGGATTGGAGAGTTTGTGCCCCCATCGAAGGAGCACTCACCAGGCTAAAGGAAGAAAAGAGAGTCAAATGTAAGATATTGTGATAGTTTTAGCAATGTGACATGCTCTCATGAAGTTGTTTTGCTATCCAGAGCACCCACAGTATGTCTAATACTTGTCAGAGAAATGTAGAGATATTTGAAATGTGATATGACTTACAGACTCAGGATTGACTCCCCTGTGTGGCATGTTGAAATCTGAAGAGACAAAAAAGACATGATTGAACAACAGTTACTTTAGACTTGCAGGCTCAGAAACATGTAAGGAGGATTTTACTGAGCAAATGCAAAATACAACTCTGTCTGTCATGTCGTAAACAAATACATCATGTTATATAGCCTACTGGTAAATATATGTTAATATAATCAAATTCAACCAAATGATCCTTGTGCAGACCACATTAATTGACTTACATTTTACGTTTCTCAGAATCATAATTAAGACTCTATCCATGTTTGCTTAGTCATTTGTCTAAATGAAAATGTCCTTACCATAACCAGTTGTAAGATTCCACAATTAAACTTCTCAAAGTCGTGTGGTATTGTTACACACTTTGAAACTTCACTCAGTAGTACTTAGTATGGCCTTACCCAAAGCTTTGTCTGATACAGTGAGCGGTCACACCTGTCTTTTATACCAGATTGGATACTGTACCATTATGACATCATTATGACTCATGGTGATGTCATAATGGAGACCTGCCACAAGCACATCACAACGTCATGTTGACATTACGATGCAGACTGCATCTAGATAGGTTTTCATGTTCAACCTTCATTTTTTTCACACTACATTACATTACAATGTTTTTCCTATGTTCACCTTGAGATGCGATAACAGTTTGAAGCTCATGTCATGTCCTGCTTTGGAATTTCACATAATAGACCCACAGGTCTAGCGCTCCCAATAATAATACATATTTATACCTTAATAAATTGCAACATATAACACACTAATAATAGTAATTATAATACAAAGTTTGGAATATTTGACATAGCCATCATGTAGTTTACACACATCCATTTTCTGTCACCCAAAGCCAGACTAAAATCTGGTTTTGTGTTTTAATGTAACTGCACTGTTTTATCTGGTTATACCAAAGATCTTACGTCGATAATTTAGTTAAAGTGACATCTAAACATCATTAAATTGATGCCCACTGCTTTCAGATATTATGCCTTTTACCATTACTCTACATAAAGTGTCTTCTCAAACTGTGTTAGAATAGGTAGCTGCCAGACAGTATGAGAATATTATGTTGTAAATGTACTTTTTAAGTCAGAGCGGTCCATTTAAGCTTTTTCAGATATTGCTTGTGAATTCTTTATTTTACAGCAGATTCATTGACCGTTGCCCTAAGTCCTGGACCTTCCGTGAGTCAGTATGTCTGATATTATTGATCATATCGCTGTAATGAAAATTAAATCACAGAGCATGCCACAAGCAGTCTATTACTTCTTCTTCTTCTTTGTATTATTATTATTATTATTATTATTATTATTAGTAGTAGTAGTAGTAGTAGTAGTAGTAGTAGTAGTAGTAGTAGTAGTATTTTATATTATTATACAGTATAATAGTATTTCCCTGTCTCAGCCATGAATACATATTGTATGGTTGTTTAAATAAAAATGTTCTTATCTTAACCAGTTGGAAGATTCCACAGTTTAACTCACCAAAAGCCCTGTGGTGTTGTTATGCACTTTGAAACTTCACTCGGTACTCAGTGTGTGGCCTTATCCAACGCTTTGTCTGATACAGTGAGCTGTCACACCTCGCTTTTATACCAGACTATACTACGCTGTTATGACGTCATAATGACAACTGCTGCGCGCACATCTCCAAGTGTCACTTTGACATTAAGATGCATATTGCTTTTAAAAAGTTTAATATGTTTTTAAATGTCTATCAATGATTGCATGTACAGTTGTCATTAATATGCGTCTCCTGTGTTCACAGTAAGAGTATGACTTATCACATTAAGATTCGATTAAGATCCCATAACTGTATGGAGCTCACATAATGTAATGCTCTAGCCTACCTGTTTATTCTCTTCTCACCGAAAGTGGTCAGGTGTCGTCGCCAAGTAACAAAATAAATCGTTTTATAACCAAGTTTAGTAGCAAATACCTGTGCTACCTGATCAGTTCCCTACTTTGCGAGGCAGAAAAAATCCTCTGTAATGGCGCAATCGAAGGCGAATGAAAACACTTATAACGTACATTTACTTTTATCACAGCTCTGAACATTACTAGTTCTATGTAGGAGTATGAGGGAACACAGGTGAGATGGGTTTAAAAGAGCATGTGCAGACATTTCCCTTGGATGGGGACTGTGTAGGGAACGTTTGCATGCGCACTCGAACTCCATAGCCCTGTGTGCGAATGACTACGATCGGTCGAACCCTCCATACCTCAGTGTCTATCTTCATCATAACGCTATAATGATACTGAAATCACCAAAATGTCATAGTATATTTTTTCGTATTGCTTTCATATACTAGCTCTATTATTATTATTATTATTATTATTATTATTATTATTATTATTATTAGTAGTAGTAGTAGTAGTAGTAGTAGTAGTAGTAGTAGTAGTAGTAGTAGTAGTATTTCACACTATTATTTTCCTCTCTCAACCATAAATACGTAATTTGTGTTATGATTGTTGAAAAAAGAGGGACATCTGCCATGTTTCCCTCGTTACTGTGTTTGTGGATATGGAGGAAGTGTTTAGGATTGGAGAGTTTGTGCCCCCATCGAAGGAGCACTCACCAGGCTAAAGGAAGAAAAGAGAGTCAAATGTAAGATATTGTGATAGTTTTAGCAATGTGACATGCTCTCATGAAGTTGTTTTGCTATCCAGAGCACCCACAGTATGTCTAATACTTGTCAGAGAAATGTAGAGATATTTGAAATGTGATATGACTTACAGACTCAGGATTGACTCCCCTGTGTGGCATGTTGAAATCTGAAGAGACAAAAAAGACATGATTGAACAACAGTTACTTTAGACTTGCAGGCTCAGAAACATGTAAGGAGGATTTTACTGAGCAAATGCAAAATACAACTCTGTCTGTCATGTCGTAAACAAATACATCATGTTATATAGCCTACTGGTAAATATATGTTAATATAATCAAATTCAACCAAATGATCCTTGTGCAGACCACATTAATTGACTTACATTTTACGTTTCTCAGAATCATAATTAAGACTCTATCCATGTTTGCTTAGTCATTTGTCTAAATGAAAATGTCCTTACCATAACCAGTTGTAAGATTCCACAATTAAACTTCTCAAAGTCGTGTGGTATTGTTACACACTTTGAAACTTCACTCAGTAGTACTTAGTATGGCCTTACCCAAAGCTTTGTCTGATACAGTGAGCGGTCACACCTGTCTTTTATACCAGATTGGATACTGTACCATTATGACATCATTATGACTCATGGTGATGTCATAATGGAGACCTGCCACAAGCACATCACAACGTCATGTTGACATTACGATGCAGACTGCATCTAGATAGGTTTTCATGTTCAACCTTCATTTTTTTCACACTACATTACATTACAATGTTTTTCCTATGTTCACCTTGAGATGCGATAACAGTTTGAAGCTCATGTCATGTCCTGCTTTGGAATTTCACATAATAGACCCACAGGTCTAGCGCTCCCAATAATAATACATATTTATACCTTAATAAATTGCAACATATAACACACTAATAATAGTAATTATAATACAAAGTTTGGAATATTTGACATAGCCATCATGTAGTTTACACACATCCATTTTCTGTCACCCAAAGCCAGACTAAAATCTGGTTTTGTGTTTTAATGTAACTGCACTGTTTTATCTGGTTATACCAAAGATCTTACGTCGATAATTTAGTTAAAGTGACATCTAAACATCATTAAATTGATGCCCACTGCTTTCAGATATTATGCCTTTTACCATTACTCTACATAAAGTGTCTTCTCAAACTGTGTTAGAATAGGTAGCTGCCAGACAGTATGAGAATATTATGTTGTAAATGTACTTTTTAAGTCAGAGCGGTCCATTTAAGCTTTTTCAGATATTGCTTGTGAATTCTTTATTTTACAGCAGATTCATTGACCGTTGCCCTAAGTCCTGGACCTTCCGTGAGTCAGTATGTCTGATATTATTGATCATATCGCTGTAATGAAAATTAAATCACAGAGCATGCCACAAGCAGTCTATTACTTCTTCTTCTTCTTTGTATTATTATTATTATTATTATTATTATTATTAGTAGTAGTAGTAGTAGTAGTAGTAGTAGTAGTAGTAGTAGTAGTAGTAGTATTTTATATTATTATACAGTATAATAGTATTTCCCTGTCTCAGCCATGAATACATATTGTATGGTTGTTTAAATAAAAATGTTCTTATCTTAACCAGTTGGAAGATTCCACAGTTTAACTCACCAAAAGCCCTGTGGTGTTGTTATGCACTTTGAAACTTCACTCGGTACTCAGTGTGTGGCCTTATCCAACGCTTTGTCTGATACAGTGAGCTGTCACACCTCGCTTTTATACCAGACTATACTACGCTGTTATGACGTCATAATGACAACTGCTGCGCGCACATCTCCAAGTGTCACTTTGACATTAAGATGCATATTGCTTTTAAAAAGTTTAATATGTTTTTAAATGTCTATCAATGATTGCATGTACAGTTGTCATTAATATGCGTCTCCTGTGTTCACAGTAAGAGTATGACTTATCACATTAAGATTCGATTAAGATCCCATAACTGTATGGAGCTCACATAATGTAATGCTCTAGCCTACCTGTTTATTCTCTTCTCACCGAAAGTGGTCAGGTGTCGTCGCCAAGTAACAAAATAAATCGTTTTATAACCAAGTTTAGTAGCAAATACCTGTGCTACCTGATCAGTTCCCTACTTTGCGAGGCAGAAAAAATCCTCTGTAATGGCGCAATCGAAGGCGAATGAAAACACTTATAACGTACATTTACTTTTATCACAGCTCTGAACATTACTAGTTCTATGTAGGAGTATGAGGGAACACAGGTGAGATGGGTTTAAAAGAGCATGTGCAGACATTTCCCTTGGATGGGGACTGTGTAGGGAACGTTTGCATGCGCACTCGAACTCCATAGCCCTGTGTGCGAATGACTACGATCGGTCGAACCCTCCATACCTCAGTGTCTATCTTCATCATAACGCTATAATGATACTGAAATCACCAAAATGTCATAGTATATTTTTTCGTATTGCTTTCATATACTAGCTCTATTATTATTATGACCGCCGCTAGCGAAGCTAGCGAAAGCGGTCATATTGGAGTTGCTGCAAAATTTTTCCCTTTTTTTTTTTTTTTTTTTTCACCGATTTTTCGTCAACGATTCCCGGGACACTGAAACTCGGGGAGACATGAATGTTTGTAGGCATGTAGCCCAAGAAGTTTGTGAGCGAATAACGCCTTTTGGTCCCCCAGGGCCACCCCCCCGCTGTGCCAGTGTCCGTTAAAGAGGGGGAGACCGGCAAAAGTTTTTGCTGAATAACTCAATGAACGTTTCACCCAACAACATGAAATTTTTGTGATATGTCGGTGTTACAGAGACGTATCGACCCAGCCCATAAACTCTCACTTGAAGCATAGCGCCACCTAGTGATAAGGGTAAATGCAAAAATTGGGATATTGAGTTGCCAATATCTTGGACCGAGAAGGTGGGAACTGCGCAAAATACGTTATGCACAATCACCACAAAGACCTCTAACACCACAGAACATGCCATAAAATTTGGTCCATAGGGGGCGCTGTAATTGTAGAAAATGTCATTTTGCCTATTATCTAGACAATGCTTACGTTTACAACAATTTTTTTTTTATCGTGAAATCTATTGACCCTCACGCATTGAAAACACTGGTCGACGCCCACTTCCAACGAAAAAAAATTCCGTGAAATTTTAATATTGCGAAAACAAATCTGAACGAACTCATCATAGGCCGTTCATGTGAATCTCACCAAATTTGGTATATGTCATCTACAGACAAAGCTGACAAAAAGTTATCAAAGGATTTATCTTGAGATAAACCGTTCCGAAGTTACACGTCAATGAACATTTAACACGTAGCTTAAAAATCTTCAAATGGCCGTATCTTGGCTAATAATTGCTCAAATTTAATCAAAGTTGACATTCCATCTCTAAACAGATTTCTTTTCATGTGTACTAAATTTTGTGACATTTCGTCATAGGGGGCGATGTTTATTGGCGAAGCTAGGTGTCAAAAAACAGTTTTTGTTAAATAACTCGCCAACAATTTTGCCCAAGACAACGATTTTGCGTTAGTATGTCGGTGTTACAGAGATGTATCGACCCAGCCAATAAACGCTCACTTGAAGCGTAGCGCCACCTAGTGATATGGGTAAATGCAAAAATTGGGATTTTGAGTTGCCAATATCTTGGACCGAGAAGGTGGGAACTGCGCAAAATATGTCATGCACAATCACCACAAAGACCTCTAACACCACAGAACATGCCATAAAATTTGGTCCATAGGGGGCGCTGTAATTGTAGAAAATGTCATTTTGCCTATTATCTAGACAATGCTTACGTTTACAAATTTTTTTTTTTTATCGTGAAATCTGTTGACCTTCACGCATTGAAAACACTGGTCGACGCCCACTTCCAAGGAAAACAATTTCCGTGAAATTTTAATATTGCGAAAACGAATCTGAACGAACTCGTCATAGGCCGTTCATGTGAATCTCACAAAATTTGGTATATGTCATCTACAGACAATGCTGACAAAAAGTTATCAAAGGATTTATCTTGAGATAAACCGTTCCGAAGTTACACGTCAATGAACATTTAACACGTAGCTTAAAAATCTTCAAATGGCCGTATCTTGGCTTTTAATTGCTCAAATTTGGTCAAAGTTGACATGCCATCTCTAAACAGCTTTCTTTTCATGTGTACTAAATTTTGTGACATTTCATCATAGGGGGCGATGTTTATTGGCGAAGCTAGGTGTCAAAAAACAGTTTTTGTTAAATAACTCGTCAACAATTTTGCCCAAGACAACGATTTTGTGTTATTATATCGGTGTTACAGAGATGTATCGACCCAGCCCAAAAACTCTCACTTGAAGCATAGCGCCACCTAGTGATATGGGTAAATGTAAAAATTAGGATTTTGAGTTGCCAATATCTTTGACCGAGAAGGTGGGAACTGCACAAAATACGTCATGCACGATCACAACAAAGACCTCTAACACCACAGAACATGCCATAAAATGTAGTCCATAGGGGGCGCTGTAATTGTAGAAAATGTCATTTTGCCTATTATCTAGAGAATGCTTATGTTTACAACAATTTTTTTTTTATCGTGAAATCTATTGACCCTCATGCATTGAAAACACTGGTCGACGCCCACTTCCAACGAAAAGAATTTCCGTGAAATTTTAATATTGCGAAAACGAATCTGAACGAACTCGTCATAGGCCGTTCATGTGAATCTCACCAAATTTGGTATATGTCATCTACAGACAATGCTGACAAAAAGTTATCAAAGGATTTATCTTGAGATAAACCGTTCCGAAGTTACACGTCAATGAACATTTAACACGTAGCTTAAAATTCTTTAAATGGCCGTATCTTGGCTTTTAATTGCTCAAATTTGGTCAAAGTTGACATGCCATCTCTAAACAGCTTTCTATTTATGTGTACTAAATTTTGTGACATTTCGTCATAGGGGGCGATGTTTATTGGCGAAGCTAGGTGTCAAAAAACAGTTTTTGTTAAAAAACTTGTCAACAATTTTGCCCAAGACAACGATTTTGTGTTAGTTTGTTGGTGTTACAGAGATGTATCGACCCAGCCCATAAACTCTCACTTGAAGCATAGCGCCACCTAGTGATAAGGGTAAATGCAAAAATTTGGATTTTGAGTTGCTAATATCTTGGACCGAGAAGGTGGGAACTGCGCAAAATATGTCATGCACGATCACCACAAAGACCTCTAACACCACAGAACATGCCATAAAATTTGGTCCATAGGGGGCGCTGTAATTGTAGAAAATGTCATTTTGCCTATTATCTAGAGAATGCTTACGTTTACAACAAATTTTTTTTTATCATGAAATCTATTGACCCTCACGCATTGAAAACACTGGTCGACGCCCACTTCCAACGAGAACAATTTCCGGGAAATTTTAATATTGCGAAAACGAATCTGAACAAACTCGTCATAGGCCGTTCATGTGAATCTCACCAAATTTGGTATATGTCATCTACAGACAATGCTGACAAAAAGTTATCAAAGGATTTATCTTGAGATAAACCGTTTCAAAGTTACACATCAATGAACATTTAACACGTAGCTTAAAATTCTTCAAATGGCCGTATCTTGGCTTTTAATTGCTCAAATTTGGTCAAAGTTGAAATGCCATATCTAAACATCTTTCTTTTCATGTGTACTAAATTTTGTGACATTTCGTCATACGGGGCGATGTTTATCGCCGAAGCTAGGTGTTGAAAAACAGTTTTTGTTAAATAACTCGTCAACAATTTTGCCCAAGACAACGATTTTGTGTTAGTATGTAGGTGTTACAGAGGCATATTGACCCAGCCCATAAACTCTCACTTGAAGCATAGCGCCACCTAGTGATAAGGGTAAATGCAAAAATTGGGATTTTGAGTTGCCAATATCTTGGACTGAGAAGGTGGGAACTGCACAAAATACATCATGCACGATCACCACAAAGACCTCTAACACCACAGAACATGCCATAAAATTTAGTCCATAGGGGGCGCTGTAATTGTACAAAATCTCATTTTGCCGACTCCTTGCCTTCACAAATCAGTCCTACACACTACACATTCAAAACCCACATCCATGCCCACTTCCAGGAAATCATTTCCACAGAAATTCTCACCTCACAACACTGCTCTACCACACACTCATCACACCAACAGTTCCCACATTTCAATATACTGCGGCGGTCATACCATGTACCGCTATGCGGTGCATCTAGTTATTATTATGACCGCCGCTAGCGAAGCTAGCGAAAGCGGTCATATTGGAGTTGCTGCAAAATTTTTCCCTTTTTTTTTTTTTTTTTTTTTATTTTTATTTTTTTTTTTCACCGATTTTTCGTCAACGATTCCCGGGACACTGAAACTCGGGGAGACATGAATGTTTGTAGGCATGTAGCCCAAGAAGTTTGTGAGCGAATAACGCCTTTTGGTCCCCCAGGGCCACCCCCCCGCTGTGCCAGTGTCCGTTAAAGAGGGGGAGACCGGCAAAAGTTTTTGCTGAATAACTCAATGAAAGTTTCACCCAACAACATGAAATTTTTGTGATATGTCGGTGTTACAGAGACGTATCGACCCAGCTCATAAACTCTCACTTGAAGCATAGCGCCACCTAGTGATAAGGGTAAATGCAAAAATTGGGATTTTGAGTTGCCAATATCTTGGACCGAGAAGGTGGGAACTGCGCAAAATACGTTATGCACGATCACCACAAAGACCTCTAACACCACAGAACATGCCATAAAATTTGGTCCATAGGGGGCGCTGTAATTGTAGAAAATGTCATTTTGCCTATTATCTAGACAATGCTTACGTTTACAACAATTTTTTTTTTATCGTGAAATCTATTGACCCTCACGCATTGAAAACACTGGTCGACGCCCACTTCCAACGAAAAAAAATTCTGTGAAATTTTAATATTGCGAAAACGAATCTGAACGAACTCGTCATAGGCCGTTCATGTGAATCTCACCAAATTTGGTATATGTCATCTACAGACAATGCTGACAAAAAGTTATCAAAGGATTTATCTTGAGATAAACCGTTCCGAAGTTACACGTCAATGAACATTTAACACGTAGCTTAAAATTTTTCAAATGGCCGTATCTTGGCTAATAATTGCTCAAATTTGGTCAAAGTTGACATTCCATCTCTAAACAGATTTCTTTTCATGTGTACTAAATTTTGTGACATTTCGTCATAGGGGGCGATGTTTATTGGCGAAGCTAGGTGTCAAAAAACAGTTTTTGTTAAATAACTCGCCAACAATTTTGCCCAAGACAACGATTTTGCGTTAGTATGTCGGTGTTACAGAGATGTATCGACCCAGCCAATAAACGCTCACTTGAAGCGTAGCGCCACCTAGTGATATGAGTGAATGCAAAAATTGGGATTTTGAGTTGCCAATATCTTGGACCGAGAAGGTGGGAACTGCGCAAAATACGTCATGCACAATCACCACAAAGACCTCTAACACCACAGAACATGCCATAAAATTTGGTCCATAGGGGGCGCTGTAATTGTAGAAAATGTCATTTTGCCTATTATCTAGACAATGCTTATGTTTACAACAATTTTTTTTTTATCGTGAAATCTATTGACCCTCACGCATTGAAAACACTGGTCGACGCCCACTTCCAACGAAAAAAATTTCCGTGAAATTTTAATATTGCGAAAACGGATTTGAACGAACTCGTCATAGGCCGTTCATGTGAATCTCACCAAATTTGGTATATGTCATCTACAGACAATGCTGACAAAAAGTTATCAAAGGATTTATCTTGAGATAAACCGTTCCGAAGTTACACGTCAATGAACATTTAACACGTAGCTTAAAAATCTTCAAATGGCCGTATCTTGGCTTTTAATTGCTCAAATTTGGTCAAAGTTGACATGCCATCTCTAAACAGCTTTCTTTTTATGTGTACTAAATTTTGTGACATTTCGTCATAGGGGGCGATGTTTATTGGCGAAGCTAGGTGTCAAAAAACAGTTTTTGTTAAATAACTCGTCAACAATTTTGCCCAAGACAACGATTTTGTGTTAGTATGTCGGTGTTACAGAGATGTATTGACCCAGCCCATAAACTCTCACTTGAAGCATAGCGCCACCTAGTGATATGGGTAAATGTAAAAATTGGGATTTTAAGTTGCCAATATCTTTGACCGAGAAGGTGGGAACTGCACAAAATACGTCATGCACGATCACAACAAAGACCTCTAACACCACAGAACATGCCATAAAATGTAGTCCATAGGGGGCGCTGTAATTGTAGAAAATGTCATTTTGCCTATTATCTAGAGAATGCTTATGTTTACAACAATTTCTTTTTTATCGTGAAATCTATTGACCCTCGCGCATTGAAAACACTGGTCGACGCCCACTTCCAACGAAAACAATTTCCGTGAAATTTTAATATTGCGGAAACGAATCTGAACGAACTCGTCATAGGCCGTTCATGTGAATGTCACCAAATTTGGTATATGTCATCTACAGACAATGCTGACAAAAAGTTATCAAAGGATTTATCTTGAGATAAACCGTTCCGAAGTTATACGTCAATGACCATTTAACACGTAGCTTAAAAATCTTTAAATGGCCGTATCTTGGCTTTTAATTGCTCAAATTTGGTCAAAGTTGACATGCCATCTCTAAACAGCTTTCTTTTTATGTGTACTAAATTTTGTGACATTTCGTCATAGGGGGCGATGTTTATTGGCGAAGCTAGGTGTCAAAAAACAGGTTTTGTGAAAAAACTTATCAACAATTTTGCCCAAGACAACGATTTTGTGTTAGTATGTTGGTGTTACAGAGATGTATCGACCCAGCCCATAAACTCTCACTTGAAGCATAGCGCCACCTAGTGATAAGGGTAAATGCAAAAATTAGGATTTTGAGTTGCTAATATCTTGGACCGAGAAGGTGGGAACTGTGCAAAATACGTCATGCACGATCACCAGAAAGACCTCTAACACCACAGAACATGCCATAAAATTTGGTCCATAGGGGGCGCTGTAATTGTAGAAAATGTCATTTTGCCTATTATCTAGAGAATGCTTACGTTTACAACTATTTTTTTTTTATCATGAAATCTGTTGACCCTCACGCATTGAAAACACTGGTCGACGCCCACTTCCAACGAGAACAATTTCCGTGAAATTTTAATATTGCGAAAACGAATCTGAACGAACTCGTCATAGGCCGTTCATGTGAATCTCACCAAATTTGGTATATGTCATCTACAGACAATGCTGACAAAAAGTTATCAAAGGATTTATCTTGAGATAAACCGTTCCGAAGTTACACGTCAATGAACATTTAACACGTAGCTTAAAATTCTTCAAATGGCCGTATCTTGGCTTTTAATTGCTCAAATTTGGTCAAAGTTGACATGCCATCTCTAAACATCTTTCTTTTCATGTGTACTAAATTTTGTGACATTTCGTCATACGGGGCGATGTTTATCGCCGAAGCTAGGTGTTGAAAAACAGTTTTTGTTAAATAACTCATCAACAATTTTGCCCAAGACAACGATTTTGTGTTAGTATGTAGGTGTTACAGAGGCATATTGACCCAGCCCATAAACTCTCACTTGAAGCATAGCTCCACCTAGTGATAAGGGTAAATGCAAAAATTGGGATTTTGAGTTGCCAATATCTTGGACCGAGAAGGTGGGAACTGCACAAAATGCATCATGCACGATCACCGCAAAGACCTCTAACACCACAGAACATGCCATAAAATTTGGTCCATAGGGGGCGCTGTAATTGTACAAAATCTCATTTTGCCGATTCCTTGCCTTCACAAATCAGTCCTTCACACTACACATTCAAAACCCACATCCATGCCCACTTACAGGAAATCATTTCCACAGAAATTCTCACCTCACAACACTGCTCTATCACACACTCATCACACCAACAGTTCCCACATTTCAATATACTGCGGCGGTCATACCATGTACCGCTATGCGGTACATCTAGTTATTATTATTATTATTATTATTAGTAGTAGTAGTAGTAGTAGTAGTAGTAGTAGTAGTAGTAGTAGTAGTAGTATTTCACACTATTATTTTCCTCTCTCAACCATAAATACGTAATTTGTGTTATGATTGTTGAAATAAAAATGTTCTTACCTCAACCAGTTAGGAGATTCCACAGTTAAACTCACCAAAAGCCCTGTGGTTGTGCTATGCACTTTAAAACTTCACTCAGTAGTACTTATTGTGGCCTTATCCAACGCTTTGTCTGATACAGTGAGCTGTCACACCTCTCCTTTATACCAGACTGGATACTATGCCATTGTGATGTCATTATGAGACCTAGTGAAAATATGAAGAGCTCAGATGCAAAACCCTCTAACTCCATGTATGGAAATATATTTATATAATTTAGATGTTATTATTATCAGTCCACCTCCAAGAAAAAAAAGAAATGGTCCTGGAACACCACCTCTTAGACCTCCTTCAGACAAGTGCACCAAGCTGTCTACCCATGAGATGATAGAACTTGAGAAAGAGCGTTCCCTCCTGGACATTCTGCTCTAGAATCTTTGTTTTAAACCAGTGGTCCTCTCCCGGGTTGGCGCGAGCACGACACGTGAGGAGAAAAAAAATCACGGACTTGCTATTGGTACAAGGGAGATGCACCAGATTCCCCCATGTCGAAATGCAAGTGGTTGGACTGTTATAACACACAAATGAATCAACCACACTGTTTCATTTTAAATCTATCTATCTAATTAAAATAGAAGGTAGTACATTTTGAACCGTGACGCAACGTCAGTGCAGGGCGCAAAAAGGGGGTATGCAACATATGTAGCGCATAGGGGCGCAAGGAGGGCGCCGAAAGAGAGAGAGAAAGCGAAGAAATACATGTTCGTTCATATTACCATTGTGTTTATTGGTTAAATATGTCTATATCATTAATCTTTATATGTTAAATTGAATTTAGATAGCGATCCACGGCTTCCTATACTCTTATGGTTAGTGGTCTTCCTCCTTTTCAACATTCTATTTTGGAATGTTGAGACGGAGCGCTTGCCAGCAACGTGTAGCTATATTATATTATATACAGTCTGTACTTTCTCATAGTCACGACTGAGAAAACAGCCATGAATGAACTTTCTGGGGCGCACTCACACTGTTAAAAAGCAACAGGAAAAGAGAAAGTGGCGGATAGAATGAGGAAAAAGTTGTGCGCTTGGATAAAAGACTGCAGGTAGGATGCGTGGGTTTTTTGACAGTTTGAGGAGGGTAGCATTGGTTGGCTAAGGTTGCTTTTACATAAGGTTACACTGACTTGCTAAACTAGTTTACGTTGCGTTTACGTTTGCTAACTAACACTGGCTAAAGTGTTTTTGTAGATACTGTTGCCAATGGTCCTTGTTTAAACGTTTAATGGGGTTTACGTTGTCTTTTTTGGCATTCAACAACTTCTATCCACAACCTGCATAGCTGCATTGAACCAGCTCTGAGGGGGCCCTTAAACGGATCTGTAATCTTCAAAATGAAAGCAAACACAGGCTTGACATATTTCATTTGGTGTGTAAAGAATCAATATAATATATGAGTGTCAGTTTTTGACATCTCCCCAGCAGCAGTGAAGTAGACACTTCCCAGAGCAAAAGCTCCACCCATAAGACCAACATCTGTTGTGCAAAAAACCTGAGCTTCTGTCCTGTGGTACTGTGGCGTGCTCAGAGGTGGCGTGTTGCCTGTATTCAGGAGCCTCCAAATCAAGCTGTACAGACACTGGAACCATACACCAGGAGTGGATAGTTCCATAAACACATACTATTACAGATGTTTCATTGCCCAGAGTGGCAGTTTGAAAAAGCGGTCCACCAATGTAAAATTTGCCCTGATGCCTGCTGGTGTCATTATGCTAATATAAATTAAAAACAATTAAGAAAAATAGTACAGGACAAATTGTTTAATTAATTTCATTTAATTGAAAAGCTTAACCCTGGCCCCCCAGAAGCACTGGGGCAAGGAAAAACTCCCTGTAGGCGTTTTTTGTTAAGGAAGAAACCTTGAGCAGAACCACGACTCAAGGGGGGAGCCTATCTGCTAAGGCTAGACGGATATCAGGGTGACAGCTCAGGACCAAAGGTTTTAGGAGCTGCCTTTCTAGCTTCACATTGGAGTGGAATTCCCGGGATGAAACGCTGGGGGCGAAGTTTGTAAAGGCCATTTCTCCAACACTGTTTGGAGGGACCCGGGTAATCTCCAGGAGGGCAGCTGCAGTGATCACAGAGCTGGTGCCGGGACTGGAGATGGTGGGGAGGAGCAGACATCGACACGTCAGCGCAGTAGGTGTGCAGTAGCCAAACGGGAGGTGGTGGTGATTGAGGAGGGGACTTCAAAATGTCAGCACCTGAAGCAGCAAGGAGGTTCATTAGGTGAGACAGCATAAGGCAGGTAGAGGTAGCTGAGAGTAGTAGTAGACGAGAGTAATGAGTACCCATCAGGTATTACAGTCTTCCTGGTACAACTTTCATTTAAGTTTTCATTACTGTAACTGCTTTATTTATATTTCCTCAAAGACTGGCTTACATGTCTGCTAAATCTGCTAAAGTGTTATCATGCTCTAGTAGTCAACCTGCAGTTGAATATGTTGGTTTGATTGTTAAAAGGATCCAGGTCATGATATAGTCCTCTCTTATGACTGGACCCAACTGTACATCTCACTGGCATTGTATAATACAAACCTCAATGTGAGCCACATACCCCTCGTATTGTTAGTGTCCATGCACACGTACCTTCAAAGGAGTCCACACCACTGAATATTTTAAGAAACCAAATCCACCTGACTGGATTTGTCAAATTAACACTTTTGATTCAGATGAAGAGCTCTGTTGTCCTCTGTGGAGGTTTAGATGCAGTCTCCTCCCTCTGGGGATCCCCATGTGTCTCTTCAGTCACACCTTGAAGGCCAAAGGCTGAAAAATAAGAATTTACTTAGTTAACTTGTATACAATCTAGATCCCTAGAAGCACACACAGAATGCAAACCTGCACACACAACACTATCCTAGTCCATGATCAAATGAGCTTTTTGTGCTAAGGCGGAGAGGGGAGGAGGGAGGTGGTATTTATTGAGCTGTTCAGATTAAATAGCAACACAATTCATCCAGCTCTACCTTTAATATTATCCATGTTACTGACCTTCAGTTCTGATGCCATTGGGTACGTGTCCATTTGTTACAACCTGAGCTGCTGTTAAGTCTCAGGTAAGAAAGACAAAGCCTCTATTCTCCAGCCTTCTGCTCAGTGCTGTGAATTTCTACCATTTACTCTTAGGTTTTTTCCTGATGTTGTTCAGCTGTTCTTTGGTTTCCAAGATGCGATAGTCCTGCTTTTGCAGTCCCCTCAGTATTCTGTCCGTATTCCTTTAGTCTTGAACAGAATAGTCACCACCCAACACAAGTGGGTGCTTTTATTTTTTTAGAAGAGGCAGGTTTTCCATGTGCCAATTCTTGTAGTCCACCTGACGTTTCGGTTTTAATATTTAACTTTGGCATACAGCACTTCTCTTTCAACTAACAATTTCCTCTCAACCTCCTTCTTCTATTTATAGTTTTCCCTTTTTTTTCTTTTCTCTTCCACGACATGTGTCCTTACTTTTGTCCATATATATTCCGGCTTTTTTAGTTCTTCAGGATTTATGTCCTCTCAACCTGGAGCCTGTTCTCCTCTCCGCTCTTATTATATGTTACCTCTCTCTCTTGAACTTTTAGCTGTTCTTCTGTCAGCCTTTTTCACGAAGGACATCTTCCTCTTCTCACTCTGGCTATCCTGTACCATTGCATGTTTTGAATTTCATTCATGATTTTCCTTTGACCCACCACCACCCCCCCACAATGGGGGACTTTTTTTCTTTTTTTTGTATCTTTGTTTTTTCTTTTTCATCGGTTAATATCGGCAGCGCCACATCTCTGGGTGTAAAAGCCACACCCTCCATTGCTTGCCTTTCAGCCTTACATGGTGAATGTTGGCCCACACGTTTTTATCTATGGCTTTCTCTTCCTCATCAAATTTTTCTTTCAACTCCCTGAACTTCTTTTCTCTTTCCTCACTTTCCTTCTCCATATGTTTCTGGTATTGTTCTGCAACCCTGAAGCGGAATGATTGCCCGTCTTCCTCATCACAATCCAGCCAGAGACAGCACAGACAGCTCCACAGGTTCCAACACAGGCAGCCTGGCGTTCTTCTTATGGCTCCAGTGACCGTACTCCACATTTTAAATCTTCTCTCCCACCTTATATTGTTTTGTACGGCACGAACTTCACATCTTTCAATCAGGTCTTGCCTCCTCTGCTCCTTCTTCATTTGTTTAATTTCCATTTTTTCCTCTTCCCCTGCTTTTGCAAGTCTGACTTTTTCTTGCTTTTGCATTTCCCTCTTCAAAACCTTCTGTCTGTTCTTTTCATTCTTCTCTTCCTCCTTCAGCTCTTTTTTATATATTTTTAAGCAGGCCTTCAGTATGGCTGTCTCGCGGTGGATCTCCTCTTCCACCATTTTCCAGCCCTGTTTCATCTCCTCCTTTGTGATTCTGAACTGCTCTTCAATCTTCATCCTCTTGTCTGATGGCCATGCTTTATACTTCTCCCTGAAGTCCTTTCTGTCCTCTGCCAGCTTCGCTTTTGCCACATTGAAGTAGGACTTTAAAACTTTCTCCTTTTTGCTGGCCAACTTTAACTTCTTCTCAGTGGCCAGAACAGAATGCCAACATGTCAGTAGCTTAGAAGAGACCTCGTCCTCTGGGTCCTTCTGTTTCTCTGTCTGTGCCCTGGCAATGAGAGGGATGGCCTCCAGATGGTCACTATTTTGGAGGTTCCTCAGAAGACTCCTGTGGGGTTCATGAGTCACAGCACGGAGCATGGGGCCGTTGACAGATGCTCCAGCCTCAGCCTCAGCCTCAGCCTCAGCCTCAGCTCTCAGCTTCTCCAGTTGCTCCAGGACTTTCATCACGTGTTTGAGCATTCGATGCTTCATGTACTCCTCCTTCTTTTTCAGTTCCTCATTGTCTGGGTCAAACATCCTGACATCATGACTTTCCCTCCTCCTCTCAACTTCTGATGCCAGGATGTTGGAGGTAAGGAGGGACATCTGCCATGTTTCCCTCGTTACTGTGTTTGTGGATATGGAGGAAGTGTTTAGGATGGGAGAGTTTGTGCCCCCATCGAAGGAGCACTCAGCAGGCTAAAGGAAAAGAAGAGTCAAATTTAAGATATTGTGATAGTTTTAGCAATGTGACTATCTATCCAGAGCACCCACAGTATGTCTAATACTTGTCAGAGAAATGTAGAGATATTTGAAGTGTGATATGACTTACAGACTCAGGATTGACTCCCCTGTGTGGCATGTTGAAATCTGAAGAGACAAAAAAGACATGATTGAACAACAGTTACATTACACTTGCAGGCTCAGAAACATGGAAGGATGATTTTACTGAGGAAATGCAAAATGCAACTCTCTGTCTGTCTTGTCTTAAATAAATAGATCATGCTACATAGCCTACTGGTAAATATATGTGAATATAATCAAATTCAACCAAATGGCCCTTGTGCAGACCATATTAATAAATCTTTTTTACATTTACATTTTACGTTTCTCAGAATCTTATTTAGGACCATATTCTTGTTTACTTATTCATTTGTGTAAATGAAAATGTCCTTACCATAACCAGTTGTAAGATTCCACAATTAAACTTCTCAAAGCCGTGTGGTATTGTTACACACTTTGAAACTTCACTCAGTAGTGCTTAGTGTGGCCTTACCCAAAGCTTTGTCTGATACGGTGAGCAGTCACACCTCTCTTTTATACTAGATTGGATACTGTACCATTATGACATCATTATGACTCATGGTGATGTCATAATGGAGACCTGCCACAAGCATATCTCAATGTCACTTTGACATTAGAATGCAGAGTGCATCTAGATACAGTAGGTTTTCATGTTCAACCTTCGTTGTATTCACATTTGTCATTACAGTGTGTTTCCTATGTTTACTTTGAGACGTCATGTCCTGCTCTGGAATGTCACATTATAGGCCAGCAGGTCTAGCGCTTCCAGTAATAATACATATTTATACCTTAATAAATTGCAAGATATAACACACTAATAATAGTAAGTATAATAAAAGGTTTGAAATATTTGACATAGACATCATGTATGTTACAGTACACATACCCATTTTCACCCAAAGCCAGACTGAAATCTGGCTTTCTGTTTTAATGTAACTGTACTGTCTTATCTGGTTATACCGAAGATCGTACGCCAATAATTTAGTTAGTGACATTTAGACATCACTAAATTGATGACCACTGCTTTCACATATTATGCCTGCATTTTACCATTACTCTACATAAAGTGTCTTCTCAAACTGTAGGTTAAAATAGGTAGCTGCCAGACAGTATGAGAATATTATGTTGTAAATATATTTTTCATGTTAGAGTGGTCCATGTAGGCTATTTCAGATATTGCTTCTGAATTCTTTATTTTACAACAGATTTATTGAGCGTTGCTATAAGTCCTGGACCTTTCGTAAGTCAGTATTTCCGATATTGTTGATTATATCGCTGTAATGAAAATTAAATCACAGACCATGCCACAAGCAGTCTATTACTTCTTCTTCTTCGTATTATTATTATTATTATTATTAGTAGTAGTAGTAGTAGTAGTAGTAGTAGTAGTAGTAGTAATAGGCTAGTAGTAGTATTTTATATTATTATATAATAGTATTTCCCTCTCTCAGCCATGAATACATATTGTGGTGTTGTTCAAATAAAAATGTTCTTACCTTAACCAGTTGGAAGATTCCACAGTTAAACTCACCAAAAGCCCTGTGGTGTTGTTATGCACTTTGAAACTTCACTCGGTAGGCTACTCAGTGTGTGGCCTTATCCAACGCTTTGTCTGATACAGTAAGCTGTCACACCTCGCTTTTATACCCGACTATACTACGCTGTTATGACGTCATAATAACACCTGCTGCACGCACATCTCAAAGTGTCACTTTGATATTAACATGCATATTGCTTTTAGATAGAGTTATAATTTTTAAATGTTTATCAATGATTGCATTTGCAGTTGTCATTATTATGTGTCTCCTGTGTTCACTTTAACAGTATATGACATACTCTTGTCACATTAAAATTCGATTTAGATAACGGTGTGTAGCTCACGTCATGCAATGCTCTAGCCACCTGTTTCTTCTCTTCTTACCGAAAGTGGTTAGGTGTCGTCGCCAAGTAACAATAAGTCATTTTATAGCCATGTTTAGTGGCAAATACCTGAGCTACATGATTATGAATGTCATTGTGCGTATATAGCGTATATTTACATAGCTCTGGACATTATAGCATTATTTATGAGTATGCGTGAACACAGATGAGATGGGTGGGAGAGAACACTGCAGACATTTGCTGAGTACTGGGTAAGAAACTTTTGCATGCGCAGTCAAACTCCATGGCCCTGTGTGCGAAAGACTACGACCGGTGCTATTTTTAGGAAACACATCGCGCAGGAGAGTAGGGACACCTTTTCTCAGAAACTCTTGATTTCTCCATGGAAATGACAATTCACAACAAGTTTTTATAGTGCATTTGTTTCCAAAATAAGAAATACAAATGTCTACTAAGTTTAATTCGGATATCTTACTGATACACTGAGTTAAAACAAGAAAGGGCAAAAATGACATGTTCCAAATTATTAGCCCCCTGGCCATTAACAGTCAATAGTTTCCCCTTTCTGAGCCACAACCAACAACAACTTCTTAGAGTAGTTCTTTACTAGGTTGGCACAGGTCTCAGATTTTGGCCTATTCTTTCATTGCAAATTGTTCCAGCAGGTCCAAATCGGTTGCCCAGCATTCACATTAACTTTGAGCACCAGTGGTCACACATAAATCCCAAACTTATTTTATATTTTTTGAAGAGAAAAATAATGTTTTTGAGATACATCTATATGAAACAAAATCAGTTTTATTTTGTTGAGTTTTCCAAGCAATATTATATTTAGGTTTTATTCATACAAATGACATATCCTAGTTATATAACAACAAGTAAAATAACAATATGAGCGACACACAAGCACATCCTGAAATCATACAAGACTTTTTCTCCACGGGATGGAAGAAGCCCAGGGGGTATTAAGCTTAGTTTATACTCGTAGTGTCTGTCTTTGCACGCAAGAAAGTGACGTCAAAATGACGTCAGTACACACGCCAGTACACAAATACTGAAACACTGACCAAAAACCTTTATTTTATTTATTCAGTTTTATCCACAAACCAACATAGGTGCAAGCCTGCAATTCGTTTGTCGTTTGTCAGTGACGTCACATGGTCGCGCTGCAGAACTGACGCCGCAAGCATATTGGAGCCTTGAGCCAATCTGTGTGTGTGTGTGTGTGTGTGTGTGTGTGTGTGTGTGTGGTTGCATGCATGTGTGTGTGTGTGTGTGTGTGTGTGCCTATTAATGGGAGAAAACCAAGATAAGTAAGTATACCATTCCAGGTGGTATAGCTGTTTTAGCTGTTAAGACAGTTTTTGGAGTAAATTTCACACACATTTGTGTGGATTTCACAGGCATCTGTAGAGAAAATTGCATAGAGGTGGGCTTTTTTGCAATATCAAGGTGTTTATATTTAAAATCACCTTTGGATGGCTGTACTTTATGACGAGTATTATTTGAGGTATACCGACACATCTCAATTAGTTAGAATATCATGGGGTTAGTGCATTTACTTCAATGCAATGTGAAATGGAAAATCATGTCCAACTAATTACTAAAGGCATAAACATAAATATATATTTTTCAGAAGGCTGACATTTTTTTAATGATCTGATGTTAATCTTATAATTTCCGTACATACTGAGTATTATTATTAGCTGTAATTCTCAAAATTACACAGGCTTGAAATATTTTATTTGGTGTGTAAAGAATCAATATAATATATGAGTGTCAGTTTGTCAATTGAATTAATGAACTACATAAACTTCAGCACAATTTTCAAATTCACTGGGATGCACCTGTATCTATATTACCCCCTATCTCCCAGCAGCAGTGAGGTGGACACTTCCCAGAGCAAAAGCTCCACCTCTAAGACCAAGATCTGTTTTGCAAAAAACTTGAGCTTTTGTCCTGTGGTACTGTGGCGTGTTCAGAGGTGGCGTGTTGCCTGTATTCAGGGCCCTCCAAATCAAGCTGTACAGACACTGGAACCATACACCAGGATGTGATAGTTCCATGAAAACATATTATTTCATACGTTTCATTGTCCAGAGTGGCAGCCTGAAAAAGAGGTCCAACAGACACCAATGTAAAACTTGGCCTGATTCCTTCTGGTGTTATTATGCTAATATAAATAAAATAAAAAAAAATAACAAAAAGAGTACAAGACAAATTGTTTAATTTGTTTAATTTAATTGAAAAGCTCAACCCTGGCCCCCCAGGAGCACTGGGGCAAGGAAAAACTCCCTGTAGGCGTTTTTTGTTGAGGAAGAAACCTTGAGCAGAACCACGACTCAAGGGGGGAGCCTATCTGCTAAGGCTAGACGGATATCAGGGTGAGATAGTCAGCTCAGGACCAAAGGTTTTAGGAGCTGCCTTTCTATCTTCATATTGGAGTGGAATTCCCGGGATGAAACGCTGGGGGCGAAGTTTGTAAAGGCCATTTCTCAAACACTGTTTGGAGGGACCCGGGTAATCTCCAGGAGGGCAGCTGCAGTGATCACAGAGCTGGTGCCGGGACTGGAGATGGTGGGGAGGAGCAGACATCGACACGTCAGTACAGTAGGTGTGCAGGAGCCAAATGGGAGGTGGTGGTGATTGAGGAGGGGACTTCAAAATGTCAGCACCTGAAGCAGCAAGGAGGTTCATTAGGTGAGACAGCATAAGGCAGGTAGAGGTAGCTGAGAGTAGTAGTAGACGAGAGTAATGAATACCCATCAGGTATTACAGTCTTCCTGGTAGAACTTTCATTTAAGTTTTCATTACTGTAAATGTATTTATATTTTCTCAACGACTGGCTTACATGTCTGCTAAATCTGCTAAAGTGCTATCATGCTCTAGTAGTCAACCTGCAGTTGAATATGTTGGTTTGATTGTTAAAAGGATCCAGGTCATGATATAGTCCTCTCTTATGACTGGGCCCAACAGTACATCTCACTGGCATTGTATAATACAAACCTCAATGTGAGCCACATACCCCTCGTATTGTTAGTGTCCATGCACACGTACCTTCAAAGGAGTCCACACCACTGAATATTTTAAGAAACCAAATCCACCTGACTGGATTTGTCAAATTAACACTTTTGATTCAGATGAAGAGCTCTGTTGTCCTCTGTGGAGGTTTAGATGCAGTCTCCTCCCTCTGGGGATCCCCATGTGTCTCTTCAGTCACACCTTGACGGCCAAAGGCTGAAAAATAAGAATTTACTTAGTTAACTTGTATACAATCTAGAACCCTAGAAGCACACACAGAATGCAAACCTGCACACACAACACTATCGTAGTCCATGATCAAATGAGCTTTTTGTGCTAAGGCAGAGGAAAGAGAGGGGAGGAGGGGGGTGGTATTTATTGAGCTGTTCAGATTAAATAGCAACATAATTCATCCAGCTCTACCTTTAATATTATCCATGTTACTGACCTTCGGTTCTGATGCCATTGGGTATGTGTCCATTTGTTACAACCTGAGCTGCTGTTAAGTCTCAGGTAAGAAAGACAACGCCTCTATTCTCTGGCTTTCTGCTCAGTGCTGTGAAGTTCTACCATTTACTGTTAGGTTTTTTTCAACAATTTCCTCTCAACCTCCTTCTTCTATTTATAGTTTTCCCATTTTTTTCTTTTCTCTTCCACGACATGTGTCCTTACTTTTGTCCATATATATTCCGACTTTTTAAGTTCTTCAGGATTTAAGTCCTCTCAACCTGGAGCCTGTTCTCCTCTCCGCTCTTATTATATGTTACCTCTCTCTCTTGAACTTTTAGCTGTTCTTCTGTCAGACTTTTTCACGAAGGACATCTTTTCACTCTGGCTATCCTGTACCATTGCATGTTTTGAATTTCATTCATGATTTTCCTTTGACCCACCACCACCCCCCCACAATGGGGGACTTTTTATCTTTTTTATCTTTGTTTTTTTCTTTTTCATCGTTTAATATCGGCAGCGCCACATCTCTGGGTGTAAAAGCCACACCCTCCATTGCTTGCCCTTCAGCCTTGCATGGTGAATGTTGGCCCACACGTTTTTATCTATGGCTTTCTCTTCCTCATCAAATTTTTCTTTCAACTCCCTGAACTTCTCTTCTCTTTCCTCACTTTCCTTCTCCATATGTTTCTGGTATTGTTCTGCAACCCTGAAGCGGAATGACTGCCCGTCTTCCTCATCACAATCCAGCCAGAGACAGCACAGACAGCTCCACAGGTTCCAACACAGGCAGCCTGGTGTTCTTCTTATGGCTCCAGTGACCGTACTCCACATTTTGAATCTTCTCTCCCACCTTATATTGTTTTGTACGGCACGAACTTCACATCTTTCAATCAGGTCTTGCCTCCTCCGCTCCTTCTTCATTTGTTTAATTTCCATTTTTTCCTCTTCACCTGCTTTTGCAAGTCTGACTTTTTCTTGCTTTTGCATTTCCCTCTTCAAAACCTTCTGTCTGTTCTTTTCATTCTTCTCTTCCTCCTTCAGCTCTTTTTTATATTTTTTTAAGCAGGCCTTCAGTATGGCTGTCTCGCGGTGGATCTCCTCTTCCACCATTTTCCAGCCCTGTTTCATCTCCTCTTTTGTGATTCTGAAATGCTCTTCAATCTTCATCCTCTTGTCTGATGGCCATGCTTTATACTTCTCCCTGAAGTCCTTTCTGTCCTCTGCCAGCTTCACTTTTGCCACATTGAAGTAGGACTTTAAAACTTTCTCCTTTTTGCTGGCCAACTTTAACTTCTTCTCAGTGGCCAGAACAGAATGCCAACATGTCAGTAGCTTAGAAGAGACCTCGTCCTCTGGGTCCTTCTGTTTCTCTGTCTGTGCCCTGGCAATGAGAGGGATGGCCTCCAGATGGTGACTATTTTGGAGGTTCCTCAGAAGACTCCTGTGGGGTTCATGAGTCACAGCACGGAGCATGGGGCCGGTGACAGATGCTTCAGCCTTAGCCTCAGCCTCAGCCTCAGCTCTCAGCTTCTGCAGTTGCTCCAGGACTTTCATCACGTGTTTGAGCATTCGATGCTTCATGTACTCCTCCTTCTTTTTCAGTTCCTCATTGTCTGGGTCCAACATCCTGACATCATGACTTTCCCTCCTCCTCTCAACTTCTGACGCCAGGATGCTGGAGGTAAGGAGGGACATCTGCCATGTTTCCCTCGTTACTGTGTTTGTGGATATGGAGGAAGTGTTTAGGATGGGAGAGTTTGTGCCCCCATCGAAGGAGCACTCAGCAGGCTAAAGGAAGAAAAGAGAGTCAAATGTAAGATATTGTGATAGTTTTAGCAATGTGACATGCTCTCGTGAAGTTGTTTTGCTATCCAGAGCACCCACAGTATGTCTAATACTTGTAAGAGAAATGTAGAGATATTTGAAGTGTGATATGACTTACAGACTCAAGATTGACTCCCCTGTGTGGCATGTTGAAATCTGAAGAGACAAAAAAGACATGATTGAACAACAGTTACATTATTACACTTGCAGGCTCAAAAACATGTAAGGAGGATTTTACTGAGCAAATGCAAAATACAACTCTGTCTGTCATGTCGTAAAGAAATACATCATATTATATAGCCTACTGGTAAATATATGTTAATATAATCAAATTCAACCAAATGATCCTTGCGCAGACCACATTAATTGACTTACATTTTACGTTTCTCAGAATCATAATTAAGACTCTATCCACGTATGTGGATGGGTTGATGGTAAATTTCGCTGGCCTAAAAAACCAGTGACAATAAAGGGCTACTTATACTACTTATGTTTGCTTACTCATTTGTCTAAATGAAAATGTCCTTACCATAACCAGTTGTAAGATTCCACAATTAAACTTCTCAAAATCGTGTGGTATTGTTACACACTTTGAAACTTCACTCAGTAGTACTTAGTATGGCCTTACCCAAAGCTTTGTCTGATACAGTGAGCAGTCACACCTCTCTTTTATACCAGATTGGATACTGTACCATTATGACATCATTATGAGTCATGGTGATGTCATAATGGAGACCTGCCACAAGCACATCTCAACGTCATGTTGACATTACGATGCAGACTGCATCTAGATAGGTTTTCATGTTCAATCTTCATTTTTTTCACACTTGTTATTACATTGTGTTTCCTATGTTCACCTTGAGATGCGATAACAGTTTGAAGCTCATGTCATGTCCTGCTTTGGAATTTCACATAATAGGCCCGCAGGTCTAGTGCTCCCAATAATAATACATATTTATACCTTAATAAATCGCAACATATGACACACTAATAATAGTAATTATAATACAAAGTTTGGAATATTTGACATAGCCATCATGTAGGTTACACACATCCATTTTCTATCACCCAAAGCCAGACTAAAATCTGGTTTTGTGTTTTAATGTAACTGCACTGTTTTACCTGGTTATACCGAAGATCTTACGTCGATAATTTAGTTAAAGTGACATCTAAACATCATTAAATTGACACCCACTGCTTTCAGATATTATGCCTTTTACCATTACTCTACATAAAGTGTCTTCTCAAACTGTATTAGAATAGGTAGCTGCCAGACAGTATGAGAATATTATGTTGTAAATGTACTTTTTAAGTCAGAGAGGTCCATTTAAGCTTTTTCAGATATTGCTTGTGAATTCTTTATTTTACAACAGATTCATTGACCGTTGCCCTAAGTCCTGGACCTTCCGTGAGTCAGTATGTCTGATATTATTGATCATATCACTGTAATGAAAATTAAATCACAGAGCATGCCACAAGCAGTCTATTACTTCTTCTTCTTCTTTGTATTATTATTATTATTATTATTATTATTAGTAGTAGTAGTAGTAGTAGTAGTAGTAGTCGTAGTATTTTATATTATTATATAATAGTATTTACCTGTCTCAGCCATGAATACATATTGTATGGTTGTTTAAATAAAAATGTTCTTACCTTAACCAGTTGGAAGATTCCACAGTTTAACTCACCAAAAGCCCTGTGGTGTTGTTATGCACTTTGAAACTTCACTCGGTACTCAATGTGTGGCCTTATCCAACGCTTTGTCTGATACAGTGAGCTGTCACACCTCGCTTTTATACCGGACTATACTACGCTGGTATGACGTCATAATGACAACTGCTGCGCGCACATCTCCAAGTGTCACTTTGACATTAAGATGCATATTGCTTTTAAAAAGTTATATATATTTTTAAATGTCCATCAATGATTGCATGTGCAGTTGTCATTAATATGGGTCTCCTGTGTTCACAGTAAGAGTATGACTTATCACATTAAGATTCGATTAAGATCCCATAACTGTATGCAGCTCACATAATGTAATGCTCTAGCCTACCTGTTTATTCTCTTCTCACCGAAAGTGGTCAGGTGTCGTCGCCAAGTAACAACATAAATCATTTTATAACCAAGTTTAGTAGCAAATACCTGTGCTACCTGATCAGTTCCCTACTTTGCGAGGCAGAAAAAATCCTCTGTAATGGCACAATTGAAGGCGAATGAAAACACTTACAGCGTACATTTACTTTTATCACAGCTCTGAACATTACTAGTTCTATGAGTATGAGCGAACACAGGTGACGTGGGTTTGAAAGAGCATGTGCAGACATTTCCCTTGGATGGGGACTGGGTAGGGAACGTTTGCATGCTCAGTCGAACTCCATAGCCCTGTGTGCGAATGACTACGATCGGTCGAACCCTCCATACCTCAGTGCCCATCTTGATCATAACGCTGCAATGACACCGAAATCAACAAAATGTCATAGTGTATTTTTTTGTATTGCTTTCATATACTAGGCCTATTATTATTATTATTTTTATTTTTTTTATTTTTAATTATTATTATTATTATTATTTTTTTTTTTTTTATTATTATTATTATTATTATTATTAGTAGTAGTAGTAGTAGTAGTAGTAGTAGTAGTAGTATTTCACACTATTATTTTCCTCTCTCAACCATAAATACATAATTTGTGTTATGATTGCTTAAATAAAAATGTTCTTACCTCAACCAGTTAGGAGATTCCACAGTTAAACTCACCAAAAGCCCTGTGGTTGTGCTATGCACTTTAAAACTTAACTCAGTAGTACTTATTGTGGCCTTATCCAACGCTTTGTCTGATACAGTGAGCTGTCACACCTCTCCTTTATACCAGATTGGATACTATGCCATTGTGATGTCATTAGGAGAGCTAATGAAAATATGAAGAGCTCAGATACAAAACCCTCTAACTCCATGTATGGAAATATATTTATATAATTTAGATGTTATTATTATCAGTCCACCTCCAAGAAAAGAAAGAAATGGTCCTGGAACACCACCTCTTAGACCTCCTTCAGAGAAGTGCTGTCTACCCATGAGATGATAGAATTTAAAGGTGTACTTCCATCGTGTTTTCATTAATTTTGCGGTGTTCTCTAGTATTAATAATTGCCCTGTGCGCTGGTGTTAATAAAAAAAATGTTCTAGTGCTTCTGTTTCAGGATGTTTTAGTTTGGTAGAGGGGGTGGGGCGGGGAGAACGACACGATTTCACCAGAGGCACGCTCCCTGCAGCTTCCTTTGCCCCACAGTCAACTTGATAGCAGAGTGGTAAAGGGCCAAGTCAACTTGACAGCGCTAAAACTGGACACAGAATGTCTACGGAGATACAGCCGTATGTGTTTGATCCTGAATCCGAAGAGGAAGGAGAGATGGCACAAGCACAGTCGCTTCCTGACCGTTTGTCAATGAACGTTTCAGAATGGTAATATTTGCATGACAAAACACTGCAAGTGCCCGGCTAAATGCAGTTCAGTCATTCAACTAGCCTGCTAATCTTATGCCAGTCAGTCAAACAGGCTAACATTATTTAATTAAAGCCCATTCGGTCAGTTTCTCTTATATGTATCTCCGCGTCTACGTCACGCCGGAGGCACTTTTAGCATTGGGTCGTTTTTCCGCCTATTGTCTTCTTTTGACTGATATAGAAAACGGGGATAGAAAAACATTTTGATATGCAGCATGCATATGCAACTCGGGGTGACCTATCAAATTTCAAAAGAGCAAGTACTAAACGGTTTCTCGTGGAAGTACACCTTTAAGGAAGAGCGGTGCCCATTGACTATACAGTAGTGCCTTGTGGACATTCTGCTCTAGAATCCTAGAATCCGTTTTAAACGGATCTGTTCTACAGTGAATATTGTCCTACAGCCAACTGTAATATAAATACCAACCACAAGATGGCATGATAAGCCTTTCTATTTGCCTCTGAATTTGGTTATGCACTGCCATTATTTTCTTCTATGTTCATCAAACAAAAACCACCACAAATAAAACAATAAACATATCAATAGTACATTTTCAGTGTAGAGATATGGCCGTCCTCTCGAAATGTTTGGATGAATGAATAGTTGGTCAACAATTTCAACACAATAGAATCGTCCAGCTGATGATATACCTGATGATGTATTGCCTGCTTAAATCAGCAAATAATGTGGCGGTCCTACCGTAATGATAATGATATAGCAGGATTTATTTTCCATTGGTTGCTTATGTAAGTTACAGCCGATGACGTGAATATGCAAATGCACGTAGCAACTTGCTGAAATTGATGACTGGCTGTGTGCCTTTCATCAGAGGCATAATGATTTCACTTACACATACTCCACAAAGTTTACCAGCGGGGTGGTTTTCATTAGGCAGTATTGACCTTTGACCTCCCTCACCCCTTGTGGTACACGCATCATGGCTACGCTCTTCTGAGAAAGTAGTTGCATTACAATTCAAAGGGCTTCGGAATAGAGACACTGCTGCATGCAACTGCACAGTGGAACTAGCCATTTTAGCATACCAGCTAGCCACCAAACTCGCTGTCGTACATGTGGAGGAAGTAGGTGTGCGTCCCTCACGTTTTGTTCGGCGCACGTTGTTGGACTGTGGGACCGAAGAAAGGGGTAAGTTCTGTTTGACAAATGCAAAATGTCAGTATTATATAGGATAATCCCACTAAACCTACAAAGTTGTCATTCATCCTAAAGCGAAGTATTATTGCCCCAGTACCACATAATTAGACGTAGTGCGAGGTAGGTGTGGTTAGCAGTGGTGGTGCTGCAAGCAGAGTTGGAAGCATGAGTGCTTCGTACACAATGTACTAACGACTTTTGTTGGTAATTTGCCCTTCTGATTGTTAAAGCAATGCGTAAAAAGTTGTCTGTTCTTTTGGTATGTTTTTTAATTTCTATATGTCGCGGCTGCTAATCAGCTCAGAGCTGTCAACCGCTGAATCTCAGAAACTACGACTACAATAGAGGCATGTTGGTGCTACAGCACGCTCCAGTGCGTTCTCCAGGCTATTATAATAGTCTATATAGTCTATAATGCTTGGGAGTCAGTGCATCTGCCATAACATAAACGCACACAAAAAAGGAAGGCATGATGCATGTTTGACAAGAACAGCGAAATCTGAATTTCTGTTCCATTGTTATACAAGTTTCCTGGCGGTGATGTCGCTCGTCACACCTGCGTGGGCATTGCGTGGGTGTCTCTTGCTGTACTGTAGAGATACTTGACATTACCCTAGACCCTGATGATGCAAGTTGTCAAAACAAGTTTTTAGAATGTTATGTAAAGACATGAACCATGTTCATCACCACGTGTAAAGTTAATGCAGTTTGCAAGATTAAATCACCCTGAGTTCTCCATGGTGTAAACTACCTAGTACTATTCTTTTACTTTATTTTTTTTCAGATAGAGGACCTTCAGTGCATTCGGTTGGTGACAGTGTTCTGTGTGTGACTGACAGCAGCCTCAGGATAGTGTGTCTCGTGCATGTGCCTTGCTGTTGCCCACATAACACAAAGCTGCCATGGATCCAGTCCCAACCGCAGTGCCAGAGGGGTTCCGATATGAGACTCGCTACGTCGTCCTCAGCTACCTGGGCTTGCCACCTGCCCCCCAACCACCCACTACATATCCCACTGCTGCAGAGGGTGAGTCTGTTTGTTACAGCTATACTCCAATTACATATTGAGTAGATGTGTTGTAATGGACAGATTTGGTGTACAGAATGACACTGAGAGCTTTAAGAACTTAAAAGCTCCCCTGACTTAAATTAGATATTTGCATGTAGTTGTCCATGTCCATTATCGGTTAATAGACAGTGGACCTGATGTCATGGACGCCTGTCTGTCAGGGGCACCAGAAAGACCCAGGCCATGCCCCCTGTGGAGCTCATGGAAACGCACTTAACAGTCAGGGCCCTCATGTGTTGTAACCCACCCAGGCATAATTTAATATGCCTGTACAAGGTTTGAATATTGAAGGGAAAATATAAAAGCATAGGCTACTGTGTGATCCACTTTTAAGGCTAGCGAGATCCTCTCCTCTTCTCCTCTCCCCTCATTCCTCCTCTGTCTCCTCCCATCCTCTCTTCTCTTCTCTTCTCTTCTCTTCTCTTCTCTTCTCTTCTCTTCTCTTTTCTTCTCTTCTCTTCTCTTCTCTTCTCTTCTCTTTTCCTCTCCCAATCTCTACTCTCTTATCCTCTCCTCTCCTCTACTCTCTTAGTCATCCTCTCCTCTCCTCATAATGCCACAAGCCCTAGGAAAACCAGGCCATGCCCAGATGCCGTATTCAGTCTGTGGCTTCCTAGGTCCACTGGAGTGGGCCAGAACCAAAAGGTTTATGGTGTAGCAGATATGGTGTGAAGATTGCGCAGACTTTTGAGGCAGAGAAAATGTTGTGGTTTTTTAAAGACGAGGTTGTGATCTGAGACTTTCTTTGGGCCTGGTCATATACAAGTAGCATGTGTGACTTCAGGCTTTATGGTCATGGACTGTTGGGCTACGTCATTGCGCGATATGGGACCATGAAAATGGATTTTGTAAACACACAGAAAACATAGGGGTATTGGCTCTTGCTCTAGTTAATGGAATTTATTGATTGCTCAAAATCATTTCCATTTTTCCTTTATGATGTTGATGAATACAGTCAGTGTGGCTTAAATTTAGATTCGCTGCTGAGACAGAATCTTCAGAAGAGCCTTTTTAAATTTGGCTTATTTCTCAGATTTATTAGATTAGTAGCAAAGAATCCAGGTGCTCTGTGAAGAAAATCTTTCAGGCATGTAGGCTTAATTGCATACAAAGTCCCTTTCATTTTACATCATAGTCATTGAGCCTGGTGAATTGTTAAAGCTGTAAAACACTCCTCCTAATATGCACTTTATAAGAGACACCTAAGACCCTACACTAGAGATATTTTATACATTAGCACTCGAATGTCCTGTTTTTTTTAGCTAGTGTCTGTTTTGTGTGTCCTCTTGAGTTTTTAGTAAAGGATTAACTCCTCAATGGCTCAACCATGTGCAGCCATGTTTGACCCTGCTTATCACAACATTGTCATTGTTTGAACATGGCCTGGAGCCGGTATTTGTCATTGGAATGTGTTGTGGGGTTTGGGTTGAATTTGTGCTTAATAGAGGAACACAGATTGTTCGCCATGAGTCTCCACTGGCTCAAGGCACAGCTCCACTTGGTTTAAGTGTTTTTGTTCAGTACTATTGGCCACATGGTGTTATTGAAAATCTCAAAGAAAGGAAATGAAGGCAAAGCCATCAGGCCTCTTTTGTACAGAGCCTTGCACTGGTACTAGTTGTGCATCTCTCCTGTTGTCTTTTGGATTCATTACTGACAAAAACGTGTGCCACCACTGCTCAATCGGCAGGCAGTAATGGTCTAGCTCCTCTCCCTCTGTCTGTGAGATTTTGGCTTCCGCTGAACTGTGGTTTCATCCAGATTGTGTGAAATGCTTTTGTAGTACAGTCAGTCACCAGGAGGAGAGCGTTGGGTTTTCTCAGGACAACCCAGACCGAGAGGATGAGCTGGCGAGCTTGCTGGCATCCAGACCAGGGCATTTTTAAACACCAACATGAAGAACGCCCTTCCATGGGAAATTGGTTGTAGCTTGTGTTCTGTCACATCGTAGTGGGCAGACAGTGTTGCAGTAGCCAAAGCCCTATTGGTCAGTTAGAAGTGCTGACCAAGTGACTGCTAGCTTCGTACTGCTCTGGCATGTGAGGCCTTGTTTTCTTTGTGTCTGCCTCTCATGTCTCCCTTACTTATCCTACCCCTTTGCTTTTTTGTTAGCTCGCCTTCCATTTTGCATCCTTCTCTTGTCTTTCAATTCTGTATATATGTAATCCAAGCGTAGGGGATCCCTTCTGGCCGCCTGTCACTTCAACAGTCCAATCCTGCTAGATATATGTGTAAACATACACTACAATATACACACATACACATATATATATATATAGCAGGATTGGACTGTTGAAGTGAAATATGTGTGTGTGTGTGTATATATATATATAGTGTGTGTGTGTGTGTGTGTGGGAGTTTGTGTGTGTGGGAGTTTTGTATGTGTGTTAGTATTATTCAATGATGTGTGCATGAGTGCCATGTGTGGTGTGAGACTGAGCTTGGCAGCACGTGATGAGCAAAGCGAAGCTGGAAGCCTCCAGGGCAGTGGGATGGATAGTAACACAAAGACGGGGGCAAAATGGAGAGAGGCAAAGAGAGAAAGAGACCGATGCATTTGAAAAAGCAACCACACACACATACACACCATAAGGAAAAGGAGCTTGACTTCAAACAAGGTGTTCTGCACTGAAGTCAAATTAAGAGCATTTATGCGTAGACAGACATGTTTCCATTCAGATTTTTAATGTACATTTTAGTTGTTCGAATAAGAAATGTTCAGCTGGAAATACCCGAATACTTGACATTTTCACAGTCTGAAACATCTGCTGGTGGGCGTCTCATTAAACTGAATTGACCAAAAATTGGTTTCTCTAGGTTACTAATGAAATTTTCCTATAATTTTTATTTTCATTTTAGTAATTTGAAGCCTCTGGTGTAATATTTACACTTCACACATTTGGCTAAGTTGGTGTGCTCAATTCATAGGTACCTTCGATGTTCTGATAGGTACCTTCGATGTTCTCTACACATCTGTTAGCTATTATGTTCTCCTTTTGTAAGTCGCTTTGGATAAAAGCGTCTGCTAAGTGTAATGTAATGTAATGTAAAGTTCTTGGAGGGCGTCCTCAGTCCTCCAGCCCGACATGGTGACCCTGAGGCAGCAGGTGCGTCGCAGGTTCAAAGGTTCTCCTTTATGTCACCGGCTTTGTTCTTGAGGCACCTCTTGACTTGCACACAGGACTCATGTGAAACATTACATATGTATCAGTGTGTTACTGACCTCGCTACCCTCTAGGCCTCAGACAGTAAGTGTTGTGAAATATGAGGAGCTGGAGGCAAAAAATCACAAATGAATGGGTTGAACATGATTGAAATGGTTAATGTTAGAAGATCCCATTGCCCCTATCTGAAATACGTACGCATTTGAACTTCAAAGGTTAATGTACTTTTACTAAATCAGGTGGATGAATGAATGAATTAATGAATGAACGAATGAATGCACGAACGAATAATGGTTGATTGATTAATTGATTGATAAAAGTGTTGATCTCACAAGATCAGCAGTTATACCAGGTTATTGTAGAGCATACATTAATGTGCTTTGTCTTGCTGATAAACGCTTTGCTGCTGCTGTGGCAAATGACACAAGTGTTGCAGACACTTTATTCATCCTAAGGCATAATTTAAGGATGGTCTCTGCTCTATGGTCTTGATTTGTTCATCTGTGTCACACACACCACATCACTACTAGTTTAGTGTTACATGGCTTGTGATCAGAGTTTCAATTGGGCCGGAGCCCTCCGGAGCTCAGCTCTGCTTCCTCACCTCGACAGTACAGCCAGCCAGTCAGAGCTGAGCTCCCTCTGCTACAGTATTTATAGTAATACAATATAAGGACATATTGACCGCTGAGAATAAAAAAGGGCTCTCCCCCCTCCTTACAAAAGCCAATTTAGCCACTGCTTGTGATGTAGCCTCCAAGTGTACGTGTACGGGCTTGCAAGGAGCCGGAGGGTTCAGACCGGCCTGTTCTTGCCTAGCCGTGTTTATTGTTTCTATTTAGGGCTGTGTCACCTCTAAGGCCGTTCCTTACTTAGTTACAAGGGTCATGTCCAAAGTCAAGTGTAACCCAACTGTCTTAGGTTGTAATATTAAGTAACCTGACATTTGTGTGTATGCCAGCCTAAATGTAGCTCACTGGACTGCACCTCTCTTGGCATGTATATTATTCATTCATTCATTATTCGTTTGTCCGTACTTCTTACTGGGCTCCGATCAGGCGATGGCAGTTGTGTATGTTTTCTGCCCACAGGAATCACCACCCTATTGTTCTGTACAGGCAGAGGTCCTTTGCATTCCTAAGACCCTGAGAATGTCACTGTACAGAATAGACTTCCAGGCTTCCAGGCTCCTATCAGGCAGTGATGTGATTTTGAGTGTGTATGTGTGTATATGTGTGTGTTTTCACAGGTAGTAATACCTCCTCTTTGGAGAACAAGGAGAGGGATAAAGAAAGAAACAGCAGAATAAAGACAGAGATCGATGCACAGATGAAGTTACTGGAGGAGGAGATTGTGGTCTGTGAGTATTGAACACAAAGGTTAAGAGTGTGGCGTGTTCATTTAAATAACCAATAAAGATAGCTATAGCTATAGCTGGAGTAAGCTTGCATTAACTGGTTGTACCTCTTTGTGTAATGCCTCCATGGAACCTTTAAAAGACAGAAATCTTGTTTCCCTTTTGTTCACCCGCATGTCTTTGTGCACCCAACCTCTCTGAGGGCAGGTGTACATGACACATAAGCTGTCCCACACACACAAAGCATGATTAAAGCACCAGTCACCTTTAACATGAGTTTGTTGTTGGTCGGTGGTTCTCTCTCTCTCTCTCTCACTCACTCACTCTCTCTCACTCACTCACTCACTCACTCACTCACTCACTCACTCACTCACTCACTCACTCACTCACTCACTCACTCACTCACTCACTCACTCACTTACTCACAAATGCTTTCATTTCTTTTGTGTCCACACCAATCTTCAGACTTTGTGTTGTGTGCTACACACACACACTTAGGTTACTTCCTTTCACAATAACTTTCATGTGCAAATGAACTCTTTGAAGACACAATCATGTACACATCTCTCTTTGTCTCTCTCACACACACACACACAAATGGTTTTGATGCATCAACACATCAATCTTCAGACTTTGTGTTGTCTGCTATACACACACACACACGCGCACACACACCAGTCTTCAGACTTAGTGTTGTTTGCTATTCACACACACGCACACACACTTACTTGGATTACTTCTTTTCACAATAACTCTCATGTGCACATGAACTGTTCGAAGACACAACACACACACACACAAATGCTTTTAATGACTTGTGCACCAACACACCAGACTTCACACTTCAGACTTTGTGTTGTCTGCTATACACACACACACACACACACACACACACACACACACACACACACAACCATAGTCGTTCACCTTATGCATGTTCTCTTTCTCTCCCCTCAGCGGCTAGCTTTGACCGGCTGTCCTCTGCGGTGTTCAGCCCCGCCCATGGGGACAGCTCTGTGGAGGACAGCCTGGCTGCTCTGGGGGACCGCGTGGCCCAGGAGCTGGAGCCCTACCTGGGGGCCGCAACTCACACACTCCTTACTGGGTCAGTCACCACCAGCACCCTACAGACCACACATCACGGGACACTGACATCTTTCCTTTTTTGGAAAATGAACGGTCTGCATTAGCCTGGTAAACCAGCCCCTCGTACTACGCTTCGTTTTGCGCAGAGGGTCTGGCTGTGCTGCATTAAGAAATATTTTCTTCCTGAAGTTTAAAACGAGTGGCTCTACTTTTACCCAATCGCTAACGTCTGGTTTACCAGGCTAGCTCTACATGTCATTGAGGTGTATTCCTTTGAGCTTATCAGTGTCCTTTAGGAAAACCGATCACTGTCCTTTAAGAGACACTGACCAGTTTTCATGTCGAGACTTGTAAGTGGAGATTGAGTGGCAAGGCCAAACAGCGAAGCCAAAACTGAACATTCTAACGTATATCACACGTACAGTGGGGGCTGGCTGCAGAAGTGAGCAACTTGCCATAGATGTTAAAAAGTTTTTTTTTTCACAGAAAAATAAACCTGGTTCAAAAAAAAAAATTTTTAGTGTCTTATGGTAGTGTTCAGGTCCATGTCAACTCTGAATTCATTAGTTTAATCCCCAGATAATTCAGATTCATCGAAAGAATTAGCCAAGATGGTGTCACTCATAAACTGCAGTTTAGGCTTCATCCAGTCTGTGTGAGAGTTTATGTGTGACATCACAGAGGGTTTGTCCAGTTTACTTATATATACAGTCTATAGTGGAGATCTTTTGGTTTTCATACTTCTGGATTTTGGTGGGAAACTATACAGGAAAGTTTGTTGTAATGCCAGGGCACCTCCCTCCTGATAGGGAAACCTATGAAGAAAATGACACCACGCTCTGGATTACATCACTTATTATGATTGAATATCACACAGACATGAAATGACAAACTGACGTTGTATGTGGTGTATTGTGTGTGTGTGTGTGTGTGTGTGTGTGTGTGTGTGTGTATGTGTGTGTTTGTGTGTATTTAGCCCACTAGACTATGAAGGCTTCCGAAGTGTCGTTGAGGAGGTGTGTTCTCACACACAGGAGGGCTGGAACCAGGTGAGCATGTCTGCCTTGAGCTGAAACCAAGGATCTCCAAGAGTGAGAGTCTGAGATGAATAAAAAGGTTTTGTTTTTTTTGTGTGTGTTTGTGTGAGTGAATAACTTTAATGTGGTATAGCCTAAGTTACAGAACACAAAATGACTTTTACACATTATTCAGATGGAGGAGTGCAAAACAGAGGGATAAAGTGTCTCTCTGATGTCTGTCTGTTCACTTACTCTCTTCTACTCCTCTGTTTCTTCATCCCTCCCTTCCTCTCCTCCTCTCTCCCATCCCCATCCTCTCTGCTAGGTGTTGGTGCCTTTAGTGTTGCTGCAGCGGTTACAGGATGGGGGCATCTCCCTGACCACGCTACTGTCTCTGGGCACCCACTTCCTGGAGGAGGCCCAGGGTGACTTCATCCTTCAGCAGGGAGGATGGGTGAGTGTGTGTGTGTGTGTGTGTGTGTGTGTGCGTGGCCGTCACTGAAAGCCAAAGGCGATTCGAGACTCTGTCGGGGCCCCAAGCAAAAAGCCACCACTGCCATTAGAATAAAAAAAAAACGGTCTTGCCACAGCTGTAGCATAAAGGTTGTCAGCCCTCCAGGGCCTCCAAGGGTGCAAACAGTTGCCCGTGTTGTCTGTTGGTTAGCTATGCCTTTGCTGGAAGGCATCTCTGTGCTGCCGTCTTTTCTCCGAGGTCTGCTGGAGGATTAGTCTGACTGCTCCTAAAGCATCCTTGCACATGGAACTATGCAGTGGAACATAAGAGGCAGGCGTCTTAGGAATGATCCCCATATCATAGGCACAGCATGGGGGTATACCATCCTCAAACAAGTGTGTGTGTGTGTGTGTGTGTGTGTGTGTGTGTACGGTGTCATAGGTGGAGGTGGAGAGTACATATATGGTGGGTTTTAGTTGTGTCTATTGTTGTCAGCTGAATTCATTCAAATGTATTGGAAATGGTAATGTAATATGCTACCATATTGTGACAGCTGTGGTTCGGATGTCTGTTTGTAGTTATTTGATATGATGTTAGTGTTTTATTGCCTTGAGATGCCTGTAGACATGATGCCTTACCCCATGGAGGGCTGTCTGTCCTCAATGTCTGTCTGACCCATTGACTGTATACCTGTCAGACCACACAGGACCCTTGAGGTTTTTTTTTATCTCTTTTGGAGAGTTCACTAAGTAGACCAGCAGGGGTCCCTAGTATTCAGCCATCATCCTCAGAGAATTATGTCCACAGCAGCAGTTTGAGCATTGTGCTTGGTGGATGAAAAAAAGAAAGAAAAAACATATTTATTACGGTTTTCATTATTTTTTGGAACTCCTGCTGTGTCCTTAAAACACAGTTTTGGTTGTGGTTGAAGATTGAGTGAGATATTCACTCACTGTATTAAACTGTACTCACTCACATTCACTTATTAACAATGCATGCTTGGCTTCATATATTAAGATGTGTTACTCATGTTTAGTTGGCTCGGTGACTGATCCTTATTCCACATGTCAATGCCAAACCGTGGAAATGATGGCCATCCAAGCAGTAGCATCCACACAGAGGGACCAGAAGAGAGGCCGATGGAACAGGCCTTAGAAAGAGACAGACAAAGAAACACATTGTCAGGCAGGCAGACTGACCAAGAGACTGATGAAGTCTAAGTAACTGTGACAAACTTATCTATGTCACTCTCTAAGTGCTCAGTGAGGTTTGTGAATCTGCAATGAACCTGTTGTTGTGACTGCCTTTGACTGTGGTTGGACCTCAGTTTACTTTGCTTACAGGAAATCTTAAACTTCATCACTTTTTGGTGAATGGTGTGAGGAACTTCGAACTCCGAAGCCAGTGCAATGATAAACAGGTGCAGAGTTGGTGTGAAAAATCTCATGGAGATTGTGTGGCCAACCAGGCTTGACCAGACAAAAGTTGTTAAGTAGGATGATCTGCCATCTTACAGTGAGTGTTATAGTAGAATTTAGTACATCACTATTTAAAGCACAGCCACCAACAGTTGTTCAAAATTGGTAAACATTGTCAAACAATACCAGATTGAGCTGTACAGGAGCACCTTCTATTAGCCATTTTCCAGAGGCCAAGCAACCAGAGCTCAGCCTCACTAGGAGGAACGGCCACCCAAAGTTCATCTACAGCTATGTGCGAGATAGCAGAGCTATGCTGAAAGCTAACACCGGCACACCAGCGCTTAAATAAACAATATGTAGGCTACACTTACAAATTAAGTGTAACAATTTAAATGGAAGACTAACCATTCAGAAACTGCTTGCTGCATTCGTGTTGTTTGCGCCGGTGGCTCTGTTTCCTCTTGGTCTGGGTCCGACTCAGGGTCGAACACATAAGATCATATTGTGCCTCTGATTTCTGCCATTTCCACATGTGCTAACTGGAAATTGTAAACATGAGGTGGGTGCGGCCGGGCATGCAAAAAAAACCTCAAAAGACTCATTCTGAAAAAGAAAAAAATGACCAGAATAAAACTGGTCGACTCTTCTTCATGCGACGGAGATTTTGTGTAAAGAACTTGATGAACATGTTTTGATAGCCCATAGACCTATACTAACTTGTTGAAGGAGAGTACAAGATGGGACCTTTAACACCACCAAAACATTTTCTAGGTTTAAGGTTTAAAAGTCCATTTGAACCATAAGTTTCCAGACTTCACCGCAGTCTCAGGCCTCATTTCCACCGACTTGAGCGTGTACAGCGCGTATCCGTGTACAAAAGGCTTGTATAGGGACAGAATATGTTCAGATCACGCGTGCGGTGGAAATGGTCTAATCTGTTAACGTGCATTCTAAACGAATACGGGCAGAAAAACGGGCACACGCTGTACACGCAGAGTGTTTGGTGGAAATGAGCCCTCAGTAGTGGTCAGGTCAGTGAGGACTAATTGTGCCCTCCACATGCAGTGTCGGGCAGGTCTCCCTCTGACTAGCCCAGCATGCAGGGCAAGGAGAGGAGCCCCGTCACAGATGGCCCCATACCACAGAGCTGCTGCCCTACTAACTGCAGGAGCCCAGCCAGATGGAATAATTTAATTGTGTGTGTGTGTGTGTGTGTGTGTGTGTGTGTGTATGCATGCATGTGTGGCTGCATAGACATTGTGTAATGTTGCCTTTAGTGTGCAGTGTGAAGTTGAGTGTGCAGTGCAGCGCCACATTCCTGCTCTCTGTTATTCCAAGGAGACACAACAGAGGGGTTTAAAAAAGAGGAAGAGGGCAGCAGGGAAAAATTTAGAAAGAGAGAGAGAGAGAGAGAGAGAGAGAGAGAAAGAGAAGGGGACATGAGAAAGATGGAGGAGGGAACAGGGGGACAGAGAGAGAGAAAGACAGAGAGTGAGAGTGACATGAGGGGAGGCATGAGGGGGAGACGGAGGGAGGCGACTGAGGGGCGGGACTAAAGCCCAGAAACACGAGCGGATTGGTGCAGGCTGCAGAGTGGTGACAGCTGCCCACGTGAGCTTTCTCCCCCTCCCTCTGCCCCGTCTCATCCTCCTCCTCCTCCTCCTCCTTCTTCTCTTTCTATCTGTACTCTGCTCTGTCTGTAACTCTCTTCCTCTCTCTCCCTCCCTCCCTCTCTCTCTCTCTCTTCCTCTCTGAACTCACGCACTCTCCTCAGTTCTCTCTGCTTGCCTTACTGGCCAGACTCTCGTCTGTCTGATTGCACCTGCTGGTCCTGTGGCCTGCTGGACAGACTGAAGTCAGGTAGGGTGCTTTTATGTATGTAAGGTGTGTGTGTGTGTGTGAGGGAGAGGGGAAGCAAGCAATGAACGATGATGGGTGAACTGTAGACATGGTGAAACTTTGGTCTGAATTTGAGCTGGTTTCAAGGAGAAGTAGAGCAGTACTTTTTGGGTCATCATAATCTCTCACGCACGCATACACACACACACACACACACACACACACACACACACACACACACACAGTTTTGTATCCCTGCTAATTATGAGACAGTAGTATGACCCGTTAAGCTTTATTGAGGAGTTTCCATAGCTGTTAGGTCTGCAGCTTTGTGTTGAGTGAACACAGCTACACCTCAGCCTGTTACCTGGAGTGTATTTGAATGTTTAAAGTGGTCAGTCTGGGAAAAGATTTATTTGGTTGGAGATGACGCAGCAGTAACGATGTGTCCTTGTGTGTGTGTGTGTGTGTGTGCGCGCGTGTGTGTGTGTGTGTGTGTGTGTTGTAATGAATTAAACCAAAACTGATTTGGTTGCCCTTCGTCAGTTTGGATAGCCTACAGTTCATTTGGCAGCAACATAAAGGGCACTTTCTAAAATCAGCTTTCCTTTGTGCCTGGGAGTCGTGAGATTGTGTGTATGTGTAGGAAAAGAACATTGAAACGTTCTGTAGGACAGAACCAACACAAAATGGTACACCTGGGATTGAGATTGGATTAACTGCAGTTTGGCTCGGGTTAGGCTATACTAATTTGTGTTTAGTATACAATTTATGGGGCTTTGTCTAGGTGTATTTGGATGGGACAGACAGAAAGAGAGAGAGGACTCAGGAATGTTTAACATATATGTGGCATGGTCTAATTGGTTTGGTGTGTACGTGTGTACGTGTGTACGTACATGCTTCACCTACTTGGAAACTTGACTCAGTCATCCCTGCTGTGGTAAGGCCCTGTGCTTTCATTAGTATCCTGAGCAGGCAGAACATTAGACCTCTATGTGTCCTTTCACCCACTGTTGTCCCTTTATAGATGCCCAGTCATCAGCAGCTGTCCTTCACAAAGCCTGTTCAAAACAGCTGCCCTGTCGTGTCGCAGTGTGCACCGTCAGGTTTCCTCAGGACCCCTAACTCTTGACACCGATGATGCAATAATAACTCCTGTTGCTAGGTAGTGGCATGGATGTATTGGGACATAAAATGCTTGCAGAAGAAGCTAAGTCTTGTCCTGGGGAAATTATCTGTTTTCATGTTGCGGGTAACCACCTCAGGTGCAGAAACCTTGACACATGTTGCTAGGTTAGAGAGACAATGCTCATATGTGGTGAGATCCCCCTTCACTGTAAAGGGCTTTGGGCATCTTGAAAAGTGCTTTGCAAATATAGTGTGCTGTTAAGAGCACAGCTCTTGCAGTGGATGAGACTTAAACTCTGTTCTGTTATTGCTCCATCACTTGGTTACACTGTTATGTAACACACATGTTCCAGAGGCCCTCCAGCACGCATGCTCTCTGTGATACAGAGGCTGAGTGCCATTCTCTCTCTCTCTCTCTCTCTCTCTCTCTCTCTCTCTCTCTCTATCTCTCTCTCTCTCTCTCTCTCTCTCTCTCTCTCTCTCTCTCTCTCTCTCTACAGGTCATGCTTGTGTGTGGCAACCACTGTCACTGCTTTAGCAAACACACACATTGATGCTCAACGATGCTGTAACACTCAGCAATCCCCGCTACCCCAACCCATCACTAAAGTCTGTTGCTGGTGTAGATGACCTCTAAGTGAATTAAATTCCCTGCGAAGAGTCACATTTCAGCCACGAGCGTAATACGAGTAGTCACCCCCCCCACCCCCCATCTGTACTGCTCGCACATCTCACTGGGATGTATAAGGGCTTGTGTGGAGGATACTGTACGTTTGCTGCAGTTGTTCAGTAAATGCTCTCTTTAGGTGGGAGAGCGGTAAAGATTATCCATAGGAGATTAGCCATTCTTATCCCCCACCCGCATAATGTTGCGTAACATGAACGGCTATCTGAACAAGTGCATCCCAGTGTGCACACATGTTGGGCAATATGCACATAAACCTGGTAGGCACAAGTGCATGCCGGCAAGCCACTCGGCAGAACAGTTTGTCTTTGGTGTTTATCATTCGTAATGGGTGCACACAGTCAAAGATGAAAAAAGACCTCTTCACTGACACCACATCGCTTATCAAAAGAACGAGTGGTTCTGTATACAGTATGTATGCTGAGCAGAAACTTTGCTCTAAAAAGCCCACCAGGTAGAATTGGTGGAGCCAAAGTCCACGACTGTAAGCATCATCTGTGGATTATTTACAGAATTAGCCGTGCGTTCAGTGGACCAGATGGTCCAGCACGTCCGTGTCACACGAACACTCCAACTGCACGTGTGTGGGTATCGTCACACTTCAGACATGCCTGATCTGAATGACCTTGTGTGGTGCGTCCGCAACCACAAGGATGCCAACGCAAGACGTATAGATGTGGCTATGGGGTCCCTTGTTGTGGGGTAGGCCTATGCATAGTCACCTCTTCACATAGACTATGTATAAGAGAACTGGACAGAACTCTGTGACTTCACGCATAGACTTTTTCACACACCAGATGAAGCGAAAATTCAAGGTTCTGCTTGGCACTGCCATGTTGGCCAATTCCTTTTGTTAATGTCATTGTGTATCTGGGGATTAAACTAATGGATTCTATTTTTTGTTTTGTTTAATCGGTCCAAGGTCAAGGTCAGAGGCTAAGGTCAAAGTTTTGGCCCCATGCTAAGTGCATGGTGACACGGGTGTAGCACCTCTATCTAGTTTTTGTTGTGACAATGGACTTTGTAACATGGGAGTGCAAGTTGCTCGCTTCCGCAGCCAGCCCCCATTGGGCATGTGAGGTATTGTAACTTTAGGACTTTCACTTTTGGCATCATTGTTTACCCTGGAACATTGCCACTTGTCTCTTAACCGGCATTGTCACATTCCTTATCCTGCAGTCCGTGTGCGTGTGTGTCCTCATCTGCAAGGATGCCAATTCAGGAGGTGCGGATGTGGCTATGAGTCTCTTGTTGTGATGTAGCCCACTCCAGTCTCACCACCAGTATTGTAAAAATGTAGACATGCCGAGTTGCCTTATCGTCAAGGCACTGTGGGATGTGTCTGCAAGCGTAAGGATGGCAGTGCAGGACATGTATGTATGTGTGTGTGTGTGTGTGTGTCTGTGTGTGTGGCTATGTGTCTCTTGTTGTGTTGTAGCCCACTGTGTGTTCCCCTCCTGTTTGCCAGGTTGGAATGTGCTCCAGGGGGGAAGCAGTGCCTGCCAGATATGAGCACAGCACACACCCTGCCCTGAGACAACACCTACTGCTCACCTTCCTCTCTAAGGAATGCCTGTGTGCATGTGTGTGTGAAAAACATGTCAAAGAGAGACGGTGCGTGTTTGTGTTGGGCTGTAGAGGCTTGTTCTCGGCCGTGGGTGTGTATGCTTATAAGGGGGTAGGGTGGCGAAGAGGTGTTTGGTAGTGTGGTGCAAAGCTGGATGCAGCAGGGATGTTACATAAGACCATATCCTCCTTTGCACTGGGGAGAGGAGCTGATATTGTTGCCACAGCACCCTTGGACGGACGCAAGCTGACAAGAGCCAGTGTGCTGTATTTATGAAAGTGGTGGAAGTGGCTCTTGGACTTACGTGACTGCTTTGTGCGCTTTTGTAGTTCACACGTTTCCTCGGGAGCTACAAATGAAGCAAATCTTCTACGACCTCCACACATTTATTTGACCTCTCAGAGTACCTGAGCTCCAGTCGAAGCTCTAATAGGAGGTGTCTCTTCTCTCAGGGAGGGGAAGGTTGTAGGTGCGTTGGCTGTTCCTGTGCTTCTGTGAAAGTGGAGATCTTTCTGAGGTAGGATGTAATAATTTAACCTTAAGGCGGCACTATCCAACAATTCTGCACTTGTTGGAGGGTGAGAGGACTTAGGGAACTAGTGTTGGTGTCCTCCTCGTATTTAAGGCTTCCACAGGAAAAACAGGCAAAATGTAATTTAAGTGTGATTTGTTTTTTATTTGATTTTTGAGTAAATGCTATTTTAAGTGCTTCTAGCTCAATACTATGCTAATTTATTCACAGGATTACTTCTGAAAAAGTTTCAATGCAACTACCAATAGGCGGGAGTAACTTAAAAAAATGTGATTTTGTGACTATGCCCATCCTTTCTGTGGACTCCTCATTTGTGATAGTGAAATGTGGTTGACAATTTTTTGGCCTTCTGCAGCTACACACACTCTGCTGTAAGTAGTCTGGTGGTTTGGGTACCAAGATTTGAAGGACAGGGCTTTTTGACATCACTAACTTTATCACTAACTCAACTACATCTCAGTAAGAGACCTGCTTAGCATGCTGGCAATGTTTTATGAGTGGGAAGACAGCTTTCGTTGGTGTTGTATGCATGTGCATGTTTTTTTGCAGGCGTTTTTTAGGTCGTTAACTTACCTGGTTTTGTCCAAACCTCCAGAATTTTGCTGTAATATGAGGTGTGAACGTTTATTTTGTACCCATATATACTGAATCCGAAATGTGTACCCATTCACCATATAGTGAGCTATGCAGAGAAGAAAACTACATGACCCGCACCCTATGTAGGGCACTATTATAGTGAACGAGTGAACATTTCGGACACGGCCCTAGACTACTTAGTGTTAGTGCATTTTAGTGTCTGCAGGCTCATCAGCCCTTGGTGTTGAGTTTTGTTCACGTTGGTGGTTAAATAAGGGTTTTTGGGTTTAGATGGCTCCAGATGAGGTGGCCTTGCCTCAACAAACCCAGCCTGTCCCCATGAGGTCTGCTGTCTGGGTACAGGTACACCGAAAACTAGGTCCAATCACCCTTTCTCTCCCTCTAACACAAATCAGCTTAAATCACATGCTGGTGCTGTAATTTAATCTCTGTCTCCTCTGTCCTCTCTCTCTCGTGTTCCTCCACTAGAAGCTAAATCAGTTTTGATTCAGTCATAATTTCTAAAGTCACGAGCACACAAGCAAAGCTTACCTGTCAGTGATGAGAGATGTAGATAAATGTAGGCTTCATCTCTGAGCTTTGATGCGCTTGCAGCACACAGGCCATCTGTGCGTGATGCAAATTCATGTGACCTGGCTGGGATTTGAAATCCTTTCCAGATAATCTGCACAAAAAAGGTTGACTATTACCTTGCAGTATACACAGAGCACTACACCTACACTACAGGGGGTGCTTGTTTAAACCTCTATGCACTACATTTTTTGAGTCTGTGGTTTTTTTTATACTTTTAAACAAACAAAAACAGACAAACGGCACCCACCCCTTGTGATTACACAGCACAGCACACAGTGTACACAACTAAATTGACTCTGCATTTAACCCACAACACACGTGAGCAGGGGGCAGCCATGACAACGGCGCCCGGGGAGGAGTGTTTGGGGACGGTACCATGCTCCACGTACCACTTGACAATACTGGCAGTTGGGGGATTCGAACCTGTGATCCTGCCACTGTTTACAGAACAAGAAAAGAACACTCACACCCACCCAAACACAAGAATGATTTTTTCACTGGCCCCCTCCTTCCCAACCCAACCCACCCATCCTCTTTGCATAAATCTGTTCATGTATGATGGTAAGATAAACTATGACCATTTGTAAAAGATTATTATTTAAAGCTTGCTCAATCAAAATGGCAAGAGGTAGATGGAGATGTGTTTGTGTGTTTGGGACTGTGTGATGATGTTAGCAAAATTTGTGCCATGTCCATCACATGCTGTCCTGTCTGATCAGTGTCGATGTGTCTGGCTCTCGTATAAATGTGTGTGTGTGTGTGTGTTGTGTGTGCCATTTTCTTGTATGAATTTGCAGCCTTGGGGCAGTCGTGACCACTCAGTCACATAGAACATCTGACCAAGCACAGTCTCGTTTTCAACACAAACTTCCGGCCTGCAGCCAATATCGTTAATGTTTTGTTGGGGGCCGTACCCTCCTAGAGCATAATGACAGGTCCCCCTTTTTCACATCCTTTTCAGTGCTCGACATGTTGCTGACATATGTGGTTGGCATGTGGTGCTTATGAAGTACTTAGTGATAAATAGATTGCAATATCTGGAAAGAAATAATAGGCTATGATTGGCAGCTGTGTCTGACCTGTGCTTGAAGGGTTAATGTGTGGTCATCCTCTACTTTGACTCCTCTACTCTGAGAGCATTCTAATAACCCATTAATAGAGTAGAGACACATGTCACTCAAAAGGGATGTGTGCCTGTGTACAAATTCGGGTTGAGGCATTGTTTGGCTCAGAGCCAAATATTGTGAGGTTGTGTTGTGAAGTTGGTAGAGGTCGTGCAGTTATGGTTTGGCAACCTCTGTGTGCGAAGCTCGTTTACTTTGTGATCCTTTCAGACAGGCAAAGGAGGAGATCCCAGATCCAGAAAGTTAAAAAAAACCCTGCCATATATTTCTTATAACTGTGCACTTAACAAATGTGATTTCACTAATTAGTGGATCTACCTGTCTGATAATTTGTGTGCTCATTAGGGTCAGCAGGTTCTGAAAAAAATTGGATCATATATGAGGAGTCCAGGCTAAAAACAGGCAGTCACATTTTTCAAGTTATTCCCCCTATCGGTGGTTGCATTCAAACCCAAGCTTTTTCTAAACTAATTCTGTGAATAAATGAGCATAGTCTTGAGCTAGAAGCATTTTAAAATCACATCAAAAACCAAACTTTTAAATTACATTTTCTCAGTTTCAGCATTTTGTGACCATGTCCGTTTTTCCTGTTGGCTCCTCATATTTGGCAGGGTTTTGACTTTCTGAAGCAAGGATCTCTACCTCTGCAGACAGGGTAGAGATGCTGTGTGGGTTAAGGATGGCTGTAAGAGAGGGATAGTTTGGGTATGTGTGTGATCGCTGAATATGAAGAAAGAACTATAGTTTGAATACCAGGGGTTACTGGGGGGTACAGTACCCCTCGATCAAGACCCAGTACCCCCAAAGACACAACGGTGGCAAGGTTTGGGGGTACCGACATGTTAATGTAAATAATAAAGGTAGTACCCCCTGGAAAAGGTAGTACCCCCAATTATGGAGGGGGATTTCACATTCTGGGAAGAATATTTACTCATGGACGCACACAATCAAACTAACAGACAAAACTGATGCTGTATTGCCTGGCTTATTGTGATTGAACTGAAATAAAACTTCGAACTTTGAACTGAAATGAAACTTTCCAAACCCTAAGTCACATGACCTCTGGTATTACCATGTATGGTCATATATCAGGTGAACATAGCCCTTCTAACAATGCCACACACAGAGACATGATACCCATTCACTTCCTCTGGCCTCCTACACGCAGATCTCTGTCTGCAAGTGTCAACTCATTGGTGATCATTGACAGCACAGTGCCCCAAAGGCAGTCATGCCAGACAGAGGCCACACAGCGCTAGACGTTTAAAGGTTCTGTAGTCCAGCTGTGAGCATTGGCTATTAGGGCACTTTTCTTCATGGTGTGTGTGTCCCCAGCAGTGGGATGTTTTCTCTGAAGGGCTCGCGACCCTGCTCGCAGGGCAGGGGGGCTTTTTTCTGTAAGTAGCACAACTCAGGGACGCAGGGAGATGTTTGCTCTTAAGGGATTGTGACCATTGCAGGCAGTGTGGGGTGTTTTCCCTCTAGTAGGCATGACCTGGTAAGTCAGTAGACTACATCCTTGTGTGGGATGTATTAGCTGAGAGGCAGTAGGATGCCATGTGTGGAGTGTGACCCACATGAATGTGACATTGGGATGCTGCAACTAGGGCTGCACAATATATTGAAAATATTGTGATATTGCAATATACAATACCGTGATATACATATCGCAAAACATGGCTTAACTAGCCGCAACCTGGCAGACGGGGGGTGAGGCAAGAGCAGCTGCTGCCATGCCAACGGTGGGGATTACATGTGGAGGACGACCCATGTGACCCATAGAGGATTACAGGACAGTGGAGAGTGACGGGGGGTGGCGAGAGAGAGGGAGATGGAGGAAGGGCCATGAGTGACAGATGTGATGAGAAGAAGTGAGAGTCACACAGTGGAAGTTGGAGGGAAAGGCAGGTTCAGAAGGTAACCTGGACAAAAGGCTGGTGGAAGATAAGATGGTATATTACTAAAAGTCCTCTGTAACGCCAAGACAAAAATACCCATAGGCAAACTGTATGTGTATAGATTAACTCCTAGAAGCCCTTTTGGATTCTAAAAAAATGTTATAAGATCAGCGCTTCTGACAGAGATTAAAAGACCCAAGTGAAGTGCATATTGAGTGATGCTGTTTGATGGGGATTTGGGATGTGAGCCACTGCAGTGCTTAGCGGTCAGTGTTGGGGATGCAAACACACAGTCAGCACACCAGCAGCTCAGGGCCAATGAGAACATGCTTTACAACTCACACTAACCTGCACCTGTGTGGCTACAAGACTCCTCGTCTCTGTGGATACCTAATTATTGAAGAAAAGTCTCTCTCTCTCTCTCTCTCTCTCTCTCTCTCTCTCTCTCTCTCTCTCTCTCTCTCTCTCTCTCTCTCTCTCTCTCTCTCTCTCGTGCTCCATTTCTCTGTCGCTCTCTCTGTCCTTCACCCTCTCATCTCGAGTGTACTCGGAGTGTAAATAAACGTGAGTGACATTGGTGTGGAATGATGCTCCCAGTCCTCACATGGGAGAGAAGGGACACGTGACATGTCAGGCCCATAGGGCTGAACCAGCATTTGTGAGTAGGCATTCATTACCGCTGCACAGTCTTAATAATGGCAAGCCATGACAGATTGCTTGGCTGTGCTGTGCTAAGCACATACTTCTGCAGCGGCGATGGATGCCCCCATACAAGCTTCCATTGTCACCAGAGCTGTACTGTGGGACTTGACCTACTTGCTCAGAAGCAATAAAAAAATCACTGGTCCCAAAATGATGGTTAAGCCACTGTAAGCACCCATATGGTACTTTGGCTACGAGCTGCACAGTGTACGGGATCAGACTGAAGAATTAATAGTGTGTTCATGCATGTGGTGGTGTAGACTCAAAGTTATACGCGCCTCAGGTGCCATCTGCTTGTATGTAGACTGTGTATTCCCTATTAGATGCGCTTATGCAACAGCACATTTGGCTCCGTTTTGCCTGAAGATTTCAGTTATTAGGAGGTTATGTTTTTGCTGCTGTTTATCTGTGTCTGCCTGTCTGTTTGTTTGTTAGCAGAATTACTCAAAAAGTCACAAACGGACATCCCATTGACAAAATTAAAAGAAAAAGGGGCAGGGGGAGTTGTTGAACTGCTTGTTGAAATTGCTCTGAATGCTTTTCTAGTTCAGTAAGCATCGGTACAGAATCTGTACTACAGAATCTATACTACAGACAATAACTTTGGGAATAATTTTAATCCACCTTCAGATATGCAAGTACGTTGTACAGCCACAAGGTGGCAGGCCAGACAAATCAATAGCAGCACCCTTTATTGAGATGTACAGCTCTGCTAAATATGGCATAGAGAGGTAAAACCATAGTACCGAACAGTCCCCTTCCCTGTTATGTAAAGTCCATTTTTACCCACACATTGTCGAACTCTCAAAGCAGATCCTGCTGTTAGATGTAACAGTGTTATGTGTGTGTGTGTGTGTGTGTGTGTGTGTGTGTGTGTGTGTGTGGGGTTGGTATGAAATCACTAGGGACTTAATTTGCATTGTGGAAAACTACCGCCAGAACATGTGTGTTGCTGGAACATTGGGGAGTTCTCCTACTGCGAAGTTCTGCTTTAAAGGCTTTCGCTTTTGCTCTGTTTATTGTTTATCTTTATCAGATCCCCATAGTTGTGGCAGATGTCCCAGCCGCCTTTGCTGGGGTGTTACAGTAATGCTGTGTTTAAAGAATGTAATACTTATTAATTCATACACAACACTGTTATACTTAGATACAAGCAAACACTATGTTCCCTGGTGCCATAATGATTGATGGATTGATGATTAAGCAGAAGTTATGGACTAATAAAAAGGATCCAGATTAGTAAGACAAATTAGCAACTGGTGGTTGTTGCATAGCCTGTGGGTGATGGTCTACAACGAGAATTTACTTTGCGTCAAAAGAATCAGTACAAGATGATGTAAACTGTAAAACGGACGAGTAGATCCACTTCAATAAAGCAGCTAAAACAGCTGTCTGACAGGAAGCAAATGCACACTGTCACTTGCTTAGCATACTGCTTCGCATGTCATGCCTAACTTGCTCTTGTCTTGTTTGTAAAGAAGCTGTCCGTCTTATGAGTAAAGGGAATGATACATGGGCCAGCTTTTTAAGGAATGTTGCCAGGCAACAACATGACCGGTTTTTAGTTTCCCAATGAGACGTCTCAGTTCTAAAAATGTAATAACATGTAGTTTGAATGATGAAGGGCACAAACAGCATTTGTTGGTAACACTGCCTGGCAACATTGTTCAAAAAGTTGCGCAGTGTAGCACATGTGAGTATTGTGACTGTGTGTACTGAGCATTGGTCAGGCCTGCCACTATGGATGCCATTGCATGTCATTCTGTGTCTCTAGGACACTGACTCACAGGAGGAAGTAATAGATGCAGTAACAACAAGTTCTTCTACAGTTATACCTGTTAACTACATGGTTACTTGATATGGCAATGTTCATGAAAAGGAAGGTAAGCGTTTTAGAAAGGAATACACTTACTGTTCAGTTTGAATAAATGATGTGTAATTGTGAGTGTCAACAAAAGCAGGGGTGTCATGACAGTTTGAGCTTTCCCTTGTCAAGCCCTTCATTAATGCCATTTGGTCAAAGATTATACAGGTACAATATGTGGTGAATATATGAAAACTAGGAGGAATGTAAAAGAAGGTGCTACTTGCTTTTGCGTGGGAGAGTAAAATATAAATACTTGCCGCATTAAGAATGAGTGATGGACACAGGACTGACTTGAAACAAAAAATAAAAAATAAAATAAATAAATAAATAAATATATATATATATATATGAGTAGTATAGTCTGTCGAATTGGTTAGTTACACCCTACACCTAGTCTACACCCTATATTGTTTTGTACACTCTGTAAATTGATTAGTCTGTGCCCCCTGTTAGTTTGTACACCTTATATTGTGTGTACTAGTATACCATGTAAAATTGATTATTGTCTGCACCTCATATTTTGTGTATTATACTCATTATATTGTCAAATCCGTTAGTTTCTACACTAAGTTGTCAAACTGGTAAGTTTCAGCTAAATCTATAGCAGTCCCATATCACTGGGATACCAGATAGACCAGATGTTTTAGTGTGTTACAATGTTGCTATCCAGGAAAGCACCTAAGGGTTGGCTATTTGGCACATGACTTTCAAAACTTTTTAGATTTAATTTAATTTAGTGTGAAATGGTAGTGCACCAGAGCAGCACAGCAATTCAAAATGATGCTGGTGTTCTAAAATCAACTGCCTCGTTTGCATACAGTTCTTGAGAATGAGGTGTGTGTGTGTGTGTGTGTGTGTGTGTGTGTGTGTGTGTGTGTGTTATGCACCAGTTGATGGTCTCACATCTTTGCCAGAGAAGGATATCATTTCGTCAGTGTGGTTTTCATTGACGCAAGTTTGTGGTGTTTGCAAGTGATTGTTGGTGTGGTTAGCCTTCGGATGCTCTGTATGTTAGTACCACAGACAAAAAAACAACTATAACCTTGAACTTTTAACTTTGAAGTACTCCAGTGTTTTGTGCTGCTAATGCTTGCATCTACCCAACAGTGCATTGTGTTCAGCTGTAGACAATTTGCAGTGCACTCACTAGTGGTACAGATAGTCGTATGGACACATCAGACCCTCCCTGGTATGACAAATACTAGACATATTACTATACTAAATGCGGACTGCCCAAACATTTTCACCTGGCAAGTAGTGTACTAATTATTAGGGCACTGGTATTTGGTCAACTGAAAATTGGATCATTTACTTGGATTAACCAGAAATGATAGAATCTCCCTGTTCTATCAGTCACACAGTTTGGGAAGAACACATTGAACATAATCAAGAACACTAGCCTCTGAAAAAACAGAAGGAAACAAATCTTTCTCGCAAGAGCCAACAGGGAGGAAACCTTTTCTGCTGATGCAACATCCCTCAAAAGGAATGTAATTGAATTTGGATTTTGGTTAGACTGTCCAAGTGCGATAGCACTTGATGATTAACTCCATGCTTAATGAAAACTTGGAAAAGTAGTGTTTAATTCTTAGAAATGTGCTCACAACAGCTTAGAACACACTCTCCTGCTGCAGTGCATTGTTATAGGAAATGTGGCACCCATTTATCAGCAGTTACATTGAAATGTATATACTGAAGACTATACTGTAATGTTTACTGTTTCTGCCAACGCTTTAGATTATACTGCAACATGAATTTTGGACCATATTGGCCAGCCCCACCTCCCACATAGAAATGCCCCACATAAAAGCGTTCCCACCTGTTTGTCTCTAATATTTCTCGCTCACTGGAAATCTGTCTATTTATGACCTCCGTATCTGTCCTCCTCCTCCTATTCAGGGTGCAGTGTTTAGTTTGGAGGGAGCAGCGGACCCTGGCGTGATCATCGCAGAGGACAGCAACGACATCTACATCCTGTCGGGTGAGCAGCTCCCCCACGACCGCCTCAGCCCCCCGGCATCGCTCCTGGCAACGGCCGAGGGCAGCGGTCCCACCTCTTGGCAGACGGAGAGCTTGGCCGCTTCGCTGGTGTCAGGGCACGAGTCGTGGGCACAGGTATCGCACCCATCTTAACACTGTTAAGTATCAGCAGCCCCAACCCCTGAGGCCTTGTTCAGTTTTTTTTTTTTTTTGATTCACTGTTTTTTATTTAAAAACAACCTTAGAAAAAGTAATTCCCACCCACCCACCCCACCCCAACCTTAGATAACCATAATATGACCCAATAGATCATAAATGAAATAAGAGCCTAAAACTGTAGATATTACCAATATGTTGAGCTTTTCCATGTCATCACCCACCCTTCCCCAGGTGGGCATGATGGATCCTGACGATGCCAAGAGCCTGGACAGCAACGAGGGCGTGGTGGCCCTGGCCGAGGAGCGCAGCGAGAACAACTCTTCCAACTCGGACATCGTCCACGTGGAGCGGGAGGAGGCGGAGCTCCTGGCGGAGGGAGAGGAGCTTCAGGAGAGCATGATGAGCGTGCTGGGCACGGAGAGCGAGTTGGCGGCGCTCAGCGCCGAGCTAAAGGAGGAAGCGGGCGACTCCGCCACCGCCATGGATCAGGCGGCGCTCATCCCAGATGCTCCGCAATCCTTAGAGGTGTCGGAGGAGCCGGTCATTTTAGAAGCACCTGCTAGCTTGTCAGCAGAGCCCACTAGCTTGTCAGCAGAGCCTCCAGTCTCAGAACCGGTAGTTGTGGCACCAGAACCAGCACCAGAGTCTAAGCCAGAACCCCCAGCCCCAGCCCCTGCCCCTGCCCCTGCCCCTGCCCCTGCCCCTGCCCCTGCCCCTGCCCCTGAGCCTCAACTAGTGGCACCGAGTGATGCCCCCACAATTGCCCCTGCAGTAGAGTCAGCTCCCCCTCCACCTTCCACTGAGAAACCCGCTGCTCCTTCTGTCCCTGAACCCCAGCCTGAGCCAGCTCCAGAACCAGTTGTGGCTCCAGTGCCCGAACCAGTACTGGAGCCAGAGGTGGTTCCTGTGCCCATGGTCATACCAGAGCCAGTGCCCATCCAGGAACCTCCAGTGGTTCTTGAGGTTCCTTCAGTGGTACCAGAGGTGGCTGCTGCCCCGGTCTTGGAAGCCCCAGTTCCCCCACCAGCTGAAGCTTTGGTCCAGGCACAGGAACCAGCACCAGCACCAGAGCCCACTCCGGAACCAGCAGCCGAACCAGTGCCAGAGCCCGAACCCAAGCCAGAGTCATCCGAGCTGCCTGTCCTTCTCTACGGTGGTGCCGCCCTGATGGTCATAGCAGCCATGGCGGCCTATGGTGCACTGGCCTACAGGAGGAAGTAGCACAGAGCCCCTTAGTTGCCCCTGCTATCAGCCTGCTCTCACCACGCGAACCCAGCTCACCTGGCCCCGATCTCTGCCCAGAAATGTGGCTGCTGCCGAGCCCTGGGCTCTGTTTAATTCTCCCACACCAGGACTGTCTTGCCTCGGCCTACCTCCCATCACTGTTACTCTCAAGTCTCAAGTGAGGCCTGCCTGTTTCAGCTCCAGTCTCAAGTGAGGCCCGTCATTTGTTTCACTTCATCTCATTTTGTAGCACGGTCCCGTACAGTATATGGTGCATACCTTCGTTTCTTGTTGGGATACTGACACTGGGTTTCATCACTCCTGTCTTTATTTTTTTTTATGTGTTTTTCCCCGTTGTTTCCTCGTGGGTTTATTTATGTCTCTTGACTGCCGCTGCTGCTGCTGTTGTCTGTCTGAAAGCATGTTTACGGGAGGTGGGTGGTCCAGCGTCATATGGAGTCCAGCAGTAAGGGTTGATTTCAGATATTACGTTTATGTTAGCCCCCCCCCCCAACAGTACTGATGTGTCTGCAGTCCAGGACAGACTTCTTTTGTCACTCTCTCCCTGACCATAGGAACACACAGGCAGCCTGAAGACAGTGGAGGATTACAGGGGTAAAATTTAAATGTGTTTTTCCAGATGAGGAACATTGAAGCCATTTATTTTAAATGCATAGTGGTTAGGCATAGGGAGTGGAGTAAATGCATTTTTAAAAAACAGCTGGACTTAAATTGAGCCAAATTTCTTTCAGTTGAGCCATTCTTTCCCAACAGTATTTTTTTTTTTTTAATAAACGGGAGCCTAATGCTGTTTTGCCAGGGCCTGTGCACACACATAAACACACAAAAATGTACAAATAGAGGCATCACTTGAAATTGTTTAAAGAATCACACGTTGTGCCTATTTCTCACTGATTTGGTCAGTGTTTGTTTTTACTCATCCCACTCTTTAACATAATGAAACAGAGAGAATGGCGACTACTGAGCTTTAAAGTCAGCCTACCTGACAAGCCGCACGAGGTGCAGTCTCACTCAAGATAGTGGATGTTTTTATCCTGAATTAATTAATATGAACAACTGAGCTTTTGTGGAGGGGCTGAAACCTTTTAGTTACTGTGAAACTGAACTAGGAACTTGGTGGGGTATACTACAAAGGTGGTTAAGTGATTTACCTGGTTAAGTTAACCCAGGGCTTCATTCTTTTAACTAAACAAACGCCAAAAGGCTCTTCTATCAGGTTTACGTCTACGTCTGGGTTAAGTAAACCGGATTGTCACTGACCCCCTCCCCCACCCCACCACACCGGCTGATATAAGTTCATGAGCACCATCCCTATCTGGCAAGGCATACTTGCAACTGTTGACAGAGACAGAAGGCAGACACAGGCTCAAACTCATAATGTTGTGGTTGTTGTGGCTGTGAAGCAGATACGATAAGTCATCTGCAAACCTCTGTTGCTGCACCTATGACATCACCAGCACTGTTGACTAAACCAGTGTGTATTTTTCTCACCCTCAGAGCTTTAAAATAGAATCATGGCTCTATCCACAGTGGCCATCTTGGTAGTGTTTTTTTTTGTTAATTTTTGTGGCATCCAGCACATTCCTAGGTGAAAGTTATGGGGATCACAGGAAGGGATTTGTACACGGTGAATGTGTTTTGCAGTCCCTACACTGCTATGAAGACCTCCATCAAGTGTAGATAGTCAGTCTAGGTCTTTTTCTAGTTATTAGTGAATGTCTAGTTAGTGTTTACTGTTCCTCTTCCACAGAGAAACTGAATGGAAAAAAAGAGACTTGTCCCTCAGACTGTACCTCAGCTTAGTGAAAAAGGTTGACGATTGACAAGACACTGACTTGACATTGTACTTCCTCTTCGGGAGTTTTTTTTTTTCTTTTTGCTTTGCTAAAGCAAGCAGTTTTATCTTGTTTTTTTTTGGTTGTATGAAATGTTTATGATGAGCTAAGGTTGAGAATATGAATAGTTTTTCTGTTTTTTTTTCCTCCATTAAAACTGTGCTGAAAACTTTTGGCATTGCATCATTTATCAGATCCAATGCTGACACACGCATTAACTCAGTAGGGTATGTGTCTGAGGATTCTTTTGTTTGGAACAATGCCCTCTGTCAAGGTCATAAGGGTCTTCATCGTCTGGTTTCAGAATGAACATCTACCACACATCCAGACACACACAACACACACACACAGCTATCAGACATTGCTGACCTGTTTGGTCTTTACCTCTTCTGACATTCCTTCCACTCCACTGCTGGCCCTCCTTTCCAGAGGGTTAGCTAGGCAGCAGGCAACTGCTGGGGCACCCCGGGCCACTGAAGGGCCTCGGTGTGGTGACGACTTTTAAGCTAACGCAGTGGCAATAGTTTTCAAATAAAGTGGTGGGTTTTTACTTCGGGCGCACACAGAGTCCAGAATCGCCTTTGCTCCTTTTACTATCCATTTTACCTTGACCTCATTAAAGAACATGACTGGGTCAAAGAAAAAATGTGAAGATAAATTCATAAGGGTTTAGGAAAAAAGACTACATTTAAAATATCCTAATCCATTTATCAGAAAGAAGGTGTCATTAATCTGTTAAGTCAGTTGGTTGTTGTGCACAATGAATTGTTAGGTCTCTCTTACTTCCTCCTTTCCCTTCAAAGGATATTTACCAGTGTAGTCTAGCTAAAGGAGCTTTGAAAGGAAGCATGAGGCACCTTTCCTAAGCATTTAGAGAATCCGAAGAGCCCATACCACAAAATATTTTCTGGTCATTTCATTAGGATTTTTGCGTTCCTAAGCAAAAAAAAAAAAGAATTTAACAGCAGCTTTGGCACAATTTTATAGCTGAGCAAATGTGACACCACCACATGCATGGCAAGCTGTTGGACAATGATTAAACACCAGACTTAAGAACTGGCACACTACAGCAGTGGATTGACTGGTAATTCTTTTAAGTAGTCTCCTGTACAAGAGAGGTAACCGTAAGATCTACCAGACAGTAAGTAAAAATAATAAAATGCTAATGAAGCCCAGATGCCTGTGGCAGCCAGATCCATTCCTCAGTCACTGTATATTCAGCAAACTTGTGATGTAGTAGCAAGGAAGTGTACATGCAATTTTAGGTTAACACTTGTTTATGACCAGCCCTTTCTCATACATTAGGAGGTTGAGGCATTGGAGCAGTATACCACACAACATTTAGGCCAGAAATCAGTTCAGATGTCAGAAGCCAGAATTTTACAAACTATTTATTGAATTGAAAACATAAGGTTGAAACAACACACACATACTCATACTTAAAACTATTGACAGTTGATTTTAAAGAGGCTCTTCACATCACATTCTGAGGGTTGCTGCTCAAAATTTAAAGTGTGAAATCTGTTTCCTGTGAGGAAGAGAGTAAACGGCTTCTACAGGTCACTGCAGTGAGTTTGTATTTCACATCTGTGTTTTCATACAACTTAAGTTTGGATGTACAATACATTTTCCTACTGTACGACTGATTTGAAATCAAAGTAATAAAAAGATGGAGTGTTCTGTCTCTGTGGACTGGTGCTGCCTCTTGTCAGATCTGGTTTCACATCCTAAAAATTTACTAAGAATGCACTCGCTCTTTAGAACACAGTGTTGTAACATTTTTAGACAGTAACACTGCTAATGACTGCCAGCCTCAGGGCATACAATTTAAAAAATACAAAGTTAAAAAAATATATACAAAAGAAATATCAGTTTTAAAATATAACAGCAATCCATTCCTTCATATTGTAAACTAATATTTTCAAGCATAGGAAGAAAAAAGGCTGGCATGTTCTTTTCAAAGGTTTGAGATGCTGGAGGAGTGAGTTAATCACAGGCAGTGTAGTAGGCAGTTGATCCCTATCAAGACAGACAAGTGATGGTCACAAGACAGAATAAACATACATTTACATTATGAAGCATAGCTTTCTTTAAAGAGAGGGCCAGAGCCTGCTGTGTGTCTGACAAACCAAATGAACCCAATGACTCACTTCCTACTCTGCTGCCGTCACTTGCCTGACATCTTTCTTATCTTATGTAGCACATCCAAGTCTCCCAGAACAGTAAAGCGGCTGCCCTATATGTTTGCTTACCTACTGATAAGCACTGAAGACCCACTACAAAAGTCTTCAGCTTGTATTGACAGCTATGGCTAAAATGTAAATCAGTCATTTAAAAAGGCTTTACCCTAAACGTATGCGTGTCATTTCATACATCTCAAATAGCACAACTAATAATGCACTATTTCATGCTGAAATATGCAGGTGTATGTTCTCTCACCTGAGAGAGTGTGGGGCATCCTGTAGGTGTCGCTGGGGTCACCTAAAGTGTTGCTGCTGCCAGATGTGAAAGAGGTCCCGCAGGAAGGCTGGGGTGCGCTCACAGACGCCCTTGATGAGCGAGAGGGAGAGGGCCAGAAGCACTCGCTCCTGAGGCAGACCGTCCAGACCACCGCTGTGCCACAGAGCTCCGTGAACTTGGTCGACCGCCTGCGACAGGTGCTGTCCCCATTGCTGCACAACACATGCACATGTACACAGGTGTAACACCCCCATACACTGCTGTACTTCACAGAAACAACCTTGGACCGTATTTAACAGCATAAGTCCTTTAAAGAATACATCACTGCTAGCATGTTGGATCAAAAACAGCATAGACTATACAATGACATGCGCTATTATACATTATATACATGTTTTATATATGATACAACATACATAATACAATTACACATTTGAACATGCCATTTTCATTTGTGGGGTGCAAACTTAAGTTTAGGGTGTAGCAAAGTTAACCTTTTTCCAAATACCATAAAACGATGACCAGACACAGGCACCACATTTCACTGATGATAATCTGCTTTTCTCTATCGTCAGTGTCGTGTGTAAGCTTTGCAAACGCCAACTACAAAACCATCTATGTAATGGAAGCACTCACCAGGTTGTTAGAGTTCTTAAGTAATCTGAGAAGGTTGTCAGTGGTACGGGCCATCACGCTGTCTTCCAACTGGTCTGCAATTTCTACCAATTCTCGGGCTACATCTCTCACAGCTGGGTCATAGAGTGGAACCGCTAATGGAATAATAACAACAATAATAATACTGTCTCAGACATCTTCACTCAGGCGCTCGAACCTCTAAAGTAATTACGGATCGACCGACCCCTCACCTGGTCGTGAAGCTTGCACATGGGGACGGTCCTGTACAAGTGCCCGAAGGTTAACCATTGGGGAGTGCCCGTCTGTTTGGAGCTCTCCGTCATCTTCATCGGTACACTCGGACGTGACACAGTTGCTGTTTACATCTTGGATATGTTTCAACTCACTTTCCAAGTCTAACAGCTCCTGTTCTAGCGCTTGGTTTTGACAACCCTTTTGTTGTAAGAAGGTTAAAAAGACCAAGGGTGTAGTAGTGTGAAAACTGCTTGCATCTCCAGTAGCGTCCATGATGCTGGTCCTGACCCAGTGGTGACAGCACACGGTCTCTAAAATAAGGTCGTGTAGGGTTTACTGACATAAATTTATCAACATAAGCTCTGAAACAACGTGAAGACTGACAAAGTGCTCATACACCAGTACACTGTAAACATGTGTACACAAGTATACTCGAAACATCAGCCACGCTAACCGAGTCCTAGCGGCTGAATAAAGTTTGCCGAGTAGCCATCCCTATCTGCCGTACTTTTCTTCAGTATTCAGTCAGCAGAGCAGCAACACATTTATGAGCAGGGGTTTTCAGATTCATCATAACATAGCAAAAGACATATCTGCCTAATGGTGTTGTCTAAAGCATATACATTTACATGTTTTGAAGTTAGCTTTTTTGAGTAACGCTACTGAGACTCTATTGCGTTCCATTACTTAGCATTTTTGTCTCTCTGAGCAGTGTACAAAACTGATGTAACACAAATGAATTCAGTAATTCAGAATTATGTACCAAAGTTACCCATACCCGCTTACTTAGTCCTCGTGTTTCCTTGCTTGCCTTCCAAAACCTGTACTGTTATTTGACACAAAAGTCCCGCATTGTACCGCCCTTGTTTGCAAGTCAACGTATCGGCGTATCACCGAAGAGATAGCGCCAGGAGGGAAGTTACGTCATACATGTTTGCGAAGACCATAGACATACCAGAGTGTAGAATCTAAGATCTTTGGACATATATGTATAGTATGTCCAGAGAGTGTTGAGGAAAATCTAAGATCTTTGGTATGTCTATGGCGAAGACGGCGTGAAAGCGAAAACCAGTGCCCTCTGTGGTTTGGTTGCAGTCAAGAGCAGTTCGAAAGTAAAGTACTGTAGAAGACAGCGGTACATGGTATGACCGCAGTATGATGTTGCTGCCATGTTCTGCAAGTTACAAAATGTAAAGTTAAGCACATTTCTTGACTGCTTTGAATGTCCTACTTCATCATATGTTTTAATACCATCTCTTCTTGTGGAGGTTGTTTTTTTCCTTAATACCCATGATTGATGTCTTTTGCCACTGCAGGAAATTAATGTTGCAAAATGTGACCTTTTACCAGCCACTGACAAATAAATTATAAAATTCACCATCCACTCAATAGCAAATTATTATTTTGTTGCCAAAATTGACCAGCCACTTTAATATTTTCCCAGCATTTGGCTGGTGTGAATTTCCATCCCTGCTGCAGACACAATAAATAAACTGACCCAGGGCTTCAGTATGCTGTCTTGATTACAAAGATTTTTTGTTTACAGGCAGTTTCCACTTCTTCCTGCTGAATCCACTCCATTGTCAGCAAAGGGGTAAGGGATTTTCCAGAGAGCAGATAAAGCTGTAAACTTTATTTACAGTTTATGTACATGGTTAAAAACAAACATCACAGTTAAAATGTCAAAAGCTACATGTCACAAAACCACTCAAGTTGGCCAAATGTCTTCGCGGACAGTTGCCGTTATCAATATTCCAGCTCGACGTGAAAGCAAAATACACAACATAACCAATGGCAAACATCAACACACAACTCAAAGAAGCAATCCACTCAAAAAAAAAAAAAAAAAAAAATCACAACTCCATGACTAAACAGTGCTACACAACAATTCATTACTTTGTAACTGGATCATACCAGTAACATGATGTATGCCCACATATCAAATGTTCAACTCCTTGTGCAATTTTGTGACTAGCTTTGCCGACAGATATTTCATGTTAAGGCGAGTCCCACTATGGCAGAGAAATTTTCAAATGTGCTAACAAAATACAAAATAAGAGCTTTACTGCAAAAACTATGTATCACATTTGGCCTTGAAGGAGAGAACTCAGGGGCCCAGGCTATTAAAGCTCACAGACCTTGCAGTGTTCCGACCAACCAACCGGCGCCCTGTTCTGGGCAGAGGGCCTGTCTGGCCACAGTGGCCTAAGGATGGAGCCCTCTGCTGGGGGGACAGTGCTGCCAGCTTGGCTTCCTTCAGCTCCCTGTAGAGGAACAAAAGAAGGTAAAAATATATATTCATAAAAACATTTTTGATATATTCCATATAAAATACAGGCAAGTATATTTTCCATTAAAAGATAGGCTACATGTGGCCAGCCTAGCGCCACTTAGTGCTTAGGCTACATGTAGGTTTGTAACCAAAACTGCTCTAGAAGAAAAAGGCCAAACAAAGTCAAAACATAAACATAAATTTGTAGGCTGAACTAAAATTAAAACTGACATTTTATGATGAAAGTAATCTGGCTGTACTATTGTCAGTGAATAGTATAGTATTTCAACTGAACACGTCCTTAGTCTTAGGTGACATCTCAGGATACTTTTATGACTACTTGACTAATTACCTCTGCCAGCGGAGGTTATGTAATCATCAGCGTTTGTTTGTTAGTTAGTTTGTTAGTTTGCAACATAAAAAAAGTTATGGATGGATTTTGATGAAATTTTCAGGGTAGGTCAAAAATGGCCCATCTTAAAAATGATTAGATTTTGGTAGTGATCTGAACTGCCCTGATGGAGGTCTGCACTCTCTGAGTGCTTTTCTAGTTTCTTACATGGAACCCACCTGAAAACACAGTCACAAGGGACTTACATTCACAAAGTCTTACATTTTCCTATTAGTTCCATGTCCGACCTGCAGCGTACACGGATATTGCTTCATGTAGCACACCATGATACAGATAAACCACCACATGAAGTGACTGTGACTCATTGTGCATTTCATGTTCATGATCACCAGTGACAACACTGACACCTTCTGGAAATCCACGTTTTCAACATGCATGGTTCAAGAACTGAGGCAGCCAATTTTAACTTCTGGTACCTACAAATTGGTTTTGCAAGTGTACTAAAAAGCGCATGTTTAAAAAAAAAAAAAAAAAAAAAAAAAAAAAAACTTGTGCTTTATTGTGTTTTAAGCTATATGCAGGAAATGTATGGTAAGTTAGTCATCATAAAATGACCCTCATGTCACCAGAGATTATGGAAGTGTAAAATTAAAAAAATGATTTCAGTGTGACAAGTTCAGTTAATATATATTCAAGTGAAGTACCAGCTTTGGCCACAATGCTACATAAAGCACATTTAAACTAAATGCTACCCAGATCTCCAAGTATCCAACACTTGATCTGGGGTTGTCTGACCTTTCCAGCATGGCTGTTCTGAACTTCTCCACGTTCAGCTCCTTACGTAGTTCGGCGGCCATCTTCCCAGGCCTCTTTCTTCGTAGCGAAGGGTGTTTGCCGAGCGCAGATGCAGATGGGCGCAAAGCTGGGTCAGGGTCAAGCAGATTCTGATGGACAAACACAGTAACCACCATGAAGACACTGATAGATAGGTTTCAGAACCACTGGTTTACTCCTGCATTCCCAACTTAGGAGCTGGGAAAATTTTAAGCCTCACTTGTCACTTATTACCCTACCAAAATATTAGTGATATTAAAACATTATTTCTGTGTACTAAATCCATGTTCCATTTTCTTCCCATCCACCTGGACCTGGCTCTCATGTGTGGCTGTTTTGTAGGGTCTTCATTGTCGAGATCGATATAGGCATGGAAAAGTCAAATTTCCTTCCGTTTGTCAGCTCACCTATTATGTCTCTATTGCCCACTAGCACAGCCTGTCCCACACTTTGAGAAGCAAGGGAGCAAACAAACTACAAACCAAGGCAGGAAAAAAAAAAAAAAAAGAAGTAACAAAAAAGGCAGTAATCAGGCCGCCACTGTAGTGGCTTTTATACATGCACTGAAAAACAGAGTGATTCTCCCGCTATCAGACAGAGAGGCTGTATGTATGAACAGACAAAGGGAGCTTTCAGACCTATAGTTCGATTGCTTTGGTCCACACTAGTCAGAAAAATGTTACAATGTAGCAAACAGACGTGGGTACGGTTTGCTTTCACATGTGCATAGTTCTAAACAAACCAAAATAGCCCGCAAAGACCATTGCCACCGTAACCAGACTAAAACGCGCCACTTTCAATAATAGTAATGCACTAAACTCTACTGTTCCATCCAATTTGGCATGGTTGCTTTCACACCTGAGGAACCGTACCAAAGTAGGGCAGATAAAGCGGTCCGAGACCACCCCTTTTTAGTGGTCTCGGACCGGTTGATTTGGTGCGCACCAAAGTACAGAGATTGCATTCACACCAATGAAACAAACCGTACTAAGAACTTTTAGTTCGAATGGGACGTTTGGGGCACACCAAATGCTGTCAGTGTGAAAGCACCCAAAAACAATTGTTTTTAAAAAAAAAAAACTGGAGACTACCTGAAGGAGAGCTTTGAAGGCGGCCGAGAGCTTCTGGGGCAGGATGGGAAGGTGGGCCTGGCGCAGGCGGTGCCACTCCTCTCCGTTCTGGGGCAGCGGTGGGGCACCAGCGGCCAGCAGCGCCGTTAGACCCAGAGCAAAGATGTCTGCCTTGGGCAGCTGGCTGTAATCCTGTTGGCAGAGAAAAGTACGGCAGGCCAGGGGTTAGAACTCCAACTAGACAGCAGCACGGAAGATTGACTACGGTAGGAGTTGAAGTGCCTTGTTTACTAGCCAAGAGTTACTTGAGGCACTTCTCGAGGCCTATACAGTTGACTGTAATGCTGACTGTAGAAACAGTAGTTTACATATCACTGGTGTAAACTAATTGCGTGTTAGAACAGCAGTGGAGGAAATGATAAGCACTGAAGAATGAAGAGTTGTATTGTGTTCTTCAGAGGTGTCAGAAAGTAGAATAAAGTAAGTTCAGAAAGTAGAAATCCTGCCTCAAATTGGATCCAACCAGCTCTGAATCAGCTGACCATAATGAGCAATCAAGACAGGTAGATCAGCTACTCAATGATGTCACCTGTGTTAGAAGGAAACCGTGGCAGAATTTCTACTTTCTGAACCTACTTTGTTCTACTTTTTGACAACTCTGGTGTTCTTATATATAAAACTTAGCATGGGTTGAAAGAGAGAAGGGCAACGAATAGGAAATCATTGGCATATCAAGAAAATTGTCCTCAAACAGAACGCTTTGCCACCAGAGGGTCTGACAGGGATTTAGACATAGATGTATTTCTTCATTCTTTTGCAATTCCTGTCCCAACATGCCACAATGACTTCAGAAAACACTGAGGAACATGACAATTGTACACATAAAACAATCTGCTGGGACCTCTAAAATAAGCCTTTGGTTGTAGTGTTCACACAGGTCGCAAATGAAAGGCGCTACTTCAATCGTGATCTTACTGGGCTGCGTTTCCCGATAACGATGGATCTTAGCCTTAAGAGCAACGTAAACGATTGATACCACGAACGTTTCTACAGTGTTCACGGACCGTTTCTCGAACATGATCGTACGTGAACGCGCGTGCCCTGCTCTTAAGATGGTTCTTAGAGCTGAAAGTTGGCGCTATTAAGTGACGTTGGAGCTTTCTTTTGAACTTCATTGGGCATACGGTAAAGTTGGCTTCAATGCAAGAAAATACATTTTTAAAAGACAAACAAAACTTGTAACGTTTGCGTATCTCTCATCTATAATTTATCTCATTCAAATGTAAGCAAAAAAAGATCTCTGACCAGTCTGAGTACACAAACAAAAATATATTTGATTTAAATAGTCTATGTAGGACACTGTATTCAGATGTTTTGTTACATGTTTTCTGCACACGTCCAAAATAAGCCCACTTACTGTGACTGTCCTTGTGCGGCTGTGCTAAAGGCGCTGGATATAGGCTATTTGAAGGCATCGGGGGATAAGACGGGAGACGTAAAAACAGTATGCCTACAGAAAATGAGGACTGTCTTTGATATAGTTTAAGATTGCAGCAGTGTGATAAGGCGAATTAAGCCGTACAGTATAGGCCTACTGTCATTTTGATTTTCATCAGGTTCAAGGCCACACTATCCCTGCTGTTTTTAAATACTGCCTGTCAACAATGTCTTCGCCACTCCCTTTTTGTTATGCCCATGGAACTGTCATGTTCCAAGCTTTTTGTTTTGACGGACTTTATATCGCTTCTGGGCTATATTTCTCTTAGTTGCCTCGAAACGCTCCCGTTCATGTAATGCACATACAAATCACATGTAGGATCACCGTTTCATTATGCCCAATCTTACCATCAAATATAGTTGACGTATATGTGGCTGCAATCATATTGATTTGATTCCAGGCCCTTGCGCAATTTGGGCTACTTCTTTATTTCCGTCGGTCTGCTGTGTCAGCTACATGATGTCATGGTAGTTATATGGTAGTTGCATGATAGTTACAAGAATAATGTCTTATGACAACATCTTCAGGCACGCGTAGCCTATTTTCACTTCACATCCTCTGGGTGTCTCCACTGTGCCACGCCAGTTAAGATCAATCTTAGAGCTCTACGGGTGCTCTGGACCACACGTAGAGTTACGTGTGATTCCACGATGGTTCTTGGCCAAGGAAGGTTTCGGGAAACGGTCCGTAAACTCTACGATGGTCCTAAGTGTGAAGTTGAGTACTACTTAGGCTTAAGTACTACTTAACATCGCTCGTAGGGCTTTCGGGAAACGCAGCCCTGATCAGTAGCAGCAATCAGTCTTAGCAGCGGAGGTGGACCGCTGCTAAAAGCATAAAAGGGGAAACAATGCACTCTTTTACCTCATGCAAAACCTCGCTGGCCAGAAAGCGGCTGTCTCCCTCTTCCACCTGAGGGTTGGAGACAGAGGTCACGTGTCCCAGATCACCTGCGGAACACCGACACCAGCCAGAATGACATCACGTGCAGCTCTATTTACGGTTACAGTAACAGACACTTTTCCCCACAGTGACGTACAACAATATAAAACACCAAATTACATCAATTACACCAAAGTACCAAATTACAAATGATATTAGGTGGCAGTATAATGAAATCAAATACACTTACTTATATTGTGTACTATTTGGGGGAAACCCCACCAACATTGGACTTGTCAGTCAAATAAAACTGCCTGAAATGGTAATGGTACAGTAAAATGGCAATATACCAATTTTGTAAATCACGGCTGATGAAGAATGAGCATCCTCCTCCTCCTCACTGTCACACTCTCCCCCTGCACTGGAACCAGGCCTCAGACAGACAAAAATGTTGCCTAAAAAAGCCAGAAACATTCTTAAATCACCACAAAACAAAACATTTATAAAGTAGTGGCCATGACTCTTTGAAATATTCACTTGTTAACTACATAGGGTGCCATTTACATTGTTTGCTCCTGACATAGTGCACTACATAGAAAACATTTGTAGTTCAGACAGGGACTCCTACTGGATAGTCATAAAGACTCTTCAAGGTTTCGAATGGGCACTTGCCTCTACACCAAGGCAGTAGTCAACTGATTTCAATCCCAGCTTGGGAAATGACCTTACCACATATTTGATCGAATCATTTGCTGAACCAGCTGATCCTAATGAGCACAGAAACCATCAGACAGGTAGATCAGCTGATTATTGGAATATCTGTGTTAAGTGCGCAGAGAGACGAATACATGAGTTTTCATTTCTAAAGCTGGGATTGACATCTCTGGTAGCCAAAACTGAGGGTAGCAGTGGAAACAAGAGGGACTACAATAGACAAGGAGGAACACAATGATTGTCACTCACTGGGTTTAATGTCCAGGTGCACCAAGCCTGAGCTGTGGATGTACCTCAGGCCCATAGACACCTGGAGCAGCAGGTCCTTCAGTTCCAGCTCCTTAAAGAACTCCCCTTGCTGTTCTTTTTCTGTAATGACATCCAGGAGACTCCCACCTGTGTGTGAGAACCACAGACTGTGTATAAGAGAACTGGACAAACCTTCTGTGACGTCACGCATAGATTTTCTCACAGGCCAGATGAAGCCTAAATTGATGCTTGCTGATTCATTCTATGAATGTCAGTGTACATTACCTGGGAACTGAACTAATGGATTTTAGAAAATTTAACCAGGCTGTAAATAGTAACAAATTTTTGCTATGAAAATTGACTTTTTAACATGGGAGTCTATGGGAGGTTGCTCACTTCTGCAGCCAGCCCCCAATGGACGTGTGAGGTATTGCAACTTTAGAACATTCAGTTTTGGCTTCATTGTTTAACATGGAATGTTGCCACTAGGTGGGAACCCAATAAAGCAATACAACAGCTGGCATTATTGACATTACATACTGTAATGTTAACATGGCATGTTTTTGTTAACCCACTGAGTACAAATGGTCACTGACCCATACCACTCCTTATTCAGAGATTCACCAGCCTTCTTTAAATAAGTATGAATGTATTTACCATCACAATACTCATTCTGAATAATCATGTGGTCATCCTCTGCCCAGGCTGAGTAGTAGCGCACAACATGGGGGTGGTGGCCTAGTACAGCATGGGCATATACTTCCTTCAGAGCCAGCTGCCTGCACAGGACATAGAGGAACACCGGTTGTATACAACTTTCATGTTTTTAAGGTAGAAGTACAGCAGCAAATGTACTGCTCTACTTCATTCTCCACTATATTCTCTCGTTCTTTAACCAAAAACAGTTTGAGCATGTATTCAAAAGTCAGTGAGTCGAAAGATTTTTTTTTTTACTAGATATACAGGTTTGTGTGGTTCCATTTTCCAGTGATGATGTCAGTGATGCTATTCTGTCAAAGCCTTGGCTGCACAGACGGCGCGAGTGACTCACTCATTAGTGGAGCCTGCGAGGGGGTAGCGGGAGCGCTTGATGGCGTAGAGACAACCATCCAGCCTCTTCACGCACTTGTAGACGGTGCCAAACTCCCCCGCGCCGAGCCTGTCCAGCTCCAGGAACTCGCTCTCGTAGCGAGACAGCATAAGCGCCTGCACGGCGGGCCTCTGCCGTCACAGCAGCCGAGTGGGGGACAGAGCACAGAATGGGAGAGATAAGAGAGATTTCGGTGGGGAAATACAGACGTATGAATTCAAAGCTTCAGAATGTCAAAACCCCAGCCATGTTTTCCTTCTGCCTATGCACTTAACACAGGTGCTTTATTTATTAGCCAATCTAACTGTCTAAAGATTTGTGTGCTCATTAGGAGCGGCCAGTTCAGATTCAGAAAATGGTTGGAATAAATATGGCAGGGTTTTTACTTTCTCAAGCTGGGATTGACACCTCTGAAAAGACAGACTAGACTAAAGAGTCACCTAGTCTTAATCCATGTATGACAGAGGCATCAGAAGGCAGAAACATATTTTGACGTTAAACCTATTTCATATACCAAATACAAACCATACCTTCGGTGGTAGACAATACTCTTCATCCGATGAGGTCTGGCTATCTTTTGATCTACAGAAGAATGCACTGGTAAGCCATGTGGTTCATCAAAAATGTCTAAAAAAATCATTCTCAAGTTTCCACATTATCCATAACGCCTTGGCTGTACTCAAATTACTGTATCCATGTTGTGATTTATGATGGAGGACTCCTGTACTGATACACATCGATCCAGTTCCAGCTGTATTGATACAGAATCAATAAACTAGAAGCAGATGAGACAACCAAAATGTTCTTTCTAAGTTACTAATTGCCAGAATGTAAACAGAATTTTGTATTAAAATCAACAACACTATTAAACAATATTGTGACAAAGTGCTGTTCAGTTATACAATTCTTTAGACTTAGAACAGACATTAGACAGAATTCCTTTTTGGACATGGTCATTATTTAAAACCAACACACACGGCAATAAGTAGAGTTACTTTATTGATCCCAAAGGAAATTAAGAAAATTAATAAGTATTGTATCGTGGCCTCTGTGTAGTAATGAATATCGTATTTTGAGGTTGCAAGAAATCAGAATTTTAGTGCATCTAGTGTATATAAAAATGTAGTGTTTTTATATTACCATCAGTTTAATGCACCAAGGACAGGCAGCAGGGAAACACAATTTCAGTACACTGTAGTACACTTATAACTTGTACAAATAAACAGTCTTGAGTCTACTCATCTGTACCTGTGGCCACCATCATCTTCGTCATCACTCCTGGGACACTTCCTCTTGCAGTGCTCGCTGGTCCTGCGGACGGTCTCGGGGGTGAAGGGGTTGACGTTGCAGCTGTACTGCCCGTAAGGGGAGCGCAGGCTCTTTTGACTGCGGGGGGGCCTGCTACAGGAGCTGGTCTGGAGGAAGGAAACACTGCAGTCATACTAGTAGATAAGCGAGCACTGGAGGAAACGCCGCAGTCATACAACTACATAACTGAGCAGTAAAATACTAGATTTCCATTTGACTAGTTGTATCATCATTTAAGAGTTATTGGGGTTCATTATAGTTGAACAACACTTAAAGACAGCTTTGACTTAGCTGAGTTGAAGAGCAACTTTTTGCAACAGCAAGCAATTTTTACTGTAACACTGTAGCATATTCAACAAAAGCTCATTTCTGCTGTTCTATTAGGAAATGCAATAAAACTACATAACTGAGTATTAGGTTTTCATCAGACCTAAGCTGGTCTCCTTTTGATCCACAGACAGCCTTGTCAGTTGCCTCCCACCCTGCCTAAGATGTGATAGCTAGGATCTATGAATACTTAGCATCATGACTTGTTTGCTGGTCCTCTCCTGGAAACAGGAATATTTTACCAATCTTACAAACCTTACAGATTCACAGAGAATAGCTTTAGACCATCTCAACAAAACTGCATTGTACCTAACCAACTACAGATGTGGAAACACAATCAATACAGGAGTTATTGTTATTATTATTATTAGTAGTAGTTGTAGCAGTAGTAGTGGTCAGGCCCACTGACAGTCTTGGCTGGGCCCGGGACAAGATAATCTGATGCCCCCCCCCCTCCTCTCCATATTCCATAATTTAGGAAGGAACTAGTTCTGGGCCCCCCCTTTCCCTGGGCCCAGGACAAGAGACCCGTTTGCCCCCCCCCCCCCCCCCCCCCATCGGCGGGCCTGGTAGTGGTAGTAGTAGGAATTAGTAGTAGTGTCTTGTTGTTACTATGCAAATGACAGTAGAAATTTACACATTCAGTTATAATGCACATCTCTACATGTATGGATGTGCCAGTCTACCTTTGGTGTGCTGGGCAATTCGCGCAGTGTCAGCTTGTCCCAGGCAGCATAAGGAATGGGCGAACGGGGGAGCGAGGTGGACAGGGGCATGCCGGGACTACGAATGCGCTGGACCCTGGGGGTGCGGCAGGCCGAGGATGGGCGTTGCATGGGGCTCCTGAGGTTTCTCCGGAAAGGGGAACCAGAAGGGTCCCACTCATCCGAAGAGCTATCGCTGCTACAACTGCCACAGCTGGAGAAGCACAGGGACTGCCCCAAACACTCATTTGAACGAGCCATGCCTGCTCCTGACGGATGGTCTGCTGGACAAGATCAAGTTCAAATCAGTCTTCATTGTTTCTTAAGGCAGATAATTGTATTTGACAGAATAAAACTCAAGATCATTATAAATGAACACAATATTCCAGCAGTAAATAACTTGAATATTTCAGAATCGTTTGTGCTGATGTGCTGCTCCATGACATTCTACTGGCCTTTCCTTTAAAATATACTTTGGGGTCACTTTTTATTATAATTTAAATCTAGCTTAGATTCACTGCCAAAAGCCCACATACTGCAATGGTCCCACAAGGCTAACGCAGCAGGTTTGCTTAGAGTGACAAAGTGTTGGCTGATAGGGACCATGTCGGCAGGCTACAGGGAAGGCCTAACATTTCAGTTTTACAAGTGGCACAAGGCTATCTAAATAGCGTTGCCCACTCTTCACACTGGACCTGCTCACAAGGGCAGAAAAATTAAAACGTTTTAAGCTACCTTTGTTTTGAGAGATTAGACAACCATAGCTCACATTAGGCAAACCATAATTGCCGAACAAGTGGAACAAACAGCTGAAACACTTTTACAATCCTTCACAAACTCACCCGAGGCAGACTGTAAATACCTTCAAGGAAATTGTGTGTCAAAATTGGTGACGAATTCATTAATCAAAAAACGGGGAGTACGGTTTCACGCCATACTCACGTAATTGGAGAGCTGCACCACACCTGCTTCACTCTTTTGCACCCGGGTACCTGAATGAGGGTGAAATGTTTGTCAAAGACCACAGCCTACGTCCTCTTTCTCGCAGTGCCTTCGCTATGCACTTACATTTCTGGACTACTATAATCAATATTTCTAAATGTATAACCAAAATATTGAATTGAAGAACCAGTGTATGCTGAAGCTTATTTCTCTGTCTAGAGACAAGAAATGTTCATCTGTTTTTATAGACCGCTATACTTAGCTGAGTTGAGTACCTTTTCGCGATAGTAATTCTACTTTGACTGTTGAGTGGACTTTGCTATACGTAGCAATTTGTTGCAACAACTTGTATCCAAAAAGCCCAGGTGGAAACCGTGCTGGGGAGGGAAACTCAATTATGTGCCGTGAAGCGCACGAAAACACGTGAGCGGAAGTGTGTGACGCCATCAAAACACTGTGTGGAAGCAGTGGGTGACAGCGAGTCCCCGTCTGTGGTATGACTAAACTGCAATTGAATGGTCACATCTTATTTCATTTAGCACCAGCTGTAACCCATGTTTGCAAGTGTTAGTTTTACACCGAACGAAGCCTAGAGTGCCCTTATCTTCGAGGAAATCGTAGTCGACCATGGTGGAGCAGTCCGACCGCGCTCCGCTCTTGGATTGGGAGGAGGTTCCCCCGCCCGAACCGGTACCGACAGCTCCATCTTCACAGGAAGAAAACGATTTGTGTTCTAGTCCGTCTAACAGCCGGCCTGTGGACAACACAACTCCCGGAGCTGGGTGGAATACCAACCCTGGTGCGCTGACGGGTGTAGCAGCTGTTACTAGCAAGGACCTCAGCTCGCCAGTCAAGCATGGTGGACAAGAAGGCGATGCTGCAAGCCCCGACGAGCGGGACACTACGTTCCCTGGACTGTCTGTGAAAGACCATGCAGTAGCCGGATGGGAAGAAAAGGATCAAATAGTTGCCGTGTTTGTTGTCACCTTTGACACTAGATCAGGTGGGAGTGTAAACAACTGCACGAACGTGGCAACGGGCCGTTAGGCTGCAAGTGTGAGATCAGTAGCCTTTATAGCATGACGCTGCTATCAGCTGTATCAGTTTTTTGGCCTCACAGTTCTTATCGTACTAGAAGTAAAACATTTCATCACGCTTTTTAAATACGACATGGAAAAGTAAACGTTGCAAACATTGTTCACAGACGTCTTAGTATTGTTATGCAGCGTTTGGTGAGGAGAGACAGGATAAATTCCAATAACCAGGATATGTGGGTTTGGTCAGGTATCAGTCATCAGTTTTCAATTGCTGGCTTTATAAAGGAACTTTGTAGTATTTCAGATGCCTAAAACCAGTTCAGCACATGCGGTGTTCATTTTAAATCAGTGGGACCTTTCTTAAAGTGGCATATGGATATGATCCACCTGTTTTCACCTTGTAGATGAAAAGCATGAATGGTGCATTGTATGAACATGAATGACTCAGCTAAGCTATTCATATATCCTTTTACACTAAGTCATAATGTTGAAATATAATGTAGGTATAATAGACACGCTGACGTGTCTCATAGTAGTTTTATTGCAGTTCTCCACATCGCCTGAACTAGGTACAGTACCTGACGTTTTGGCACCAGAAAACTGTATTAAGGTCCTTTGCCAAAAGTTGAGACTGTGTAGCTTTATTGTACCTCTTACCCATAGTGTCAAACATACATAAGTTACATGCAAGAAGCATCATGCCCAGTCTCTCCTGTGATCTCAGACTAAAATGTATCCCAGTAGATTGATGGTGAGCTTATCGATTAGTGTGAAATCCCAGATTGAAGCTACAGCCTTAAAGCCACTCTGCTGATCCAGTCTGTTTCTAACTTGGTGTCTGATGCTTCAAGATGATTTAATTACATTCGCTGAGAGGGTCTTCATCAGATAAGGCCTAGAGTACTGTGCCTTTAGAAAGGATCTTTCACTATAAAGTAAAGCAACTCTGGACATGCTAAGGACATTGAGAGACAGTTATTGACTCTCATCTAGATCAAGACTGAGCAAGCTATCAATTTTCTATACCAAAGGCAGACACATTTCACATTTCACAATGCACGGAAGCTAAGGAAGTCTATACAGGGAAGTCATGTCACCATCAGCATCTGCATAACAACTTAACATTTTTGCATTCTTGTTGTTGTACCCTAATGTGTTGATGTTAGGGCCTGACAAAACATCAACCTTTCCCATCCGTATAGGTAGATTTTTAATGTAGTACTTTTTTTCTCTGAATGAAATCTGTCTTTTCCTCTACTTCGGCCCCTGAAAAAGCCAGTCATCCTCTTTCTTAACTTACAGGATGAGCTGCATTGTCACTCTCCATTTCATTTGAGTCATGCTGTTATTGTCAAATGACACAGTCGTGCAGGATGTATTTTTAAGCCACTCCAGTGACTTAAAACTGTCATTTTCTCCTGGCTACTTCCCCTTTTGTCTCAGCACTTGTCTGAGTAATGGCACCGCAAGGAAGTACCATCTTCGCACAGTAGTGCAGTAAGCAGTGCAGTCAGTAGTACAGTACAGTTACATTACATTACACTTAGCAGACACTTTTATCAAAAGGAGGATACAACACGCTAACAGAAGTTAGTGCAGCCTAGGGTGCACCCAAGGAGAGAACACACAAGGAGATAGATGAGCCATAGGTAGGTTCCCAGGCAGGGACACTTCAGACACACCTCCGTGTCTACACACACACACACACACACGCACACACACACACACAGACACACACACACACACACACACACACACACACACACACACACACACACACACACACACACACACACACACACACACACACACACACACACACACACACACACACACATCCATGCAGAAAGGCATCTAGGTAAAGTACAGTCTTATCCTAATTGTATTAATCATACAGCCAAAGCTCTAACTTGCACACAGATAGTACACGTCTCTGGATGCTTCTCCATATGGTTTCTTGGCCGCTCATCTTTTGTCACCCATTCTCCGGACTTGGAAATGTTGTTCAAAGCTTCACATCATCTAGAATATGTAATTTGTCCAATTTCTCTGAGAAGGAGAGAGAAAAAAGGACAGTGGAGAGAGGAACAAGGTCCAATTAGCAAGAAACCACATGTGCATCCTTTGCTAAAGGTTTTTTTTTTGGTTATGTATGTACTTTGTCCTTGTACTTTGTCCATGTCCTCTGGGAACTTTTACAAATACCACCCACACATGACCTCAAATGTTTTAACTTGGTGATTGTGCAATCAAGGACGTCTCATTTTACATTTGCGATTGTCCATTTCCCTCCATCCTCCAATGTTTCCCTCTGTGTTTCCTTCATGGGAGGAGGCGCCAGGAACGAGGAAAGAATAGAAAGAATGATGGACAAATTGAGAAGTGAGAGACGCTCCTTGTCTCTGCATTGTCTTATGCTGGCTGATGTCATTTCGTTTTCAGGAAACATGGTGGAGTGGTGCCTTCCTCAGGATATGAACTTAGATGGCGTAGAGTTCAAATCCATGGCCAGTGGCTCCCACAGAATCGCAAACGATTTCATGTAAGATTCTATGTGGCAAACGACTCTCTTGTCATGTTTTTTTATCATTCAGTTGATATCTAACATTCCAGTGTAATTGTGAAATACCTTTAAGATAATGTCTGGGAGACCAGCTAGAGGATAAACAGATTTGTGTAAGGTCGCAATAAATATCGAATGACTGCTGTATTGAAGTCCCTAACTTCGTTCTCTCTCTTTCTCCCAAGATACTTCCGGAAAGGCTCTTACTTTGGCCTGGCATGCTTTGCCAACATGCCAGTGGAGAGTGAGCTGGAGAGAGGGGCAAGGATGAAGTCAGTGGGGATTCTGTCCCCCTCGTATACTCTCCTTTACCGCTACATGCATTTCCTGGAGAACCAGGTTCGGTGAGTAAGTTGCTATGGTTGCCTTGGTAGAAACACACTCATGAGAAATATAAACTGTGCTTATCATAATTTAGTAGCATCCCTCCCATCCTCTGCTTAGTGCTGTCCACATTTTGCCTTTGCTTGAGATTAACACAAGGCCTTAGTAAGCAAATTATCAGTGTCAGGATAGATGAATATTGACAATTACAAAAACATTTGTGGTAATGGAATTAAATCTTCTTAATCCATCTATAAATAAAAACTCCCACTCCGCTCCACATACTCCCACACACTTTGCTTCAGGATGTCAGTGTTTCAGCACTACGACTTAATCAGTGAAAAAAACTTGATGAGCAAACTGTTGCCATAACCACGATGAAATCAACAGTTGTCTGAGTTAGAGTGAAAATTCCTGTGAAAAAACTCCATAATGCATTAGATTATGTAGTTTTCTTGTAAAGGAAATCAAAGAGCAGCCATAAACTTGATTGTGGCACAGGCTCTGTATTTTAGATGAAGGCACCTTACCAGCATAGCCATTATTAGCATAGTTTTACTTGTCATGTTTTGGCCAGACCCATATATCTGCCCTCCATATTGTGTTGCACAAAGCTGGTTTTATTTATGGCTCTCAGATGGAATTTGACTCGGAAAACAGATCCAGCCCTGATCTAGCAGCCCACCATCAGAACAGGGCCAGAATTCTGGACCAGAATTAGCTGCTACCTGGCAGCACTAGTTCTGGTGTTAATGATGCAGTCAGATGGCGGTCTACCGGTCGCCACTTCATTTCCATTATCGCCTCACCTTAGCACTCTCTCTCATCTCACACCTTTAGTCGCTCCCCTTCTCCTTTTTCCTCTTCTCTCATCCCTTTCCTCTTTTTGATTTCTGCTCGTCTGGTAAACATGAGCACTGCGTCACGAGGCTGAGCTGACTGAATCTCGTGAAGATCTGGATTTGCAATCCTTGAGTGGTGATGTGGTCTTAAAAGACAGGCATGTGTCTTGACACACCAGGCAATGGATGCATCTGAATGGTTTCTCACTAAGAAGTCTGCCCCTCCCACACTGTACCCAGACTGTAAAAGAGTGGATGATGTAATAATATGTAAGAGTGATGATGGGATGTCAAAGAGGAAGTGGACATTTGTCACTGGCCAAACTTAGCTTGCAGTGGTGTAAAGTCAGGTCAGAACACTAAAGTGAAAATAATGACCCCAGGCTTCTAACAGGAAGTGTCAACAGTCACCAGTAGTTAGAGTGCAAAGCTGATCTCTGAGGCAGGATATCCTTACCTCCTCCCCGCAGTGACAAAATCACACTCCAGCAGCAGCTAAAGCACATTCGTGACAGTGGTCATCATTAGCTAAACATTACTCAAATACAGACAAGGCCATGGTATGTATCTCAGGTCAGGAAGATCAGAAGGATGCTGAACTCATTTGTGAAGAGTTAAACAGAGTTTGAGGAAGTTGGTGTGCAAATATACACCAGTTCTGTCAAGAAGTACAAGTTGCAAGCCACTTGTGTTTTCCTCACTTCCCCAGAGTAGAGTTGCAAAAAGAAAGAAATCAATTCTTTACTACTGCATGCGTTGTTGTCTCTATCCTTTATCGATGTTGTGTATTTTATTGACACTCTTCTTAGGAGGAGGAAGTTAAATTAGATGGTTTCCTCCACAAAGAGAGATGAAGGATAACAGTGTGTGTGTGCAGAGATAAGACCCACTTAAAACACACACTTAAGATCACTTTGGAAGTTAAGTGTCAATTATCTACACCCCAGATGATTGCTATTTTAACTGGATGTGTGGGATCAGGGAGTTGGTATGAATGCACTTATTTGTGTTTTATCCTGGCTTAATTTATGTATGATTTCACTGTGATGTTAATAGGAGCTGGCCTATGTGTGTGTGCATGCTTGTGTGTATGTGTGTGTGTGTGTGTGTGTGTGTGTGTATGTTTAGGCACCAGCTGCAGTGTCCAGGGCAGTATTCTCCTCTGGAGGCCTTCTACGAGGATAAGAAGGCGATTCTTCCTCCAGCAGGAAATGGCCTTGTCACTTCCTGTCCAACCACCGCACTCGCCACCGTGGTTAACCGCTGCATGCACCCTGAAATGAAGGTGAGTGTGTGTCTTCATCCTTAATAATAATAACAATAATAATAATAACAACAACAACAATAATAATACACTTTACTTGTATAGCACAATTCATACAAGACGCAGCTCAAAGTGCTTCACTGTTTGGCAAGAAAAACAACATTTCTTGCAGTGCAGTAGTGCTGGAGCGGAAGAACACAGTAAAGCAGTGATGCAACATTACATCACATTACACTTAGTACACACATTCAACCAAAGTGGCCTACAACTAAGCAAAACAGTGAAGCTCGGGATATGAAAGACATAACAGCGTAAGTGTAAGGAGAGGCAATGAGAGCGCATGTAGGTGTCAGTTACGTGCATAGTTAGAGTTGTTCGCATAAGAGGTGTATTTGGAATAGAATTGTTTTTTTTACAGCTTTTTGAAAACAGAGAGGAACAGCCATGCTCTTGTAGCAGTTTGACAACATCCTCCAGATAGCTCTACTCTCCCCACCAAAACGTTAGCCTGGTAAACCAGCCCCTCGTACTTCATTTAATTTTGTACAGAGGGTCTGGCCTTACTACACTATACAAAATGAAATTAAGTATAAGGGGCTGGTTTACCAGGCTACCAAGACGTACTGTAGGGAGAAAAGAGAACTAGTCAACCCCTCAGACAGACTACAGACTGTGTTTTTAATGTGTGTGCGTGTGTGTGTGTGTGTCTTGCCCCCCTTAGATTACACACCCGGCAGGGTGCATGTCACAGTTTATCCGGTTCTTCGGAGAGCAGATCATGGTCCTGTGGAAGTTTGCCCTGCTCAGAAAACGCATCCTCATCTTCTCACCGCCTCCGGTTGGTGTGGTCTGCTACCGAGGTGAGACACACATACACACACACACAGGTGACGCATGTTCACTTACACTCCTGTAGAGATGTGAGACAAATACATTTGAACACACAGACTCATGTGCAGCCACAGACATACACACACACACACACACACACACACACACACACACACACACACACACACACAGACAAACAAATGTATATAAATACAAAATGCCCATTTATAAATACAAAAATGCCCATTTCAACATGCAGTCTCATACATTTATCCGTCAATATGTCAATATGTCCTTTACTATCTGTCTAACTCAATAGGGGCTGAAAACTTTTCTTGAAAAAGATGTGATTTGATTTATATTTAATGTTTGTCATTATTATTTCATTTCATACACTTCAATTCAATGTTTTGCTTTCACGGTTGGACTTGCGCTCTTCTCATTGGTCGGCTTATTCCCCAACTACTTAGTGTACTGCTGCTGTTGCCTTGCCAACGTCTCCATCCCAGGGATTGGTGTGTCTGTGCCGGAGCTCCGCCCCTTTTTCTACATCAATGTGGCTGACATAAATGCCCTGGAAACCGAGCTGTCGTATGTAGCCTGTGAGTGTACCCTTTCAAAATACACGCATAAAATACACCCACACATACAATACCCCCCCCAAACACACACACACACACAGACCAGCCAAACCACAAACCAACATGCTCAAAAGTCAGAGAGAACTGAGAAAGTGTATCTGAAACATGCTTTCTGTGTAATCACCAGAGCTAGAGACCCTAGCTTCAGAAAGTAAAAACCCTGCCATGTACTGTATTCGCTCTGCCTGTGCTCTTAACACCAGTGATTTCACTAATTAGCTGAGTTTGCTGTCTCAGGATTTGTGTGCTCATTAGGAGTAGCTGATTCAGGAAAAGGTTGGATCAAATAACTGTCTTGGTGCTTACTTTCTGAAGCAGAGCTCTCCACCTCTGGTAATCGTCTAATTATCACTGTTTGTGTGAGGGATTAGGTACAACAGAGAAGATCTTTGACGAGAAGAAGGATCTGTATGATGTGTACGTCGACAACCAGAACGTGAGGACACACAGAGAAAGCCTGCAGCCCCTGCTCCGGCTTAACAGCGCTGATAAAGAGAAGTACCGCAAACTCAGCGAGCAGAGGTAGGCACACACACCAAGATGGCCGCTTGTTTTTTTTTTACCTGTTGTTGGAGTTCAGAGACACCACTTCTGCAAGCACTCAGAGACACTCAGAGAAACATGCACAAGCATATCACATGCACACCCACCCACACACGCACACAAACATGGTGATGAGATTTTAACAAGAAAAGTGATGCGATGCTTATGTTTCTTGGCAGAGTGACGTATAATGCAAAAAAAAAAAAAGTGAAAAAAACATTATAAAAAAATATTTGGACAAAAACTGGTAAAAAAAACAGAAGTATAACTTGCTTCTTCATGAATAGAGCATCATATTTGAAAGTAAATTAAAAAAGCAAAATAGTCCACAGTAATCCTAATTAGGTGGCTTGTGTGATGATGTCAGTGATCCACAGTGGTGTGTATAAGGCTATTAGTTAAGGAGGTGATGGGATTGCATGTTTGCAGGCAATTGCTGCTGTACTCTCAAGAAGTTGATGGAGACTGCAGTGCAAATGAGGAAGACCTTTTCATCTTGTGAGTAGTCACTCACACACACACACACACACACACACACACACACACACACACACACACACACACACACACACACACACACACACACACACACACAGCAGAAAGGCAGCAAAAACGTGTCTTCATGTAGTCTTACACACACACACACACACACAGCAGAAAGGCAGCAAAAACATGTCTTCATGTAGTGTTACACACACAGCTCACACCAAAATATGTGTATGAGTCAAGGCATCAGCACAGTGACCTTTGAAAACACCCTGATGTCATGGTGACACTAAAACCACTCTAATCTGATTTCTTTAAGCAATGGCACATACTCTAAGTGCCCTCGTGGTCAGAGGAGACAATCATTAATTATTTATATATATTTTTAATCTTGGCATTACTGTGCTTCTAAAAACAGACCTCTGTTCAGCCGTCTCTATCCACAGTGTACTGTCACTGTTGGTAGGATGCCTTATATTTGTTTACAACTGTCTTTCAGCTCCTTTGATGATGAGTATTTATGGCATTACTGATCACACTGAAGTTTATCTTTCATGTTGCTTTAGGGTCAGAGGTGGGTAATTCCGCTTCAGAGAGTAAATGGCTTCCCCACATATTTGTTCCACATATTCACAATTCAGCCAGGTAAATGAGCTAGTTAGCAAAATCAGCTGTGTTGCGTACATAGGTAAGAACCAATACATGACAGGACATATACTTTATGAAGCCACAATTACCCATTTCTGCTTGAGGTTGGTAGATAGGTGTCATTGGGCCTCATTTACCGATATTTGCTGAAGAATTTTCTCAAATTCAAAAAACTTACTGAGGAAAATATACATCAGATTCATGGCGTTGTCTTAAGCAACAGAATTGTTCACACCTGTGATCTTGAGAATGTGTTTGTAAGAACTGCTGGTGAATGAGCCCCATTGTTCTCTGCAGGTTTTTCATGGAGCAGAATAACCGCATCTTCCAGACGCTGTGTGAGGTGGCTGGGAGCTCGGACCCCACGCTGACCGCCGACCACGTGAGGGCTATGGGCCTGGACCCACAGGGGGACCGGGGCTTCCTGGTGGACCTGCTGGAGGTGTACGGCATCGACGTCATGCTGGTCATAGACAACCCCTGCTGCCCCTGAGGGACCACCTGAAGAGGAAGAGAGAGAGAGGGAGGGAGGGAGAGAAGGAGAGAAGAAGAGCGGGCGGGGACGGAGGGAGGGAGTGCTTCTCTCATCATCATGGATGTTTGTTCTTCCCTGCTTCATATTGCTGTCTGTCAGTCTATCTGCTGTTGCCTTCATTTCCCTCAATCCTCACGGTGGTGAATGGAGAGTTTCTTTCGTCTATCTTATTTCTCTGTTGTCCTTTTCTCTCTGTATCTTATCTCTGTATTGGCTCTGTTTTTTTAATTGCTTTCATCGTTTCTTCCTACTTCCTACTTTTTTTTCCTACTTTTGCTCTGTGTTTATCTCTCTTTGTGTCCCCCTCCATCACTCTCTAATGCCATCCTCTCCTCTCCTCCCTCTCTGGATCACAGACCTTGAAAGGACTTGTAGATACTGTTTGGTGGCCTCGGTTCTCTCGTCTTGTAAGGTGCCTCCTCTCCACACTGGGGGAGTGGGGTGCTAATACTCCCCAATCTGTGGACCAGCACTGAAACTGCCTGAACCCCCCCCTTCCCCCTCCCCAAACACACACACACACAAGCACACACACACACACACACAACACACACACACACACACACACACACACACACACACACACACTGAACCCCTCAACCCCGTGCTGTCCTACTGCTCTGTGATCAGTGTGTGCTTGTCTGGTTGGCAAGCTGTTCTTGACCCCGAATCAATCTACAATCCAGGGGGCGGTTCCATATATTCACAAATGCTGTCATGTATCAGTCCCATCTGAAGCTATCAACCAATCAATCATTCATTCATTCATTCATTCATTCATTCACTTCCTGTAGCTTCAGTGATGCTGAGTCCCGCTGTGTTGTAGCGAGGGGCTGAAATGCTCTGTGCCTGTTCTCTCCTTTTGGTCTTTCACGCTAGCTTTCACTTCATCTGCAACTTTAGAACACAGACACACACACACACACACACACAAACACACTCAGACAGCACCTGTTTGCACCACACATTTGAAAGTACACTGGACAATTGGACAATACACATTTCCAGTTATCTGACGGTTACGTTTGCAGACATGTGCTGCCACATTTGACATCAGGAATGCTGGATTTCTTGTGACTGTTGACATGCACACATGATGCTTTTGTTGTGGTTTTGCTTTTCCAAAGGCTGGCCTGTCATCGTGTACACCGTCTGTGTATTCAATCTGCTGCTCAGTACCTCAACTCTGTATAATCTTTGTATGTATTACACTTTAACTACCAGTCAGCATCTATCTCTGGAAGCAATGCGGACGGAACAGGGCCATATCAGGGCCATATCAGGGCCACATGCGGCCTGTAGCTGTTCCAGAATTAGGTGCCATCTGGCTAGATTACACACCCAACAATAAACCAGTCTCTGCTCCTCAGCCTTTCAGCTCCAAAGCCACTAGAGGCTTTGTCTCTGCTTACTGCTTTCAGTAGGTTGTTTTTGTATTTGGAGTCGGCTGTGTTTCCTGTCCATCTGACATCAGTAGAGGTTTTCTCAGGCTGTGCTCCTTTTGTAGTTTTCGTGCTTCAAAAAAGCTGTCACTCGTACCTTTCCATTTCATACGATGCAAGTTGGTGGCCCTTATGTGAAGTTGTGCTGTCTGAAGCTGGTAGCATTCCTGACGGCTAACAGATTAGCTCGGAATAAGAGGTTATTTTCCTTATGGCATTTTCTCAATTTCTGCCAGATTTCCCTTTCTGTTTTTGTGGACACCATTGGTATTAGCTTCACTGAGAAACTTTGTGATGTCATGTCCAAAATGGTGAGATGAGATCCTTTGGTTTGATTAAGAGCTCTACTTTAGGGGACGTTTACTGGCTAACACTGATATGACTGTGATTTGTTGTGTAGGCGTAGGTCTGCGCTAGGTATGTGTACTACAAAAGTGGTTGCATGACAAACCTGGTTTATTTATCCCAGAGGGTAGTTGTAAACCTTATAGAAGACGAGCCTACTGGCATTTGTTTTGTTAAGAGAATGAAGCCCTGGGCTCTTCTACTAACAGGTTTACAACTACCTGAATCAACTAAACTGCGTTTATCACTTAACAACCTTTGAAGGGTACCCCTAGTTCACTGGTTTTTCGGAAAATTTAGAGGAAAGGTTTTTTTTTTTTGTATTTTGGGCTTTTGTGTGTTTTTGTAATGGTTATGCTGTACATGAGACATGTATTTTGACTCCGATGTTTGTGTGTGTGTTACGTGTTATGTGTTTTGCATTGTGACTTGCTGCTTTTTGGGCTTCGTTTTCTGGCAAACCTCTGAATGTGACTCTATGACACTAATCAACAAAAACTGTACTACAACTCTGTTGTGACAACATGGAATGTGCTTGTATTTATGTGTCCGCTTTTGAAATTCCTTTGGAGAGAGAATTAATGTGCCACAACTCCTGTGTAGTCTGGATCATGGCACAGATTGTGGCAACAGACTGTCCTTATCAGCAGGTGGTCCGTGTGTGTGAGCATGCGTGTTTCTGTCTTTATCGACTTTGGGCTTATTTTGTGTTTCTGTTAGTTTGTTTGGATGAGTTGGATTGCACCATTTTTAGTTGAGATTTGCCACAGATCATGCACAATTCTTGGTACATTTAATGTTATAACTGGGCTGCACTCTTTTTATATGTGTGTGTGTGTCTGTATGCTCCACAGAAGCAACCCATATCTCCATATTTGCTGGAACAAAGGCTCATTTGTGCACTGGTCCCAGTAGTGTCTACTGTGGAGGGGTGGGTAATTTTGTCAGGGGGCATTAATCCTCCAGCTCAGTGCTGACTGACCCCATTTGTAGCTGCCCTGCACCCCTCTGGTCAACGCCTCCTTTTCCCCATACCCAGACAGGGGGCCAGCCCTTATCCACATATTCCTCTCTGGTTGGGTAAACTCTTTGTGGGTTGGGCACACACTTTGTGCACTAGCAGAAGCAGATTTTGTCATCTACTGATAGTTACGAGGTGGTAATGTTCAATTATATATTATAATTCAAATTAATTAATTCATATTAATTACAAAAATTACAATTGTATAGGACAGAGAGCCATCACTGAATGAGAGAAATAATGTCTGCAAGTGTTGGAAGAGTGTGTTTGGGCGTCTGTGGTAAAGTTACAATATTCAGTCAGCTGTCAGGATTTAATGTGTCATGAAATGGTGTTGATTATGTGTTGACGACTGAGACATCCCTGTAAACTGGCTGGTGAAGAGACACATCTCTGTTGTAGTACTGGTGACCACTGTGCATAGATTTGATGGCTCTTAAATTCCTTTACCTGGCCTTCTGTATACTGTATCATGTTTCCTGTGGTCAGACCAGCTATCTCCTCAAAAAGCTTTTACAGACATTCTGTTGGTCTCTGCATTTGTGTACACCTCTTATCCACCTAGCTGTTCTCTCCATTAAGACTACATTACCATTGTGGCATACCGACGCAATGTATTATAGTTTTTTTTTTGTGGCTAAATTTAAATCTACCATTTTTAATGCTGAGTCCGATACTTTTGTGTCATGTTTCTTCACTGATCTAAATTCAACCTTAAACTGTCCACCTAAAGGTGTTCTCTGCTGTCTTCTGTCAGCAGATAGAGCAGTGATTGGAAATGAACTTAAAAATACATGATATAATTATGATAATAACTATGGCGAGTGCTGGCACTTGCTGACACAAAAGGGTTATTTGGAAAGTGTTTGTGGTAAAAAAAAAAATCCTGGATATCTTCTTTGACCTACTGGATTACATTGAGTTATAAATATGTAATAGAGCAATATTTAAAAAAGGAAAATGTTCACATTTGCAAGGAGTCATTTGTAAAGAAGGGAAAGTAAATATGTGAAATGGGAATTTGCTATGACCTTTGTCATGATTTCTCCTCACTGTGCATTCCGGCTGAAATTTATACTCTGCAGCAGCAAAAAGCTTTGTACTTCTTTACACGCTTACAGACAGCATTTGACTTGATATTTTCTTGTGTGTCCTTGTGAATTTGTGTATTTTTAAGGACTGTAAAGAGTCGGGAATGTACTGTACAGTTTGTAAATAAACTGCACCAACTGGGAGCCATATGTATGCTTGTATAAAACTAACGTATCTAATCTGTGAAGTGTTGCTTCTCCTTAATTCAAATATGCAAAAATATTAAGAGGATAAAAATAAGTCCTTCTGTATGTAATCATCCTTTAAGTCTAGAGTCTCAGTTAGTCTAGTCTTTGTAGTTGTGCAACCTGGATTCAGAAGCTACAAACCAAATATTCCAAATGACTTAGTTCTATCTGTATGCTTAATACAGGTGATTTCACAAATTAGCTCCTTTACTTGTCTAAAGAGTTGTGCTACTTAAAATTTAGCTGACTGAGTGAATGCTAGAACAAATATGGTACTGGATTGTAGCTTCTGAAGCCAGGTGCCCCCTCTCTGTTAACAGTCATATGTCTAGAAAATAGAACTAATTGTCTAAGCTGCCGGCTACCACTGTGTGTTGGTACTGCAAGCTGGTATATGTGGGCAGTCCAAAGAGTCATTTAAAGGCACCAACACATACTCAATGTTAAGAAACATGACAAACAATAAAGAATATCACAAGTAGTGAGATTTTTGTGATCCACAAATGTCTGTACTAGTATTTGATACAGTACATTTGAGTACAGAGATAATTATGGTAATGTACACATATCAAATCTTTCAGAAGTTTTTAATATTACTTACTATAACACTGTAATGACATTAGGTTAGAATTCTGCAAGGCCGGACATGATGTAAACTAAAAAGCATATCAAACAGTTGGAGTTTTATGTTTTGATTGGTCCAAGAACAGACGAATAGACAAGTCCCCTCTGGCCCTCTGTCCTAACGTGAGTGCGAATATTTAGCCGACGTCCTATTGGTCCTTCTGGCTACTGTATTTCCATGACAACAACAGGAAAGTACACAGATGGCTTGGATGTCAGCATGGGGAAGCAAGAAGAAGAAAGTAACAACACAAAATAAAAGATGTTTCTGCACCCCCCCCCCCCCCTAACTTTCCTTAAATATTCCTCTGTTGCTGCCAGGCGGTGGTGTCGTCACAGTATTGTGAGGCTCATGCTGTCTCAGCCAATAGCTGCTCACGGCGCTCCCCGCTGCAGAAAAAATGCAGTTTCCGTGGCAACAGCCTCACCTCCACTGGCATGGCCTCGTACTCCTCATTGTCAATGTTGAAAAAGCCAGCGCCCTCCTGTGGTCAGAGAGAGAGAACAACAAATATTAACACAGACACATATGAGTGGAGATCTAGTTAATCAAGTGAAAACAGCACTAAATTGTTTGTACAATACACAAGCAAATGTATTTATTTCCACTTTGTAATGTTCTGGCCTAATATCATGACAACAAAAAGACCATTTGCTAAAACATATGACACAATGGGTCTTTGTGCTAAAGCAATGCTTCAACCTAAGTGGTTTATGAGACCACAAAAAACTAGCTGCTAGATTTGAGAAAATAAAAAAAAGCCAAGATAAGGTCATTGTTATGTACACCCAGCCAATGCTTCAAACTACACTTTAATAACCAGGCAAGCAACACCTACCAATATAAACATTAACAACCAACCTGTTTTGGGCTGAGTCTACAGGCACTGGCCTCAAGTTTTACAGCACTGGCCATGCACAATGATGGGTCCTCTGCCTTCACAGTCCTGCGCACACATGCATGTGCAAAAACAAGAAAGAACGAAAATACATTATGCATTGTAGAATACACACAACAGTCATGCCTTTTACTTTCCTAAGCCAACTTTTCTCAATGATCAACTCACCCAGTGGTGATGAACTCGCCAACTGTGAGGGTGTCTGGTTCCAGGCAGACAAGCAGTGCATCATCTGCCCGCTAAACAACGCAAAGACAAACACATACAGACTTGGGGATGCGCTTCGATAGATCATGACATAATATGAAGTTAGTTATCCAAGAGCACTAACCCACTGCACAGGGTTTTTGTTCTGGGTAGTGATGATCAGCTCTGCTGTAGAGATCTTCTTCTCCTCCCAACGCTCTGGTTCAGGCTCTTTCGGGGGTTCTACACACACACACACACACACACACACACACACAGACATTATATATATATATAGTATGAATTCAAAATCACTTGAATGCCCATTTTTCTTTAATTTACAACCACTGAAGTTTTTTGTGTAAGAATATTGACACAACGTAAGTTGTCAGCTTCCTGAATTTAAAAGATTGTTTTGTTTGAGATGGGGTTTGGATGGGATTCTTCAAGCAACAAAACAGGAGAAACTCCAAGGCACTTCGTAATTTTACAAAACATGTAAAAAGCCTCACTGTTATAAAACCGTACACAACACATGTAACATTCACATGCACACCACCACACGCCTTGAAAGTGTTACCTTCCACAGGCGGGTTCCAGTAGTTCTTCAGTCTGCGGATGATGCGGTACAGGAGGTTGGGCCGAGGGGGTTTGTGGGGGGGCTCGTCTGGTGGCCGGGGGACAGCGGGCAGAAGGGACAAAGAAGCCTCTCGCACCTGAGGCCACTCCTGGTAAAGACACCCCATGCCAACAAATCTCAGCCCTACACAGCATTCAAGAGTAGCTTTTTGCTGCTATGGTACTAAAATATGTCAGCTGACTTGTATTTTAGAAATTAATATCAAAGTAGAGTGTGTCTACAAAGCCAGACCTCTGATCTCAAGCCAGTCTTTGTCAGGTTCTGTTGATAACTGGAAAAGACCTGATGACATGGCAATGTCTACTCTTTTTTTTAGGAAGAGACCCGTTTGTGCAGACTATTTTTTAACCATACTTTGACTACATATTGCTGGAAGCTTACCTTCAGTGTGCTGAACCAATGAGCTGCTTTGGTTTTCAATGGACCAAGGTACCAATACCTAAAGACAAAACCATAAACATGAGAAATGTCTTAATTGGCGCTTGGACAGCTGTAATTATGCAACTTACATCAAAGGATATGATATATTCATGAAATACAAGAGGTATGTATTCTTTACATGCAAGAGATTTGTAGTCTATGAGTTAGTTAGATAGACAGATAGACAAGTACTTTATTGATCCTGAAGGAAGTTCCAGAATGAATGTACATATGAGGGTATGTATATGCAGTGTGTGTTGCCAGGGCAACTTACTTGCTGATTTTGGCAGCTACATCTCTGAAAGCCCCCCAGCGAAGACTGAGCAGTGCGAACACAGGCTGTTCTGTTTCTCCCTGTACACATCGACACAGAAACACAGACATGCAAGAGGTGTCTGTTAGCCATGTCAGATATAACTTCATTACCACAGTAACTGACCGTCAGAATATTAAATTGAAAAAACAAACAAACAAACAAACAAACAAACAAACAAACAAAAAGCAACGTGGTCCCAAAACACAGGTGTGCACATGCATAATTTAAATAGGTGCTGAACCAAAATAACTCAAGACAGAATTCAAATTCACTCAAATTCAAGACATAAGGGGGAGGTCCTCACACTTCAGCTGACTTGTTCCTCACCCCAAAAAACTAAACTGTATCATTAAAGCATATTAAAGGACCAAGGATGTGTTTCATCAGAAAAAGCCATTTTTCACAAAACACTTCCCTCCTCACCTGAATCTGCATAACATCCAAGGGAACCGTCTCGCCCTTTAAAATTGATAGGGCCGCAGAGGTGATGCATCTGATAGTGAGTCACAGCAAGAGATGCACAAAGAGGCAGGAATCAGATGGGAAGAAATGGCATACATTAACTTGAAGTGAAAACTTAATGACAGGGTGCTAGGCCTCTCAAGGTGCTAGGCCTCTCAAGACCCACCCCCCCCCCCCCCCCCCCCCCCCCCCAGCCATATTCAGCCTGTGCGTTAATCCGGCCATGGTCAGCACACCTGAATACGCTCAAAAATATGCCCATAAACACTTTTAATGAAGGCTACTATGTTAATGCGGCATTTCAGTCCACTTGTCTTTTTGTCAGCCACATTAACTTCAACTCCTCCATACTCTTCTCCTAGGCCTCTTGCTATACTCACTTGACTTTATTGTCTGTCGCAGGATATAGACTGTAGCTCAGGGAATTCTGGGAACCGAGCGGTATGAATCCAATGGGTGTCCTGCTAAAAGCTCCCTGTGGGTGGGATACATTTGATTTCAGATGGCTGCTCTTCTTCAACCAAAATCTCAATAGCACTTTCCCACTGACAACTTAGTCAATGACCTAGTAATGATTCAACTTTTACTTCACTTTAACCATGTAATAAATACTAATAAATAATATAATAAATATCTCACCTCATCAGGTCTCCTCAACAGCCCAGTAATTACCTAAACAAACACATCATGAAGATAATGTAATGCAAAACAAAGCATGATATAGATGTTAAGAGTCTATCTTAATTAAGAATAACAGAGTTACCTCTTGCAATGTTCCATCTCCTCCTGCAACTATAAGCATATCTGTGTGTTCCATCAGCTCCATCAGCTTCTTGGCTTGACCCTCATAGTCTGTCTGTAGAGGAAATAATGGCCTCATTCAACTTGGCTGGTTGGCTGGCTGGCTAGCTTAACATGACCTGAAACGAGATCTGGTAACATCTGCCAGTGGACAGGCAGGAAATCGTAAAGCAGCCGGCTTAAGTTTTCTTGCTCCTGCGAGATTTTAGTGCTGTGATATTTTAATGAGATTATGCCAGTGCCTTTTCGATTGGAAGGCTGTCTGCCAGCAAATGTTACCTGATCTCATTAAATGTTGTGTTAAGAAAGACAGCCAAAGTTCAATGAGCTCAATGTGTGCGATCTTCTGACAAACCCAGAGAAAATGGCTTATGGTCAAAAAGTAAGAGAGGAGTACCTTGACTATTTTCACTTCCACGCCAGCCAGATGTAAAATTGGTGCTGCATTCTTTTCAAACAGATTGTTGGCTTTCCTATTGGTCAGACAGAAAGTGTATCAATAGAGCAATCATGGCATGGTAGGAACTATTAAATTGGTGACTTGGTGGTTGACTTACCCACGGCATGCAGCTGGGTTTAAGATGACAGTTGCTTTCCTCAAGTGCTCCTGAGGACCAATTAGTTGTCGCCCATATTCCTTTACAAATACAGAGTGCAAACTGAATTTAAAGTTTTAACATACAAAGATATATTACTTGACTCCCTTCTAGGTTAGACCATGTAAAGACGTCTTCACACAAGTAAAAAGTCTTACCCTGGCTTCTTGACAGGCCTCTCTTCGTAAGACATTGTCACTGTGTAAATGACAAGGGACAAAATTAGACACAACGGAAAATCAGAAGTTAACCCTGACCAGTGGCCTGGACACAGACAAGTTATATAATTTTCAAAACATTTAGGAGTAAATACAAACCAGGAATGTCAGCAAATTAAATGAATTAAAGGTTGGTAGCCACAGAGGCCAGAAACTAGAGTGATTAAGGATAACTCACCAGTGTTTTCCATACAACCAGTGGCCACCGTACGACAGAACACATACTGCAAAGGTGGACTTCTTCCAATGGTTTCGCAACGTCCGAAACACCTTCACAACTCGGGCCATAATCTTGAGGTCTATTGCTTAGATCATCGCACCTGCAGTTGATTAACTATCACGATACTTTTCAGATGATCAAATTGACAGCCACTACAACATCGACTAATTTGCTGTCATTCTCCTCTAAAGGCATGGGCATGACACCAAATGTGTCCATCAACACAACTCCTCCTTCTGGGAAAATGAGACGCAGCACTTTCCGTTCCGCTTGAAAAACTGACATTATCAGTAACAGTCAATCAGTAAATAAAGATACTCGGTTTATATATTTTTTCTTATTTTAAAAGTTAATTTATTAGATTATTCAATCCTTGTTATCGAAGCAGCATTACAAGCTGACAAGGAGGACTTGAGTTGCAACCTATGAGTGTAAAAACTACATTCCCCGTCGGCGAAGGCCCTCAAACATTAACATGAAAATACCTGCAGTTAAAACGAAATAAAAACTAAAACGACTTGCTGATGCCTTGAAAAAAATAACTACACAAAATTAACATAGTCAGACCAGGCCACACAACTGCGCTTAACCCGCTAATTATAAACAGAAGTAAAAGAGATCCTTGTTTTCATTCGGGCAATCAGCGGAGTTGCTCAAGTCGGCACCGTCTACCCTCGAACTGCGTTTAACATGGCGGCGCAGATGGCGGTAAATTCAGGTATGGGTTTATATTTCAAAATCTGAGGCCAGTTCAGTGTGTTTAAGTCCTGTTTTGTCGACATTTTCGTCTGCTGTAGTGTCCGCGCAGTAGATGTTTGTTTTCCTTACATGTTTTTTGGAGTCCCACTCTCATATGGCGCGTGGTCTAAAGCCTGGCTTTGGCACTGCCTGTACCACCACACCACCTATACTTCACATTAGCTGGAACAGTATGGAAAACTTAGAGTTAAAAAGTAACAAAGTACTAGGCAGACATCTTCATATTGTAATCTTTCAACTATTTTATTGTTCAACTATCTGCCGACCTGTCGCAAAACTATTACCTACCACCTGACTGATTATCTTAACGGTATGCGGAAGAAATAAGAAAACAAGCAGCGCATTTAACGCGATGACTGCTATCTATGAGTAATAATAATAACTGAAAAAGCTATAACGGTTTACTGATCTATGTTTTCTATCTAATTTTGAGTTCTGTATTGACTTATCATATTTATTTGTATCCTTATGTTTGAAGCTGTCCACCTCAAAAACGTGTATATTTTCCAATTGGCTTCATTAAAACGAGCCTCTTCTCCCTGACTGTGTATGCCAGTTATTACTGTTCCACATTTTAATGTAAAATTTGAAACAGTTATTTCGAATAAATGGGGTGACACTACGTGCACATGTTCGGTTGTATTGGTAGTGCGTGAAATCCCTAAAAAATTAGGGATTATGGACCATACCACCGCAACAATACGCTTCCCCCATTCTTGTTGTTTCCCACTTATACCTGCACAGTAGTGGGTACCATGGCAATGTCCATATTGGCTTTTGTCAAAACTGAGTAATCTATAATCTGTTAGGATTTAGCTGCCAGTGAAATGTTCTGCCACGGTGAGAGACGCATAGTCGTGTAATGTTGGCAGGCGCCAGTCTGTGGGGGCCGCTGAAGGAGCTATGGGAGACGGTGGAGGGAGCGGTGTGGAGGAAACAGGCAGAGAGTGTCCATCTTCTTGATCTGCAACTGAAGAAACACAAACCACATTTCCTCAAGCTGTTCCAGAATCCAGTGAGTAATCACACAAACACACACACAGCCTGTTGTACCAACAGAGGTTCACAATTTGCTCACCTTTATATTTTCCTGAACAACTGTTATCTGGAAATACATTCCCATCCTAGAGACTGGATTGTAATGAAGTGTAGACCCTTTCTGATTAAGCCAATTGAATTTTATGTTCCTGACGCTGTTCAGTGCCTGTGCATTTTCTTAAACCTGCAACAGAAAGTGTAACTTGTGTAACCATAAATGGTAATCAAGTGAAATGTTTTATGCTTTTTTTAACTCCTTTCCTGCCCTCTGCTGTGTGTTGACCTGTGTTGCTCCCCGTTTCCCTCCAGCCCAAAAGCTCAGAGCAGAGGGAGAAGGTACGGAAGGCCAGCACAGAGGGTATTGCCATCCAGGGGCAACAGGGGTCGCGTCTGCTACCTGAACAGCTCCTCTCCGAGGCCTTCATCCTCAGCGACCTGTTTGACCTGGCAGAGCTGGCTGCTCTGGAGCTGTTACTAGCAGGTAAGATACACACACGCTCCTGCTCACACATGAAGATCTGTGGAACTGCCGATTCATACATTAACTTACACTTACAAGTCCTTGGTCTCATAGCAACTGGTAGCTTGTTTTACCATTGGAGAACCACAAAGGAGACCAGATCTGAGTAAGATTTCCCTTTGCGAGCTGCTCTTTTGTGTTAGATGCCTTTTTATGCTTTTGCTGTCTTCATGTCTTCTTGTCTCTTTCTTATTTTCTTCGTCTCGCTCTCTCCAGGAGAGAACCAGCAGCCTCATTTTCCTGGTTTGACGCGAGGGCTGGTGGCTGTGCTTCTCTACTGGGATGGCAAACGATGTGTCGCCAACTCTTTGCGCACTCTCATCCAATCACGGCACGGGAAGACCTTTACTCTGGACCTGAGGTAAAGATGGAAGAGAAGTTCATTCTATCCAGACAAATTAAGACAGCATTTTATTATGTATAACTCCATTTAGTTTATGGACATTTAGTTATTCAATGAAGAAATCCTTACTTAGAAACATTTGCATGTATTCATGTTATAATTTTTGGTGTAAAACAGCCGTAGATGTATATCTCGTAAAGATGAATAACTAAATTGTATGTATGTATGTAAGCTGAATTTACATAACTGATGCCACAAATAAGTTGAATTGGAAACCCGACTTATGCTGGTATTGGAAAAGTTTTTCTAAAGGAGTATTCTTCATTTGGCACAGATTTGTTTTGTTTTTTTTTGTTTTGTTTTTTATACCTTGCTGATATTTTTATTTTTATCACTATTCTTGCGTTATTAACACCAGTTTCCAATCATGTTTTTAACAAGTGAAGTTCTGTTGCCTTGACTCTTTCCCCAGTGGGGAGTTGGTGTCTCTGACAACCCGCTTCACGGATGAGCTGATGGCCGAGGGCTTGACCAAGCGCATCCTGATGCTGGTGTCAGACATCAGTGTGACCGGAGAGTTTGAGCGTCTGCAGAAGGAGAGGGGCCTTGGCAATGAGAAACACAGGAAGGAGGTGAGGGGCGCGCACACAGAAATGTCAAAAGTGTGTCGATTGCAGAGGTGGACAGTAACTAAGTAAATGTACTCAAGTACTGTACTTAAGTACAGTTTTCAAGTATCTGTACTTTACTTGAGTATTAAACATTTTGGCAACTTGTGACTTTCACTTCACTACATTTTTAGGACAGATATTGTACTTTTTACTCCACTACATTTGAAATGTGCATGAAGTACTCATTACATTGATAAGAGATGGATACCCTCAACTCCTGTTTAAAAAGTATGATCAGTACAGTTCCAGTACAAGTTACATTGAAACATGGCTTTGAAGTGATTTTGCAATAATGTGATAGATCATATTGAAGTCTGAAGTGTCTTTACTTTCAGTCACTAAATTTGAACTTGGCAATGATCATGATGGCAATGGCAGATAATGACAATTCTTTATCAAAACATTCGTGACTATGATAAAGTTGGAATGAAAAAAGACAATCAGTTCACCACACATCTTTGCAACTAAACATTACATTTACCACTCCAATTGAGTTATTCTGGTTGTGTTCAGGTGTTTCAGATTTGTTAGTAGAGAATGGATAACAATAGTAATTCCATTGATGGTTTTAAACATGGACTAGGAATGACACTCTCCCAATTTTTTTTTTTAACTACAGAGCTTCCCCAAGTACATATTGTTTTGTAATTTACACCTTTATCCTAAATTCCGGCAGCTGTACATGGACCTACTTACAGGGAAAGAAACCAGCAAAGATCATTTTCAAAGACTAGGCTCTTGTTGACTGCAATTATCCTTATTGGAAGTTTATTTGCGTCTAAATTAGTTTATATTAGGGTAAAAGGCAAAAACCTGTCTGTTGCCCCACATTATAAAAAAAGAAAGAAAAAAGATACTTGTACTTTTAATACTTAAGTATTTTTAAAAACAATTACTTCTGTACTTGTACTTGAGTAGGAAATTGGCATAGCAACTTTCACTTGTAGTGGAGTAATATTTGACTAGGTGTATCTATACTTTGACTTAAGTAAAGGAATTGTGTACTTTGTCCACCTCTGGTCGATTGCTATCTTTGCTAGACGAGTATGGATGTCCAATACAGCCTCCATGTTCTAGAACTGTATATATTACCTGAATTCTGAAACCAGCAGTGCATTTATCTAATTGCGCTGTAGAATTAGTTTGCATTTGTAAGTCAGATTAGCCTGTGTGTGTGTGTGTGTGTGTTTTTTTTTTTAATGCAATTTTATATTTGTATATAATGTTATTCATATTTGCAGGTTGGGGACCTCATCAAAGAGTGCAGGCAGTCCCTGGCCGAGTGTCTGTTTGCTTGGACCTGCCAGTCCCCCCTCAGCAAGGACGACACGCTAGCCCTGATTGGTCACCTGGAGACGGTGACGCCAGAAGCCGATGGCTCATTGGACAGCGTGAACCTGGCTCTGGTCATGGCCCTTCTCTACTGCCTAGATGTCAGCTTTCTGGAGCAGGCCACTGAGGACAGAGAAGGTCAGATAGCAGCCACCATGCACGTACACACACACACACACACACACACACACACAGTATTCAAAGTCCATAGGTGGAATGTTCAAAATATGCATTGGCTTCTACATGTACTTAGTGCATAGTAATCCTATGTAAGTATATACTTTAATACCATTCATTTCAGATACATATTCCTATAACATTCTGTATTTGTAATTTCTGTATAAAATGTAAATTAATTTCCTTTTAATGACCACTGTGCACCATTCCATGAGTGTGTATTAAATATTGTGTGTGTGTGCGTGTTTGTGGTTCAGACCTGTTGCAGGCCCTGCCCCTGCTGACGGAGCGTGACTATGTGAGTGCGGTTCACACGCGTCTGGTGGAGGGCCAGAGCTGGAAGCTGCCAGGGCTCCAGGCCCTAGTGAGACTGACCTGGGCACTCTCCCTACGCGCCCTCTCACAGCTGCCACACGGATCAGGTGTGTGTAGGTGTGGGTGTGCGTGCAGACACAGCAGTGAATGAGATTGACTAGGATGCTCTGATGATTTGACCTCTTACCAAGTCATCTTAAGGTTGTGTGAGTGAGATGTGGCTAGGATGTTCTAGTGATAACCAAGCAGTGTGTGTGTTTGTTTTCCATAATTATTTCTATGTGCTGATGTACTACACAACTGTGTGTTTGCAGTGTATGTGTCTATGAAAACAATAACATTGGGTTTATGTAGTAAGTGCTTGTATTTTGTGGGAGTTTGGAGCTGGTATATTGACGTGTGTGTGTGCGTGTGTGTGTGTGTGTGTGTGTGTGTGTGTGTCAGCTCTAGTGGAGTACACAGAGGCAGATGAGGCGCTGGCTGACCAGGCACTACTGGGCGGAGTCTTCCTCTTCGTCACAGAGGGCATTCTGGGATGCGAGGGCTTCACCCAGGAAGAGTTCTACACACGGCGTCTGCACACGCTCATCACTGACTTCCTGGCGCTCATGCCCATGAAGGTAGGGGGCACTCGAGCTCAGATGGGAAAGTAAAAGAGCAGATAATCTAAATTGCTAATTTGTGGACCTGACGTTGTTACAATCAGTGTCTCTCATTCTTGTGTTTGTGGGTTCAGAATGTAGAATGAACTCCCACACACTGTCTATTTTGTAAACATTTATGTTATCATTTCTGTCCCCAGACCTTAATCAGGTTGTTTTGTTTTTAACTGAAAGGTGCGAAAGCAGTTTTGTGGGAGTTCATTGTACGTTTTGAGGTGTAGACATCTGGTCATCTCTAATGCACCTGTTCTTTAGAGGTGGGCAGAAGTTTGAATGTGTGTGCATGTTGTTGACACAGGTGAAGCAGCTGCGCAATCGTGCTGATGAGGATGCCCGGCTGGTGCACATGGCTCTTCAGATGGGCAGTGAGCCTCCCGCCTCCCTCCGCAAAGACCTGGAGCACCTCATGATGCTGGTACACACACACACACACACACACACACACACACACACACATATATACATTTGTCACACACACTTTCCTCTTGTATACATTCAAGAAAACCCAGTAGTAGTGGCACACACTTGCACTTGTGTATAGTGTTTATGTTCCTCGGCTATTGCTTCTCTGATCAGCTGACTGACTGAAGTTTTGTCTGAAATCCATACGTTGATCTTGACCTTCACAGGAGCTAACAGTTTAAGTGTGAATGTTGTGTGTTTGTGTGTCTGTGTGTCTCCAGATCGGTGAGTTCTACAGTAAGGACCCGTTTAATCTGGAGCTGGCACTGGACTTCTGGTGCCCCTCGGAGTCTCTGCAGCATACCTCCCTCATGGGCTCCTACATGAGCGTGGCCATCCAGAGACCCCCCCACAAACAGGTACGCCCACAAAATGCACATCTTTCACGCAAGCGTAAAATACATAGAGACATTTTTAAAAAAAAACGTTAGGAATACACTTTATACACTGTAAAAAATCCTTTACAGGGAACATTTATTTTCTTAGGACTGGTATACAGAGATCATCGCAAGCAGAATTAAGAGGGTGATCAGAGTGCATGTGAAAATATACATCATAAGTTTTCATACATAGCAGAAATAAACATTTTCTTAGGGTACCTGAACCATAAAAAAGAACCTGTCAACCCTCCCTGTATTTAGATCTTAGCTTAGCTATGTTATGTAAATAGATAATTGTGTATTAATTAGACAGCATATGTTTTTTCAGTGTGTTATGTGTATGTTTCTGTCAGTGTGTCTCGTTCTTTTACTTTTGCATGTTATCCCTTGGATCTTTATGTATTCTATATCCATAAATACATTTAATCAACCATTCAGCTTGCTACTTGTGGTACCCTTGAACACAGTATGTCACATCAATAGTAGGTATCTGTGTGTGGCTTTTGTTGATCGTATGTATGTATGTTGGGCAGGTGGTGTTGTCCAAGTTTGTGCGTCAGATGGGCGACATGCTGCCCCCCACTCTCTACATCCCCTACCTGCGCATGCTGAAGGGCCTGGCCAACGGCCCCCAGTGCTCCCACTACTGCTTCAGCCTGCTCAAGACCAATGGACCCCCGCATGGTACACACACACACACACACACACACACACACACGCACACACACACGCACGCACACACACACACACACACACACACACACACACACACACACACTCACTCACTCACTCACTCACTCACTCAGTTCCACACACAACCTTTACACTTTCTCATTCTGCCTTACTCATGTGCCTGACTGACTGACGAGAACCACTTTTCACTGTTACAGACACACTAACACTTATTCACTCACTGACACTTCTCACAGTTTTTCATTTTGTCATTTAGTCCTAGAGACACTCACAGACAACTTAACTACAGTATTACAGATGGATGCAAGCTTGATCCTCTCTCTCTCTCTCTCTCTCTCTCTCTCTCTCTCTCTCTCTCTCTCTCTCTCTCTCTCTCTCTCGCTCGCTCGCTCGCTCGCTCGCTGTCTCTCTCTCTCGCTCTCTCGCTCTCGCTCTCGCTCTCTCTCTCTCGCTCTCTCTCATTCGCTCTCTCTCGCTTTCTCTCCCTCCCTCCCTTGTTGCTTCCTTCAACAGTCAGCACAGCTTTTAGGTCTTTTGCAAGTACCATGAAAAGTCTCTGTGTTTCAGGTGAGAACCTGCAGGGGGCAGTGTCGGGCAGCCCTGTGTCGTGGGAGCACTTCTTCCACTCCCTGATGCTGTACCACGAGAACCTGCGGAGGGACGTGCCCAGCACACACACCTCGCAGTACCGCCACGCGCCCATCAGGGGCATCACGCAGAGAGAGCTGGACGGCCTCACCTCATTCCTGCAGCTGCTCACCACCATCATCACATGGGTACGACGCACACACACTCGCACACATACACACATCTAAAATGAAATGTACCCCGGGGTGTGTTAATGACTTGCTGGTCACTGGAAAACAGCTTGTTAAAAGGACAAGAAGGGCACACCTATACATAGATACACGCGCTCACACACACACACACACACACACACACACACACACACATAACTCTCAGAGGACAAGAGTTTTAGATCTTTCACATATTTGGTTGCCTGCTATGTAACTGAGTGAGTATGTTTGTCAGGACACACCCAACACACACTGCAGAAGTGATATTTGTGTGTGTGTATGTATTCACCTCCTATCTTCCCATCCCTGTGTTTCACCCAGAGTGAGAATGCGCGGCTGGCGCTGTGCGAGCACCCGCAGTGGACCCCGGTGGTGGTGATGCTGGGCCTGCTGCAGTGCAGCGTGCCCCCCGTGCTGAAGGGCGACGTCCTCCACACCCTCGCCGCCTTCGCCAAGTCCCCCGAGATCGCCGCCTCCCTCTGGCAGTCCCTCGAGTACACACAGGTGGGCCGGGTGCTTGGTTGCATGGGTGGTTATGTGTATGAGGGCGTTGGTGTAAAAACAATTCGTTTTTTTAACACTTATACGTACTTTTGATGCATTTATAATTATTTATTATATATTTTGTTATTTATTATATAGTTATATATTATCGGAGTGTAAAAACATTTCTTGTGTGTGCTCTTTTCCCTTTTAGATCCTGCAAACAGTGAGAGCTCCTGGACAGCGACAAGTGGCAGGCCTAGAGGTGTGTGTGTGTGTGTGTGTGTGTGTGTGTGTGTGGAAATGCACTGCTAACTGCTTGGTACTCTTCCCACACAGTCATGCTTTGGACTAAGTCTATTTTTGTCACGTGTTTGTTTGTCTATATGGGTTCAGTTGTTGTTTGTCTGGCATGTTTGCTAAACGAGATTGTAAGGAAGTATTTATTTATATAGTTATTTTTTGCGCTTTCTGTTTATGCCAGTACAACACACAGAATTTGTAAAATAAAACAAACACAGACAAAAAGCAACCAAAGATGCAATAGCCCACTGGTGAAACACAGCTTGTGAAAGTCCATGTGTGATGATGATTGCATGAAAAAGTAAGATGTGTCCATGTGTGTTCAGGTCGTTTCCACACAGACATGCTGTGGACTAAATTTATTTATGTTTGTATATTCATATGTGTTTAGTTCATTGTTTGTCTGGGTATCTGCTAAATAAGTCTGTGTGTTTTGTGTGTGTTTAGGTGGAGCTGAATGAGATCGAGTCTGGTTGCGAGGAGTACCCGATGACGCGGGCGTTCTGCCAGCTGATCAGCTCGCTGGTGGAGAGCGCGCTGCCCGTGAACCTGGGCGCGGGCACGCGGGCGCCTGGCTTCCAGCCCTACCTCAGCTTCCTCAGGGACGCCGTCTTCCTCTGCTTCCCCACCAGGGCCTACCGACGCCCCGCAGAGAAGGTACTGCCTGGGGGGGGAAAGTAACTAATAACCAATGTATATCTGCAACAACTGTCGCTAACCCTCCAGAGCATAACGATGCCCTCCAGAGATGTAGTAGGTACTGGCTGGCGGAAAAGACTCACTAATAGACTAACTAGTAGACTCAAGTAACTCTGCAAAAGGGTTGCACAGGTTTGTAGGTTTTTAATTGGAATCTTGACACTGAGACACCTGAAGATTGAAAGTGGAAATGCATTCGCATCTACAAAATATTTAAAAGGGAAAAATGTAATTGGCAAAGCCAATGTGAATAAGAAGGAGAGTACCCATGTTGTGATTTAGTCTCTTATCTTTTCCTCCTTTTTTTCTTTTTTCTTCTCTTTCTCTCTTCTTCTCTTCCTCTCTAGTGGGAGGTAGCAGATGCGGTGCTGGAGGTCTTCCACAAGCTCCTGCGCGACTACGAGCCCCAGCCGGCCGACTTCCTGCCGGAGTCGGTGGAGGTGGGCGGGGAGACGGTGGCGTCTCACAAGCCCCCGGGGTACAGCCTGATGTTCCACCTGCTCAACGACTCGCCCACGCTGGCACTCTGCCTGAGCCTGCTGCAGGAGGGAGTCCGACAGCTGGACACATACGCTCCATTCCCTGGTGAGCAACTGTGTGTGTGTGCGCGTGTGTGCGCACACACACACTTTTTGGGCCAGCATGCATTGTGACCATATGGGACCCAATCTGGCAATATGAGTCTGAAGTGACAGATTCTAATTTTTAGAAACACCTTCAAGATTTGCTTTTTTGATCTTTTATAAAATAAAATGTGTTCAAAAACTGTCTCACCAGATTTCATAGACAAGATAACTATGTTAAGGGTAAATATTGGCTATTTGGAATTGTCCAAAATAAAAAATATTTGTTCAGGCTTTTAATTGAGAAATATGGTGGGATTGCATAATTCAAATGGCCCTGTCTTGACCAGGGTGTTATTTTAAGGAGCATTATCTTTTTACTGTTAGCAAAATCTCATTTTTGAATTTTGGGTCACTGTGACTTATTTTTCTTGATCTGGCCACGTATGGAAATTATGAGATGGACTCCACAGTTATGTGGCTGTCTCTTTAATCATGTTAGCCTTTTGAGAGTGTTTATATAACTATTAGATACTATTATATTACTATTATATTAATAGTATTTATATTACTCTCAAATGACCACACTGATTTATCTATGTGTGTGTAGGTAAGAAGCACCTGGAGTCGGCGGTGCTGCACTGCTTGTGTCTGCTGGACCTGGCGCTGCAGAAGCAGGCCTTGTTCATGGACCTGCTGAGGGAGAGCCAGGCCTCCCTGCTGGTGTCCCCGCTAGAACAGCTACTGCAGGGCGTCAGCTCACACACACGCAAGGCTGACCACATGACCAACATCGCCAGGTGAGATGATGTTGGGGTAAGAAGAGGTGCTGGTGGGGGGGCGGGCGGGGGGGGTCTAGCACCACACAGTGCTACTTGGTCTGTGGGACACTGAACACACACTCACCAACATTGCCAAGTGCATATACGCACAGATACACACATTACCAACATAGACAGGAATACACGTTTGTTCAAACACAACACTAGTCCTATCAGTCATCAGCCATACCTTAAGCCATAAGCAAACTTGTACAGAAAAATACAGAAGGCTGAAGACGTTACAAATGTTGCTCGGTTTATCCCCCGATATTCTCTTTCATCTGTTTTGACTTCTGTTTGGGCTGTGTGTCCCTCTCAGGTACCTGTACCACAGCAGCACCAACCCTGAGGCAGCCTTCCAGAGCGCCAAGATCCTCAGGCGCATCGCCCGCTACCCCAACATCCAGAGCAGGCTGGTGGGGGACTTCACACACGATCAGGTAGGAGAGAGACACCACGTATCTCACAGCTGCCCATCACAGCTAGCTGATATTGAAGTTGCACCAACAAAGAAGAGTTCTCAAGACTGTTGTCTTCACAAATAATGCCTCAGCCACACATTTTTAGGAAGTGTTCAGAGTGTATCTTACTGCTGATTGTTGGTACAGTGTGTTTCCTAATATAATTTCCTGAATTGTGAGCAGGGTGTGAGTGAGAAGCTGATGGCCGGATTCGTGGAGTGTCTGGACAATGAGGAGGCTGAGGAAGGATTGGAGAAAATTGAAGGTGAGGATGTGTGTGTTTAAGTATTAGTGGCATTCAACATCATTTGCATGTACTGTATAAAACTGTCATAATAATATGAATGGCTATAAATTAGTTATTAAAAGCCTTTTCATTAATAATGGTTATAAACACTCCTTGTATCTTGACAGACTTTAGGCATGTAGTAAGGTGACTCTCTGTGACTTCCAGACATGCAAAGTCATGGAATTTGATGACTGTTTGGGCCAAGTTAAATGAATATGTTGAGCAAACAGAAGGAGAAAATTCTAGGTCCAGACACTCAGTCGATTAAAAAGTCCAAAAGAGTTTCTATTGTTGGACTACTACTGACTCGCCTTCTTTATCTGGTATCAACCTTTATCATGCCCTGCTTGAGTTGTATTTTGTTCCAAGCCTTGCCTGATCTAAAAACAGCACATAATCCTAGAAGGCTGCACATCTCTGCTCAGTGAAATTTTCTGTGAAAGAATATTTTATTTAATTGTTTTTCAATATTTATTGAAACAAGTGCCCTGGGAACTATGGGGCACACTAATGGAGCTCTCCACAGTGCCCTGACTGGGTTCTCTGGCGCTACTGCACTATAACAAAGTCTGCCATGTGTATCTCTGTCCTGTGTTCCTCTGTCAGGCACTGTAAAGCACATTGAGCTACATCCTTTGTATGAAATGTGCTATACAAATGCAGATATTCTTATTATTATTATTATTATTATTATTATTATTATTATTATTATTTGCTGACTCAGGGGAGGACGTGGATAGGAGTGTGCCGCGGATCCGGCACGAGACTCAGGTGCACATCCTCAACCTGCTCATCACCTCCCTGGAGCTGCCCAGCCCCAACCTCGCCCTCTACCTGCTCGGCTACGAGATCAAGAAGCCTGTCTCCTCCACCAACCTCCAGGACCCAGGTACGTGCACACACACGCACACAGACATGCACACACACATACACACACTGTATACACACCCACACACATACAGTTTTGTACTCTCCATCTGTGTATAAACATGGACACATCAATGTTAAACATCGTACACACACAGATCTTGATTGTTGAGCTTGATGGTACAGCTCCATCACATGCTTAATAATAACGTTTATCCAGGTGACTTGCAATGTAATCTAATCTATTGTGTGCGTGTGTGTGTGTGTTCAGGAGTGTTGGGATGCCCACGCAGCTGTCTGCATGCCATCCTGAGTCTCCTGCAGAGAGGCAGTGAGAGGCGCTCTGGACCCGAAATCACACAAGAGGCACCACATCTCGCCGAGCTCTGCTACCAGGTATTCATGTACACACACTTGCATATACATGTGTACACACACACACACACACACACACACACACACACACACACACACTTTTATTCCCTCTTGCAAAAGGTTTCTTGAATAATATATTCAGCTCACTGTGCCTACACTTAGTGAAAAGTGTCTGTACAGTATCCTTTGGCATACGTGCCTAGCACAGTTTTCTATAGGCATACGCATACTTCATAGTGGGTGGGCACACGGTTCCAATTTATGATTGCCTTCGATTTCTGTTCAATGATTTTTTTTTGCTAAGAACTTTTTAGTCCAGGAAACCGAAAGGGAGAGTTCCCTGACCTAGTACTGTAGCAAAATACAATAATGAGCAGAAGCACTCTACAGCCGCGCTAGCCAGGCTACCTTACTGGCGACCAGTAAGGCAGACTAAACCTCATTGAAGTGCATTCCAGTCATGGTCCATTTGATGATGAGTGTGTGTGTGTGTGTACCAGGTCATTTACCAGCTGTGTGCATGCTCAGAGACGTCGGGCCCAACCATGCGCTACCTGCGGACCAGCCAGGACTTCCTTTTCTCTCACCTGCAGCACCTGCCCTTCGTTGTGTCAGGTGTGTGTGTGTGTGTGTGTGTGTGTGTGTGTGTGTGTTCCTATGCACTTTTTTGCGGCTGTTTTAATTCTTTATTTGTGTATCTGTGTAATGTGGTTATCACGAGGATTTGTATTTGTGCATATGTATAAAGCAACACAAAGTAGTTTTTTTCAACCTTATAATAATGCATCGTACTGCTGTATGACTGAAGTACACATGGCCATGTATTTATTTGGTTGTTTGTAGGGAATGAAATTGCCAGCCTATCGCAGATGTCATGGCTGATGAAGACGGCCGCCATCGAGCTCAGACTGACCTCTCTGAACCGCCAGCGCTCACACACACAGAGGTTACTTAACCTGCTGCTCAACGACCAGCCACACACACAGCACACAGGTAACACACACGTGTGCACACACACACACACACACGCACACATTCACTCCTGCACACCCACAGCAAACAGGTAACACACACATTCACTCTTGCACACACAACACACAGGTAACACACACATTTACATCACAGACTGCTTAACATCAGTGTGCTGTCTTTAGTCTCTGTGTCTACACACAGCATTTAGATCCAGGTTGTCCATCACTTAAATACACTTAAGACTACTGAACATTTGTCTTTTCACAGTCACTATTCACAGACTACTGAACATTTGTGTATTCACATGTTTATGTATGTGAGTTGTGAATGAAGGAGTCGGTATTTAGCAGACCTTTTAATCCAGACTCTCATCCCCAGCGGACAGTGAGTTTGGCATGGAGGAGGACAGCAAGTCGGTCAGCGGCTTTCTGCACTTTGACACCGTTTCCAAAGGTGAGTAACTGTGGATAAGCCCAGTCACTAGTTTTACCCATGTGGTGCTCTGAAAGGTCATTTCATAAGGTCCTGTCTGAGGGTTACTCTTGGCTTATCACTACAATGTTGCCCTACAAAGCCAAAAGGCAGCAACTGCATATTTTGTCAACACTGAGTTTCGATCCGAAATTGACTTTATAACACCTCTTTCGTCTTGTGACCAAATGTTGTGCTTTTTCCTATTAAGAAAGTACAAATAAGCATCACCACGATTATACCTACAACATATTTGAGTGGGCAACATGACAATTTCGAAGGCATTTTGTTCAGTTTTAGTGTTCGTGAAGTTACTGCACTTTGCCTGTGAAAGGCAGAATGTACAAAGATGGAGATCCCTGCTTCAGAAATTAAAATCCCTGTCACATATTTGATCCATTTTTTGAACAAGCTGCTCCTAATGAGCACAAAAATATCAGACAGATTGATCAATTAATTAGTGTAATCACCTGTGCTAAGTGCACAAGCAGAAGGAATACACGGCAGGGTTTTTTTTACTTTCTGAAGCTGAGACCTCCACGTCTGACAATTTAATGTTTTCAGCTTTTAAAAAAGATGGTGATTTACTGGTCAACTGAGATTTGCACTCTTGTTTTTTTAATGGCAGCCTCATTCTGGTTTGCCTCTATGGTGTGACTCTTTGATGTATGTAATAGTAATACTCATCCCTGTCCCTTTGTGATGTCATCAGTGCGCCGCAAGCTGCTGAGTGTGCTGGACGCCATCAACTTCAGCCAGGAGATGCCCGAGCTGCTGCAGCTGGACTTCTTTGAGCGCGCTCAGATTGAACAAGTCATCACCAACTGCGAGCATGTCAATGAGCAGGGACACACAGTCTCTAACGTCAAGGTGAGTGTGTGTGTCTGTCCGTGTGTCTGTGTGAAACGATGTACATGATGTAAATGATGATTGCGTGTCATTAAACTGGCTGTCATCAGTAGCATTTAATAGATTTAATGTCTACCTAGTGTGAGTTTGGTGAGTCTGGTCGCTGAGCTCAGATGGTCTGTAACACTGTTTGTCCTCTTTCCCCCTCTGTAGCTGCTCCACAGAGTGCTGGTTGCTGAGGTGAATGCCCTGCAGGGGATGGCTGCCATAGGCCAGAGACCCCTGCTCATGGAGGTCAGTTTGGAGAGGGAATGCTGCCTCATTTTGTGTTGATGGCTTAGCATTGGCCTAGAGCTTATCTGTGGGGGCAGTAGGGCTTTCTAGATATTTTTGATATGTGGCCTGCCAGAGCATAGCTTACAATAGTGTACTATTTATTGTAGCTAAATCATGTTTTGTAATATTTATGTCTTAATATTGTATGTTGCGATATTGCAATGTTTTTTATATTGTACAGGCTTTGTCAAGATTTTTGTGTTGTGGTGTGTGTGTGTGTGTGTGTGTGTGTGTGTGTGTGTGTAGGAGGTGAACTCCATCCTGCAGCAGGTGGTGGAGCGTAACCGTGTGCGGCGCAGTCTGAGTGCCAAGCGCCACGCCCTGCAGAGTTGGCGCTCCGTGGTGGAGACCATCCTCACCGCCTGCCCCGCCGACCTCATCCCCCCCGACCAGAGGCAGCTCATCATACGAGACCTGCTGCTCGACCTGCACGACAAGGTCAGATCAGCCGCAAAGGGCCATTTCGCTCATTTGTAACACACACCTCTATTTGCTCAAGCTACCTGAGAATGATGAGAAATTTTGGTCCAACCCATATAGGTCTCCTTGAATGGAGAGTTTGCACTGACAGCTAACCCATGGGGGCAGTTTTTAGCATGTTAACATGCTCCAAATTTCACCTCAAACATTAGGCGGCAACAGCAGACACCTTACAACGCAGCACTGTAGCGTGTATGACTCAAAGTGAATAAAAAAGTGGTTAAAACGGTGTGTTTGTGCAAGCAGCCACATACCGGTTTGTTTACAGCCCTGGGATGCGTTTCCCAACACCATAGTTGCTAACCAGTTAGCAACTTAGTTGGTTGACAATGGGAAATTGCATTGCAACCAACAAAGTAGCTAACTTAGTTAGCAACTACGGTTTTGGGAAACGGTCCCCTGGTTTCCATTAGTCCAAACAAGTCTATCTGTCAAGTTTCTGTTTACTGCACTCACAACTATACAAGGATACAAGGATATTTATTTGTCACATGCATAGACATACTGGGTAGTAGAACATGCAGTGAAACTGTTGATTGTGAGTCTAGACGTGTGCGTGGGGAGTGGGTTCACACTCCCCACAGTCAGGCACAGTCTGACACAAACACACACAAACACACACAGACACACAGACAGACCACTCACATTATTATAATAATAGACAAGAAAACCAAGAAAAGGTTGTGAAGAAGCAATCCTCAGTACTCCCATTTCTTTTTTAAATCATGGATTCTTGTTTATTTGTTTGCCTATATGTGTTGTAATATGTTAATAAAATGTGTGTGTGTGTGTGTGTGTGTGTGTGTAGGTTCTGGCTGAAGATACAGCAGTAGAGCTGATGCCAGTGGTTGCGGGGGCCGTCTTTACACTAACTGCCCATCTCAGCCAATCGGTGCTCTCTGAACAGCAGCAAGGGGCGGGGCTAGAGGGAGGGTTTGCCTCCATCGCTAACTCTGCCCTCCACCTGATCCTGCGCAAGCTACTGGACTTCATCCTGTGCACAGGTGTGTGTGTGAGGTCTACCTTGCCTATAACATACAACCTTTTGCACATACCCCTTCTCTGCATGCACATGTAATTTAACAGACACACACACACATACACACTGACATGTATGCACATTGGTCTAAATGTTTGGTTTGCTAGCATTTCTGTTTGGTAAGTGTTTTTGTGTGTGTGAGCACGTGTTTGTTTTTTTATGTAAACAGGTGGTGGCTTCCAGAGGCTGCGTGCTCACCTGTATGGTTCTCTTCTGTACTACCTGCAAATCGCCCAGAAACCAGAGGAGCCAGACACACTACAGTCAGGTACAGAAGTGTACACATAAACATGCACACACTGTTTCATAGATATGAAAAATACTAGACTTACAGTTGTTTTGAAAATATAAAGGTTTTAAAAGATCATTTTCAAGTTCATTTTGCATTGGAATTCTCCTTTAATATCAGCTATTTGTCTCACAGTCTCTTGAAGGAGCTGTTGACAGTACTCATTCAGGCTTAGAAAACACTGGCACAAGAAACTGTGTGCACTTACACCAATGACTTAATGGACTTGTTGGACTTGCTATAATACGTGGATCTTGTATGACGGCTGGTTTGGGATTTGCTTTAGCTTCCTATAGCTCATGTTACTGTGAGTCTTAGTGTTATCATAAATTTGGTTTGATTTATTTATTTATTTTTGTGCTATCGATCCTGCTGTGAGTCTGTAATGAAGATTAAATTGAATTGAATTGTCCTCTGTGTCATCTCTGCTATAACACAGGGCTGAAAGATCAATGGTATTGTGCCTGAAATCATGCGCTGAAACATTTAACATTTGCTGGTAGATAGTCATAATTACTGTAAAATTGTTTTCAGGCATGGGGTTATTTCTTTCTTTATGCCCTGTTTACACCACGGCTTCCTTCAATTTCACATTGTGATGCGTCCTTTAGAACGGTTATTAACTTTCTGTATACGCACACCTATGAAGTAGTCCCTGCTTTCCGACCGTATCATGTTTATGTATCAATGCGGCAAGTTCGTGGTGAACTGTAAATAAACAGTAAAGATGTGACAGCTTTAGCAAATGACGAGTAGATGGAAGAACACAAAGTTGCAACATGTTATATGCCTCTGAGATCGTCTTTTAGTGCTGTCACACCGCATTTGAACTCTCTACTAACGTGATTTTGCTAAGCAAGGCTTAACAGAACTTTGGAATACTTAGCTTGACAACCAAAGGCATGGAACTAATGACTGGCTCTTGGCCATAGCAACCTCCAGTTTGGAATTAGCAACGGCAGTTTGTCCAGTGAGTTATGAAAAGACACATCTTGTGGCGGATGGAAGTAGTTCTACAAATAAGTTTGTTTTAGCGATTAAAACATGGAAATGATGACCTGAAATTAACATCAGACAAGTGTGGTAACCGTGGTATAAGCGGGATATGGACTTCACGGTGTTCGGATATCAGAAAGTTAATGCACTTCGAGGTGTAACACCTCCACCTCGAACGTGCATTAACGTTCTGAAATCCGAACACCGTGTCGTCCATTATCCCTTACATAACGCCCCTTCCCTCCCTGCTCCAGGCGGCAGCTCCATGTGGTCGCGGCTGATGGCCCCTGAGGACGGCTACAGCCAGCTGCAGCGGGAGAGCCTGGCCATCATCGACAGCTACGGCACCACCCTCATGGAGGTGGTCTGCAGGGACGCCTGCGACGGCCACGAGATCGGCCGGGTAACACACACTCCTTACTGGACACACACACACACACATACACACCTCTTGTTTTGTTTTAGGTTTCTCTTTTTTACAAATCTACGTCTCAGTATTGTCACTGTACATGGATGGATGGATGGATGGATGTATAGATGGATGGATAGATGAATGATAGATGGATGGATAGAGTGATAGATGGATAAATGGATAGCTAGATAGATGGATAAATGGATAGCTATAGATGGATAAATGGATGGATAGATAGATGGACAGATGAATGTATAGATGGATGGATAGACGTCTCATCACTTGTTTATCTCCTTTCTGTCCCTCTCTCTTTCTCTCTCCCTCTCTCTCTCTCTCCTTCTATCTGCCCTCCCCTCAGATGTTGGCCCTGGCTGTTCTGGACCGTATCCTCTCCATAGACCGTCAGTCTCAGTGGCTGCTGTTTGTGTGTAACAGCGGCTACCTGCGCGTGCTGGTGGAGAGCCTGAGGCAGGACGACGGGGCCCTGCAGACCCTCCTGTGCCCCCAGCCCCCCCTCCTCAAGCCCCTCTACATCTACGAGTCCAAGATGGTGAGCACTCTCACACATTGTTGCCTGCATGTCACCTTTAAATAGTTAGGCAACCGTTTTGTTTAGAAAAATACTGTCTTTGTGGTCATTTTTCCACCACTTTGCAGAAATAAAATTATATGTGCGATCTTTTTGACTAGTTTAAGTTGGAATTTAATTAGTTAATATTATATGATTTCTGAAAAGATCAGACACTTTCTGTGCTGTCTCCGTGTCTGTGTAGGTGGATGGATAGATGGATAGATAGGTAGATGGATATGTAGATAGATGGATAATATGAAATGATTTGTGAAAAGATCAGACATGTTTTTGTGCTGTCTGTGTAAGTGGATGGATAGATGGATACATAGATAGGTATGTAGGTAGATGGATATGTAGATAGATGGATAATATGAAATGATTTCTAAAAAGATCAGACATGTTTTTGTGCTGTCTCCGTGTCTGTGTAAGTGGATGGATAGATGGATACATAGATACAGTAGGTATGTAGGTAGATGGATATGTAGATAGATGAATAATATGAAATGGTTTGTGAAAAGATCAGACATGTTTTTGTGCTGTCTCCGTGTCTGTGTAAGTGGATGGATAGATGGATACATAGATAGATGGATAGATAGATAGATGTAGATGTAGATAGATGGATAATATAAAATGATTTGTGAAAAGATCAGACATGTTTTTGTGCTGTCTCCGTGTCTGTGTGGGTGGATGGATAGATGGATACATAGATAGATGGATAGATAGGAAGATGGATATATAGATGGTTAATATGAAATGATTTGTGAAAAGATCAGACACTTTTTGTGCTGTCTCTGTGTCTGTGTAGGCGCTGTTGACGCGTGTGGCCAAGTCTTCTCAGGGCGCGGTGGAGCTGCTGCGCTGTGGGCTGGTGGCACAGCTGGTGGAGTGCCAGGTCTTCCACATGCTGCCCGAGAGTGACTCTCACAGGTCAGCAAGGCTGTGTGTGTGTGTGGCTTCAGAGAGTAAAAAGCATTAGTGGTTAAATCACATAATGATTACATGTATGTTTTGAGATATGGTATGATTGTACACTACATACGTCCACAGGAAAAACAAGGTAATTTCAAGGTCAAGTCATTTCCCTACCGCTAGCTGCATTGAAACCCCTGCTTTTTGAAAAGTAATTCTGTAAATAAACGAGCATAGTTTCAAGCTAGAAACATTTTAAAACAGCATTTATTTGAATCAAATCCAAAAAATACATTTTCTCAGTTTCTTTTTGTGACCATGCCTGTTTTTCTTGTGGACTCTACCTATGTGCTTTGTACAGTACACTGTCTATTTAAATGGACATGCCGGTAAAGCTTGCTGAGTTGAACTGAATGAATTGTCCGTGCCTGTGCAGGGTGTTTGGCCAGAGAGAGCGCTCCTCGTTCATCCCCTCCCCTCTGGAGCGCTACAGGCAGATCCTTCTGCCCACACTGAGACTGCTCCAGGTCATCCTCACCTCCACCAGCACGCACCACCAGCAGGGGGCCGCACAGGTGAGGCTCTCACACACACACACACACACACACACACACACACACACACACACACACACACACACACACACACACACACACACACACACACACACACACACAATCAAATACACATTCAAACACATACACACAGCACAGATTAACACAACATACACACAGTTGAACACATACACATGTCTGTGAAGATTCTTATTTGTCCAGGTCATAGTCGTCAACAGAGCTAAGTTGTAAGCAACTGGACTTCTTTCAAGCTCCAAAAGAAGTCCAGCTGCTACAACTTGGCTCTTACGAACACATACACAGCTCTGTACAAAGGCATATCTTCTCTTAAGCACACCTATACTTGCATACCCCTCCTGACCCCTTGCCCATAATAATAATTTTAACATGTTTGTGTGTGTAGGTGTTACAGTGGCTGGTCGTGCATGCAGACACCATCCAGACCATCCTGCGCGGTCAGGACATAAGTGTGGGAGCACTGCAGGAGCTCTCTCTGCTCACCGGCATCATCAACAAGACAGCACTGCCAGGTACACACACACATACACACACCAATGTGTGTGAAGTGCAGGATAGACACATTGGGCTTGTTTGGAATGACTGGCTGGCTTAGTGGCTGGCTTAAAGCATTGCATTCTGGACTTGAAATAATGACGTTTTTTTACAATCTTGTATGGTATGGTATGGTTACATTTGGACGAGATTGTCCGAAAACATCACTATTTCTAGTCCAGAATGCATTACTTAATACCAGCCACTCAGCCAGCCAGTCATTTCAAACAAGTCCATTTCCACAGCTGCAGATCTGTAGTGTTATGGGTGAAAGTGGGGCGACAGTGGCTCAGAAGGTTAGGTTGAAGAGTCCTTTAGCAAGACACTGAAGCCTATGCTGTTGCCGATGTGCTGGATGGTGCCTTGCATGGCAGCCTTATGTCATCGATGTATGAGTGAGACTGTAGGTGACGGTGAATTGGCACTGCTTTAAGTGCTCTGTTAAGTGGAAAAGCACTTCAGAGATATTTGGCGGAAGAGATTCCATTATCAGCAAATCAAATGTTATCAGCCACTTTCCTGCTGTTCGACTTGAAACAATGCTTCACCTGGTGTAAAGCAAACTATTACAGTGAAAATAGACAAATTCAGCTCCCATAACCTTTTGGTTAGAGTAAGTGAACTTATAACGCTTGTTTTTCAACTGATTTCGCATTGAAATACCTCTCACCACCCGGCTGTTATTAGACTTACGTACGCTAACATTTTTGTGTGTGTGTGTGTGTGTGCTACAGGTACTCTTGAGATGGGCGACATAAACAGCACAGCACTGATGGAGTTCCAGGGTCATGTGGGCAGATTCCAGGTATGAGAAAGAGAGAGCTTTTGTTTTTGGTTTTATCTTGCTAGCACATAGGGAACCTGAACGGCTAAATAAAAGAATAGTATTTGGAATCATGATGCTAGGAACTGAAACTCGCGTGTGCGTACTGAAAGGAAAAGCTGAACTTTAAAACTGCCGACTGTAGTGTTCGTAGTGTTCTGCTGGGTGCTGCTGACTTGCGTATGCACTAACAAACTGGGGCTGACTTTTAGTTGTATGTTGCCCTCATAGTTTCTGATATCTTGATGTAAATCCCTTTGTAAATTGTCTAGTTTTAGGACTTTCCTTTAGGATGTCCTCTGGTTTGGCTTGGATTTCATTTGTACAGCCATTCATATGCATGGGAGATAAAGAGTGTTGGATGCTGATTCTCTGCACTGGTAGCATTATTGGCAGAGCAGTGAATAAGAGTCTGTCTGTTTGGTCTGTGCGTAGCGGCAGTGTCTGTCTCTGCTGGGCCGCCTGGCTGGTACGGAGCGTGTGCGGCTCCTCAAGCAGGCGGAGGAGAGCATCTCCCCTGGCGACCCCGCTGATAGACGAGAGGAGCTCGAGGTTGCCATGCAACAGGTACATCACAGAACCACTCACACTTGTTGTCTCACCTCCATCATTGTGACTGTGCATCACTGTTTAAACCTGTCTACCTGTCTCCCATCCACGTGTATCCCCCCCTTTCTCACACACATATCACACAACACACAAACTCCATTTCTGTGCACCATTTTTAAACTCCACATCTGTCTCTCTCTCTCTGTACCCCCTCTGTGCTACTCATACACTCAAATACTTGTTGTCTCACTCACATCCATCTTTGTGACTCACTGTTAAAACTGTGACTGCCGTTCATCTCTATATCCCCCCTCTTTCATATACACATACACACACACACACGCACACACACACATGCACTTGCACCCAAATACTTATTCACTTACTCACCTGTCTTTATCCCCCATCCCTCCATCCTTCCTCCTCCTCCTCCTCTGGTGTCAGATCTGTGCCAACATCATGGAGTACTGCCAGACGCTGCTGCTACAGAGCTCCTCCGAGGCCCAGTTCAGCATCTGCCTCTTCAGCCCCACAGCCATCGAACCCGCCGCCAGGGACCCTACACGGACGGGTACACACACAAACACACACACACACATACACACACAGTGCATGCTCAACTACATGAGCATACTACATGAACACAACTACATGAACACACACACACTCACACACTACATTTACTGTTCCACAAAAACCACAAGGGCACTTTGTGTGTGTGTTGTAGACCTGTCCGTGCCCTCTGCCCCGTACGCGCGCGTGCCCAGCCTGGGGCTGGTGCTGTACCTGCTCAAGAGCAGCGCCGCAGACTTCTTCCGCTACCACCACAGCCACCGCCAGAGCCTCAGCAAGCTGGACAGCCTGGAGCAGCTCTCCCCAGAGGAGCTCAAGGAGGTACACACACAGAAATAACACACACATGTGCACAGCAATCACACACACACACATACACGCTCAGAGAAAAAACACACATACACACACACAGAAATAACACACACACATGCACAGAAATCACACACAAACACACACGTGCACAGAAATCACACACACACACACACGTGCAGAGAAACAACACACACATACACATGCAGTCTGGTGTTGTAGTTAAGGAGGGCACCTTAACAACACATTCCTCCCACCTTAACTAAGTTAACTAAAACACAGTAAGTCTTATTTTAAAAAGTTGACCCAGTTTGTGTATTTGTTTCCTGTGTGTGTGTGTGTTTATTTCCTGTGTGTGTGTGTGTGTGTGTGTGTGTGTGTGTGTGTGTGTGTGTCCGTGTCCCAGCTGTGCCAGGCTATAGTAACAGGTGCAGGCGTGGTGGAGAAGCTGCCGTCGGTGCAGAGGAGTCAGCTGGCCAAGCGCAGGCTGGTGCAGCTCATCAACAACCGGGCCAAACTCATGGCTCTCTGCTCCTGTATCCTACCCCCGCTCCTCATGCAGGACTACTAACCACTGTTATTAGCCTATGCAAGTTACCTTTATAGTTATTCCTAAAATGTGTTTGTTAATGTAAAAAGTGTAGTGTTCAGCATTTTTGTTAACTCTGCCAGCGGAGCTTATGTAATCATCAGAGTTTGTTTGTTAGTTAGCAACATAATTTAAAAAGTTATGGATGGATTTTGATTTTTCAGGGTAGGTGAAAAATGGGCTAACTTAAAAGTGATTCGATTTTGGTGGTGATCTGAGCTGCCCTGGCGGAGGTCTGTGCTCTCTGGGTGCTTTTCTAGTTTACAATGTGGTGTTTTCAGTGCTGTATGTGGCTTTGGTAAAACGTTTCTGGCTAAATGTCATAACCCTAAGCTTTAATAACCTGGGACAGGTCACATGACATGCTCCATGAATACCTGGTCACTGCCCCACAATAAGCCCATCAGACTCTCAATACACCAAAACATTGGTCTATACCATGGCCCATAGTGGGTTTGTACCCACAAACAACATCTTAGTGAAATTCATAGTTTTCTTAGTCAGACGTTAGTTCAGACTAGGGCTTGTTAACATGCCTTTTTACAGTAAGGACTAATTATATTGAGGTTGGGGGGTGGCAGTGTTGTAGCCTTTTCAGTTGTGTAAATGAAATGCTCATATAGTTACTATTCATAGAACAATTCAGAAAGTATGATGGTGGACAATGTAGTGATGTAGAAAGTAGGTGATGCTGTGGGAGATTTCTTCATCTTTATGATTCCTTGACCAGTTATTTTCTATAGACATTATTGAAACATGTCTATTTGTTCTTTGGCGCCACCTGGAGTACTATCTGTTGTACTGCACGCCAACCGATCCAAAGGACTCCCTGTTGCCAGGATACAAAGGTAAGAGGCAGAGGCTTCTTCAGGCTAGATCTGACATGAGGTGAAGGAGAGGAGAGAAGATGTCTGTCTTACAAAAGTCAGCAAATGTCACCCTTGATTTCCTTCGGGATAAATAAGTATCTCTGCTACATATGCTATTCTGTTCCCAGAATAAATGCCCCAGTTTCTATTTTGCTTTCTGACTGTTTCTCTGTGTGTCTCTAGCTACCACAGGAGGACGTGGTTTGGGCCTGGCCCAGGTCAGTCAGCAAGATTTAGAACAGGTGAGTTTGGAGAATATGACCATTGGCTGTCAAACTTTTCTTTTCTTTGCTATATTCATATAGTATAGTATACTGTATTACTCCAATAGAAGAGCAATCACCCATCTCTCTCTCTCTTTCTCTCTCTCTCTCCCTCCCTCTCTCTCTTTCTCTCTCCCTCTCTCTCTCCCCCTGTCTCTCTCTCCCTCTCTCCCCCCCCCCCCTCTCTCTTTCTCTCTCTATATATATCTCTCTCTCTCCCTCTCTCTTTCTCTCTCCCTCTCTCTCTCTCCCTATATCTCTCTCCCTCTCTCTCTCCCCTCCCCCACCCTCTCTCTCTCTCTCCCTCCCTCCCTCTCCCTTTCTCTCTCTATCTCTCTCTCTCCCTCTCTCTCTCCCTCTCTCCCCGTGTGTGAGCAGCTTCAGGGTGACGTGGCCAACAGCTTTGGCGAGCCCGTGCAGAGGAAGCTCCTGGAGGTGGAGAGCGTGTACAGCAAGGGCCGCTCGCGGTACACCTTCATCCAGGCCCTCACGCGCAGGATCCGGGGTCTGGTGCGACAAACTAAGACTTAACGCTCGCTCACACACACACACACACACACACAAACTGGCGTCTTCTCTCATTCCCCTTTAACAAAACATTTTTACCAAGCACTCATGAAATTTCTACCTGGGAAGGAAATTGTTTGGCTTTGAATTTATCTCTGTCTTGGAATCGTGCAGTATTTACCCACCTTTTTGTTTCCTTTTGTTCTTTGCTATTATGTTAAATAAAATACTTTTCTAAATTGATCAAGTTTTACAGTGTTTACTTTAAACAAAAAGCACACACAGCCCACGAAATAGAATAATACTTGAATCTTGTTTTTATTTCTATACAAGGTACACTTTCATAGAGGAGGGTAAAGTGCATTGCCTTTATTTTCAACCTTGTCAGAAAGAAGTATGGTGAAACAGAAGCCCCAGTGACTTACGTTTTCATTGATAACTGTGCTGCCCCAGGCTTTTTGCGTACGCAGGGCACTGCCACCAGGATGGCAGAAGGCTGCTAATATTTGTTATTGGTAGCACAGCATTAAACACCTACTAGTTGCCAGTGCTGAACCAGCAGTCGTTGTGCTGAACAACCAGTTAGGCTAAAGACATCTGACGCCAACAACAGGCCTCTGGCATCGGTGTAGTGGCAGGTCGCTCGTGTCGTGCAGGTAGCCATGCCACACCTCAGCTAGGATCTTAACGCTGGACAGTGTAGTGTCATCAATGCCACAGCGCGCTGCTGATATTGCATGCCGTACATGCAGAGGCGGTTTTATAGCCTGTTGGGGCCCCAAGCAAACAAAAAAAATAAGATCCACAATTTCTTTCTGTTGAAAACTAGTTACTACTGTAGTTTAAGGTTTGTCGGCCCTCAGGGGCCCTGTAGTGGTCTGGGGTCTCCAAGCATGGAGCGAAGGGGAGGAGAAGTCACCCCACCCGGCTTCGAACCCGGGTATGGCAGTCAGAGCACACCCACAACTCTAGTGATGGTCACTCCATCACAAAGCAGTTGCCTGTGTAGCGCCTGTTCACAAGACTACACCTCTGCCTCCATGTAGGCTAGATTGTAAAAGCTCAAAGCATTAGCGCTATCTGTGCTATGGCTAGGTTCCGCAATTCCGAGTGAGCGCTGCTGTGGTAGAACAACACCAGGGGGACTGTTCTAGGATCAGCTGCTCACCCATGACACAGCAGCAAAGCAGGGTTCGAGGATGCCTCCCAGACCTTAACCGCCTGGCTGCTGGGATACATTCATATCACATTGATTCAAACGATTGCGCTGTTAAGACACCATGCAAGGATGCATTTAGCTTTTTCCCAGATTGGCAGGTAACTGCAAGAAATGCCATGGGATACCTGTTAGGAAGAGATACTCTGGGAATAACGATTAGTTTATGCAGTGTGTTCAGGTGTCCTTCACTATTCAGGTTTGCAATGACCTTATAACCTCATTAGGCTTCCCGATACACCAGCCTATTTAGGTAACAATGGTGATGCTTCTAAAGACCTGCCCACTGAATTTGGGACACAGACGCTAAATATGCAGCAGAAGAGAAGGTCTCGGAGGAAGACAAACGCAAACGTCAGCGATGTCTGCCTTGCCATTTTTTTTCTGCCTGGCTCGTAACTGCTGATTCAGGGTTTGAATTGTTCTAGCCCTGCTCTCACCTGGCACAGAAGCCTGTAGGCCTATAAAGATTGGGGACACAGTTGCTACTTGGGATTTAGGCAACTTGGTGGCATCTGTTCCCCTCGCTCGACCCTTATAATCATGTCATCATAGCCACTTTGTTCACCTGAAGCAAAAGCAGTGGATGGGGAAACATCGAAGAAAGGAAGATTTAGCAGTGACATGAAGGAAGACATGTTTGTCAGTCTGCAGGCACTGACCTGCTGCTAGACACTAAATAAAAACAACTTGTACAGCACCAGAAAATAAAAAAGGGATGGAGTGAAAACTTGTACAACACCAGAAAATAAAAAAGGGATGGAGTCGAAACAGATAAAACGGTTTTGTTGCTTTTTTTTAACATTTTTTGTGCTACTTTCTTTAAAACCATGCACAATATATCTCTATAAATTATCTTAAATAATACAATTAATTACAATACTTAAAAAAAGAGTACATTTCTCTCTCTTTCTCTCTCGACATCATCAGGCCTGTGTGTGTGTGTCTGATTGTGCTGAGCGCGAACAGGAAGTCTTATTTCATTCACAGGAAGTGTCCTCAGCAGTACTCCAACCCCAGAGGGTTGGTCAGTTGCCTATTTAAAAAAACAATGGCCAGTAGAAACGTGCTCTGTATACACATATGATAGACATTTACAGGAAGATTCTCACGTAGTCACAAACACATCCACATCTCCCACACATTTTTCTCTCATCTGCAATACTGAATATCATACAGCTGGCAAGATTGGGGGTGGGGGATGTGGGAAGGAGTGGTAAATGGCCGCAGAATACATTTAACCCAGATTGGTCCCATCTGAGCTGAACCCATTCCCAAACATGTTTCGGTATGGGGGAGGCGGGGAGACGAGACCTCCTTCGCCCCCCACACAAGGAATCTCACATTCACCATTCGGAAGTACAGGTACAAAACAATACATCTTATTTTTTACTCCCCTACCAAACGTTGGTCCATTGTCCTCAGAGGGAACACATCCGCATATGTGTCAGTAACACTTCTGCATGTCGCTGACTACTCAGGAAGCGTTTGCAACGTTGAAACCCTGTGTCCTCTCCCTTCTCCTTTCCGAGAAAAAGGTCCAAGGGTTTATACTAAAGGAGAGGGAGATACAGAGTAGCGACTGTGCCCTGATTACTTTAGGGCCTTTTGGTTTCATTCTTGTTGATGTCTACTCTGAAGTCCTGGCTATGGGAGACATCATCATGGTATGAGACAGGAGGTGAAGGAGCAGTACATCCGTAGCTATGCTGGTAAGGCTTTTGGCAGACGGCTCTTTCCTGCACTCAGCCCAGAGAGTGTGTGTAACATAATTTTTTTTCTTCTTCTTTTTATGATAGCATTCTGCTGGACTCAATATGTAATATCAGGCACTTAGCCTGCACTAGTTTGGCACTTAGCATGGCAAGAAAGAGACTTTTCACAACTCATTTGTTACAATGGCGCTAAAGGTCTCTGTATGTCACCTCATTCTTATTCACGTGTCTCTCTTGCGTCACGTGTGTCCTTTGCACTGACTCACACTGACTCCATACCAGTACACTGCATGAGGCACCAGTACTGTACGTCACACATAACACACTGATAACCGATCCCACAATCCTCTTTGTGTGTGTATGCAGTCTAAAGGTCAAAGGTCATGGAGAAGTCAAGGAGTAAGGGTGCATCTGGTATGGAATGAACGGATCGCTCCAGAATAAGAGAGAAAAAGAACAGGGGTAGCGAACGGGTAATTGTACAGACTCCCAATGTTCTCTAGTGTTTTGTGACTGAGCTCTGTTGGCAAGATTGATCCTGAGCCATAGGGAACCTTAGAGCTCATGGCGTGTGTGTGTGTGTGTGTGTGTGTGTGTGTGTGTGTGTGTGTGTGTGTGTGTGTGTGTGTGTGTGTGTGTGTGTGTGTGTGTGTGTGTGTGTGTGTGTGTGTGTGTGTGTGTGTGTATATGTGTGTATATGTGTGTGTATGTATGTGCACTAATATATGAATCCAGCTAATGTTTGAGTTTGGACACATTACACACACTCACACACATACACAGATAGATACATGTGTTCCGTCTTGACAGTCCCCAGTTGTGTGGGGCTCTCCCTCAGAGGCCGTCTGAGTTGGGCGGGTCCAGAGGGGCGGAGTCAATCAATGGGTGTGGTGGGGTGTCCCCGTGGGGCGGTGGCGACTCGGGCACCTCCCCCGTCACAGCCACCCGGATGACCCGCAGCCAGCGCTGCTTGACCTCCTCGTTCTCCGCGGCGAAGCAGTGCACCGACTTGGACTGGGACAGACGGAAGCTGGACGGAGCGTCCGCACCTTTGGGGTCCTCCACGGTGTACCCCAGCAGCGGGATGGTGGACTGGGCCTTCACATCCTAGAGAGAGAGAGAGAGAGAGAGAGGTTAAAGGTCATTAGTAGCTATGTTACATTTAATAAAATTCTTACACACAAGTATGTAGTCCTTGGTAAGTGTCCAGGTAGAGTAGAGTAGAGTAGAGTAGAGTTACTTTATTGAAGGTGTCCAGCAGCATACACATAATACACATTGCAAAAACAGATCAAATGTATTGCACACATCTGCATTCATACAACATTCACTGAACTGGGAACAAAAGATGAGAGAGCTCTGGTGATGAATGTCCAATAAATCATGAATTAGTATTTAATTATTACCATGCCAGAACATAAACGTAAAGGTAACTGTGGCAGCTGTGTGTAGTTCTAGCAAGGTGTGTGTTGATGCTTGTGTAACCTCCCTGGCACACAGCACCACTGACTCACCTGTGGCGCCCCGTACAGGTACAGCACGAGCGCCTCCTTCTCAGGGATGACACACCACACCTTCTGCCATGGCTTACTCTTCTCGCAGTACTGCAGGAAGCCACACATGATGCTGCTGCCCGAGAACTGGGCCGCCTCAATCTGGGGGTACAGTGTGGGATGGAGGGATGGAGGAGAAGATGAGCGGATGGATAGAGAAGGGGAAGGGTAGAGAAGGGGAAGGAGGAACAGAAGCAGGGGTTTTAGACAAATGTGCCGGACGGATTTGAATTTTGATTTGCCTGAAACAATGATCGGTTGTCCTCGTCAAGCAGGAAAAAACAAGTGGGTTTCTGTTCAAAGGGTTTGCACACAGAAAATAAGCACCTGTGTGTGTTTTTTTTTTATTTGTTAGTTTTCCAATGTCACTGCAATTGTTTTGACAATAATCAAAAACATGTCACTGATATTTAAAGATATTTAAACTTTGAAATCACACAGGTGGGAACTTTCAGTGGGCTGGAAATTCAAAACAGAGTCGGGGACCGGCTGCAATCTAAAATGGAAGCCTTCCTAGACCCATCTTTACAATCTAGCCAGGAGGCAATCCCTGTTCCCATCTTCACAAGATTCTGGAACCAATACAGCAACCAACAAAACCAATACATTTACAGACTTTGTCCACATCCCCTGAACAACGGTATGTGCGCCATGTTTCAGTGAATGGTGAGAAAGTCTATGAAGGGGCCTGATGAAGCCATTTCCCGGTGTTAGTGTGCAGAGGCAGACATTCCGGGTTCAGAAAGTGAACGTCCTGCCACATATTTCTTCTAGCCAATTCATTGACCCAGTTTATCCTAATTAAGCACAACTCTTCAGCCAGGTAGCTGAGTGTATTAGTGAAATCACCTGTGTTAACAGCAACTCTTCAGCCAGGTAGCTGAGTGTATTAGTGAAATCACCTGTGTTAACAGCATAGGCAGAAGTAATACATGGCAGGAGTTTGACTTACTGAAGACAATTTGTCTGCCTCCGTTAGTGTGTTCACCGAAACCTTTACCATCCACCTACTTTTATTCGCCTTACCATCACCGGCTCCACTAGCTGTCATCGAGGCTGCTTTTTCCTCCGTAACTGCAGTTTTCAGTATAGTGTTTGGAACGGTCTTAGTCATATTACATTCAAAACAATTTGAATTTCCTTGACACTTTTGTCTAATAAATGTAAGTCTGGAGTTAAATAGTAAAACATGTCAAAAAGCACAGAAAAGAGGAGACATTTTCGCCACTTCTCGCCGTCTCTCACCTCCAGGATGCCTTTCTTCTTGCCCTCCTTCTCCTCGGTGTTCCCGGTGAGGATGGAGTAGCAGTCCTTACACACTTTGTTCATCTTGTTGCCGTCGTACTCCAGCTGTGCCTTGTACTCCGAACACCTCCAGCACACCACCTGAGTGGTTAGAGAGGTCACGGGGTTGGTGACACAATGTGACGGGCGGGCAGAGATGTCAATCTCGGCTTCCGAAAGTAAAACAAACCCTCCCACATATTTGTGATACAAACCCTTTCCTAAACCAGTTGATTCTTAAGAGCACACAAATAAATGCTTTACAGTATGTTGGATTTGACTGCAGTACCAGCTTTGACCACAATCCCACATAATAGTGTCTTTAAATCAGGTGATGAAAGGGCTCCTAGCCAAAGTATAAGACTTAAATGCTTTTACTGCATAGGTTGAGTGAAGTTCAGTGCCTGTAAAAGCTGTTCACTGTCTAGCTGCTGTTACATTCAGCTCAACCGACAAATAAGAGCTATCAGCTTTAAGTGGTGGCTTGTGTTCGTATAGCGTTACATGGCAGCGGGAGTGATGTGGTTAGCATTACACAGATACAATCACACACAGTTACGAGACTGGAGATGATACTCACGTAGCCGCAGGCTCTGCAGTGGTGTCTCCGCCGTGTGAGGGCGTTAAACTGCTCTCGGCATTTCATACACATGGTCACCTCATTATCCCTGATCCAACGGGGCGCTCGCTTTCCCAACTCAGCCGTCTGAACACACACACACGCACACACACACACACACATACACACACACACACGCACACACATACATACATGCACACGCACACACAAACATGGTGTAAATTCCTACATAAATGCAATCCAATGTAGCTTGTGTTGTAAAGCATTGCAAGTACATATTTGTCCGTGAGAGACTTACCGAAACCTCTTCACTGTCTTTAGATGCCGATTTAAATGTCTCATACTTCTGATGGAAAATAGCGATTGTTTCCTGGAAGGCCTACAAGTCAAAAATCCACATTTAGGAACGAGGTGGACATCTTATGTACGTATCCACATGCTTGTATGTTAATGTGAATTAAATAAGGCAACCAAGCTGGTGTGAGTGTGAGTGTGTGTTTTTGTGTGTGTACGTGTACGTATATATGTATGTGTGCATGCATGTGTATGTGTGTGTTCATGTGCGTTTGTGTGTAGGTGTATGTGTGTTTCTGTGTGTTTGTGCGTGTGTATGTATGTAGGTGTGCATGTGTGTGTGGTTGTCTGTGTGTGTGTGTGTGTGCGCGTACATGTTTGTATGTGTCTTTCTGTCCTGTGTGTGTTTCTATGTGCTTGTGTGTGTATGTGTAAGTGTGTATGTGTGTGCTATGTGTGTGCTCTCTACCTTAATCCAGTCCTCTTTGTCCTGCTCAGAGCTGGCCTGCAGCTCCAGTGTGCGCTCCTTGCCCGACACCTGGAAGGTGTGAGGGTAGTCCTCGTTGGTCGTCTCCACCACCTTCATGCCGTCCAGCCCGATACGCGTGCGCACCGTGAACTTCTGCCCCACCAGGCTGAACTTGGGCACGCAGTACAGCAGGAAGTTGTTGAACTAGACAAAGTAGTTTAACGTTAAACGGGTATCAAAGAGTGGAAATATCACTGAAATTGAAAAAAAAAAAACCTAAAGAATTACATAAAAAATGTAATTTAAGGATAAAACATGCCATTTATTTGTTTCCCCCTGAATAGCAGAACATTAAAGCTCTTAATTTTTTCTCAATCCTTCTGTAAGCCCCGTAGAGTGGAAATTCAATGCACTTTCTGTGCATTTCCACAAAATGATTTGTTAATGATGTCTATATGATATTTTTTTATTGACGTGTATGTGAAACACTTCAAACTGTCTTTGTGAACATTAAAAAGATGCTATATAAATAAAGCTTGCCTTGCCTATGGATGTTTGTTTTGTGAAAGTTCGAAAACAGAATTGCATGCTTTCCTACAACCTATCTACCCTTATTAGCCAAAGGCTTTAACTTCTGGAGAGTTCTACAGAGCTCCACTGATGGATAAATCTCTTATGAAACCACTAAAGTTATCACTGAAGCTATGAGTTTTATGGCTATGAGTTTTATGGCACTTCATTATCTGTGATTATCTGCTTACTGTGCAAAAAATACTGATGTCTGGGCAAGGCTTTCTTTATTAACTCCAGCTTAATAAAGAGCCCATTAACGATCCCCTGAATGCTTCAGATTACAGGGGCCAACACCACAGAGACCGATGGCGGTCAGCCATGGTGATAAATCTGTGAGGACAGCTGGTGGAGCTGGTAATGGTAGAAAATACAGGGATGGTAAAGGTGTTTTAGAGCACACACTAACAGAAGTGGACAAATCGGCTTAAGAAAGTAAAAGTTAAATTCAGACAGCCTATCTGTTTGGTTAAAGAGTAGTGCTAATTATGATCCACTGTTTCAGTGAATTGGCATGAACAAACATATGTCAGGAGTTTTACTTCCTACTGTAAATCTGGAATGCCCCTGGTACAATGGTGTCTCCCCCCTTACCAGAAAGAGGTATCTGTCCATGGCGGAGGTGTTGCGTGCAGCCAGTTTGAGGATGTGGCCCTCCTTGATGAACTCGTTGGAGGCGTTCACGATGTCCTCTTCCT
>CM050208.1:13507500-13510000 GCA_027475355.1 Coilia nasus
TGCACTATGTTACAAACCAGACACACCAAACACCAGTACGAAAATTCCCACTTCGGTCACCAGACCTGGGGTTAAGAAAGAATACTTAGGTACAAGCGTCTTTTCAAAATAAATACTCCTCCATTAGCAACACACTACAGTCATGATACAATACACACAAGATGGAAAGAAAATATGTATCTCCTACAAACCAAACCTGGTAGGCTGTGATCAGAGTGGCCATGCAGTCATGGAAAAGCTCCTGAAGGCAGAGAGGCAACCGTGTTGGCTAAAAGCATGCAACACCAGAGTGAGGACTAAAGAGGTGATGTCTGAAAAGGTGGCGTCTGAAAAGGTGGCGTCCGTCTCAATAGGTGTCATCTGTGTGTGAGAGAGAGAGAGCGCTGGGGCGGCTGAAGTGGAGCAGTGCTCCCCCTGGAGCTCACCTCCTGTGCTTGTGCCTCAGTGGAGCGCGCTGGATTCTCTCCACATCCTTCTGCTGCTGTCTAACTGCCTGCCCTGCCTGCCTGCCTGCCTGCCTGCAAGCTGCTACTGCTGAGACTGAGCGCTCTGTGTGTGTGTGGTGTGAGAGAGAGAGAGTGTGAGTATGTGTGTCTGTCTCTGTGTGTGTGTGAGAGAGAGAGAGAGAGAGAGAGTGTGTGAGTGTGTGTGTGTCTGTCTCTGTGTGTGTGTGTGAGAGAGAGAGAGTGTGTGAGTGTGTGTGTCTGTCTGTCTCTCTGTGTGTCTGTCTGTGTGTGTGTGTGTGAGAGAGAGAGCGAGAGACCTGCTATAATCCTCCCCATCCTGTGTGCAAAGCCTCTGCCAACGGTCAACACGGTGGGAGGGATCTTGCCAACTTCTGATTTCTTCTTGTCCATTCCCACATTCATTCTTTCTTTCCTTCCTCACTTCTTTCCTTCCTTGTTCTGTACTTGCTGTCTCTGCTCTGTCATTCTCGTTCATGTCTTTGTTAGTGAAAAAAAAACAAAAAACTGTCATTGTTTCTGCGTGCTATAACTCCATCTTGTCCCAAGATGCCCTGAGATAGCCCATATTGTTTAACTTAAAAAAAAAAAAAACATGACCAATAGCCCTAACAGATGGAAGCCACTTTCCTCTCAAATCATCAAGACCCTGGCTGAGTGGAAAGATGAGGGGGGACTCTCTTCTCTCTCTCTCTCTCTCTCTCTCTCTCTCTCTCTCTCTCTCTCTCTCTCTCTCTCTCTCTCTCACTCTCTGACTCTCTCTCTCTGAGCTGAACCACATGCTAAGGAGAGGTTTTTCTTCTTTCATATGCTGAATGTATGTTTTTATTGACTTGCTTGTAACATGACATGACGTTAACCAGTGACAATGATATAATAAATGAGTGTTAAATCTCTCTCTCTCTCCCTCTCTCTCTCTCTGTCTTTCTCTCTCTCTCCCGTGCGTTCTCTTTCTTTTTATGAGCTGAACCACATGCTTAGCCAAAGGGGCTCTTCTGTCTGGCCCTTCCATGGCGATTCTACCTAAATGTTTCAGGTCATACTGCATCTGCTGGGGTTAACCCAGTTTCTGTTGCATGAGTGTCAGTGGAAAGGGTGTCTCAGCTCAAAGATCCACTTCAATGAAACTGCGAATGCACGCCCACCTCCAAATGAGCTTTGCAACACAAATCAGTCTAAATGTCCTTATACACTATACACACCCATTTGTACGATTAGCCATACATATTTATGTAGCAGGTAACTATATAGATAGTTATATCCTTATCAAAACCAAGCCTATGACAACAGCATTGTTGTGAGTACTCATCAACATCAATACAACCACACCCAGTGACTGATTATTGATGAGACTTCCAGACTAGTTGTCCTACTAATGAATGTCCTATGACTCCCATGGGGGATAATTAGAGAGGAGAGGCTGAGGGGTCGATATCGGGTTTAGAGCAACACTAAGTCATTTTTATAACCATAAAATAATGTTATAACAGCAGCACTAAGTAAGTTTGGAGGAGCGTCCGTCTCTCTGTAGTTCGAGTACGGGACAATTCCGCTTTCAACCTGTAGGGCGCCCGAAGACGAAAACTACTTAGTGTTGCTTTAAGAGACCACGACTCTATGGTATGTAGAGAAACATTTGTACAGGTACTTCTTATTCAACACAAACCCCTTGTTTTTATCTTTCTGTCAATTGGCTGGCACCGATTCAGTTCTGTCAGTGTCTGACAAGCTACTCTTTGTAGCCCGTCTTTGCCCTCCACACATCACATCACATCACATCACATCACATCGCATCACATCCAATCAAGTACCATCCAATCAAGTCCTATCACATTACTCCACCCCCCACACAGGGACAGTTCCTCTCACATGCTGACAAAACTGCTGCCCTCCCTGAGGCTCCCCTGACCTCCATGTCACTCTGAGTCCTGATTGAGGGTAGAGGATGATCTTTTTTTTTCAAAAGTTATCTTTTTCAGGCTTTTTTGCCTTTAAAGCAACACTTAAGCACTTTTTCCTCTTCGGTCACCCTACAG
>CM050208.1:13517500-13530000 GCA_027475355.1 Coilia nasus
AACCAGCACAGCCCTGGTGGAAAAGAGATATATATTCCCCTTTCCAACGCTAAGCCAGAAGCTGGGAAAATGGCGGATGCAGATGTCCTCATCTGGCCTGTGGAGGAGGAGAAAGGCTGCCTAGGTGCCAACAGGTGGCTGGAACGGAAATCTCGGAAAATTAAGCTGAGGAATGTAGCTGGGCATCTTCCCCGTCCCAGGACCGGCCCAGCGGGTCGGGCACCATCCCAAACAGCTGAGCTTCTCCCCAGCCCGGGCAGCCCTGGCTGGGTCCTGCGTGGGTCGATTGCCGTGCATCCCTATGGTCAGTCTGCTGGACACTGAGCAACAATAAACAAGAGTGCTGCCATCCAGCCGGCCTTGCACTTCCTGCATTCTTTCCTTTCATGCACACAGACACACACACACACACGCTCGCACGCACTCGCTCGCGCGCACACACACGCTCGCTCGCACGCACTCGCTCACACACACACACACACACACATGCTTGCATGCACTCACACACACACAAACATGACACACACATACGCACACAGATACAGACACACACACACACACACACACATGCATACATGCTGTGACTGAAAATAGAACAAAACAGAAAGACTTCTTTCTATCCTTCATGACCCCCCCCCCCACACACACACACACACACACACCCCACACACACACACCCCACACACACACACACTTCAAGAAAAGAGAGAAGGAGGGGGGGGGGGGGCACAGGAAGAGCAGAATATCCAACACTGCAATAACAGCAGTTTACTTCAGGTCACCCTGCTGTGCTGAATGAGTAACTTGGCCATAATACCTTTAGTAGCCTTGTGTCCTTCTGCTGATAAACACACACTAGCACACACATGCTCGCTCACTCACTTACTCACTCTCTCTCTCTCTCTCTCACACACACACACACACACACACACACACACACACACACACACACACACACACACACACACACACACATGCCAACACAGGCAAGCTGCACAGTAACATACACAGAAGACAAGAATGGAGATGGAAGAACAGCAATAATAACAGAAAGAAAAAGATTGCCACTTTGCCAGCTGAAGTGATCCTATTATCAGCACAGTGCCTATTATCAGGCATTTCTGTTGTGTGCGTTGCTGTGCCACTTAAAATGAGCCTTTATCCAGTGAAAATAGACAAATTCAGCTCCCGTAAAACCTCGGTGTGAGTAAGTGAATTTATAATATTTTATTTTAAACTGATTTTGCATCCGAATGTCTCTCACTACCCGGCTGGTAATAGACTTGCTTACACTGAGCGGAGTTAGTGCTCTCCTTGTCCAGCTGACATATCTCCAATACTCCAACTTAGGACACGAAGGACACACAGGCCGCACTACAGGAACTAACTCAGGTGGCCAACTGCCCTCGCACCGCTTATGTCTATTAATCATAGGAACTGGCACTAAATCTATGTTGTTTACATGGCTGAATGAAACACCTGACCCAAGGTAAGTACCTGGTGTTCCCGGAAACCTGTTGGGTGGAGCTCAGTGCTGATAAGTTAAGACTAGAAGGCGGAAGAGCATATCAGTAATATCTGATATCAGTAACTCCAAAACTGTACCGATATGCATCATTAACAGCCTAGTATGAGGATAAAGAAACCATGAACATTCATTTCCTCAACGCTGCACCAACATGACATTAATGATAGCTGGAATGAAAATCCCCAGGCCTGTGACTGAGCTATAGGCTTAAATAAATCAGCTCCACCACCAAAAAGAGAGAGAGAGAAAATAAACAGAGCATATTCATTTGTTCACTCACCTGCCTATATGTGACATGCTAATCTGTACAGCTCTCCTACCAAAAGCCATTTCCTTTATGCTATGTGCTAATCTTTGCTAATCTGTACCCCTAATCCAGTAGCTCTATGTCACTACTCCATCACTGTTGACTGTAACAGTGGGAAACCAGAGTCTGCTCCCTTGCTTTAATTAATGGAATATTGCTCTCAGAAGGGGCTCTCTTTTTCTCTGTCTGTCTCTCTCTCTTGCTCGCTCGCTTTCTCTTTTTCTCACTCACTCTCAATCTCTATCGGTCTCATGGGTTTGCTGTATATTTATATCTGCATGATTTCTGCACAATTGTTAAAGATAGGGCTTCCTGTAAATGCTGATGTTGAAGATCTCAGCCTCTTACATAATGTACTGCATAAACCTCAGCCTCCTTCACAATATACTTTAGGAGGAGTACAATATTTCTCATGCCAGTGAGCCAAGATGAACTCAGCTGAACTGATACCTTGGTGTATGTGTGAGAGAGAGAGAGAGAGAGACAGAGAGAGAGAGAGAGAGAGAGAGAGATGGAGGAACAGAGAGGAGAGAGAGAGAGACAGAGACAGGGACACACACACACACACACACACACACACACACAGTGGAAGATGACATGATGGATAGATATACCCCCCTTTTTCCATTTTTAGGATGCCTTACATCATCCACCGACAGTCTCTCCACCCAAACTCTCCTCTCTCCAGCACAGAGGCAGAGGCATACAGTATGGCTTTCCTCCACAGCAGCCCAGACACTGCACTTCTTCCAGGGGCCTAGTGTCAATAATTTATACATAATCCATCAAGTAGAACAAAATTTTAAATGGGAAGACAGATCCTCCCTCTGCCACCTCAGCACAGCACACTGCACCTCACATATCTAACAGAACTCTGTTTTCATTAAGGTCGTAAATTTGCAAATCCCCTTTCACTCTCAACTCTCTGCTAACTTCTTCAGACCTGCTGACATTACAGTGTGTATGGTAGGGGTAGCATGCCCATTATCAATCAGATACTTGGTAAATTTATAAATAATAAACACAGGTAAACACAGACGTAGATAGATAAACATAATAAGCATATAAATAAATATTCTAGGTTCAATTACTCAAACCAGTGGTTTACGGACACTGAATTTGTCTATTTTCACTGGAATGACTTCTTTGTTACCGGTGGAATCAGGGTTTGAAGTTGGAGAGCAGCAGAATTGGGTGGTGAAAGACGCTAATAAATAATAGGATAACTTCCGCTAGATCATTAGAGGATCCAGTGTTCCGCTAGATCATTAGAGGATCCAGTGTTCCGCTAGATCATTAGAGGATCCAGTGTCGTGGATCTCACTTCTATGATCACATCCTGATTCAAATACAACTATTTACTTTGCAGCGTGACCAAAGAATGGGCCCAGCAAAATGCCCCAGACGAACTACTCAGATAAGCAACCTGTAGTGGTTTGCATCACTTTTAGGCCCTCTTCCCTTTTTTGAAGCTTGGGTTGAGTGTCCTGTGGTCTGTGACAAAGAGTCACACAGCTGCTCTGTGGGGTGAAGAATGATACGTGTGACAAACAGCCCGTCTCTGCCCTCAGGCATGTGTCACCTTAATTTCACACACACACGCACATGCACACACACACACACACACACACACACACACACATGCAATCACACAGCTACACATATCTTTCATGCCCACTCTATACACTGTGAACACACACAGACTCTGACCGCACCAGTTCTCATGCATGTGTGCAATGTACATAAATCAGCCATCTCTTCCATAGTTTCAAACATCTCGCTGATAGGGCAACTGAGCAAAGTGAGGCCTTTTAGCATGTCTCACTCATGTGACAACACTCCGACAACATACACACAACTACCAAACACTTCAGGCATGCACAATGTATATGATTGTACCAACTCCAGCGCAAGTATTTAACATCAGGACATCTGCCTAATGTTATAGGCTGTAAAAATGCGTACAAGGCAGAAACACAAACCCCACATCAGGCATATCCAAATACCTTACTTCTATAATGTTGTGAAATACAAATAATGAATACATATTAATACATCTTGATGTAACAGTGTACTGTATGTAATAGGGTATTTAACATCAGAAAGGCATGCACACGGGGCAGAAACCCCTTCTCCACAGCAGGCATATCCAACTTACTTACCAAAAAAAATTATAAATACATACTAGAGAATGTAATTCCAGGGAATTACCAGTGCATGAAAATGTTAACTATGTTAACAATGCTAATTAGGTTACTTAGCTAATATTTGCTAGCAGTTATGACTATGAAGACTATGAAAAACAGTACTGTAATTAATAAATCTATATCTAATAACTGTAGATGTAATGATGCATTTAGTAATCAGTAATAACATTTCATGCCGCAGTAGATCACTAATTGTGAGGAGGAAAACTTTTACATTTCTTAGTCATATGGTTAGTCACACTGGTAGAGTTGTCCTCTAAGTAATTACTCCCTCTAATTACCTAACATCTCCCCATTCTCTTGCATCCTCATTCCTCTCTCACCCCTCTCCTGTGGGTTCGTCTGTGGCCTGTGGTGCCCTCACCCTTCCTCTCCATTGTTTTCTCCGTACGTAGGGCGATACTCAGGTGTGTCAGTCAGTGTCACTTACATCAGTAACCTGTCAACTCCCTCTCATTACAACAGGAGTCACTCTGTGTGTACAGTATGTGAGGGGGTTTGTGTGTGTGTGTGTGTGTGTGTGTGTGTGTGTGTGTGTGTGTGTGTGTGTGTGTGTGTGTGTGTGTGTGTGTGTGTGTGTGTGTATGTGTGTGTGTGCAATCACCCCTGTACAAAACTGTCTGGCATGCATCTGTCCCATGCGCAATTCACGGGCAAAACATCTTTATTTACCCAGGACTTTGCTGCATACTGTAATTTTAGACACAGTGTGTCTGTTTGTTTTTTTAATATCCAAACACAGCAAAATATCACATGCAGCAGAAGAACTAGTTGAGAAAGAGCACTAGAGGTAGAAGAAAGGTACACGGAAAAGAGGCAAGACCAAGACCAAGTGTAGGGGCAAAGATCGCCGCCTGTTCATTCGAATGATAAGCTGTTCCTCATGTTTCACTCACAGTGGGGCATGCGGGTTGAACACTAGAGGAGATAAAGACTTCCCTGTGGCCTTCCCAGCTCCAAGTCCAACATGCAGCCACAAATACACACTCCTTGACCGCGACCACACTGTAACACAACTATGTGCGGTCACAAACCCAGCCACTACCCCACCATCACTGCAACCTAGTCACAAATACTGCCATAAGACAGTCATGAGTCCCAGGGTAGCTGAGGCACAAATATTGCCACAACACAGTCACAAATACTGCTACAGCACAGCCACAAATATTATCATAAGCCTGTCACAAATATATTGCTACAACTCAGTCGCAAATGCTCCCACAACTCAGTCACAAATACTGCTACAACCCTGTCATGCGACTCGCCACAACAGGCACGAACACGTCCCCTGCCCTGCCAAAAAGCATGGCAGACGTGTGAAGACAAGCCATCAGACTAAAGCCATCAGGGCAGTGAGATCACTCTCACTGGGTGTGATGGGAAACACAGATCACATCACATGCTGTAGACACCTTTTCCAAACATCCCTTTCCTTGCATTTACTCGTTAGCCACATACCAAACGTGAAGTCAGAAACTACATTCACACCACAAAACAAGGTCGTAAGTCTTTTACATATTTTCAATTGTTACTTAAACGTACAATGGTCTTCCAAGAAGACATATAATGACATAACATCTACACAAACAGAGGAGATGAGGATAAAATAGTACAAGGTGAAGTGTAAACGTACCTCACTCTTTGTTGTGATGTGATTTCGTGCCAGTATAGTCCAGGGAGAAAAGGGGAGGGAGAGAGAGAAGTATGTGACAGAAGGGACAGATGAAAGGGGTGTGGAACAGGAGAGGTACTTTCGGACAAACCCTGTGATTAGACAAGCCCACTAGTTACAACACACCCACTCCACCCGCCCGCAGAGCACTCAAACTCCACACTCTCCCTCCTCTGTGTGTGTGTGTGTGTGTGTGTGTGTGTGTGTGTCGCCGGTACACCTCACTTGCTTACACACACACCCGTCCACACATACACACACCCATGCACACACATGAACACACAATCACATTAACCTTGTTAGGTTAAATCCACCTCTATATTTAGGCATGTGTATACACACAACCCTAACCACAGCTCCCTATTTTGTAGCATTTTGTAGTGCTTGCATAAACGCACACACACACACACACACACACACACACACACACACACACACACACACACACACACACACACACACACACACACACACACCTGTGTCTGTGTGTGTGTTCCCCCACGTAGCCACAGGCAGTCTTATCAAGCAGCCTGTGATGTAATGTACCAGTGAGACTGAAGAAGCAGTCTAGGGCAGAGTAACACACACCCACACACACACACACACACACACACTTTAATTTTCCAGCTTGAGATCAATAAAGTCAATCTGTCTATCTACACACACACACACAGTAGCAGTGTAGGGCAGATTAATGGCTAAAAAACGATACCACACAGCCTCAAGTCTGCCCTGTACCACTTTACCACAGAGGGGAGCAACAGCAGCCAGGGGCAAAGACTCTTCTACTCTCAAAACTAACATTAACATTAGGCTATCTGCACACAGACAGAGGGGAAAGGGCTACATCATACATGGCAATAGCAGTTAGCAAAACAAACCCAAACCCTTAATATAATTCCCACAAGTAGTGTCACTTAATTTTGAAACACTATGTGAGTTTCCGTATGGTTGTATTTGTGTGTTGTGTGTATACACATACCTAAATATAGAGGCGGATTTAACCTAACAAGGTTAATGTGATTGTGTGTTCATGTGTGTGCATGAGTGTGTGTATGTGTATGTGTGTGTGTGTGTGTGTGTGTGTGTGTGTGTGTGTGTGTGTGTGTGTGTGTGTGTGTCTGTGTGTGTGCGTGTGTGTGTGTGTGTGTGTATGTGTGTCACAGAGAGAGAGTGAGCAAAAGAGAGAGAGAGGGAGAGAATTTTTTACTGTTCCAGTGAAATCAATTAACGTTCCAATGTAACAGTACCAGCATGCCTCTCTCTCTCTCTCTCTCTCTCTCTCTCTCTCTCTCTCTCTCTCTCTCTCTCTCTCTCTTTCTCTCTCTCTCTCTCACTCTGTCCGACTGAATCATTTTGCAGAAGAAAAAACTAAATCACGGTGATTAGCACAATTACTCTAACAAGCCCACAGCCAACAAGATAAGATCAAATAAACCTACTGAGGAATCCAGCCCTGCAGCTTCACAAGGACTGTGTACACAACAAGCCACTAAATAGTCAAGACTAAACAACAACTTCATCAGTAAACACACACCCCTTTCTTCACACATGTACATTTACAGTCATGTGTAAATTGCTCTTTCTCTGTCTCTCTTTCCCACACACACACACACACACACACACACACACACACACACACCAACACACCTTCCTGTGAAACTTCATTAAAGTGTTTACTAAATTCCACACGCTCTTGAAACAGATCTGATTTGTCTAAATGCGGTTAGGAGAGACTTGGTGGGAAGCGCTCCTTCCCGCTCTTCTTACCCCCTTTTCTCTGCATTTCTCTTTTCCTATTTCTCTCTTTCACTCTCTCTCTCTTTTTCTTTTTTTCTCTTTCACTATCTTTCCGTCTTTCTCTTCAACACTCATAAGTTCCCTTTTATTTCTTTAATCTTTGTTTTAGAAATTAAACATCAGTTGTTATTAGTCTCCTCTTTAAGACTGTATGTGTGTGTGTGTGTGTGTGTGTGTGTGTGTGTGTGTGTGTGTGTGTGTGTGTGTGTGTGTGTGTGTGTGTGTGTGACGCAATGGTGACATAATCAGCAGAGTTAGTCAGACATTCTTGTGTTGTTGTGTTTTTTTGAGGGAGGGCCGTGTAAGCTCTGTAATGCTGCACACAAACCTGCTCGTCTGGTCTGGCTCCTCTCTCTCTGTCCCTCCTTCTCTCACTTGCTCTGTCTGTCTGTCTGTCTGTCTGTCTGTCTGTCTGTCTGTCTGTCTGTCTCTGTCTGACTTTTTTTCTCTCTGTACCTATTTCTTATTTTTATTATTACAGTGAAGGTCTCTTTCTCTCTCTCTCTCATTATTTCACATACTCTCTCTCTCTCTCTCTCTCTCTCTCTCTCTCTCTCTCTCTCTCTCTCTCTCATGATCTCATTTACTCTATTTTCTCTCTCTCTCTCTCTCTATGTCTCTCTGTCTCTCTTTCTCCTTATCTGTACCTGTCTCACCCTCATACTATGTGCACAGATCTCTCTCTCTCTCTCTCTCTCTCTCTCTCTCTCTCTCTCTCTCTCTCTCTCTCTCTCTCTCTCTCTCACACACACACACACACACACACACTCTCACCCCTGCACTTTCCCACAATCACCCCTTCCCCCCTCCACCCACAAAGGCTGCCTCCACCTGTGGTTTTGTCCCACCCAGAGTGAGCCAGTGTGTCACCCCAGGCCCCACAGGGCGTACCCACCTGACCACTCCCGCCCCCCCCCAACCACACCACACCACACCACAACCACACCACAAACCTCCACTCAAGCTCTATTCATAAACATCACCTCACATACCAGCACAGGAGAACAAGTAATTACCTCCACCACGGGAGAGAAACACAGCAACTTGTTGTCTCTTTTATGTCATATTCTGTTGAGCAACACTGTTGCCTGGACTATAAATTGGCCTTTACGGACCACAGTGGCCTGCTAGCCTGACATGGTCTGCTAGTAATTTCCAAGCAGCAACATTCCAGGCTAAGCAATGAAACAAAAACTGAATGTTCTGAAGTTGCAATACTTGACACAGCCATTGGGGGCTGGCTACAAAAGCGAGCAACCTCCCTTAGATTCCCATGTTAAAAAAGTCAATTTTCACAGAAAAAATAAACATATTTACGCCCTGATTCAAAAAACAGTTTTGGTGTGTTTCAGTAGTTTTTGGGTCCATGAAGACTCTGAGGGAGGTGATTTTTTTTAATCCATTACTTTAATCCCCAGACAAATTACACTGACATTCATAGAATGTATTTGGAAAAGATGGTGGCGCCAAGAACCTTCGATTTAGGCTTATCTGGTCTGTGAGAAAGTCTATGCATCGATGGGTTTGTCCAGTTCTCTTATATACAGACAATGGTAATTTCACATGACATGGAAGATATGGAAACAGCTATGTGTTAAGTGGCTTCAATTGACCAACACAAACATTACTGCAAATAATGCATGTTTTCAATCTGGAGTGTACAAAAGCGTGAGAAATCTTTCTGCTTCAGTGCTAAATGTAAATGCTGGTAAAGATCAGGGAATGCAGTCCTCCTGTCCCTGGGGCCTATATGCTTTTGCTACTAAAGGATGGCTTACAGGCGGGGTGAGAGTGTGGAGGAATGTCAAGTGTTTCAGGGGGTTTCAAGATTGTCATCAGTCCCACGGCAAATGGCCAGAAAAAAAAAAAAAAAACATGTACGTGCCTGGTGTCACTCTTTCTTATAAACTAATTGGTTTAAAACTACACGTCCATAAATAGATGCTTGTGCACACAAACACACACCCTTATACACTCACATACAACCGCAAAGCATGAATGCACAATTCAATGCTACTGCATAAATACGCTGCTATTTTACTAATAATAAAGGTACATACACATATGTACAGAGATGTGTATGTACAACCTCTTACACACACACACACACACACACACACACACACACACACACACACACACACACACACACACACACACACACACACACACACACACAAATATACAACCACATACAGTACCAGTCAAAAGTTTGGATGTGCTTTCTCATTTAAAAGTTTTTCTTTACTTTTTGTATGTTTTACATTGTAGATAAACTCTGAAGACATCCAAACTATGAAGGAACACATTCTGGAGCTGCTCCCCTCCCACCCACAGTCAGCACACAGCTGGACGTTGTCAGTATTTATTTACAATGTAGAAAATAAAAATGTAAACAAAAACTATTGAATGAGAATGCGTGTCCAAACTTTTGACTGGTACTGTACATGCACTGTACAAACAACACACATTGTGTATGTATGCAACACATACAGTATAATAATCTGATCAATAATCGTTTTCACTACAGGTTATTACTTCATTTTCAGGATAGGAAAATGCTATGGGCATATGACCATTATGACCATAAAATGCTATTATCTGCTACAGCTTTTTCAGCTAATGCACTCTTTTCAGCAAGTATAGTTTGCATCCTTCCTACAACATACACATTGTACAACATACACAGGTGTAGAGGGTCTGTACTGGAGAGGAATGTAAGAGGCAGGAAAGGCAGGGTTCAGGCTAAGACGTGAGCGCGCCACCGGGGGAAATTAATTTAGTCTATTTATTCGAGTTATTTATTGAATTTATTGAGTATAATAAACAGAAAGGCAGTATGTAAGGATGGAGAATGGTACAGAGAGAGAGAGAGCTGATGTGTGTGTAGCACTGTAAAGTCTGATTAGTAGACTTTACTAAAAAAAAAGCTACAAAAACAATGCCTTGGAGCCTTGGAAAAAAAGAGACTACAGTGAACATGGAATTGAAAGTTGAGCTTACATGCGTCATTGCACTTAGTAAACTCCACTTTCAATTCCAAGTCGCCTAAAGTCTGCTTTTACGAGGCAATCAGTTTTGCTGTTTTCGTGTAGCTTTTGTTTTTGTTTTTTAAAGTAAGGCCTACTAATTAGAAAGTACCGTGAGTGCAGTATGGACTGATGTGTACAAACAGAGAGCTGGTGTGTATAGAGTATGGTGTGGCCAGAGGTGTGGTGTATGTGGACAGGACTGAGAGTGAGAGTGGTGTGTATGGCATATGGCAGAGTGACAGGCAGAAAATGGTGTGTATGGAGGATGTTATGGGCAGAGTGGTGTGTATGGTGTTTAACCACAGTGGTGGTCTGGCGGTTAAGGTATCAGACTTGTGACTGAATCCAGCAACTGCCAGTAGTGCCGCTGAGGTACCTGGAGCATGGTACCATCCACACACACTGCTCTCTGGGCACCGAGTCAGTTTTTATTGTGTGTAGTGTGTGCTGTGCTGTGTAATCACAATGACACTGCGTGCTGGTTGTGTGAAGTGGAAGAAGGGTTATGTCTGTGGAAATGCTCCTACCTTGTGTGTGAGCGATCTTCACAGCAACGCACGGCTCCTCCTCTGACCTCTGCGAGGTGAAGCAGCTGGGTCTGGATGCCCTATCTGCAAATACACACACACACACACACACACACACACACACACACACACACAATTCATGTTAGAGGTCTCATAACTTTACACTCTTTTACATTCTTCGTGATCAAGATTCATCTTCCATACATAGAGAAAACACACAGGTATGCATGCATCAATTCACATGAATACACACACACACACACACACACAGAAATCAGATTATTAAGCACCTACATCTTCAGCTAAGAGGAACAGAAAGAAGCAGCTGTGGACATTTATAGAGTTCAACTGTGCTAGTGCTTCCCCTGATAGTGTATGAGTGTATGAATTTGTCAGTGTGTGTGTGTGTGTGCTTGTGTATGCATTTGTGGGGGTTCACAACCTGAAAGAAACTGTCTAAGGTGAAAAGGGCCAACTAAAGGTCATTTACACACACACACGCACACACAAACTCACACACAGTATCTACCTGCAGGCTGGTAAACAGAGACTTTAAAAAGGCTCCTTAAAGAAGACCAACTGCCTACGGCTAGTCCAGCTCATGTTGTGAGAAACAGGAAGTTAGTGTCACACTGAAAGTAACAAGTCAAGCAAAGGGACTAATTCAGATAGCCAAAAGATACCACATAGGGCCATAACCACAAGCTGATATTAAAGCTATATAGGAGGTAAGATGAACACAATAACAGACACAGAACGAGGTGAAGACAGACTGACAAGTTGAGAAAGACGCCTTTCCCTAGATACCCTGGAGTTATGTAACCAAACAGAGCAACACGCAACAGTAAATAGACTGGAACAAGACAATCCATGCCCTTGCAGGCTTTCATGCCATGAATTCTTGCAGTGTGGCTGCTTGTGCTTTAGCTCATCTGTCCTTTCTGACCCAACTGGTTTTAAAGGGACGTGGTGACTGGGCGGCCATGATGGATATCAGAGCAGCTCAATGGGATTTGACACAGGTGGAGCCATATCAGGGGATAGTAGAGGTGGACATGCTGTTTTCAGAAAGTAAAAGCTCTTAATGGGCACTGGTGGCCTAGCGGTTAAGGTATCGGACCGGTATCCGTGGCCTAGCGGTTAAGGTATCGGACCGGTATTCGTTGCGTGTGCTGTGATGTGCCGTTTGAGCACAATGATAAAAATCGAACTTTCGCTTAACATGTGCTCCTTCTACCTGTGCACTTAACACTAATGATTTCACTATTCAGCTGATTTACAGTACCTGTGATTTATGTGCTCATTAATGTTATCATCTGGGTCAAAAAAACTCTAAGATCAAATAAGTGGAAGGGTTTTTTACTTTCTGAAGCCAGGATCTCCATCTCTGGGGTATGGACATGTTTTAACGTCAGCTGCTGTGACAG
>CM050208.1:13540000-13545000 GCA_027475355.1 Coilia nasus
AACACTGACCTGACACGAGTCGTCCGCTTCATCACACCCAGAGTCTGAGTGTGAGTGTGTGTGTAAGTGTGTGTGTTTGTATCCAGAGCTTGCTTTCAATCCCTCATTCTCTTTCCCCTTTCTGAGAGACACACACTCTGTCTCGCGCTGTGTTAGATGTTCAAAGCTCGTCTCACACTGAGCAACTCCCTCCCTGCCTTCACCGCATCTCTCTCCTCCCTCTCTCCTCTCTCATTCTCTCTGTCTATCCTCTCTCTCTCTCCCCCTCGCTCGCCCACTCTTTCACTCCGCCCATTTTTAACTAGCTCTCCCCCAATGACAGCCCCCACCTCCCCCTCCTCCTCTCTCCCTCTCTCTCTCCCTAACCCCTCCTTTTTTCTCTCTGTCTCACCGTCTCTCCCCCAGCCCTCTTCCTCAGCACCAGCGGCAGCATGTGTGTGTGTGTGTGTGTGGATAATGACATTCCTGAGGAAAGGCAGCATATGGCAAGGGAACGCCACTTACATAGCGCCTTTTCTCTATGTGCCAGTGTGTGTGTGTGTGTGTGCGTGTGTGTGCGTGTGTGTCTGTGTGTGTGCGTGTGTGTGCATGTGTGTGTGCGTGTGTGTATGTGTGCGTGTGTGAGGTGCATGGACAATCGACCCTATTGTGGTGACCAGAGAGGAGGGCCAGTGAGGGACAGAGAGAGGGAGAGAGAGAGGGAGAGGGAGAAGGAGAGGGAGAGGGAGAGGGAGAGGGAGAGGGAGAGGGACAGGGAGAGGAAGAGGGAGAGGGAGAGGGAGAGGGAGAGGGACAGGGAGAGGGAGGAGGGCAGATAGGAAGAGCAGCTGAGGGAGGACAGGAAAGGGGAGAGGAGAGCAGGAGAGGAGATGAGAATAGAGGAGAGGAGAGTAGAGTAGAGTAGAGTGGAGTAGAGTAGAGGAGAGGAGAGAGGAGAGGAGAGGAGAGGAGAGGACAGGAAAGAAGAGAGGAGAGGAGATAAGAATAGAGGAGAGGAGAGGAGAGGAGATAAGAATAGAGGAGAGAAGAGGAGAGGAGAGGAGAGGAGATAAGAATAGAGGAGAGGAGAGCAGGATAGGAGAGGAGAGGAGAGGACAGAAAGGGAGAGGAGAGGAGAGTGGTGGGAGCCCCAAGCTCTTGTCCACCGCCACCAACCCCTCTGATCACACCAGAGATGGGATGGAGAGAGGGAGGGAGGGGGAGAGGGAGGGGAGAGAGGGAGAAAGGGGGGCAGAGAGGGAGAGAGGGGCTAGAGGTGAGAGGGGGAAGGAGGGAGGATCAGAGGGGGACCCGAAAGGAAAGAGAGAAAGAGGGAGGGAGGGAGCGATGGAGCGGGGGGGAAACGGAAGTGAAGGGGTGGAAAGCGATAGACATAGATGGCCAGATAGAGAGAGCGCCTCTGTATAATTCGAGGGCAATCATAGTTCATCAGAATAAGAAACGATAGAAGGAAGAGAAAAAAAAGAGGAAGAGAAGGACGGACAGGAAAGCGAGAAAGTGGGGAAGAGAGAAGCAGAGAAATGAGAAGGAAGAGTGAAAGATGTGTGTCCTGTGGACATGAAAGATGTGTGTCCTGTGGACATGAAAGATGTGTGTCCTGTTGACATGAAAGATGTGTGTCCTGTTGACATGAAAGATGTGTGTCCTGTGGACATGAAAAACGTGTGTCCTGTTGACATGAAAGACGTGTGTCCTGTTGACATGAAAGACGTGTGTCCTGTGGACATGAAAGACGTGTGTCCTGTTGACATGAAAGACGTGTGTCCTGTTGACATGAAAGATGTGTGTCCTGTGGATGTCAAAAGACTGAAGAGAGGAGCAGAGGGGAAACGAGAGGACACAGAGGGGTGGAAGAAATACAGAGAGACACACAGAGAGAAGTGAAAGATTGGAAGAGAGTGAGAAAAAAAGCGAAAGAGAGAGAGAGAGACAGAGAGAGAGAGAGAGAGAGAAAAGAGAGAGAGAGACAGAGAGAGAGAGAGAGATGAGGACAGTGCTGATAAACACACACACACACACACACACACACAATGTCAATGTGCCATTTCTGCCCTTTTCCAAGCTTATGTCTTGCTAAAATCAGAGTGTGCTGGAGTGATGTTGTGTGCTAGTATTTGTACTAGCAGCATAAATGGGTGGCTGTGAATGTTTGCTACTTAATTTGCAAATTAACAATAAACTTAATTAAACTACAGCCCCTGCTTTTTCAACAGCAATCCAGTGAATAAATGAGCATAGTCTCAAGCTAGAAGCATTTCAAAATGGCATTTGAATCAAACTTTTAAAATAACATTTTCTCAGTTTTGGTATTTTTCCCGTAGACTCATCATATATTACATCAACACTCCTTCTCCTGTTGTCATATCTGATATGCAATACCTAATGCAATACCTAATGACCTAACGACACAACAATCTAGACTACTACTACTATTTTCTGTTTTCTGTTTCTGTCATCAGAAATGTGATTCTCTGGTGTTTTTAGAGTTCATTGCCGTAGAAATGGATTTTGAAAGGTTCTGCGATGTGCTTGTGTGTCTGAAATAGTGCACAGTGTACACTTTCACATGGTCTTTCAGCTTTCACATTCTCAAGTGTGAGATGAAACTGCCAACAGTCTTTTAGATGCTGCTTCCTCCTGAGGTTTTAAGAAACTTCCCTCAACCAAACTGCAAAAATGCACAAACATGGTCATAAATAAGTACATGCACGCACACACACACACACACAGACACACACACACACAGAAACACAGACACACACACACACACAGAAAAAGACTGACACATACACACACACATACACAAAGAAAAAGACTGACACACACAGAGAGAAAAAGACTGACTGACAGACACACACACACACAAACACACACACACACAGAAAAAGACACACACACACACACACACACACACACACACACACACACACACACACACACACACACACACACACACACACACACACAGCAAAAACATTGACTGACAGACACACCCATCCCCTGTGCTCCCTTCATCCACTTATTCACCTCCCTTCTGCTCTCCCCGTCGCTAATAGAACCTGACAGGGAGCTTCCTCTGACTTAGCCAGGAGAAACAGAGGGTCACACTCTGTCTTTCTCTCTCTTGCCCCCTCTCTCTCCCTCTGTCTGTCTGTCTGTCTTTCTGTCTTTTCTCTCTCTCTCTCTGTCTTTGTCTGTTCGTCTTTTGTCTCTCCCTGTCTTTCGCTGACACTGAGTCCCCCCTCCCCAGACCCCTTCTCCCTTCCTCCTGGAGGCCCTCTCTTCTCTCTCTGTGCTTTGGGGACACTCGCTGCCCTCATTAAACACCCACACAATTAGTTCCGGCCTGGGCACATCCACACATTCTAGTGTGTGTGTGTGTGTGTGTGTGTGTGTGTGTGTGTGTGTGGGTGTGTGTGTGGGTGTGTGTACATGCATACATGTTTATGCTTATGTTTGTATGTGTGCATGTATGTTTGTATGTTTGTGTGTATGTGTGTGTCTTTGAGTGCATGTGTATGTTTGCATGCATGCGTGTGTGTGTGTGTGTGTGTGTGTGTGTGTGTGTGTGTGTGTGTGTGTATGCTTTGACAGTACTGCACTATTACGGTCATGGTTGTGGTTATGCCAGCAGGGTTTGTGTCTTTTCCCCCTACCAGATGACAGAAGCTTTTATTAAGTTCTATAATTGCTTAAACCATCAGGCTCTTTGAAAAAGCTTTGTTTACATATTTAAATTGTGTGTATTTGAGGTAGTGTGCGTGTGTGTAATCTAACAAAAGAGTGTGCATTCATTACAAGCTTGCAGCCTTCTCCTCTGGGCAGCAGCTGCATAATTAAACTGAGAATAATGAAAGGCAATCTGTTAATAATCAACAGTAATTACCCACACTTCCTCCAACACCAACTGCCCGCTCTCATGCCCTTCTCTCTTCTCTTGTGCCCTTATTGGACTATGAGGTCGGACCGAAAGGGCAGAGGCACATACGTACTGTAGCAAAAATTGGAGTGTTAAATCTTTAGGGTTAAAGTTGATTTTAACTCCCAGGTGTAATTTTAACATTTTCAGATTAAAACGGTGCCCAGAATCAGGGTTATTTCACATTTTCAACGTGTTAATTTGACTCTGAAAAGCGTGGAGCTGTATACCCCCTCAAAAGTGTTAAAACTCTATGGGAGTCGGTTCAACTCTGGTCTCTCTGCTGGGTAGGCTCCTGACAGTTAGCAGGGGCACTGGGCCCCTATGTACTGAACTAGTGTGGCCCACATAAAAGACTTAGAAAGAGGAGAGTGCAGACATCCAACTTTGGTGTAACATGGGTGCATTGACCACAATGCCAAAGAGCCAGATTTGTGTTCAATCGTACAATCGTACCATACCCATTCAACATTTGAAAGGCTAAATCTGTATCAGATCTAAATAAGATCTGTAAGTTACGGGACATTACTGAGACTAAATGAAAAGGGGAGGGAGATGGGTCTAAAATACTGGAGAAACCCTAGACCCTGGCAGCTGTGCACCCAACCCACTCTCAATGTAGATATATGGCAGAGGTGACCAAAGTTTTCTGCTTGCAGGCCACATGCAGAAAATTACAAGCCAACCAGGGCCAATATAAAATTAAAGGCAGCATTTTTTCCATCAGTTATGAGTAAAGGAACTTGTATTTAGATTAGAAAACTCCTCTGCTGTCCAAAATATTCCATTTGATAATGAGTAGTTTAATGGCTTCTATTTATGAGTAGATGAATTATAACAACCAGTCAGTCTGTTCATCAAGAAAGTAATAACTTATACTTGATGGCAGGATGCATGAAATTGAGCAAAAGGGCCGTAGTTTGGCCGCAACTGATCAGTGGCACACCAACCACAATGCCACACAGCCAAGCTAATCAATGTGCATGCAGATGGCATTGAGTCACAACCCTACACTTGGGTGAAACTGCCCCCACCCCTGCCCACCATATACCACTTAGGAGGGGGCAACACTGATTGAGGG
>CM050208.1:13552500-13565000 GCA_027475355.1 Coilia nasus
ATTCCTCTCTCTTTCTGTCTTTCTTCACACATCTGAAAAAAAACTGTCTGACATCCACATCTTAAATTTCAATATTTTCTGGATTCTGTAATCTTCTACGAAAGTACACTAAACACCTTTGTAAGCCGGACTAAACAAAGATATTTGTAGCCATCATGACCGTTCTTCACCATTTTTCGGACATTTTATAGACCACTAAGGAAATGAATGAATGATTAATTTAACTATGAAAATAACTGTTTGTTGCAGCTCTACATAGCTGAATTCAAAAAGCCACATTACAAGATTTCAATTTCATCTCATGTCTTCAACCATTAATTTACAAGCATACTGATCTTGCTCCACAATATGGCTGCTATCTATATTAGCAATTTACTGGACAGAGATGGAAATCCTGGCTTCAGAGAGTAAAAAGCAAGTTTTTTCCAACTGTCTTCTCAAAAAGTTAACCCTGATGAGCACATCGTCAGACAGGTAGGTCATCTAAAAGTGCAATCAGCTGTGTTAGGGGCCCAGGCAGAAGGAATACATGGCATGCATGGCACTCTCTGAAGCGGGGATCTCCACCTCTCGTGCTGTAGTTGCTAACCACTGCATGGTCGTTGCTACAGTAAAATTGTCATTTTTTCAATCACCTTTAATCTATGAATAACACTTCAGCTTCACGCATCTCTATAGCATCATATTTGATTGTCACCAATATAGTCACCATGGCTGAGGTAATCATAGTTTTAGTGATCAACATTAACCTTTATAACACTCTATTACTGTAAGTGCCTTGTGTTAAGCTAAGCTAAGTTTTGTTTGGCATCTCATCTCATTATCACTGGTCCTCTGAATTAAACACTCCTTTGTCCGTTGTGACATTCGCCTTTCAGGACCCTCACAGCACAGTGGCAGACAATTACAGATAACAGCTCATATCACAGGCCATTAAACACATACACAGTCCAGAGGTCACACCAGGCTCTCCTCTCCCAGCACTGATGCTGGGTCAGTCAGTAGCAGACTGCACTGCAGCTGTTGACATTGTAGGCTACAGGACCTTGCTGTTAACTCTGGGGTACAGGGGGATGGTGGATGTGCATAATGCCTATATAAAGAGATATCAGTGATGCTCCAGCCCTAAAAATACGGTATCTATTACACTTCTACACAGGCCCACCGATAGGGGGGGGCCAAACGGTACTCCAGCTAACCATTTTTTTCTAGAGGGTTATCTGTTGAGTGTGAAAAAGTTTCGTGACAATGGTTTTGGTTCTGCCATTGGGTGCTAGGGCAGTTTTGTTCATTTTATGGAAATTTGTTTGGCTGGATGTATTTTGCATAACTTTGTCGCTACTTTCAGTTGGTTACTGAAGACAGGGACATATTTTATACAGATAATTATTTGTAATATTTTGTAATATTTGTAATATCACAATACTAATGTAATACTTCCTTAAACTAAAAAAACAGTTGACCCTCACTACCTCAAAAGATCAGGCTAGTCTGGGTCATCTTGTTGTATCTGAAGACTTTGTTGTTGCACACTGCCCCCCTGTGGATCTAAGTACTACATGCAACTAACCTTTTATGGAGGTAAACCAAACATTTAAGTTGAAAGTTTAAATACTATTAAAAAAAGAAAAACATGCACGCGTGCATTTACACACACACACAAGCCCAAACCAACAAGAGATAATCTCACAAACAGAAACCCTACCGGAAGTCTGAAAAAAGCTGTGGACTGGGAGAAGATTAACGGTGCTGCTGTTGCGCATTACGTAAGGTTTGCATGCCCACATGCTGTACCCAGCAGACTAAGCCAGCAAGCTGGAGCTGCAGTGGTTCATGTGGATTTACAAAGGCAGGTACAAGCTTGCTCGCTACAACACAGCCGAGGCAGACATAAGTTCCTTCATAAGTTCCACCACACAAAAGTTCTTTGGAGCAACTACAATTAAGGGTGTTTAAAAGTGTGTGTGTGTGTGTGTGTGTGTGTGCGTGTGTGTGTGTGTGTATCAAATGTGTGCATAATGTGCAAGATAAAATGGAAAAGAGGAACCATCTTAGGTAAATGTAGGAGCAAGAGAGTATGCAAGAGAGAAAAAGAGATTATGGGGGAGTGAAAGATAGTAAGAGATAAGAGATAAATAAAGTGTGTGTGTGCAGAGAGAGAGAGAGAGAGAGAGAGAGAGAGAGAGAGAGAGAGAGAGAGAAAGCGGAATGGTTGGCCAGATTATCCACATCCTGTGCACTGAGGTGCCGACACCCATGTGATTACACAGGAGTCTTGACAAGGGTACGCCCACTCTCAACCAATCATACGCCCTCTCTGCTCTCTGCCAGCCAATCACTGCCTCCCAGTAACACGCAATCCTTGCCCATTCATCCACACACACAACCCGCTCCTGATCCGCAAACGACCCCCCTGCGACCCAACCAGCTGTGGTCATATCCTCTCCGCAACCCTGCCAGACGAAGCACATGTAAGGGCAGCACGGCACTGTCTTCTACAGGACCAACCTTTGAGCTGCAGCTCCATGGTCCAGCGTTGGTCCACTCCGCAGGCACACCAGTACAGCCTCCTGCTCACTCACGCAGGCATCTCCCAGCACAGCACAGCAACATCACGGGGTACTGATGCCTCATAGGTCAGCGATTTTCAGCCTCTCAGCAGACTCACTTGCACTCTCTCTTTCTCTCTCTTAAACACACATACTCTCCCCCTCACACTCTTTCTGCTCTCTCTCTCTCTCTCTCTCTCTCTCTCTCTCTCTCACACACACACACACACACAAATAAACCTCCTGACCACCAGGTCAATGGACAAGACCTTCCAGGCAGCAGAGTGCCAGCGTAACTGCGGCGTGACCGACTGAAGCTCCTCAAGTACCAAATGAGGTCCAGATCCAGTCCGTGCCAAATGAGGTCCAGATCCAGTGTGGGCCAAATGCAGTCCAGATTCGTTTAACAGTAACCTTCCAAAGTGTGCGTCCTCTCAGTGTGGTCACGCATTGATCCCTTCGCACTGACAGTCAAAAAAAACAGCAGCCCGAGTCTGAGCCTAAGCCTGAGGCAGACTGTGGGCTTCCCCCTGGTCTCTGCTGCTGTGGCAAAGCTGGGAATCATGGGTAAAAAGAGGGAGACTTCATCTCTCCGAGGTTGCCATTCCTGACATTTCAATTGGACAAATTACCAGGACGTTGTTTTTTTGTTTTGTTTTTTAAGAGCTGTTTGTTATATCCCGTCTCCTGAGAGCTGCAGCATTAAGACGTGTCACATGATGAGGGTTAGCACATTACAGGACTCAGAACAGTGACGACAAGGAAGACAACAACAACACAAACAACAACAGCAGCAGCATTGCTGCAGACATGCAGAAGTGCTTATTCATGCTGCTCTGCTCTGCTCTCCCAAGATGCACTGCTCCTTCCCCCTGTGTGTAGGAGCACAATCAGGCCCATTGTCAGAACAGCAGGGAAAGGCCTCGCGTTACGGAGAACCCAAGAAACCCTTATACTGACAAACAGCATGCTGTGGGGAAGAGGAAAGTTGCACACACACACACACACACACTCACACACACACTCACAAACACACAAGCACAGATAGACACACATACTCACAAACACAGATAGATACACACACACTAAAGGCATACCATGGAAACACACAGACACAGACACAGACACAGACACACACACAGACACACACACACACACACACACACACACACACACACACACACACACACACACACACACACACACACACACACACACACACACACACACACACACACAAACACAGTGTACCATGTCTTCTGTGTACTGCATGTGTATTCTGTCTTGTATATTTCTGTAAAGTACTTTGTGACTGCTGTCTGAGGAAAGTGCAATGCAGATACACCTTACACACTGAGACTATTTACCCATCTATCTGAGACACTAGTGATTATCCACCAATATGTGCAAGTGCACACAGACAGACAAATATTGGAGGTGTATATCTTCACACATAATGTTTGGGTGTGCTTACTTCAGTGGTCATCTGTACTGTGATGGTCAAAGGCATGCACACATATATTGAGGGTGGTAGACAGACAGACAGACAGACAGACAGACAGACAGACAGACAGACAGACAGACAGACAGACAGACAGACAGACAGACAGACAGACATGGTATTTCTCCCTGTTAATAACTTACAAAATCAAGCTACACCGGATAGTTACCATGTCCAGCAAGATTGCTGTGCAACACGTAAATAGTATCGCCAGTCGCCACCATTGTGGAAATGAGGGTAGTAAAAAAAGGACAGGCTGTAAGGAAGGACATGTCACACCCTCTACACCAGGCATATATTTGTGTACTCAACACAAACCAAGTGTCTGTGTGTGCTGTTAAGACAAAGGTATTGTTGTCCTCCTGGCAGGTTTAGCTGCAGGGAATTAAAGGTACCTTACCCACAACAAAGATCTATTACTAGCTAATGAACACACACAGACATACAGTCTCCTTTTTGCATAAAGTGCTTCTGCTTATCTGTTGTAAATTGTTTAATGTTTTAGAAGTCAACAAACACCAACACTTATTAAGCATGAAAATGCAAAGTAACTTTTATTAATTTATTAATTTAATCATCCTGAGTTTGTTTTGATGCTGTTGCTCCAGCTATACATAAAGCCCCCCCAGCTAACATTGGCCCATGGTGGTTTGGTTTGGTCATTTAAATGGTACTGCGACCAAGTGCCAATGTTCTTTGAAATCAGCCACAAAGTTATGCATAATATCCATAACATCCATCCATCCAAAGTTATCCATAAAAAGAACAAAGCTGCCCTAGCACCCCATGGCAGAGCCAAAACTATTCTCAGGAAACTTTTTCGCACCCAACAGATAACCCCGTTAGAAACGTTCTGGGAAAAAAAGGTTAGCTGGGCCACACCTGTAGGCACACAGTCGTGATGATATGACGTCTGAGGGGGCTCAACGTGTCCCACGTTGCCTTAACTGCTCTTAAGTTCTGGGCATTCATCAACAGTGTGAGAACCTAATATGCCATGTTGTACCTGATAGGCCTCGGCTATAATTTTAGAACATTAATTTTTCAGCGTTTTACCGTAAAACATGCCGGTGTGACTGTACCCGTATTGTTCTCTAGATGCCTGATTTTTAGCCTTGTTCTCTTCCTTGTCTTGCTTGTTGAGGCGGCGAGAGACCTATTTCAGGTCACACACACAGCCAACCACCCACATACACATGCACAGACAGGCTATTGTTGTGTTAAATGCTGAAATGGACACAGTTAGCCTTTCATTATACATGATACATGATGTTAACATGTTTCAAATATGTGTATGCTGCATAAGTCCTGCTTAAAACCAACTTACAAATCCTTTAAAAAAAAGGCACCATGCTGCATGGCTCTTTTTTTACATTGGTTTAACCTACATTTTTATGTTGGTTTAAGTAGCCTATGTTCATGATAACAGTAGTGAAAAACAGTGTGTGTATGAAATACGTGTGTGTCACTGCAATATCAGGATCCCCTACACGTGCTCAAAGGCTCCCTTGTATGTGTGCAGCTCTTTTCACTTGCTTCATTGTGTGTGCATGTGTGCATCTATATACAGTATGTCAGTCTGCTTACTTGAGTGCTTGTCTGCAGTGTGATGGTCAAGGGTATGCACAAATCTATTTTGATGGATAGATTGACAGAGAGATAGAGAGACAGAGATAGATAGATAGATAGAGAGAGAGATAGATAGAGAGACAGAGATAGATAGCTAGAGAGAGAGATAGATAGAGAGATAGAGAGAGAGAGAGAGAGAGAGAGAGAGAGAGAGAGAGAGAGAGAGAGAGAGAGAGAGAGAGTACTCAAAAGTTCTTACTATGATGTAAAGTGCCTCAGCGTGCCTGGGGCTACTACTCCGCTGTGTTTAGGACACCGTCACACCTACCAGACATGCATGTGTACGGTAGGGTTTCAAAGACTGGCTAACGTAACGGCCAAACCGCTCTGCCACACCACTGTCTACAGATAAGTGCAGTGCAGACAAAGAAGCAGCAGCAGCAATGACAATGATAACAAGCGCAATCAGAGATGGCTATGTGGACGGAAAGGCTTATTGCAATACAGGTGGGTGGACAGACAGACAGACAGACAGACAGAGACAGACAGGCAGGCAGGCAGACAGACAGACACACACACAGACAGACACATTGCAATACATGGTCAATCATATCTGGAGGACCAGGTAATAACAAAGTAAGTGTTTATTAATATGCTATTAGTTGTGATAGCAGTAGTAATAGTACGCATGTAGTAATGAGAAAAAGTAAGAAAAAGAAGAATTCGTGTTCATCCTGTCAGTGGGGTAAATCAGTCTAATCTCCTGCCAGTTCTGAAACAACCTCAGAATGCCCAGAATGCACCCACGCTCAATGTAAAACTAGCTCTTCTGAACATCAGATCACTCTCTAACAAGTCATTTTTAATTAATGATCTTATTTACACACACAAACTTGATTTTATGCTTCTTACTGAAACCTGGCTGGAACAAGCGATCAGTTTCACTACCCTTATTGAATCAGCTCCCCCAAATTTTGACTTCATGAGTGCCACAAGAACTAATAAACGGGGAGGCGGAATAGCAAACATATTCAAAACATCTTTTCAGTGCAAACAGACATTTGGCAACTTTACATCTTTTAAGTACTTAAGTACTTACTTAAGTGTTCTTCTAGTATGTTATTATTGACTATCTACAGACCACCAAGACTTTCAACAACAGTTTTTCTTGAAGAGTTTGGTGAACTATTGTCAAACATTTGTTTGAGGTTTGACAGTCTTATTATATCAGGGGATTTCAACTTGCATGTCAATAATCCAGAAAACACCTATGCCAAAGAATTTCTCACACTGATTGATACCTTCAGCCTAACACAACATGTTCAGGGGCCAACACACTCTCATGGCCATACCCTTGACCTTGTTATCACAAAGGATCTTAATGTCTCTACAACTGTTATGGACTTGGCCATATCTGATCATTTTTGTGTTTTCTTTGATGTTTGTATGTCCCCTCACATTCAAAACAGGTCTATGTCTGTAAGAAGGAGAGTCATAAATAATGGCACAGGTCTTCTTTTTGAGCAGGCACTCTCACATACTCCAAGTCAACCATCAGACTGCGCAGACGATTTAATGATACATTTTAAATCTAGGATGACACATATTATGGATAATATTGCCCCTTTAAAACCAAAAGAGTTACTGACAATCAAAAAGCACCCTGGAAACTGAATCCAGTGGTTAAACTGCTAAAGAGAGAGTGTAGAAAGTCTGAAAGAATGTGGCGTAAATCTAAACTTCAGATTCATTATCAAATTCATAAAGAGATGCTGGGTAAATACAATTTGGAAATCTCTAAAGCAAGACAGTCCTTTTTCTCTAACATCATAAATAGGAATATCAACAATGCCCATGTGCTATTTTCTATTGTTGAGAAGTTAACAAATCGCTCATCACAGCTGCCTCCTGAGCTTTCCTCGGTTAATAAATGCAATGACTTTGCATCTTTTTTCAAAGGAAAAAATGATAAAATACGACTGAATATAGCTTCCCAATTGCAAATAGCTCAAAATCTGGAACCACTGGCTGTAGAGAGAGGGGACCTCAACCTAATGCCAACATTTGACTTAGTTGACTATGAAACCCTTGAAAAAACCGTACAAAATCTCAGTTCTTCCACATCTGAACTGGATATTTTGCCCACAAATTTTTTCAAATATGTTCTTCATCTTATATCAGCCGATGTACTTCAGATTATAAATACATCACTACAGACTGGCATATTTCCTTCCTCTTTAAAAAATGCAGTTGTAAAACCCTTACTGAAAAAGAATAACCTTGATAGTTCAGTGCTTAATAACTACAGGCCCATATCCAATTTACCATTTATTGGAAAAATAATCGAAAAAATTGTTTTTAATCAATTAACTGCCTTTCTTACATCAAATAGCTGTTTTGATAAGTTTCAGTCAGGTTTCCGTGCCAATCATAGCCCTGAAACAGCTCTTATTAAGGTCATAAATGATATACATCTTAATTCTGATGTTGGCAAAACATCAGTCTTGGTGTTACTGGACCTTAGTGCAGCCTTTGACACTGTTGATCACTGCATATTACTACATCGACTGGAACATTGGGTTGGATTCACTGGTACAGTTATCAATTGGTTAAAATCATACTTACAACAAAGGAGCTTTTTTGTTGCTATTGGAAACTGTACCTCAGCATCTATGTCCTTGACCTGTGGTGTCCCACAGGGGTCAATCCTTGGACCATTACTATTCAACCTTTATATGCTTCCGCTTGGGCAAATCATCAAAAACAACTCAGTCAATTACCACAGTTATGCTGACGATACCCAAGTTTACTTAGCTCTGTCACCCAATGACTATACCCCCCTTGAGTCTCTCTGTGGGTGTATCGATCAAATCAACAACTGGATGTCACACAATTTTCTTCATCTGAATGCAGATAAAACTGAAGTAATTGTATTTGGGAAAAAGGAAGACAGACGTAGGATCACCACTGCTCTTGAGACTAAGGGGCTTAAAGCAAAAGATACTGTTAAAAATCTTGGTGTCTTTATTGACAGTGAACTAACATTCAACAGTCACATGAAAGCAATCACTAAATCTGCATTCTATCACCTAAAAAACATTGCTAAACTCAGAGGTCTTATGTCAAAACAAGATCTAGAAAAACTTGTACATGCCTTTATTTCCAGTAGGGTTGATTACTGTAATGGCCTTTTCACAGGCCTTCCTAAAAAGACCATCAAACAGCTTCAACTGATCCAAAATGCAGCAGCAAGAACAAAAAGATCTGACCACATTACTCCTGTTTTAAGGTCCCTGCACTGGCTCCCAGTAAGTTATAGAATTGACTTTAAGACATTGCTTCTTGTGTTTAAATCATTAAATGGGATGGGACCCAATTACCTATTGGATATGTTTCAGTTATACGCACCAACTAGGTCTCTGAGATCACTTAATAAAAATGTATTGGTAGAACCTGCTGTTAGAACAAAATGTGGTGAAGCAGCTTTCAGCTGCTATGCTGTAAAGCTCTGGAACCGACTTCCAGAAGACATTGAAAATGCTCCTACTGTTGGCAGTTTCAAGTCTAGACTTAAGACCAAACTGTTTTCAGATGCTTTCTGTTAATGATTTTTACTAAATTTATTTTTATTTTGTGTGTTTTTTATGCTTTTATATCTTTTATGCTTTTACACTTACTTTATCTTTATCTTTTATGCCTTCATATATTGCCCTTTGCTTTTATTTTTGTGAAGCACTTTGAATTGCCGTTGTGTATGAAATGCGCTATACAAATAAACTTGCCTTGCCTTGCCAGTAGTAGGAGTAGTAATAGGATTTCAATTATTCAGTAATAAAAGAGTGATTAAACATTAGCACGAGCAGGCTGCAGTAACAGTTTTATTGGTAGTGAGAATGTGTTTAATACTATGTGTGTCGGGCATGAGGTTTAGTGGAATTAGTGCCGCTGTTGCTCACATTTAAGAATAACTGCCGTCCCCTCAGAATACCATAGATGTCAGTTCAGGACACCGAACGGAGCTGTGATCTACATGAAAGTAGTTACTGGACTGATTGAATGTCTATTTTTAACTGGACTACACCTGCCATGACCCCAACATCTGCCTCAGGTCCTTTAGATCCAACAAAAACAATATAACGGCAATGTAAGCCCCCATCCCGTGGAAGAATTATCCGCTCAACCTGCCTCACTGGAGCCCTGCTGACTACAGGATGAATGAGTGAGTCAACACACATCTGGGAAATTGATTGGTCAGAAGCCTCTTAGTAAGCAAGTGTGTAACAACACAGCACATGAATACCCTTTCAATCAAACCACAGATCTCTGAAAGATGCAACAATCAGTAAAAGGATTGTTTTGGAGCTAGGAGCTAGGAGCTAGAGTACCCACACCATAAGTGGGCAAGTGCCCATGGGGACCCAGGTACTGTACAAATCTGGCCTGGCTCATTTCCCAAACCTACACCATCTGCACCCACCAACACACACCTACCATCATCTATTCACTATCCCTTCCAATTAAGGCACAACATGCCAGAAAATACTTGTTAAAAAGGATGGTTCTGGCAACATTATGCAAAAGTCTAAATAACCAGAGATCACATTAGTGCACACTGTAATAGTACTGTGCCAAAAAAAGACGCACATGCTTGAGACAGTGGTGGCGTGGGAAAAGCGAGCTGGGAGTCAGCTTCTTATAAGAAACATAGACCTCTGGAAAAATTAAGAGACCACTGTAAAATACCAGTTTCTCTAATTCAACTATTCACTGGTGTATGTGTGAGTAAAGTGAACATTTTTGTTTTATTCTATAAACTACTGACAACATTTCTTCCAAATTCGAAATTCAACTGACACTGGAAAGTGATGGCTGTCATGCATGTAGAGATGCTGATTTTAAGAAAATTTGCAGTGGTATCTTAACTTTTTCCAGAGGTGCAGTTCTAGTCTACTCAAAGGAGGGCGAGCATAGCTTTACAATGCAGTACAAATCAATCGTTATGTTTGCTCATTGCGTATAGCATTGAGGAGTCAGTAGATATTGATCATAAAAACAACAAGTTGCCTCCGAGAAGTATCTGATCTTAAAGATGCACTATAGCTGTCTTGCGTTAGGCTCACTCACATCCTATACACAGTCTGACACATATCCTGTATGTCACCTCATGCATTTATTGGTCTATGGTTATGAAAAATTGAGTCCACATTTAAGCAATAGGCCTGTGGTCTGCCGGGGCATGGCGTGGAGTAGGTAATTCCCGTGGTTGGTAGACTACGCTGTGCTGAGATTTCACAATAACCAGTTGAGACACGTTTTGTCCCTTGACTCTGCATGCTAAAACACAGCATTCCTCTCTCGCACTTCCAAGAAACAGAGCCCGGAGCGATTTTATACAGGTTTGTACATTTGGCCTTCCCAATTTTACCTAATGACCATAACACATCAGTGCAGCCTAACCCAGCAGGGACAACCTTTCAGTCGGAGACTTTGTACTGAGTAAAGGAACTTGTGACTTGACTCGTAACCCTTTTGATAAACACACTCGCTGTTGCCAGCCGGAGTTGGCTTGTTGACATCAGCCTTTATTTGACAAGCCGACAACCGCGTTCAAGCATTCAAAACTATAGGCACTCTGATGCGACCACAAATGCACACCTACCGGCCTGTCTGTCTGTGGATGTCTTGAGTTTACTCACCTTGGCATTCTTCAGGTTGTTCCTCCGATGAGGATCCATTAAACGACTTCTTTTTCCTCCTGAAAGCCGTGCGCCTAAAGTCACTCATTTTGTGTAGTTTGGTAGTTCCAACATGGAAAGAATTCCGTGTCTGAGGTGTGGGATATCCTCATAGTATGAAGCCAACAAGTGCGCAAAAAAGCTGGCTATCCCATGGGATAAGATTGTCCGGCCCTATTCAGGTTCCTTCACTCGCTGTTATCTACAATAGCTTACCACCAGCGCGCAGGAAAAGCTATTCCTGTACTCCGCGTACTTTACTTTGAACGCGTTGACGGGCTACACCTCTGGACGCTAATTTAGGTTCAAAGTCACAACAGGACTGTATGGAGTCGCTTTCATCGTCATCCGTTTATTTACCTGGCCTGGCTCGAGTCCCGCCCCTCCCGTCTAGTATTCGGGCTCCAGCGCTGCGTCGCACTGCTAACTGGAGCAAGTTCACCCCCTGCTGTAGACAATACTATCAAGAGTTCACTGCCATGAAGAGCTGTAAAACTTTATTACAGTAGAGTAACTAAATGCTTCTTCAAAAAAATACATCAAATGTGTACTAGAAAAACACACTTAAACAATTTCCTTTTTAGGACAGTAGTTTATTTTATACTTCAACAGATAATACATTACTGCAAACTGAGTAAGAAATACATACAGTAAAACCAAGACCATATACTGCCATTGAATATTGTGATATTGTCATTTCGTTCATATATATTTATTGATGATCTTATTGATTAGTGTCTCCAACCCCCTCACAGAAGTCAGGGTAATTCCATTGCTCTGTTGTGCAAACTAAAGGGTGTGAGTTGGCTGTGACCTCACAACTCTTGTTATTACTATTAGCAAGGGTAAAATCCAAACTGATATGTAATAAATTCATAATTACCAGCCAAACACAGTCTCTTCTCTCTCTCTCTCTCTCTCTCTCTCTCTCTCTCTCTCTCACACACCTACACACACACACACACACACACACACACACACACACACACACACACACACACACATGCACACACGCATGCACGCACACACCCCCCAACTGAGGACAATTGTCCTCTCGTGTTTTTTTTCAACAGGAACAGTCGCTGACAGATAGACAGCTTTTGTTTCTCAGGTGATAAGCATACAAAGGTTATCAGAGAAGGTTGT
>CM050208.1:13575000-13582500 GCA_027475355.1 Coilia nasus
GCCCAGAATCTGTTCCAGAGGTCAGTGGCTATCTCAGTCAGTGTGTGTGTGTGTGAGTGTGTGAGTGTGTGTGTGTGTGTGTGTGTGTGTGTGTGTGTGTGTGTGTGTGTGTGTGTGTGTGTATGTGCGTGTGTGTATGTGCATGTGTGTGTGTGTGTGTGAAAAAGTCACAAGCAAAGAGCCCCGAGGAACTCCTGCTCAGAGCTAGAGAGAGAGAGAGAGAGGGAGAGACAGAGAGAGAGCCTGAGGAGCAGCAGGAGTTACACAGCAGTCTGATGGCAACCAGCCACACCCAGGAACCGACCAGGCTGCAGTAGCAGCAGCAGCAGCAGCAGCCCCTGTGTGCCACACCTACCCACAATCACCCTGGCTCCTGTGTTCAGAGAGGTGGATTCTGGGGGATGTAGTCGCTGGGCTGGGGCGCTGTCGTAGGGGGCGTTTCTGGCCGGGGAGCGTGCCGGCTCCGCGGTGAAGACTGCCTGGAGAGCGATAACGGCGAGCGGTAAGGAGACGTGGGGGCGGAGCTGCAGGGGCGAATGCTGGTGGAGGGGGTGTGGTCTCTGGTCTGGGCCAGGCGACGGAACTCTATGTTCAGCGTCTGGGCGTTCACCACCAGCATCTGACTACCCACAATGCACGGCGGCTGGCCCAGGAACGACCAGGAGGAGGCGGTGGACGAGGAAGAGAGGGTGGGAGGAGCCTCTAAGGAGGGCGGGACGGTGGTCAGGGGGACGCCGCCGCAGGATGGGGTGAGAAGAGTCGGGGGAGGGGGGGGTCGGGTAACCGTGGGAGACAGGGGGGCCGTGGGGCTGGGGGGGCGCCGTGAGAGCGGCTCGGACACTTACTTTGGGGGGGCTGCTCCTGAGCTTGGCCAGCTTGCCGGCCGTCTGGCGCCCGCGGTGCGACTGCTCGTGGTCGAACTCCAGGTCCTCCAGGCGCTGCGTGAGCGCCAGCTTCTGCTGGATGGCCATGCGCAGCAGCGAGTTCAGCGTCTTCTTCTCGTCCTCCGCCGCCGCCAGCTGACGCTGCATCTCGTCCAGCTGGGTCACGTACTCGTCACACCTGAGAGAGAGAGAGAGGGAGGGAGAGAGAGAGGGGAAATGAGGGAGAGAGAGAGAGAGAAGGAAAGAGAATAGGAGGAAGATAAGAAAAGAGAAAGGCAAAAACAGAGAAGAGATGGATAAAATGAGGGAGAGAGAGAAAAGGAAAGAGAAAAACAGACAGATTTGAAAAGAAACAAAGAAAAGAAATAGAAAAGAAGAAAAAGGTACATATAAGAAATATGAAGAGAGAGAGAGAGAAAGAAAGGTAGCGAAAGAGACAGGGACGGTAATACAAAAACAGAGAGGAAGCGAATGGGCCAAGAGAAAAGAGAGGAAGAGAAGAGAAAGAGGCAGAAAAAGAAACAGGCAAAGCAAAGAGGAGGGAAGAAAGAGGGACACAGAGAGGTAGAAATGGAATGAGAGGAAGAATAAGTGACAGATTGAAAAACAGAGAAGTAGGGCAGAGGAAAGGAGAGCGGGAGAGAAAGAGGAAAAAGAACAAAATAGAAACAGAAGAGTAAGAAAGGCAGACAAACCACACAGTGTGGGAGAGTAAGATGAACTACAACTTAATACACACTCCCTACAAACATTACTTCCTACTGTAGGTGCTTTATCAAATATGGGTCCTCTGACAATTTTCCCAGAATGCATCTCACCTGGTGGCAAACATGGCCCTAAGGGAGGAGAAGGTGGCAGCGTCTTCCTTCAGCGCCTTCAGCTCGTTGCGTAGCTTCATCATGGTCTCCGTCACCATGGACTTCTCGTTCTCATACTTGCTCTTCAGGTTGGCCAGGGCCACTTCGGCGGTCTGACAGCCAAAGAGAGGGAGAGAGAGAGACAGAAAGAGAGAGAGAGAGAGAGAGAGAGAGAGAGAGAGAGAGAGAGAGAGAGAGACAGACAGAGAGAGAGAGAGAGATGGACAGGAGAGAGATGAACAGAGGAGAAATTAGAGATACTGCTGCTTATGGAGATTGTGGTTGCGTGATGCTTTCCCCCCTAAATATTTACCAATGACAGTCTTGAGACATTCCCATCTCATCTTGATACTCTCTGTTACTCTTCCCTCATCTGATAGCTTTATACACAACTTGTAATCTGTCACTCTCTTTTTTGTTTTCTCTGTCTTTGTTTTCTCTGCAAGACTGGACAAAAGGTTTCTTTCCCTCTTTTTCTCTCCTAATGGTTATTTTTTTATTGTCTTTTGGTGTGTTTCCTTCCTACTTAAATTGTGATGGCATAATGCTTGCTAATGGATATTACTGAGACACATGGTTAATTTATATAATCATGTAAAATGGTTGGACAGTGGTCCACTATATGACTTTCCAGTTCTCTCTCCCTCTCTCTCTCTCTCTTGCCTGCTTGTTGACCTTAAGCACCAGTTGCAGTGTTGTATCTTTGCTAAGAAAAGAACTACAGTTCTCTGTCACACCCTCTCTCTCTCACAAATTCTTTCTTGCTCTCACACTTTCTCACTCACACCATCTTTCACACCATCTCTCTCTCTAACACCCTCTCTCTCACAAACTCTCTCTTGCTCTCACACTTTCTCACTCACACCATCTTTCACACTCTCTCTCTCTCACACACTCGTCTCTCACCTGCTTGTTGGCTTTGAGCACCAGTCTCAATGTTGCATCTTTACTGAGGAAGGACTACAGGTTTGTCTTTATTTCTTTCTTCTTTCTCTGTCTCTCCCCGCTCCCTTTCTCTTTCTCTCTCTCTCTCTCTCTCTCTCTCTCTCCCCCCCCCCCTTTCTCTCTCTCTCTCTCCATCTCTCACCTGCTTGTTAGCTTTGAGCACCAGGCGCAGCGTGGCGATCTGCTCCCTCTTGGTGCTGAGGAGGGACTTGAGTTTGAGCAGCTCCTCCATGCAGGCCTCCTTGTCCTTGTCCAGCACGGGGGGCCAGCTCCCTGGCCGCCGCCCTCTGCCTCGACAGCTGCAGCGAGCGGTCCACGGCCCTCTGCAGGTGCTTGATCTGGTCGCGGATGATGGCGTTCAGGTTATAGATGTTCATGGGCTCGCGCCTCAGGTCCCCGCCTCCACCGCTGCCCCCGTTGTCGGGCGAGGGGGGACGGGCACGGGGAGATGCTGATGCTGACCGGAGACCCGGGCCCCTGAGGGGTGCGGCTGGGGCTGGGGCTGGGGCTGCTGTTGCCCCCCTGGCCTCCCTCCCCTGTGTTGCCCGATGACGGTGGGTCCTTGGAGGGGGACTCCTGGGGGCTCCTGGGGGGCTCGGAGGACGTGGAGCCGGAGGCCAGGCGCCGGGCCAGGCGCGGGGGAGAGCAGGGCGCGCGGGTCGTCGGGGGCCCTTGAGGCTGCCGCTGCGCGTGACGCGGCTCTGACGGTAGTAATCCAGCATGACGCGGTTGGGCGTCTCGTTGTTGCACAGGCAGACGTGGTGGTAGAGCTGGGCCAGCTCCTCGCTGAACGTGGCCAGCTCGTCCTGCGCCGCCGTCAGCATGCTCTGGCTCTCGCCGGCCACGCCCGACAGGCCGCGCAGCTCCGCCTCCAGCCCCGTGATTCGCTCGCGCCCCTCGCGGCAGTCCCGCTCCAGGCGTCCAATTTGCTCCGAAAGCGTGCGTACCTTGCCCTCGCAGCGGCTCCTCTCCTCTGATTGGCTCTCCACCGCCTGGTTGTGCTTCTCCTTCAGCGTCTTCAGCTCCGCCTTCAGGTCGATGACCTCGGTCACCGCTACCCGGTACTTACCCTCCAGCACCTCGAAGCCATGGGGCTCGACCTCTTCCGGGTTGTTGCAGCAGCCGTTGGTGGCGGGTGGCGTCGTCGACCTCACCATCATGGCCGCCGTCCTTCTCCGTCTCCTCGGAGTCGAACTGTTTGTTGCCGCAGAGGCGGTGCATGGTGTTGAGGCGCTCGTTGAGGCGGTGGACGCGGCGGTGCTGCTCGGTCAGGGCGCCCTGGGTGTGCTGCAGCTGGGTCTGAGACTCCTGCAGGGTCACCAGCAGAGACGCCTTCTCGTGCTCCACCTAGAGGACGGGAGGACAAACTGCAAGGTGAGACCACAGGAGAAAGTGATGCAGTCTTAAAGTGCTGACTAAAACATCCTCTTTGTTTTAGCCTGAGGCAAATGTGGAAAAACAGAAAGCAGGAGGCACTCCAGGAAAAAAAAACATTTAGAAATTCTGATAAAGTTGCTCTAGATTGATCACTCATACGAAAGAGCCCACTCAGCAGAGTGACGTGCTAGCAGAGTTTCAGAGTCTTAATTTGTTGCTACGGCAATGTAAGCATTTATAGCAATAAGCCATAGTAGCATTTATTCTTTATTATCAATAAAGAAATACCAAAAACATTGTCCAATAGCAAAGTGCGAAACATATTTTCACTTTGTCTAGTATAAACATATTATATTAATATACCTTTGTTTAATATAGTGTAATATATAGAATATAATATACACTTCTTTCTGAAATTCTACAGCATGTGTTTAACATATAGATATCGACTGCCATAGCCCTCCTTGCTCTCAGCAGCTGATGTCGGGGTGTCATTGCAATATTGATGTAAGAGCTGGTGTCCTGGAGAACAGGTACAGGTGGGTGTAATGTTTCGCCAGCGTTGCTTGTCATGCATTATGGCGCGATGGCGCAGCCGCGGTTCCGGTAATTGAACTGGAGTGCCGGTGAATTGCTTTGTGATCAGTGGCTAGTCTCAGAGGCGTCAGCCATCTTCAATCGGCCGCGCGGAGGCGGTGAAACCCTATCGATTTCTCCCTGGAGGAGGCCCAGCTACACAAAACAGGGTGCGGAAAGGGGGTGGGGTGGGGTGGTAATGGCGATGACAAGTGCTGACATGGCGGCTGACAGGGTGTAGGGTGTGTATGTTTGAGATGTGGATATAGAGTGAACTGATTGCCAGTGTCACATTATTCATTATGAGTAACGTTTTTAAACTGAATATTGTATGTAAAATAAAAGCGCTTTTTAAACTGCCGTCGAACAATACCAATGTGTGTATTCTGTACATTGTGTGTGAGGAGACTGGTGTTGAATTTTGGATAGACATTCAAATAGTAAATGTATGCACCATTCTTTTTTTCTGAAAAACCTGACCGTCTGTGTGTGTAAACCTGTCCAATTTCTATTATTTTCTGACGTCTCCATTGAAGCCTTGTAAAACCTGCACCATCCAAGTGGTTCCAAGTGTGGAAAGGAGCTAAACTCTGTTATAAAAGAACAAAGGCTCATACACCACACAGTCACATTAGCATCCATGATCATGACAAAAACAACAACAGAAGAAGAAAAGAGAAGAAATTGAAATCCAATAGACCATTGATCTGGGGGTGTGTATGTGTGTATGTGTGTGTGTGTGTGTGTGTTTAGTCTAAATGTTTCCTCCATTGCTATCACACATTCCATTAATCACAGGCCAATATCACTACTACTGCAGTGGGGACTGGATGTCCCAGGAGGGTTTGGCAGTATTAGGACCACTAATGACCGCTCGGTCCCAGCGCAGTGAGAGGGAGCACTCTCAAGCTGTGCCACTGCGTTTGTGAGCTAATGAGTTAGGATGATGGCCGTTTTGTTCAGCGGGAGGCAGAGGTGAGAAGCGGATGAGGCCTATCACACTGAGAATGACAAATGAGGGCTGGTGCAGAGAGGCTCTCCATCCAGCAGTAATGTCTCCTTAAGCACTCAGGGATATCACTCCTCTACCCAGGGGTCTGGGTAGGCATTGGCTAAATACTTTATCAGATATCCTTTTTCTGCTTACTTGTGCTAAAGTCAGTGGTGCAACCACACGGACTATACAAATGTAGAGAGATGTAATGGAGTTCGAGACCTTCTGCTGACCTGAAACTAAGTGGACTTAACATTTGATAAAGACATTTGATGCTTCACGGTTCGTCTATTTGATCTGGGTGGTTTGTTATGTTTCGTCTGGGGGTGGGGTGGGGTGGGGTGGGTTTCTGTTGTGATATTTTATCTGATACAGACAAATACACACATGCTCAAAAACACATAAACACACTCTGTATGTGTCCCACTCTGTCTTTCCTCTCTGCCGCCCTCTCTCTCACACACAAATAGGCACACTCCCACACACACACACACACACACACACACACACACACACACACACACACACACACACACATATACACACACGCACACACAGAGTCCATCTTTGTTTATTTGTGCCTAACCACACTAAATGTTTTTGGCAGCACTCTCTAAGAAAAACTGTGACCAAGTAACACAAACAACACACACGTCCACACATACACGTAGAGTACGTGTACATTACACAAATACACACATACAGTTGAGCCCAAAATGCATTAGCCCCCCTAGTGAAATTAGACAAAACTCTTCATTTATCTATGAAAATGCCCATTAACAACTGTAACAACATTAACAGCAACTGTTTATAGTGTATTTGTTTCCAAAATAACAAAGACAAAATTAGCTCTAAGTTTGATGAGGATATTATACTGATACCCTGAGTTGAAACATGAAAGGGCAAAAATGACATGTCCAAAATGATTACCCCCTGGCCATTAAGAGTCAATAGCTTACCCTTTCTGAGCGAAAACCGACAACCACCTCTTAAAGTAGTTCTTTACTAGGTTGGCACAGATCTCCTGATGGATACACATGTACAATCATTTTGTACAATCATTTTATGTCAAATTATTGCCAAAATTATATGCCAAACTATGACTAAAACCCCAGTTGTTGATGCGACTGTCCAATTCTCCTCTGATGATGTATTTGCAGTACAGTACATGCATAGAAACCCTGTTGGTCAGAAGGTAAACCCTGAGGTGCTCTACATAAATCTGATGCTAACCTGATTAGGTGCCCCCACATGAGATAAAGAGGGCAGCATCACATGAGCAGGACCATAGCCACTGTGGCTGCCCTCGGCCTTTTGGCATCTGGCTGTTACCCCCGCAGGGAGTATGCTGACACAGCCTCCGGCAGTGAAGACTAATGAACACACAGGGTGTGTGTGTGTGTGTGTGTGTGTGTGTGTGTGTGTGTGTGTGTGTGTGTGTGTGTGTGTGTGTGTGTGTGTTGTGGGGGAAGAAGGGCAAAAGAGTGTGTGTATGTATGAACACACAGGGTGTATGTGCATATTGTGTGTGTGTGCGCGCGCGTGTGTGCGTGTGTGTGTGTGCATGTGTGTGTGTGTGGTCTGCAGTGTGTATGTGTACTGTTTTAGACTAACAGCTGGGTCTGGGTCTCTGTTCAAACTCTACTACTGATCAGCTAGGACATGCAAAAACAATGTAGAGTAGATAGATAGAAAATGCCAGAAATGCAAGATAAAACACAAACTGCATGTTTGTATTTTAGTGTAAATCTTCTACATTTTTCTGTACTTCCCTTTTTTCGAGTAGTATGCATGAAAATGAGCTAATTAGTATGCATTCATCATTTATTTTGGAAATAAATTTTGGATGCCATTCAGTCTACTAAAA
>CM050208.1:13592500-13602500 GCA_027475355.1 Coilia nasus
AATCAGGGTTCCCACTATTCCCACCAAAAACTTTTCCATGAATTTTCCATGACTTCAGGACACCTTACAGTAAATGTGTAGAATTTAGCATACTTTTACGGCTAAATATGAAATGTTTAACATTCAAAATATTGTCAGTGCATCTGTCGACTCCAAAGGCCTAATGATAACTTAATAGAACGCTGTAGTTGTGTTAGGGACAAACTAAAATTCCATGACTTTTTCAAAACTTGCAGTGAATTTACAAAATTCCATGACATTTTCAATTTCCAGGACTTTTCCAGGATTTCCATGACCATGGGAACCCTGATTAATGGCAGAGAAGCCTGAGGGATTCAAGTCTGCTGCTGCTGCCCTGATGTGAAACACTTCTGTGCAACAGAGAACAGATAAGATCTCATTACAGCTCTTTTATCAGAGCGGCCATTTGACCCAGATCACCAATAAAGGTCTCTTGCATGAGTTACTGCTGCCCCAATACACGTCCTCAATCCCTGTACCTCTTCATCTTCCCTTATCTAACCTCTTTATCGTTTTATTTCCTGTTTTCCCCTTCCCTGTGATTTCCTCTGAGCTTGTTGAGACAGTTGGCAAAGGTTTGGAGTGATGCTTATGGGTTTAATACGTAGATGGCACAAAGTGTCCTTGTGTGAATACATGCATTCATGTCAGTGATTTATAATGGGTGTCTCACAGAGGTGAATAATCTGATCTGTGAACTCATATTTACAATGGCCAAATTTGACTTGGATGGCTAGACGGCAGGCAGGCAGGCAGGCAGGCAGGCAGGCGGGCAGGCTGGCTAGATGTGACGTCAAATGAGATCGGATGAGATTTGCCAGCAGACAGCTGTCAAATCAGAAAGAACCGGGCATAATCTTGTCCGAGTATCTTGGTACTAAAAGCTCGCAGGAGCAAGAAAAAGAAAAAAAGTCAGCTGCTTTCCAAATTTAGTATGATCACATGACCTTGAGACCTTTTAAATCACCTGTGGTAGTAATATGATTTTAATCAGCCCTGAAGAAGGTCGAACGCGACCGAAACGCGTAGGCTTGATGTCCCTGTATTAAAATAAAGGACTTTTAACTTAACTCCAGAGTGCCTCGGACCAATTCTCTCTCTTACGCTTTAGTATGATCTTGTTTGACGTCACGATAAGCCAGCCAGGGAGACAGACAGCCAGATAGCCGAAGGCGAATGAGCCCACTCGCTTAGTCATGGACAGGTACAAATGAAACCTGCTTTTCACACTTTTCACGGGTGAGATCAGTGGCATACATTCTACATGCTCTGATGCCATCTTCATAAATGTTGTTTTTTTATTTACAATCGTTATAAGTAATTATCATGTTACAACCCTTATACTAACATAATACCAAATATTAATATAAAACAACACCAATGCTATAGTTTGTGCAAACATGCCATTGGATGTCAATGGATAAACTGCCCATTGAGAAAGTAATGGCATACATGTGCTCCTGTGCACATTTCCCCCAGTCACACGTGTGTGTATGTGTCATCAGCTATGTGGGCTATGTAGCAGGTATGTAGCTGTGTGAGGGCCTGAGGCGGGCGGCAGGACACACGAGGGTTGGACCGCAGGACGCTGCGTGCTCCCCAGCCCTATGTGCCGAGCTCAGGACATTTTCCCTTTTACTGCAGCTTAGCACTGGATTTGGTGTCTACAATAGGACTCGGGCGACAGCCACTGACCCCACTGTTACACCCCATGGACTCTGTGCCAGTGACTGCTGACAAACACACACACACACATAGACACACACACACACACACACACACACACACACACACACCCACACAGGCTGGTTGGGTTGGTTTGGTGACCCCTGGGTGACCTACACACTGCCCTCTTGACCTTTCATTCACACACAAGTCCTACAAAGGAAACTATGTTGCTGGTTAATGTTTTGTGAGGCACAGGCCTGCTACGCCACATGACTGATCATCATTCTCTGAAAACAGTGCATGCATTATTCAAGACACACACACCTCTATACACACACACAAACAAACACACACACACAAACACACACACCAGGGGCGGCCATTAACTTTGTAAAATGTGAACTTTTATCAGCCACTGAAAAATGATAACATTCACCAGTCACTCAATAGTAAATTATTTTGTGTCCAAAATTTACCAGCCACTTTCATATGTTTGCCAGCATTTGGATGGTGGCTGGTGCGAATTTCCATTCCTGACACACAAACGTACACACACACATCACATGACATTACATTACATTACACACTCTTATCCAGAGCGACTTACAGATATTTGCAGGGTTTCAGTTACAGTCCCTGGAGCAAGTGTGAGGTTAGATGCCTTGCACAAGGGCATCTCAACCATGGGTAGGTCAGGATTTGAACCGGCAACCTTCCAGTTGCAAGACCAAGTCCCTAACCACTTGACCACAGTTGCCACACACACACACACACAAAATCTATGCAGTAAAATCGATGAATGTCACCTCTACTGTTAAATGCTGTTATCTGTAGCTCATGTCCCTTTTGCTGTCAGTGACTTGCTAATGTGACTTACATATTATAGATAGGGAACTACAGCAGGCACTCAACAGCTGAGCCTGTCTTTCTTATGATCCCCCGATAAAAGATTATGTGTGACACACACACACACACACAGACACACACACACACATATATACACTGCTGAGGAACTGTGGCAGTACCACTACTGCTGTCTCGTACATCTTAGCCTACATGCTCCAGTGTGTCAGACAGGCGGGGCAGGCTTTCCATTCCCCAAGCTAATGTTGCATTACCAGTGTGCAAACAGTGCACTGTGGTGGTGGTGTTAGGGCATACTGCCAGCAGTCACAAGGGCGAACAGCTCCTACCTCTTACATGGGGTCCAGGAGCATTTTTTTTCCTGCTAACAGCAGCAAGTTATGGATATCCTTCAGTGTCTAAGGATTGCAAATATCTTAGAATCTAGTTAATCACACTGAGTTTGCTAAACAGTCTGAAGACTTTAAGCCATGACAAACTTTTAGTTGAGTGTTAATATCTTGGCTAAATTAGGAACATACTATGTTATTCACTATATTATCCACTATGTTTATTGTCTTAAACCTTTCATGTTTTGAAACGTCTGTGGAAATATTAGTTTGTGGTTGTACATGTGCTACCACTGCAAAGCAATTGCCCTACTTGGGACAAATAAAGACCTACTACCTGTACTACTACATGGAGGAAGTTTGTACACCATATGTGTTCCTGAGTTTATTTCATTTAAAAAAAAAAAAGAAATAAACTTTGGAGCATTATACAATGTGGAGACGTCCTCCATTATCCCAGTCATGTAGTCATCCCACTTAAGTGTACCAAATTGAATGCAACCAAGTCCAGCACGCTGCTGTCTCTCACCTCCCTCAGCTCGGTCCCGAGCATGTTGAGCCTTTCGCTCTCCGCCTGGGCGTTGGAGGCCACCGATCGGCTGTTCTTCAGCTCCGTCTGCAGCTCCAGCAGCCGGCTCACGTAGTAGGCCTCCTTACTGGCCGACTCCTGCAGCAGCGTCTCCTCGTTGCTCTCGCCATCCTCTGCCACCTTGCGCTGCTGGGAGTAGGCCTGACCAAACGCCTGCAGAGAGAAGAAAGAGGGGAAAGGGGCTGCGTGTTAGAAGATGGTGCAGCAGTGCGTGGGACCTTAAAAAGAGTCTACAAAACTAAGCAAAGAAGAGAACAGAAGTAGTGAGAGAGAGAAAGACAGCAAGAGAGACAGAGAGAGAGAGGGAGCGAGATAAAGATACAGATAGAAAGAAAGACAGAAAGACAAGGAAAGAAACTAGAGAGAGGGGGAGAGAATTTAGTGAACCTGTATTTGCATACATAAAAAGCACAGCTGCTACAGAACAGCAATAGCAACATTTGGTCAACAGTTAATCCCACATGATGAATTTCTTGTGTTATTGTACCGTCCACCCCGCAAGATATTCTGAAAAAAAAACACATCTGCTGAATGACTGATAAGTGTAAACAATGAGAATGACATTATAATGGGTCATAGCCAGCGGGTGTCAGTCCTCAAAATGAGTCCGTTGACAAAGCTGGTCTCCAGTATTTGTCCCTGTTAATGTCTCCAAATTAAGGCAAGATTAATGGAGAACAGAGTGGAGGCTCAATGAGTCACCATGTCTATGGATAGAGGCATCTAAGTGGATGCAGACAGCTGATCTGTATGAGTGTGTCAGGCAGCCTGCGATAAATGAGCACATTAATCCTCCTAATTAAAGATATCAGTCATGTTGAGAAAAATCAAAGGCCAGGGACTGATGGGAAGGCCTCTCGTTGGAGTAGGGTGGGATGGCGGGGGGAGGAGGGGTTGTCATCACTGAGGTCACAAGTTTAAGGTTTCTGTCTAAGAAGAGGAAACTGGGCCAAGATTATGACACATTGGCATCCAAAGAATCTTCGTCAATGTAATTTATCCAAGTTTTCTCATGCTCCTATTTATATGTACGGGTATCTGCAGTTTTAATTTTAAACAACTTACACTTTTCAAATAACTAAATAATTCACTGAACAACTAATCGATCATGTTTATTAATTCAGCCCCAGACAACCTTGAGATACATGTCTATAAGGCTAAATTTAGCAGACGCATTAACATATTAGTGCTTAATCAATCGATTTAGCCTTTCAGATTTTTACAACCATGGAATAATAAAAGGTTAGCCACAAAACAAGCAATGTGCAATCTCAAAATACACTGTCCTATTTTTCCGTTTAGATGATTAATAGTAGCTGAACTGCAAGTGTTTTTTAAATTTATCTCACCCATTAGTCCAGTTACTGGGAATAATCCTTTTTAGGTGAGCTATCTAATTTTTTTATTTTATTTTATTTTTATTTACATAAATAATAAAACAAAAGATCCAAAGTAAATCTATGCACGTTAGGGAAACTCATATAAAACAAATGTAGGCCAAACATGACTCAGGTGCGGTCATTAAAAATCAAATACAGTCACTTTTTATAGAACAATGTCCCAAGAGGTAATGGTACAAAGTTAAGCTTTATTCACTCTCACTGCAGAGCGTTCTATTAGTGAAATGTTTTTAAAAATCAGAGAGCTCATTTAAATTCATGGGTAGCTACAGATTAAACCAGTGCTTCACTGATTTTTCTGGTAGCTGATAATCCAGCACACAGGGCTCGCTGTTGAGCACTACTTAAGTCTAAAGAATGGTCATCATTGCTATCTGATTTAAAAAAGAAAGAAATGACAGACTGGCTTCTCCACATAATAGCCCATACGTAAATGACAAAGATGAATGGCAGAAAAAAGTGTAAATTTGATTTGAAACTTGCAAGTGAAATATATGACGCTAAACCACATGCAAGATCCTTAACAGATTTCAACAAAGGGAAATTTTGGAAATGTCTATTACTTATATAAAACATATTAGTCATATACGTTTTGTATGAGAAATATGTGAAAATGAGGTAGATAAAAGCTTGCACATCCAAGCGTCTGACCTGGGAGCTGGACAAGCAATAGTCACAATAAAGAAAGAAAAAAAGTCCGCGTCAACCAGGATTTTTATGCTCCCGCTGTTTTTATTTATTTTTCGTGACGTTTCGGGTTTGCACCCTTCTTCAGACGTAAATATGTGAAAATGGCCATAATCGTGAGTAAGACATGCATGAGACAAAAAGGAGAGGTCCGCACACTTAAGCTCCCTTTTTTTAACCTTTATTCACGTTCTTCACCCAAGTGATTTTTTCATAGCCTGGTAAACCTGCCCCTCGTACTTCATTTCATTTTGTACAGAGGGTCTGGCTGTGCTAGCCTGGTAAACCTGGCCCTCGTACTTCATTTTACTTTGTACAGAGGGTCTGGACCGGAATCTCTTGAGGGTCATTTAGTCGGCCCCAGCAAGACCGATCTAATCAGTGAACAGAGGGTGTGTTTGTTAGCGGTGACGTTGACCTTGTGTGCTACATTTGAATTGTAGTGCGTAGGTAGGCTAATTGCATACGTGACAACCAGGCGTTAGCGATTGGGTAAAGGCAGAGGCTTGTTTTAAACTTCAGCAGAGTCCACACCTCCAGGAAGAAATCGTTTCTGACGGTGTCTGGCCCAGACCCTCTGTACAAAATGAAACTAAGTACGAGGGGCTGGTTTACCAGGCTAATTTTTTCAGCCAACTGCTCTTCATCAGACTAGAACAGTTGGCTCGAAGCGTCGCTTCAGTAATGAACGTGAATAAAGGGTAGCCTCTTAGTGATCACCATATCGCCGGCGCTACGATTCGCTGTGACTGAAAAAACTACAACTACAACTAGTAACTACAACATAACAACATTACTACGACATTACAGAAAGTCTTTAGCAAAACATTACAACTTGGTCACTGCCATTTCGGTAACAACAAAGTTATAATAGGGGGTGCGTCTTAAAGGGTGAAAAAAAGGAAGCTTAAGTGTGCGGACGTCTCCTTTTTGTCTTGGATTGTTTGGTTCAGCACCTGTTTACATAATAGATGTGCACGCCCTCTTCCTGTGTTTAAAGTCACATATGAGGAACATTCTTGTGAGTTTTTTTTGTTTCTTTTTCTCAGTGCACACAAAGCAAACAGGGTCAGCCGTGTAGAAGTGCTGTGCAGGCCACCGAAGACCTCTCCTCGCCTCGCTCGTGTGAACTCCTCAAGGTAAGGGAGGTGATATTTCAGCTCCCCGCTCGCCCACTGGTCGATACTAACTCTGTTCCGATTCCCCTGACACAGGTTTTCACGCAGTGCAGATCCGGTGTGTCATGACAAAAGAATCCCCCCTTGCTTGATTGGGAGACGTGAGCTCCTACAAACAACGTCCAACGACAGGCCAATAAGGGCCACAGGGATTAAGTGATGGAGATGAGAGGGATTGGGGGTGGGGTGGGGTGGGGTGGGGTAGGGTGATGGCTTTTGTATGTGTCAGACCTGAACCCTGCGTGTAGCATCAGCTAAAATGCTGCCAGAGCATAATTGATCTTCTGAAGGTTAAGCTTGGCATTGCTGGCTGGGCTCTACGACCGTGACTGAGCCATAAATCATTTTTAATTATGACTCAATATATTCTTATTGCCGACTACAAAGTTCGTTCCACAAATGTAAACTCTTGTAACATTTTTTTCAGATATTTCTAAAATACACTGTAGCCAATTTTTGTGAGACCACATAATTCAAAGATGTCAAACAGAAACAGAGTTACCTTTCGGCCTGTACTAAATACCTACTTTAATTTTGTAAAGTTTAAGTCTAAGATTTTAGGTCTTTTTTATGGTATACAGCAGGGGGGTAGACTCTAAAGCATGTGCACAGACTATGAAACGGAGAACATCACAAACTCTAAAACCTCATCATACCACATTTACTTAGACAGCATCTGCCGTCAGAGGCCTAAAGAACCAGTTATGACTACTAACCATCATGCATACAACTGTACTAAGGTAAGTACAGATAGGAACACTCTGTGTTCTCCACATAGGACAACTAAAAATGTACTCCTGCACACAACATGGATGGGATTGAAAAGCTATGGTGTCTAAGTATATAGATTTCATACCAGTATTATTCATAGTAAGAAAACGACACCATCAACAAAAACAAGCTGACAAAGCAAATATTTGTTTAAAGCTGAAAATTGAAGTTTAGTTGCACAATATCCACAATATGGCCACAATATCCTGGAAAAATGGCAACCTACAAAGACAACAAAAAAACTCAGTAGCATACTGCAAATAATCTCTCCTCTCCAATCAACTGCACGGTAACTAGATGACAGCATAATTTCTGAGCAAGGTGCTAATTCATGTTGGCTGTCAACTGATTCCTAATTTGCTGGCTCTGGAAAGGACTGGGCTCAGATCAAGCATGGATGGATGCATGCCAGCTTGCCTGACAGGAGCTACTATCATTCGGTATCTGTTACGGATGATAGCCCTGTGGCATAGGTAACCCGTCATGTAGCCATCTCGAAGAGAACAAATCAATGCCATGAGTCCTGAAACAAATGAAAACAAGTCAATGTCATGATTCCTTCAAAAGCTAATCAAAATAAGAGAATGCATTACACTCAAGGGAGAGTGCAGATCTACCCATGGTGCTTCAGACCACTCACACGAGTGCACCAGTGTTTCCTCACAATTGTTCTTCAGCACAGTAGATTAGCTATACAACAAACAATAAATTGTGATATATTGAGATCTTTTTGCCAACAATGTTGTTGATACAGTGGCATCAATACATTCAAGACCATCTCAAGATGGTCTCATGACCATTCAAAACCAAATAAGTGTTTAGGTTTTCCAGAGTATCACTACCCTGCACCTTCTAGTTGAGTGTACTGACAAAGTGGTCATGAAACAGGTTATAACTATCAGAAAAAAAGACTGTCTATTTTAGCAATAAGTCGTAGTAGTAGTTAGTTTAACAATTAGTGGCTGGTATTTGAATGCTCTGTTGTGTCTGTATAACACAAGACACTGCACAGCACCTTTAAAACATCTAAATCATTTAAATGTGTCACTTCGAAACCACATATTTCACAATCCAAACAGTGTCTGACTCACAGCTCTGTCTGAGCAGGCAGCAGACATAACAAGTTTCTATTTGGGACCTGAATAATGCACAGCTATTTTCTCCATGCCAAAGAAAGCCCATTCACTGAAAAAAAAAGCCAAGAACACAGCCAAGAACAGTTCAAGAACCGGCCAAGAAGACTTATAATTGGGCCTCTACACCGGCCCCCATGAGCAGACTCCCTTCCCTGAGTGTGAGCCTCCTGTTTAAAAGGGGCAGATTTCCTCTATACAAGCAGCCCTGTTAAGTGACAGTTCCACGCTGCATTATTTATGAGGAACGTGTCAAATTGTTGCTATTTGGGAGGGTTCAGCTCATTGTGTGCCAGAGGCCTCTCTGCAGTGTCCCTATGCCGGATGCCTGAAATGGTGGCATGCAGCAGAGTGGGGCTGTGTTTGTTTGCTCATTACAATTACTCATTACAGTGGCCCATTCAATAACACTAACGAGCACTTTGTGCGCATGATAAAACACATTTAAATGGTGTTGGTGGGTCTAGGGTGTCAGCTTGGTAAATCGATGAAAACATAGAAAACAGGTAAATAACAACTAAGTATAATGCAATCACCATTGGTAGCTTATACCCGTATACAATGGCAGACATCTCAGATCAATTTCCCCACTTTAATAATGGATCATATCAGCATAAGACAGCTAAAACCGGATGCAAAATCAATGCGGCTTTAAAAAGCCGACCAGCACAGTTTTGATCGCAATGTTTCCGCATCTTCCGGGGATGTCCCAATAACACCACCTGGACTGCGCTGCTGTGTGTGTGTGTGTGTGTGTGTGTGTGTGTGTGTATGTGTGTGTGTGTGTGTGTGTGTGTGTGTGTGTGTGTGTGTGTGTGTGTGTGTGTATACATGTGTGTGAGAAAGCAGAGCAAAAGCACAGCAGGAGACCTAGCTCATTTATCACTCTCACAATCACTCTGCCTCTTTACTGCGACAGTCCCGAGGCACTGCAGCCACACACACTACAGGGGAATCAAATCCAGATGCCAGAGGACATTGGAGCAAACTAATATACTAAATTAAACACTGTAAATAAGCCCTGTCATGCAGACAGCACTAACCCTTATACAATAAACATAGTCAACCAGGGACCTGCATTTCATCACAATAAAGTCAGTAGTGAGAGAACACAGAGATGGTTCAATAATGTCAACTACTACTATCCAGTGTGTTAAAAGAAGATGTCTTCTAGATCTATGTATTTTCTTTGTTTGTTTGTTAATTTATTTATTTTATATATTTTTATTATATTGTTTTTTGTTTTTTTTTGGGGGGGGGGGGGGGGGGGGGGGTTATTTAAGAGTAAATGCAAAGTAGCTGTAGCAAAGTGTTGAGGATGAAGGAATGACACCAAGACGGTTGGCGAACCCAAACAGAG
>CM050208.1:13610000-13767500 GCA_027475355.1 Coilia nasus
TGAAGGCAGCTGTGCCTGCATCTGTGCTACTGTCTTCTCCAGATTGACCGCTGGGAGCATCTGCCTCTCAGCAGGCCGTTTACCCACTACACGCTCCCCTCTACCATTGCCAGTTAGGATCGCTGTCTTACAAAACTCCCACCTACACAACCGCAGGTCACAGTGCAAGCAGAGCCCTACTCTTATAGCTTGTTTCCACCATCAAAAAGCTGGCACCGCCACGACTCCCTGAAGTTGCTGGTTCCAAAGTCGCAACCACAGTGTCACAGTGCTCGGTTCTGAAACCTGTGGAAATGCGTGCCTGTGCTGGACCCAGTGCTTGACCAGAACTAGCTCAACATTAGCAGTGGTACCAGAACAGTCCTGGGGGAGAAGAGGTATTAGAGGTGTCAATCCCGGTTTCAGAAAGTGAAAACCCTGCCACATATGTGATCCAACCATTTTCAAACCAGCTGATCCTAATGAGCACACAAATCATCAGAGAGCTCAATTGGCCAATTAGTGAAATCGCTTGTGTTAATTGCACTGGCAGAAGTAATACATGGCAAGGCCTTTACTTTATGAAGCCATTACTGACACCTCTGCCCATCCTCTATGCATGTTAAGTGTTATATAATGCTCTTTAAATACAGCATTCTGTGTGACAGAAATTAAAATAAGTGTATTCAGTCAGGACCACGTTTGGCACTTACAGAACAAATGGATGCATCAAACTCCAAATAGTACTAAAGGTGGACCGAGATTCTTTTTTTTAAACTTTTTCTTTAACTTTTTCTCTGGCTGTTTCAGCAGTCATGCTTAATACAATACAGTTTAGGACCATCTAGTTGCCAGCAGTACGCAACCTGTATGGTATGTTATATAGCTGATGATGCTTAACAATATCAGTGCACAAGTGGCAAGGAATGTGAATGGATTTACGCAGAATGGTAACAAATGCCATTTCAGTCATTTACAAGAACTTCAATAAACACGGCACAGACCTCCCTACATACTGTAGTGTACAAGCTGGATATAAAGGTTTGTCCACGCCAGCTGCTTGAGCTTTCATAACAAAAACAATACAGTTAAACCCACCTAGTTGTTATTGGAAATAATATTCAAGAGGAAAGCCCCTTTTTGCGGCAGTCATGACAAATCTCTTGGGGGAGCTGGCAACCTTTCCGAAAGGGAAGTCAATCTGTTCCACAAATGCATATGACAGGCTGAGAGGACAGGAGAGTTGTCATGTGTGAACACGGGGGGTCTGGCTTAAGCCTGTCCAAACACATATCCATCTGCACTGGACAAACGCCATTTTGAAAAGGGTGAAACTGCCTGATGTTGTTTGTTATTTATGAGTGTCAGACTTCTACAGTAATTCAATTTTTGGAAAATACTATGGCGCTGACAACAGTTAAATGCTTGAAATGTGCTGTGTGTAATAGCTTTGGGTGTTGCAGACCTTCAATCTACTGCGTGGTCCTACTCACTACAAGGCTAAATGGCACACACACTCCTGCAGACTGTAGATATAAGACACAACAGTCACAAAGCACACATAGACACACACACACACACACACACACACACACACACACACACATACACACACACACACACACACACACACACACACACACACACATACACACACACACACACACAGTATTCACAAGGACACAAGTAAGCCTCTTGTGCTGTGAGGGGAGAACGGAGGTCATACAAAGGGGAAGAGAGAGGAAGAGAGGGGAAGAGAGGGGAAGAGAGGGGAAGAGAGGGGAAGAGAGGAAGAGAGAGGAAGAGAGGGGAAGAGAGGAAGAGAGAGGAAGAGAGGGGAAGAGAGGAAGAGAGAGGAAGAGAGAGGAAGAGAGGGGAAGAGAGGAAGAGAGAGGAAGAGAGGGGAAGAGAGGGGAAGAGAGGAAGAGAGAGGAAGAGAGGGGAAGAGAGGAAGAGAGGGGAAGAGAGGGGAAGAGAGAGGAAGAGAGAGGAAGAGAGGGGAAGAGAGGAAGAGAGAGGAAGAGAGGGGAAGAGAGGAAGAGAGAGGAAGAGAGGGGAAGAGAGAGGAAGAGAGGGGAAGAGAGAGGAAGAGAGAGGAAGAGAGGGGAAGAGAGGGGAAGAGAGGAAGAGAGAGGAAGAGAGGGGAAGAGAGGAAGAGAGGGGAAGAGAGGGGAAGAGAGGGGAAGAGAGGAAGAGAGAGGAAGAGAGGGGAAGAGAGGAAGAGAGGGGAAGAGAGGGGAAGAGAGAGGAAGAGAGAGGAAGAGAGGGGAAGAGAGGAAGAGAGAGGAAGAGAGGGGAAGAGAGGAAGAGAGAGGAAGAGAGGGGAAGAGAGAGGAAGAGAGGGGAAGAGAGAGGAAGAGAGAGGAAGAGAGGGGAAGAGAGGGGAAGAGAGGAAGAGAGAGGAAGAGAGGGGAAGAGAGGAAGAGAGAGGAAGAGAGGGGAAGAGAGGGGAAGAGAGGAAGAGAGAGGAAGAGAGGGGAAGAGAGAGGAAGAGAGGAAGAGAGAGGAAGAGAGGGGAAGAGAGGAAGAGAGAGGAAGAGAGGGGAAGAGAGGGGAAGAGAGGAAGAGAGAGGAAGAGAGGGGAAGAGAGGGGAAGAGAGAGGAAGAGTGAGGAAGAGAGGGGAAGAGAGAGGAAGAGAGAGGAAGAGAGGAAGAGAGAGGAAGAGAGGGGAAGAGAGGGGAAGAGAGAGGAAGACAGAGGAAGAGAGAGGAAGAGAGGGGAAGAGAGGGGAAGAGAGGGGAAGAGAGGGGAAGAGAGAGGAAGAGAGAGGAAGAGAGGAAGAGAGGAAGAGAGAGGAAGAGAGGGGAAGAGAGGGGAAGAGAGGGGAAGAGAGGGAACATGCAGCAGAGGATGGAGGATGGCCGGCAGGTGCAGACTGCCAAACCAATGACTCATCAATCTGACAGGGCCACGCAGAGACTCTAGCCAATGCCTAAAAAAACACCTCTGTCACAAAGAGAACAGAGGCTGGACAAAGAAAGAAAGAAAGAAAGAAAGAAAGAAAGAAAGAGAAAGAAAGAAAGAAAGAAAGAAAGAAAGAAAGAAAGAAAGAAAGAAAGAAAGAAAGAAAGAAAGAAAGAAAGAAAGAAAGAAAGAAAGAAAAGAAAAAGAAAAAATAAACAAAGGTGGCTAAAAAAAGACTTGGGTGCTACCAACGTAAAATTCAGTTTGCTGTGCTGCTGAAGACTTCCCTAAAGAAGATAAACTGCATGAAGGTTTTGATCAGGTCTCTACTAAAAGTTAGTGAGACAACATCAATAATGCTATTACAAGTGTGGCGCTGTTATTCTTACAACTGTCCTAGTGTTGCAAGATGCTTGTTTGCAAATAGACAACTCTTAGTGTATATTACTGAGGAGCAAAAAGGCAAAAAAGTACCTCAGGAGAAAGAGGACCTGTGTTGTCTGACCGCCTTCTTGTCTGTCTGTGTTTTAGGTTGTTTGTAGCATTGTTCAAAAGCAGACCAGTGATGAAAATCTTGACATTCACACACAAGACCGAATTCCATTTCCTTAAACAAACAATGCACCATATGCTATGTGTCTAAGCCTTTCATGTAGGATTAAGTTTTCATATTGAATTATAAATCAGTGTACGCCAGGCTTAAAATCCCCACTGCCAAATCACTCGAAGGTACAATTTGTCAGATGAAGATTAAATTGAAAACAACCAAGCAAACCAAATCTTAACTATCAGCTACTGTCAGGTACTTGGCACTAAAACAACATGTATGGCAATAAAAGAAAGAAACAGAATAAATTCAAATCCATAATACACAGACACAAATAAATTACACAATGCAAATAAATTACACGAATGAATTACAATTCCATTTGCTGAGAGAGATTTTTGTGCAGGTGTTTCTGGGATACCTACAGTTAGTCTCCAACCAATATCACCTAGACAATCCAGTTTAGACGGAGCATTTTTTTCTTGTAGTGGTACAGATGAGCACATCTGTATGGCAGGATGTATTTTATATATTAAAAGTTACAAATGGCTGGTTATGTCTGGCTGGCAGGCTATCTGAGGAAAGAAGGCTGGTTTACCAGAATGAGTCATATAGATAGTTAAAAGATAGACTAGATGATTCACAAGATTTATTATAAGTGAATTTGGTAAACTATTTAATGTATTTTGTATATTTTATACACAAAAATACAAAAATTTTATCCATTCACAGATTTTCAGGGGGATTGTGACGGAGTGAGCCCCACCGTCACGTTAAAAAAAAAACGTTTGGTCTAAAAATAGCGCTTGGGGGCGATTGAAAGCGCTATCGAACATTTATGAGTGCTGTACATTCATCTGGTGTTGGCCAATGTTTTAAAACTCGTGGGGGGGAACCCAAACGGGCTTCGGTGCTTATAACAAACATTTGTGCAGGGAAAAGGGGAGCCGTGGGACAGAAGCGGCAGGAGTAAACTTTGATTGTTTGTTTTAAGTTGTGCTTGTGAACATGCTTCTCATAACACCTCTCATAGCGGCACATTCGCATGAAGCGCGCCATGCAGTGTGTCCGGACGGCAGAAGAGGCTATGAACCATTTTTAACAAACAAAAACTGTACTTACCTGCACGGATGTTGCTCCCCACTCGGCCAAGCCGAGGGAATGGTGTCTGACCCTCTTAAGCGCGAGGAAGCGCGAAAATCGCGGAGGGATATGTAGCTTGAAATGGAATGTGGTGTTGATTTGTATTTATGATTTATTTTCGCTGTTTAAAGCATGTAGTTACTTTCTGTTGGTTTTGTAACTTTTGTTTTCACAGTTTATTGTGTTTAAAATTGTTTGGTGAGTTCAATTGATGTTTCAGCAGATAATTAAGGTTTATTGATAAAGTAGTCCCTGAGGGGAGGGGTTAAGTACAATATAACCGGTTCCATGGAGTGGTTGATTCAGTCTACTTTTGACCTCTGATGTGAGAGGAGCTCCCAGGTGATTGTCTGCTCTAGACAAAGTTTTGAGTTATTGTATTTTTCTCTTTTTTTTGTTTAGTTAGTTATTTAGTGTTTAGTTTGTCCTGTTTGTCACCCTGCCGGCAGCTTACAAGAAAAATAAAAAAAAATCCTTTCCTGCATGGAAAACCACCATCTCCTGGTAAATTCTTCAGCCGCTCAATCACACTATCCTACAGGGATTAAGCAGCAAAATATGTTTGTAACAATATCAATGCTTAGAAGACATGTGGAATGACAGTCACGTCTTTGATCACTTTAAGTAGCGGCTTGACATCTGTCCTAAATTGACTATTTTCAAGTGAGGTCTTGTGTGCTCTCTTTTTATCCCGTGCCTCTGATTTTCCACATTCCCATTCTGCCTCTGTGTGTGTGCATGTCTGATAGATGACCACAACCAGCTATGAATTATGGTACTATTACGCCACCCCCACCCCACCTTCCTACTTAATCAGGTCATGATAGAGAGCTATGGGCTGAGTGCTCACCCTCAAGCACACATAAACAAAGCCAGTCATTAGCTGCCCACCCCCACCACAAACTACACACACATGCACAGGGGCAGACACACACACACACACACACACACACACACACACACACACACACACACACTCAGTCTCCCCAGGCGCAGTGCACTATCCCAGCCCAGTCAGGAACAAGGACGTGTGTGGGCTCAGGAAGGGCAATGAACCCCTCATAATGTAGACCAGGTCAAGTGAACATGACTGGCATTCAGTAGCACTCTCAATGGATCCCATCACTACCCAAGGAGCAGAGTATAGATGTATGTGTAGGCTGCTATGAGTTTCTTGTATGAAGAAAGAAAGAAAGAAAGAAAAAAAGAAAGAAAGAAAGAAAGAAAGAAAGAAAGAAAGAAAGAGCTAAAAAGCTATCATGGAGACTTAGGCCTTGGTGCTGCCAATATAAAATCTGCACAAACTTACGAGTGACTGAACATTTCCATTACGTAAAAGACATGCAAATCTCACAGCACAAAATCCCTGGCCAAGCTAGTGCCGCCATAGTGCCTAAGCTCAATATTGTACCTACAATACAGTACAAAAGAAAGAGTCTGGACAATCATGCTACAAAACCCCAACTCCCACCCAATTTCTTCTGAGATTTACAGGGCATCCTCACATGCCTTTCTTTAATCTCTGCCTATACAAACAGTTCATCCACATGGGATGAGATATTGTTTCAGAACAGAGTTTTGTAATACATGACACTGACACACATTAATGGCTTGTAACTGTGACCCACAGTGGCTTCAATGGCAGTGAAGGAGGGGATGGATCTTTCTCACGCACAGCTCTGTGTGATATGAGATGGCCTCTTCATGTATCATTACAGCGACATGAGCGACTGTGTGTGTGTGTGTGTGTGTGTGTGTGTGTGTGTGTGTGTGTGTGTGTGTTATGGTATATCAGGCCAAAGGGCTAGGGTTCAGGTAAGGCTTAGTGTTGCTTCTCAACCATTTCTCTCTCCTGCTCCTTTCCTGTCTACTCTTCACTGTCTGTTCAGTAAGAAGCAGAAAAGTGCAAACTTTAACAAAAAAGAAGATCTGTGCCTCTACACCGGATTCCTTGAATGTCAGATAATTTAAAGTGATGAAACTCAAGAACTGTTTTTCTCTCCTCCTCACCATTCTCTCTCTCTCTCTCTCTCTCTCTCTCTCTCTCTCTCTCTCTCTCTCTCTCTCTCTCTTTCTCTCTCCAAAGCCAAAGCAAATCAACTGGAAGTGGACTGATAATAAGTTTTACCAAAATTATATATATATTCATCAAATGGACTTACGGGGTTTTGCATCTGAACTCCTCAGGCACCTCTGGCAATGGTCTATACTCACTCATGCACAATAATTATTATAGACGAGTGGCTATGCTAAAATAACCACCACAAGAACGCATGAAATCAATACCTGTAGCTAGCCCAAATAACCACCACAAGAACGCATGAAATCAATACCTGTAGCTAGCCCAGAAAGGGAGGGGAAGCAAACTTACACTGCAGTCTGCAGAACCTGAGCTCCTGGGCAGAAAGAAACAAAGAAAAAAAGCTGCTTATTTGACTTGCATGTTACGGTCAGGGAGAAGTGCTGACCCAGAGCAGAAATCACTTAGACTTAGACACACACTAGAGATGCGCGGATGGCGGTTACAGCCACGGACTGCGCGGCTAAACCGCGGGTCGGGCGGATGATGTGACGAAAAATAATATTTTAAATAAATTCAGGCGGGTGGCGGTTTAACTACTCAAATAAAAAAAATATCTAGCCTACATTGTTAAATATGGCGGACGGGTGCGGTTTCGAAAACTGGTCAAAAAACGTGGGTGCAAATGGGTAACGGACGGATGATGAGTTTTGTGATGCGGTTGCGGATGAAAAAATAGCCCATCCGCGCATCTCACACACACGCCTTTATGCCAGACGAGTTCGTCTGTCTTCATTGATAGGTTCTGAGATCGTTACTGAGACCTGCAGGTAAGGAGGTCCAATTCTTTAGCTACTCTCACTGCAGAGCAAAGAAACCCCCCCCCCCCACACACACACACACGTTCTCACACACATACACACACACCTGAGGCCTTCTGCAGATTTCAGGGCAGACAGAGGGTCCTGTGTGACTCAGCAGGTTCACTCACATGGCCATGCGTGGACGCACTCTAGTTGCTCTTCCTCCTCAGCTCATTTAGTTGGCCTCCCCCTCCCATCTTTCCAACATCTCCTGTCTTTTTTCTCTCTCTATTTCTCTCAGTCTGTCTTTTGTTGCTCCTGTTGTTGCTGCGTTGCACAGTATGCTCTTTCTGTGCAGTGATTTCTGCTGCAGTATATGGTCTCCCCTCCAGTATCTATTTCTCCCATGGCACATGCTCATCACCTATTGGAGTCCTTCTCCTGCATCCCATCCCCACCCTTCTGCAATGCAGGGGCATTTTTGTGAATGATAAATGATAATGGGGGACTCGCTCCTGTAGGGAATTATGGATGGGAAGGATGGAAATTCGCAGCAGCCACCAGCCCGATGCTGTTAAAATATGAAAGTGGCTAGTAGGTTTTAGGCACAAAGTAATGATTTACTGTGGAATGCCTGTTGAATTTTCCCATTTATATGTCACTTGCTGGTAAATGTTCACATTTTGTAAGTTACTTTTCACCACTAATGCATGGATGAAACAGCTACTTGGTATGCCAGCCTCGTTTTGTTTTTTGCTTATGACCCCCCACCCTCTTTTCACTCACCTGTTTTTTTTTTTATTAGAAAACAAAACACACCAAATTAGACACCCATACCCCACTGCTGGGAAAACACGTCTGCAGTCTCAAGCAAGCCAACATCAAAAGGGAACAAAGAAAAAAAAAACAGGCCAGAACAAACAAAAGACTCATTTTGCTTGTTAGCTCACAGCTGTCCAACCCATTTAACTGCCAGCTTTATGTAACAATCTGCATTTTTTCAATTTCAGTTATTTTACTGCTACAAATAGTAGTAGTAGTAGTATCAATAAGAATAGTAGTGGTGGTAGTAGTAGTAATTATTATTAGTAGTAGTAATGGTGGTAGTAGTAGTAATACTAATTGTAGTAGCAGTAGTAGTAAGAATAGTAGTAGTACTACTAATTGTGGTAGAAGTAGTAGTAGTATAAGTGCTACAGTGGTAGTAGTAATAGTAGTAGTAGTAGACGTAGTAGTAGTAATTGTAGTAGTAGTGGTGGTGGTGGTAGTAGTAGTAGTAGTAGTAGTAGTAGTAGTAGTAGTAGTAGTAGTAGTAGTAGTAGTAGTAGTAGTACTAGCAGTAGCGGGATGAGGAGGGGGGAGTCTAGCTTTATTGTTCATTGGTATAGTTTTTTCAGTCTGTTTGTATCCATTTAGACAGAATCCAATCCCACTGGAGAGCGGTTAATAGAGTGTGCTATCTGTTTACGTGTCTGGTCCTGTTCTTTAGCACAAGCATAACCCTAGAAAGAGAGGCAAACAGTAGCAGGTGGAGGTGGAGCAGATGAGTGCTGCAGTGGAGAATAGAGTGGGGTGGAGACGGGAGGGGAAAGGAGGAGACAGACACACACACACACACACACACACACACACACACACACACACACACACACACACACACACACACAAACAAACACAAACACACACACACACACGGTAGGAAAGATGAGACAGAGAGAAAAGAGGTGCAGGAAAGGAGGACACACACACACACACACACACACACACACAGGAAAGGAGGAGGGAGGGAGAGGGAAAAGCAAAGGGGTGCAGAAGACTGAGCTGATCACCTGCTGTAGCGGTCAGAGCAGCACATTTGCAGCTTCAGCTGTTATGGACACAGCAGAGGCCAAGTCCCCAGGGACTGTCATCTCTGTCTATGCTACTGATCTGTGCTTCCACACACACACACACACACATACACAAACAAACACACACACACAAAAACAAACAACCACACGCCCAAACAAACATTTTTGTCAAAAACATTCAGACAAACATTTATGACAGACATTTATATTTTTAGCATTGCAAATATGCAAGAGGCACATACAAACATGAACACACACACACACACATGCACACACAAACACACACACACACACACACACACACACACACACACACACACACACACACACACACACACACACACACACACACTAGTCGCTCTAGCCATTCTGTCACCATTCCAAAGACACACGCATCTTCCTGGGCAAAGCCTCGTCAGCAGCTCCAGGAGTGGATGAGGTCATTCAGACACACCCGTCCCCAGCCTCCTGCCTCCTGTGCAGGGCCTTTTTCACAGGAAAGACCAGACTCCCATCCATATGTCACTTTTGCTGTTGTGTTATCATAACATTACAAGACATGTCATACAAAATGTAGCCTTTTACATACAGTAGCCATGTAGTTTCTACATAGTGTTATCCCATCTGCCTGGGGACTGAGAATGGAAATTAATAAGTTGCTGGGCCTGATGCAAAGCATCTTATCCTCTCCTGTGTAATTAATGTACATGGTCACCTGTAAGAAATAGACTAAACACACTAAAATAAATATACATATATAACAATACAGAAAATGTCATTCTCTTTAGTCATCTCTGCAAAAGCTGCAATTAGCATGAATAATTCAGACGCATTGTCAATTTTGATCTGTTTTCCCCTCAGAGTGCATTTCAGAGACAAGAGGAGAGCCTAGGCTCCAGAACGCCTCTACTGTAATTTACTGCAGTGTGCTTCTGCTGACATGAGTCATTATGGGCTTATAAGGACTATACCTGGAGTAGGACTTACATGTCTGTGAGACTGCACACCTAGGTCCCAGCCTGATGCATCAGCCGCTTTCACATCGTTTTCACCTCGTACAAAGCATCTCACACCTCTGCATAGGCATTCGTTCTGTTTGGCTACTGTAAACAATCGCTACTGTTTGGTAAATTATGCTTTTACCAAAACCCATAGGAATTAGGCCAATAATGTCACCTTGATAAAATTCCTCAAGCATTCTTCTTGTTCTGGCTTTAAATCCTCAATTTCGGGAACAGTTGCCAACATAGAATGTATAGCTTTGTCCATCTCAACAGCTTCGTTCAGTAATGGTTGAACTACGACGGGTTCAACGTCATCGTTTTCAGCCATTCCTCTGTTCTCTCATTGGCACAATCATGAATACATAATCAGAGAGGTACACATTCAGAGATTGACCGAACCAAAATGTACACTATCCTCCCTGATGCAGTTGCTGGAGGTAAATGAAGTTGAGGGGAAGCACTAGGCAGCACTAGCCTGGCTACCTAGGTCCCAGCAGAGGAGCTACAACAGAAAATGCATGGCTTACATGCATTACAGTGCACCACACTGACCTGTGGATGGGAAAATCTTGTTTTTATGTTGTTTTTGGTTTAACTCTTTATTTTTTATGTCTTAAATTGTGTAAGTGTAACAGTAAGTGTGTATGTGTCTCATTTGTTCCTTCATGTCTGAATTTCCTCCAGGATTGCTAAAGTATCTGTATCTATCGACAGAACTACTTTAATCTATTTGAACACATTAGTGTCTTATCTACATTCACTATGCCTTGTGGAAATGAAGGTGGGATGAAGTTATGTAATATAATAAGAGTTATGGACCTGACTCAGTGCCAATCCCCTCTAGACTCATTTGGGAAAATTGCTTCTGCAAAGATGTGAAAGGTAATTTCATTCACCATTATATGCGCCACACCTCAGTCGACTAAAAGCATCAGAGGGTAAAGTTGGGCCTGTGTTCATGTAACTATCACTGACATGTTCTCACATCTCTCCTGCTGCGGTGTGCTGAATGTGAAAGGTTAACTGGACACGAAAGGCTGGCGTCATCACAGATGGATACTGTAAATGATTTAAGGGACACCATCTCCTCTCTCTCTCTCTCTCTCTCTCTCCATCTCTCTCTGTGGCCATACGTTTGAAAGTTTATGTCGTTTTCTGCACTTTGACGACTTTCAGCATGTCTTTGTGTAAGAGCCATAATTCATGCTGAAGGAGATGCCACCAAGATGCATGTTCAGCTGGGGGATCCCTTCAGACCAGCCATACACCACGCTGCCATGTACAGTATGAATGACTTTTATGCTCTAAATCTATACAGAAAAGCTATTTATAGCAGCCATTGCTCCAGCTTTCTCTGACACACACACACACACACACACACACACACACACACACACACACACACACACACACACACACACACACACACACACACACACACACACACACACACACACACACACAAAATGACTACAACAAAACTACACAGCTCCCAATTACAGCTTTTCATCCAGTGCCACAAACGTTTCTCGAACACTATGAAAAAAATGTATGAGCACAACAGACACTGCAGTCCTTAAACCATATTTAATAGTGCACATGGTGATTTCCTGCAAGAAAAGACATGCTGACAGGAACACTTTGAGGCAGCATACAAAAATGAGGGAGCTCTGACAAATTGGCTACTAAGTTGACAGTAACTTAACTTAACACTTTAACAGACAATACCTTACAGAATACTTTGCAAACCCTCCCTAAACACACAAATCACAAAATACAACACAGATATAAACTGGAAAGAGCCTAGATTTAGAATAACAGGAACATCTTTTATTTATTGCTATTTTTACTCATTAACACACACACACACACACACACACACACACACACACACGCACGCACGCACGCACGCACGCACACACACACAAACATAAACTTCTTCTTTACAGCAACTATAGAACATGGCTCACCATCATGCACAAAGGACTCCACTAAGTACGCAATGTTGCTAAGCAACAACATGATTGGTAGGACCAATTTGCTCTTGATTTTCTGCTGGGACGATCTCGAAAAAAGTTCCCAGCTACTGATTTAAGTAGTTCTCCTGATAAAAAAAATGTTTTGCCCAAACAACATCTGTTGGTAAGGTTGCCTGGCAACACTGCCTTGAAAAGCTGCCTCGTGTATCGTTATCTTCTGGCTAACAGAGCAAGGGGTATGTTTTTAAAAGCTAGAACACTGGTGTAAATGGCCTTATCAGGATAGCGCTTACTACCATACTTGGAGGAGTAGGACAGACACTGATAGCATCAGACCACTGAGACTAAAATAGAGCAGCACCTACAGCCCAGCGGAGTATCTAGGGGCCACAGTGCATGGTGTGGGCGTCGAGACAGAGACGGTAAGAAGGGGGGGGGGGGTTAGCCAGCCAGCAGGCCCAGCATGAATGATAAATCAGGCCCTATTCATATGCTCAACATCAAGGCTCCACTTTGATCACCAACTTGAAAGTGGCTGGCTGGTCAGGCTTAGGCTGAAACAAACAGCCCTGCTTCCCCAACAGACCTTCTCCATCATCCCTTCCTTCCTTCCCTCGCTCTCTCTCTCTGTCTCTCTTTCTCTTTCACACACACACACACACACACACACACACACACACACACACACACACACACACACACACACACACACACACACACACACACACACACACACACACACACACACTTCTCTCTGTCTACAAAACAGAGCAGTGTATGTTTATTCTTTTATACTGTTATAAGCCTTTAAGATGGTTTGGTTTGGAGGATGCTGCAGTTTATTCGCTTAATTCTCTGCTCTCAGTATCCACTTCTTCAGGAAGGTAATAAAAAATACAAGCAGAGAGTTATTAAAAGAAAAGTCAAAGCACGCCAATGAAATTCCCCACACAATAACAACACATTCTCTACAGACTCCTTCCCAGGAGAGTCAGCGCTGTAAAACAAACTCACTGTGTTCTCATTGCATGGCCACATGGATTAATATAACTAAAGGAACAAGATGCCCACACACAGCTTAATCTCTTATAGATTTAAATATATGGGAGATTAAGCACTGAGCACTGTGCGGGCGTCTTGGTCCTTTAGTTGTGTTCAGCCCTTCTGCCCTTTACCTTACCACTGGGGATGTGCCCATTGCTGCTACTGCTCCACTTGGATTAATATGCCATGAGACCGGTTCACTAGACTAGCCTGGTAAACCAGGCCCTCGTACTTCATTTCATTTTGTGCAGAGGGTCTGGCAGTGCTTCCATTGACATTGCTGTCTTGGGGCTCATTCACACCAAACACTCTCCGTATTCAGCGCGTGGCCGTATTCTGTCCGTACAATATGTTTCTATGGTGATCAGAGGCGGTTTTTGGTATAGGCAAACCTAGGCATTTGCCTAGGGCCCCACCAAATTTGCCTTCTTTATGGGGCCCTAAATCTGAGCAGCCAAGCCGCGGTAAATAATTTAAAAAAAAACATTATTCCAGTAAATATCAGAATAATACTGAATTAATGTTTAAACAATATTTGTCCCAGGACACATACCCCCCTTCACTGTTGTGCATTGGACTAGTCCATATGTAGCAATGCGTGACACAACGTGACTCAAACCAAAGCGGGAACTGTAAACATGAAGCGGAATTATGAGAGTGGCTATGCTAAAAGAAAAAAAACGGGCAGAAAACAAAAGGAATACAGACACACTGGCAAAACTAACTTCATTTTTTACACCTGCTGCCACAGCATCCGCTGTAGCTCCTGAGGCGACATGCTCAGCTGCCGTTGATGAAAATGGTGAAGTAGAGGAGGAAGGACAACAGGTGGGAGAAGTGGATGTGGCGGAAGCTGATAGAGGGAATATGGGAGCCGAAACCGGAGCAGAGGAACAGGTGACAGGTGAAGATGATGTTGATGAGGAAGAAGAATGTGCTTTGATGAGTAGACAAACGCCATCTCAACCATTTAATACTCCAAGCAGTGTAGACAATTTAATAGGAGACGATCCTGAATATTGGCCAGAAAAGTTGTCAGACACCGACCGTTGTTTGATTGTACGGAAAGGGCCAGTGCAGGTGCAAGGGGATTTCCCACAGAACCAACAAGGCAGGCGATTTACCACCACTTATTACTATTTGAATATGAAGAACGGGGAAAAGATCCGAAGATCATGGCTGGTGTACAGCAAAACAAAAGACCGCGCTCTCTCTCTCTCTCTCTCTCTCTCTCTCTCTCTCTCTCTCTCTCTCTCTCACACACACACACACACACACACACACACACACACACACACACACACACCACTCAATCTTTACTAATCAATCTTTTTTGAGAACTTTACTAACTGCTACCCTAAACACACACACACACTCTCTGTATCTCTGTCTCTATGTCTCTCTCTCTCTCCCTCTCCCTCTCTCTCTCTATCTCTCTCTCTCTCTCTCTCTCTCTGTCTCTCTCTCTCTCTCTCTCCTCACACACACACATTGTTATTCCTGTCCACATACACACAAAAAATATTTTCATCAGTCCTGTTGAAATGTAAATAGCAGTTTCATTTGGCTCCATCTCCATTTTGTATTCTAGTTCTTATAAGCACAAGATCAGGTTTTGTCTCTGGCAGTTTTCAAACATGATTTCAAACATGGAGCATACTGTAATAGTGCTCTCTCTCTCTCTCTCTGTCTCTCTCTCTCTCTCTCATTTGATCTGAGCAATAAACAAATCATTTTAGCAAATACTGGAGTAATCTGAAACTGATTTGCTGTGGAGAGTTAAGATCATTGTAATAAGACCATTGTTGGTGGTACTGCAGTCTTGGTTCATTGCGATAAGCCAAGAGGTATAGGGATGGTTATTTGGTTTAGGTGTGTGTTTCAAATATGAGGGCCCCACATCTATATTTTGCCTAGGGCCCCCACGTGGCTAAATCCGCCTCTGATGGTGATAGAATACGCTCAGAATATGCTCAGAACACGGTTGCGGTGGGAGTGGTCTCATCTGCCAACGTGCATTCTAAATGAATACGGACAGAATACGGAGAGAGTTTGGTGTGAATGAGCCCTCAGGCAATATTTTGCCTAGCCAATCAGCCAACAGAGGGAGTGTTCATGAGCGATGATGTTCACTTTGTTGTACTAGATTTGAGTTGCAGTGTGTAGGCAAGTCCACAACTCCAGGAAGAAATCGTTTCTCAATACAGCACCGCCAGACCCTCTGTACAAAATGAAATGGTTTACCAGGCTATCACTAAGCCCCTGGCATTAGGTATTTTCTGTGATTTCGAAGGCGGAGAAACAAAGATAGCTTCAGAAGGATACCACTCAGTACAGTGAAGCAACAAATGCATACATGGATGGGACACATGGAAAAGCAGCGACTACATAACACAGAGCATGATCCATACAGGCTCCACGTGCAAGTGTTGTTGTGACGAAATCCTCAGGGAAGACAGACTGACTGAAGCTACTCCAAAATTGACATAAAATGTCACCAATCACCTGATTTGTATGAAATATCAAACCTGACCTGAGCCTGACTATGGCTAGGCAGAAGCTATTGTCAAGATCCAAAGGGGCTTTGTCAGGGCAACTCAGACAACTGGCACTGTACCTGGAATCGGGCCCTGATTAAGCTCCAGACCTTTTTGGGGTTTATATCATGGTGTTAATGCTTATTATTTCTCAACATCTCATCTGAGCTGACCATAAGCATTCCACCTGTGAACTTGAGATCCACGTTTTTGATCCAGCCTTGGTCAAACATGGCCTCAGTAACCCTCAGTAACCCTCCTGGATCTGGATCTCCTGTGTGTGTGTGTGTGTGTGTGTGTGTGTGTGTGTGTGTGTGTGTGTGTGTGTGTGTGTGTGTGTGTGTGAATGTCCAGCCTGGTTTATTGTGCACTGCAATCTGGGTGGGTCCCCACAGGCTAGTGGCCCAGCAGCAGCCGCTCTGGGTCTGTCTCTGGGGGTGCAGGGCAGGCTCTTCCCCCCTCCACAGCTGCTCTCTGCTGCAGCACGCCGAAAGCTTTTATAAGAGTGTAGTAAAGACCGCAGAACCCTCTGTGCGGTTTATTGTATTGTAAACAGGGAAATATTGCCATGGCTGTATGGAATGGTAAAAAAACATCTAACACACTACTAAAGTCTTGAGTCATGCTCAAATCCATGTGCACATACAACCACACACAAACACACACACACAGGGAAGACAGAAAAAGAAAGAAAGAAGGAAAGAATGAAAAGAGGGACAGAGAGAATAAAGAGAGGGAAAGACAGAGAGGTAGGGAGAAAGGGAGAGAAAGAAAGCAAGAGATGGAGCAAGAGAGAAGACGGCAGGGAAGGAGAATGAGAAAAAAAAAGAGATAGCGCTAGTGAGAAGGAGGGAGGGAGGAGAGCGAGAGAAAAAAGAGAGAGAGAGGGAGAACATCTCTATTCCACTGGCAAGAGTGGTGTAGTGGAGGCTGCATGGTAACAGGGTGCAGTGAGGTGGACATGAGCATATAAATAGCCCCTGCATGTATGCATACATAACCCAGCCTGAGCTGCTCAGCCTGTTGCCTGTGTGTGCTTTTGCCATCACGATTACTTCATGACTGCTGAAATACACACCACACAAACACTTAGCCGTGCTTGAGCAAGCGATGATAAACATGCCAAGAGAAGTGTGGCTGTGTCGTGACCAGCATTTAGAGCTACACGACTTCAGTCTGTTCTAAAGGGTTCAGACAGGAGCTGGTGTAATGACTTGAGAATATGCAGAGGCATATAGATTAAGGCACAGCATAGCGGTGGTGCATTTCACAATAGCTTTTTATCCATATACAACATGCAGAATTTGAAAGAATATGCAAATGCATAGATTCACTGCAGATCTCAGAAAATGCATCCATGTCGGTTGCAGTACAAAGATGGCTGTGGTGTCTCTCACAATGACTGTTTATCCATATACAACCTGCAGAATTTCAGTTTCCATATATCTGAATGCATTTCCTCTGCAAGCTAAATAAACATCCAGATGAGAGAAAACCAGAGAGGAGAAAAATGGGTGGTGCCAGAGATTGGTCTTGTGCTGTCTAGCTAGGAGGTTGAAAACGAGTCCGATGCCTTTCTATGGCTTAACTCTGCCAATGCAAGAAACATTTTATGAATGTCTGCCTAAGCAGTTTCCACACAATCTTACAGTACATGATGACTGGGCAGGGGAGTCAAGATGGCCCCTGTCCTGGGGCATGTGTGTGTGTGTGTTGCAGGGTGTGTGGTGTATTTGTGTGTGTGTGTGTGTGTGTGTGTGTGTGTGTATGTGTGTGTGTGTGTGTGTATGTGTGTGTGGTGGAGAGGTACATATCTCTCACACATGATCTGTCACACCCAAGGGCTTGTCGTCAGCACATGAACCTTCTGATCAATGTGGCTCTTTCAGCCTAAGTGCAGTATTGACTGGGCCTTAGGGCAATGAAGAGGGGCAGGCTAAAGGACGTCCACTGGGAGATGCAGCTTGAAAAAAAAGAGAGGTGGCAGCTGTTTATGGTTAAACACAGATAAAAAATTAGAAAAAAGAGCAAAATTGTAAAAAAAAAAAAAAAAAAAAAAAAAAAAAAAAAAGACAGACAGGACAGCCTGAAACGAGATGGAGAGATAGATACATAGAGAGGGGCAGAGCGGTTGGAGGGAGAGCAGAGAGGGAAATAAACATCTTCACAATGTCAGCTCGAAGAGACTCACGTCTCTGTTGGCATTCCCTACATTCTCAGACACAGGCTGGGCCTGTACATTCTCCCAACACAAAGAACACAGCGCCTCAGTTAAACATTCTCACATGATTAGTGTGTCTATATTCGATATAGTATTTTTTTTTACCAGTTAAACACTCGCAAGATCAGTATGTATATATCTGACACAGCATTTTCACTGGATTAACTTGTTCACAAGATCACTACAGCCCTAGAAAGCCAAAAATCAGGAACTACAAATTTTGTCAAAACTAAATTTATTGTGGAAATTGACTTTATAAGACCTCCTTTTGTGACTACATCTCTTGCTTCTTCCTCTTAACAACAGACATAAAAGCATCACCAGTATTATACCTGCAACATGTTTGACTGGACAGTGTAGTGAAGGGGAGGAGAAGTCTCCTCACCCGGCTTCAAACCCGGGTCTCTGGGGTACCAAACGTGGGCTCTGATCGCAACGCCAAAGAGCCAGGCTCGTTGCGATGGCAGTCAGAGCACACCACAACCCCTAGTGATGGTCACTCCATCACACTGCCTTCCCCTTCGGGAGGCACACCTGTGTGCTTCTCACACTCAGGTGTCCCTCATGCATCTCCCACCATTCTTCTCCCATCCAGTGTGCCCCACACATACTGATGCTTCACCTATCACTGGGGTCCCTCACACCGGGGTCAACCTAACCTGGGGGTCCCTCATACAGTTCACACAATGGGTGGGCCTCCGATGGCCTCACGGCAAGCCATCCCACTTCTGACACCATTTGTTGCGAAGGGGTGAAGTCACCCCACCCGGCTTTGAACCCAGGTCTCTGTGTAGGCATTTCTCTCAGTTTTAATGTTTTTTGTAGTTACTGGGTTGGGGCGACACCCACCTGTGATTTTCACCTGTGAAACGCTCTCGCAAGACCACGCCTGCTATATTTGACACAGCGTTTTCACCAGAATGCCCGGGAATACATTTTGCACCACATAAAGACCGCCAGCCACTGCAAGCTGCATCCAGTGTGCTCCAGCCTCTCCTTTGCTGCCTGAAGACTGAGCACTTCCCACTGAGTGTGCAGGTTTATAGGGCTGATGTGTGGAGGGCCCTATTGTGAATTTGTGAATTATTTGGAAAAATATAATATCTGACCCGATCGGACAAAATGAGTCTGAAGTTGCAAATTCTAATTTTAAGGTACAGGCCAATTTTGGTAGAAAACCTTAAAAATATCACATTTTATTTTCGAACCAAGAAATCGTTTTAAAACGTATTGTCTTTTTTCACTGGTACCAAAACCTCGATCTTGAATTTTGGGTCACTGTGAAATTTTGCCAGATCTGGTCACACATGAGCGATAACCCCTATGCGATGAGCGACAATAACACATGAATGGATGGTTAGATAATGGACTGACTGTACAGAGGCTGGAAAGATTGATACACAAACTATTTGTGATGAATGGTGGAAAGACTGGCAGCATAGAAGACAGTAAATTTCACTGCAGTGGGCCCTCACTGTAAACATAAAGCACAAAACCAACTTTAAAAAAATAAGCTAATGTGCTGCATGGACTGCATTTTACATTGGTTTACAATATTTTTTATGTATTACGAACAATGCCATGAAACTAAAACTAAACCAATGTAAAAAAAATTGACGCAAAAACATGTTGCATTCATTATTTTAAGTTGGTTCCATGCTTCACTCTGTTTTCCATTGCACTTCCCTCTCCACCTTCAAAGCCAGGCTCAAAATAACCCTTTCACCCTTGCTTTCCCATCACAGTGCTGACTGAGAGAGGTTTTATTAGTATTGATATTTCATCTGTGTCTTGTCCCTTGCTTTGCTGTTGATTTTGTGTGTCATGTTGCTGCTGTGCCTTTTAACATGTGTCCCTGTCTCCTGTCTTTTCTTTGTACTACTATTTTAACGTTCTGTATTCTACAGTGTCCTTGAGTGCCATGAAATGCGCTTCAAACTAAATGTATTATTATTGTTATTACTATTATTTTTATTATTATTATTTTTATTATTGCTTCACATTATTTGTACCACAGCATACACTTCCATTCTGAGGTTGAAAAGGAGACCAGCAGCAGCAGCATGAGGGCTTTTAGCGGTAATTATGGCCAGCAGAGTGAGTGAGTGCAGTGGCCCTGTGCAAGAGGCAGGACTAAAGAAGCAGGAAGGACCGAAGCATCCCCGGTAACCTGGCCCCCCGCCAGAGGAGTCAGCGGTGCCTCATGAAAATGCCTAATGTGACACTGGGATCGATACTCCACTGCTCAGTTCTGCTCCTCCCCGCAATACGCTCTCACATGCTGGCACACACACACACACACGCACACACACACGCACCACACACACACAAACACACGTACACACACACACACACACAAACCAAAGTCACAGCTCACTTCTCAGGTTACATCTCACAATCTGTCTATCCCAAAACTGAGCGACAGATTGTTTGTGGCTCAGCAAATTCTACACAGCGTGTGTGTGTGTATGCACAGGAGAAGGAGTGTTCACGCATGCACCTGTATAATGTGTAAATGTAAGTGTGAGAAGCCATTGGGGAGGGGTGCTCAAATGGCTGTTTCCTCCATGATCCACCAGCTCAGATAGGGATGACAACTGTCCCACTAACAGTGACCGAAATTCGGCTGCTGCTTTGGATGAGTGGTGCTGCGATTCATTAGGCCGAACAGGGCAATGCCCAGATGCCTGTACATCCAGGTGAAGAAACACAGACAGATGTCCTATATACCATATAACCTATCTCAGCAGTCATTCACATAAGCTACTCACACAGAAAAGTGCAAATCAATGCTGTTACTCTCGGTTGTTTGTGATTTCTTATAGTGTTCCTGCTGATGCTCACTTAAGCAAGCAGTCACTCGGTTACTCACCCCTCTCTCACAGAGAGAGAGAGAGAGAGAGAGAGAGAGAGAGAGAACAGTATGTGTCAACATAAGCTAATTATCACTAGAGCCACTACATTTGATTTACGGAGAAAGAATTTGTTTTTATAACACCAAGTGACACCAGCGACTGTAACATCGTCAGCAATGCTTCATCGGACACCAAAACAGTGTGAGGTAGTAAGACTAACTAAAACACGAGACGCAGTAGCCTAAGATGATGCATTAGCCTATACTCTGGACCACATCACCATCATCACCACATCAGGTTGTCAACTTACCTCCTGCAACTGCTCCAGTTCCCGCCTCAGCGTCTCCTGCTCCGACTCCAGGTCCGCGTACTGCTGCTTCAGCGTCTGGTTCTCCTCCAGAACCACCAGACCGCATTCTGCCGCTCGGATCTTCTCCCTGTTCGCTTCGGCAAGTTCCCGGGTGAGGCGCTCCACCTCGGCCCTGTACTGGTCCACCGACTCCCCGCATCCTCCCGCTGCCATGGCCCAGGAGTGCCCGGGCTTTCCCTTGTCCTCCCGGTTCTGGACAAACGGTAGAGGCGGAGGCTGCGCGGTCCTAAACCCAACCCTGCACTCCCCCTCCCCTCCGCGGCGATCGTGCAGAATCAGCTGGAGTAGACTACTGCAGACCACCAAAAATACAGCACCGTTTGTGGTACGGTTATTTTGGCGGATTATCTAGGATAGTTGTTGCAGATTACTGAAATTTACGTTAAGGGTGTTAAATTAACCGCATTCTGTCACGCGCCAATCAACAGACAAGACATCTCGTTTAGCTTTCTCAAGAAAATACACGCGCCATCTCTCTTACAGACAGGCACAGCGGACAGAAGTTGTGTCCAGCCCTCGGTCTGTGACGTCAGGTTATCTCCACAACCATCGCCGAAAAACAGGCAAATTAAAAAAAAAAAAAATTAGGGAACGATTCTGTTATGATGTTCACAACACACTCAAAACATAGGTGTTATCGTCATATGATTTAGGCTACAAGACTGTAGCTGGGATCGTGTTTATAATGCAAATGACATTCTCTTATAGCCTATAGAGGGCTATCTGTTGAGATCTATCAAAACAATTAATGATTGGTATAATATTTAAATAAAAAAAGTAAAACCAACCTACCTACCAGTTGCATGTGGGCTTACAAAATAATTCACTGTTTATATTCTAAGTTGGTATACAGTGCGCACACATCACGAGGTGACAATAATGACAAAATGATCACGAAAGGCTGTCTGGCTGTCATGAACATTCCCGACTTAGCGTTGCCACCTGCTGGATAAATGGATGACTCACAAGCACAGGCAGGTGAACTCTGTGGAACAGCAATATTGCTTAATGAGGAACTTTATTAGGGAGCTCATTCTAAACAACATAAAATAAAAATTAATGAATATGTATGTTTTAAGTATATTGTCTCCTGCAGTCTATAAGAGGTAATGTGACACATTACTTCTTGGGCTTCTCTTTTTTTTGTATGATATAACCTTCTCTAAGGCAGCATCTCCTGAACTCCTTACCCATAATCACTCTCTCCTTTAACTCAGAGGCCTTAGAGGGCAGGAAATTGTTTGGTAAGTGCCCTGGTAACTACAGCAAGGTCAGAAACCAATGGCCGAAAATGAAATTAACCAACATATGTTTAGTTAAAGGTAGGCTAATATTGTTGGAGTACTACATTAACTAATTAACTCATAAATACATACAATACCAGAATAAGAATCACCTTTACCTGTCAAGTTTGAGTACACAAACATAAATTTGATTCCGGTTTGTTTTGCCTGCTTACAGTTTGGTGAGTCCAAAGTGTGTTCAGGCAGTTCTTAATACCACCACTGTTAAACTGAATGTTCTTTGTTATCACCTAGGCTACCTGAATAAAGTCCCTAACTTACTAGTTTCACGGTGGGTGGGAAAAGTGGAGTGAATGTGGAGTGTTCACCTCCACCCTGCTCCATAACTGGGATGCCCTTCAGCAAGGCACTTGACCTCACTGCCCTCTGAGCACTGCACAGCAGACTGGCCACTGCTCCAGGTGTTCCCCATCATTCCCGTCACTTCATGGGATAAAAGCAGTGGACACATTTTGTTAGGACTGCTGATGACAGTCACTTTCACCTGAGGTGAGTACATTTGCCTGAGGATGGTTTTATGGTCATCTTTGATAGCCCCCAATCACTGTCGGATTTAATAGGGTTTATTCTGCTCAGCAACTGCGGCTCAGCCTGACTTTTAGGACTCCACCTGCATACTGCATAGTGGGCTCTGAGAAGTGGCTTCCAGTTTACTTTTCTCTCTCTGTGCTCAAGTCAAGGTTGCACATACCCAAAAAAACCTTCTAGTGCCCCCACACGGTTGGCAGTAAAATTGCTCACCATTTTTTCTCTGTCATTTAAAGCAGGGGTTCTTAACCGGTGTGGCCTAGGGATCCACATTTCCCATCACCATTAAGTCACAGCCCAAGTTTTAAATTCAACTAAGTGACATGCCCTTCCCCCCACCAGCCTATTTCATTCATATGTACGACCATGTAATGGATTTGTAATGAATGGGATTTTATTTTACATTTCAACCAGTGTAACGCCCTGGCATTACATCTGACATGGCAGTGTTTTTGTTTGTTTATTTATTTATTTTCCTTTAACTACCAGCTCTGCCCTGCAGAATGTCTCTGTGAACTACATTCTGCATAAATGTGTCATAAAATGTGATCTGATCTTCCTCTTATTCATTAGTTACTGATAATGCAATATGATGAAGCTAATAGGACAAAACAAATTATTACATTTTTAGTCATTGTTGAAAACATCCATGAACTCCAGAAAAAGCCATACAAAATGTGTGTGAGAAGTGACCGGATGGGTAAGATTCAGGCAATAAAGACAGGAGGAACAAAGCACTAGCATTCAGTATTCATTAATCCAGTAGTCAATATAATCACACCTGAGCTATGACGGGCCCAAGTGGAGCTAAAGGCCAATTATAGCAAGGCAAGCCCCCACCCACGCGCCTGTTAGTAAATGTTTTACCCTAAACCAGCACAGAACCATATATGGTAACTTCAACTTTCAACTTTATTTGCAGCATAAAAAAGAAAAAAAATTGATTAAACTTACAAATACAAAAAAAAAAGTAGTACAGTATCTTCCTACAAGAATTTAGGGTTGAAACACAGAAATGTTAAGTATTTCAATGAGTGTCCTATAAAGGGTTAAGGCTATGATCTGACGGGAAATACTCCTTTGCCAGAGTATGAGTGGGAAACACGCGCCTCATGAGCCGGCAGCACGGCCTTTCTCGTGCCAAACCACCTTATGTGCCTCCCATTTCCCTGCTGCTCAAAGTAGTTACTGACAGAAAGCACTTAATGCAGTTTCTCAGAAATCACAGTTATTCAGTACTGCACAGGCAATCAGTTAGGCTCACTCCGTTCTTACATGGTTTTACCTTAACATATAAATACGAGAGTCCTTCAGCTAACATAAACTGCAGGCCATAAAGTTGTTGTTTTACATACAGTGGAATCGGTGCAATTACCAATTTTGGAACCACCACTGTTTTTCAATCACAGTATCAGGCGGGCAGCCAGGGGGTGGTGGTGGGGAGTTAGGACAAGTCTAAGGGCCCAGAAACGACGGAGGGCCCTTTGAGGACATTAACACAATTATTTTTAATAATACTAATAAGAGAGCCCACAATTCTATTTTTCCCATAGGGCAAAAATTGTATAGCAAGTCCCCTGAACAACATATTAAGAGTATTGGAAACATTAACATTTTAATGTCAAAACGTCTCGCCTCAAAGTCTGCAACTATACTGTTATGAGATCTCAACATGGGTTGCTCTGTACAGCCGACTGGGCCTCTGCCCCTCACTCATCAGGACACTTGGTTTTAAAATGTCATTATAACCATGGAAGTTTTTCTGTCTGCCCAGCTTCTTACACTGTTGAGCCATATATTCTAATCTACTGCATTAACTGTATGCCAGCCTGACTCTGCTACCTTTAGTTTAGTCCAAGTGTAGATGTGAAGCTGATTAACTTCTTTACCTATACCAACCCGCTTTTTTACTATTTTTAACAGAAACAGTACATTGCCTAACTCAAAACTTGCATTCACTTGCAAGTCTTCTGTTGTTGTTTCTTGTTCAGTTACAAAAACATTCCTCCTCAACCCATGTTTGGTCAGTTTTTTTCTGGTCACCCTAGTGGTAGTAATGTGGCAACAAAACCATTAACAGAAAATCACAGACAAGGAAAATTGGAGTGACAATTGGAATAGCATGTATTTGAACAAATACAACAAAAATAAAATTTGTTAAAACTTTCATCTTGAAGTTGTTTCTCGGATTGCATTTCAGTACAAATGCAAAGACAAAACCTTATAGATATACATACACAACTTCAGTTCCCTGGATGCATAAACAATGTCTATTCAACATTTTCAAAACATGAGAACATGGGTTTCCTTAAACTTGTGAAAATAAAGTTATGAAAGGAGCAGCTGATCAGACAATCAGTTATAAAAGGAACAGCTGATAAGACTATCTACACATGGTGGTTTATTGTGTTTGCTTGCGAAGAGAAGTGATTCGGTTTTTGGTGTAAAATTTAATAGCTTGCCACTTCCTAGCTTTGAGAGCCTCTGGCTCTGCCATGATGCATGCAGCACATGCTTTTTTCCCTGGGGTCTTGCCTGCAATGATGTACTTGGCCATGTGTCTCTCCACAGCCTGGACCTCTGCCTCCGTCCACTTGTTTTTAGCAACGCTTCTTTTGTTCACTCCTTTTTTCACATTTCCTGAAGCTAAAACGAAATGTACGTTAGTGAAAGCAATGTCACCCTGGCACAATTACTGATTTAAAAAAAAAAAGACATGCATACTTGCCTTGTTGTGATTTATTAGATCTTGAGGGGCGGTAGTCTTCATCATCATCATGATCTTCAGCTGAGGACCATTCAGTCTGCTGCACAATTTCTGTTCAAAATCATTTCCCCATCCCATTAGAACATGCCGCACTATTCTAAGCACAATGATTCTAAATCAACTTATTTATGTTGAGAGCACTTACCATCAGGTGTGACAACGATCTCTTGTACATTCTGTTCAGTGGGCCTTGACTGTCCCTTCTCCATGGCTGTCAAAAACTTGCCAAGCCTTGCCAGTTCCAGAGTCTCTTGCTGGACGCAGTCATTCCTCAGGTGGGTGGCCAGACTGAGGCCCATGAATTCTGTTACCTGATGCATATCCTTTAAGTACAGCAGCTGAGATATCACAGCAACGTGCTCTCTCAGTCCATCCGAGACCAATTTCTTCACGTGTTTTGCCCCACAGTCTTTGGCAAAGCTTTCAAGGCTCTCAACACCTGAATAATATGTTAGGGACCTTGGCTGAGCAAACATGAAAATATTGTCATATCGAATGCTGCACAGCAACCTTTTATGGAGCATAGTTTCCATAATGGTGGCCAAAGATGGAGGAATAAGGAGCTGCACATTGTCTCCAGTTGCTCTGGAAATCTCAATCCTACAGGTGTACTTGCAAAGTTCACGCTCAAATGGTGTCAAATCCTCAGCAACGTCGTCTGGCATGCCATACGCTTCCTTGGTGTTAAATTCTTTCAGAGTCAGCTGAGCAACCTCTCTGGCCTTCCTTCTGTTGAACATAATCAATTGTGCAAGGACAATCTTTGCCAGGTTCTCCCACACTGTTTGGTTTGGTGATGCACACAATGCAGATAAACACTCACCAACATGGTCTTTCAGATAAGTGTGCAGGTTCTTGATGTCCTCTGTAAAAGGCAACAACTTAACACCATTCTTGCAGTTTTGCTTACTCTTCCTTGTTGAGTAAGGAGTGGGGAAAAGCTTTCGCCACTTCTCTATAAAGTCTTTGTTGAAACTTCTGGCATATTCTGTCATCTGCTCATCTTGCTGAGACATGGCATCTGACTCAACAAAACTTCCAATTTTCTGCAGGCTACGATAAAGGTGTGACAAGACTGTGCGATTAAGGAAGGAGTCTGTCTCATCATTGTAACCCGCAACTTCCTTCACAACTGCAATCAAATGGTCCCAATTCTTGGGCAGGACAAAGTCCATGAGACTATACATGGGGGTGATCCTCTGACAGCTTATCAACAGTCGGCCCAGCTCTCGAAGTCTCTGTCGAATGTAATCCTCCCGGACTGCATCATCGCCCTGCCCCTTGTCGAGTAGCTGCTCTCCAATTTGTAAAGCATATTTGTCCCCCTTAGCTGCCAAGGTGATTTCATCTTGATGCATCTTCTCCAAAATCTTCCAGAGATCTTTACTGACATGATCTGGTGGAGGTTCAATCAAGGCATACAATGATTTAATACATCCTCTTTTTCCCTTTTGGAGCACGGGACGGTCCTCTTCCTTTACAAATGGACAGTCTTTAAGGTGTCTGGACATACACCTCTTGAAATACAGGCCATCACAATATGGGCAATGCATAAAATCACTTGGTTTTCCAAGGCTCCACTTACAGGGAATAATATCGCCCTTCCCTTCTTTCAGGACATGGATGTTGTGTGCACGATTGCCCCTTCTAAGTAATAGTTTAAAACACAATTTTCTTTCTTTGCTTTGTTTGGGGTAACTCATAGCTTTGACTACACCATCTTCTTCGGAATGTCGCCTTTCTAAATGCCGTGCAAGCTTGGTCACTTGTTTTTTGCAGAACAAACAGTAGGGCCTTTTGCCCCCTTTTGGTGCTACGGAAATATCACCACTGTTTATAAGGCTAGACAAGAATGCATCTGACTTATTGGGTGCAGTGACTGAACCACTCTCCTGATGACCGTTCGCTGGTGATGAAGGACCTTCTGCAGTGGCTACCGTTTGTAGCTTGAATTCTGGCTGTAAAAGTGGTTTGTCAACAGGGTCATTTTGGTTACTGTCACACGATCTAGTCAGGCTCTCATTTATGGCATCATCCTGTAAAAGAAAAAATCCAACAACAAATAATTTAAAAAATGTAATACACCAATTCTATGTTGTAACACATTAAATTTAGAGACGAAATCCTTAAGAACTCTAAAAATACTAAGTCTGTGTGTTTACATATATGTATATGAATGTTAATTTTTCTTTTTTTCAATTTAAACTCACCATCTTGTTCTCCAACATAGGTGGAGGAGCATCATTGTCCTGTCCATCCCTGTCTGAACAGTGACTGCTGTCATCTTCAATGCCACCTGCATTACCATTCCCATCATCATCATCGTTGTCTTTCTCAATGTCATCATTCTCATCATGCCCAACTCCCCTGTCATCAACACCTTTAGGACATGAGGCAGAGTTCTTGTCGCCACTTCCCCCCTGTGGCTGTAAAAGGGGAAAAAAAGTGCTCAGAAATTGAATTTTGAAAAGGCCAGTGTACAGATGTAAGCTGTATCATTACAGACAAATGTTATTCAGAATAAAACACAATTCAAAAACACATTAACAAATGAAAGTGGGATCCACTGGGTTAAAGGTTTAAAAACGCTTATATGAAGAGCAAATACTTGCAAATAACATGCATGTTTTATGCTTAGCTGCAGTGTTCTCACCTCTTCAGCAACGACCGATGATGAACTGTTGCTGCTTGACTTCCCTGGTGCTGAGAATTCCTGGTGCCACTTTATCATCAAACAGTCAAGAAACTGTCGGGCATTTTGTACAGTTTCCTTGTCTCCAGTGTTGTCGACATTACGCTTGATGATCTCGGCTATGTAACGAAAGCTGCGCCTGAGGTTCACAGCATAAGGGGAGATAGCAAATGTTCGCGTGGACTCACAGTACCCTGCAACATCCTTCACAGCAGCTGCCAGGTGATCCCAGTTTGACAACCTGATGTAATCTTCCATCTTCTTCAACGGGGTGATCTTTCGGCCATTCAAAAGCAATCTGCCCAACTCGCGAAGTTTCTTCCAGATGTATTCACATGCAAGTCTTCTGTCGAACAGGTGTTGTCCAAGTTTAAGTAGAAGCGTGTCCCCTCTAACTGCCTCTGCAACATCATCCTCATACATTCCAGTGAGGACCTCCGAGAAATCGTTTGGAGATTGGTTAACCTCACAAAGTGAGGGCTGATCACCTTCTGGATCCGCACAGTCCTGCTCTGGGACCAGCGGACAGATTTTCATATGTCTACTCAGGCTAGAATACATACCTTGGCAGCCAGGGCAGTAAACTATATCTTTGGGTTCCCTTGATTTAAAGCCTCGACATGGGATGAGGACTCCTTTTCCTTCCTTCAGCACACGGTTGTTGTGTGCACGGTTACCAGAGTTACGTATGCGAGCCAACAACCTTTTCCTTTCAATAGAACCTTTACGGAGACTGAGAGCCTTGATCACGTCCTCTTGGTCATAGTGACGCATTCGTAAGTGCCTCGCCAACTTAGTAAAAGGCTTTGAACAATACAAACAGTACTGTCGCTTGGCATGCCTCATGCCAAGAGTTAGAACAGATACATCTGTTTCTGTGCCTGCCTCCTCAGGTTTACTTCTAGAGATCCGTTGATGCTTCCTGGGTCTTTCATTTGTAGGGGAGTCCTCACAGCTGGATTCCTCATCTGATGAATCCTGTTCCCTCTCAATGTCAAAGTCTGAGGATGGACTCCGACGACGCTTAACTTGTCTCCTTCTTGGCCTCTCCAAGGCTGAGGAATCTCTCTCACTTTCAGAACTGGCTTCATCACTTGAGGAACTATCCTGTTGATCCCTGTCCACTGACTGAATTGTGGAGTTCTCAGACTGCTTCTTCAATCTTTCACTTTTTCTACTGGGTCTTGACAAGTCTTTGCAACCTCCAGAAACGGGTGGCTCTTTTGGCTCCACATTATTCTTCTGTTCCAAATGTATTTCTCCTGTTGAAAAAGTTGACCGTTCTGAAATACTGTTCTCATCTTCAAATTCCATCTCACCTGGTGAGTAAGGTGGCCCTTCTGAAAAACTACCGTTGTCTTCCAATGCCACCTCACCTGGTGTGAAGGGTGGATCTTCTAAAACATCATCATCCTGTTCCAATGACACCTCACATGGTGTGAAAGGTGACTGTTCTGAAGCACTATTCTTGCGTTTTAATACCACCTCATCTGGGGTGAAATGTGGCTCTTCCGGCTGCACACCGTTCTTGTGTTCCAATGCCACCTCACCTGACGTGACAGGTGGCTCTTCGGAAACACCAACATCCTGTTCCAATGACACCTCACATGGTGTGACAGGTGGCTGTTCGGAAACACTATTCATGTGTTCCAATTCCATCTGGAATGGTTTTAAAGGGGGTTCTTCTAGAACACTATTTACATGTCCTACTTCACTTACTTTATCTCTGATACTTTGAGGACTCTTTCTAGGTCTGCCCCTTGGTCTACCTCTTCTGACTGTTAAGCTTGACGATTGAACTGAAGTGTTTTGTCCATTTTTTAAGTTCTCATCTGGTTTGGTTTTAGAGATATTAAGCCTCATTAATCTTATTATTGGTCTTGCTATTGGGGCATTTCTGCGATCAATCTGAACGACTTCATTTGTATTTGTCAAAGCACCCTTCCTGGTTCTCCCCCGTAGCTTCCCAGTAATTACTGTTCTTTCATTTGCAGATTTAAGCGAGCTATGTGAGCTATGTGTCTCTGGTGTCAAGTCATTCAAAGCTGACACTGGTATGGATGTTGGAGGATTCTTCCTGGGTCTTCCTCTTGGTTTTTTGACTAATTGTGTGGCATTTGTAGAGTTAGTTCCTTTACCCAATGTGTTTTCCTCCACATTCTCCACAATGTGTTTTTCCTTTCCAGATCTGGCAGCCTGTCGCCTGGTGTAAGGTCTTTCCTTGGACATCTGTGGTTTGAGAGACATCTCATCAACCTATGAAAGTGTGGCAGTTAAAATGCCCTCTGGAAGGGACACATTTGACTTTTTAATGTTGACATACATTCACATGTTGGAAGACGGATGAGATCCGCAAACAATTAAAAAGTAGAACTCGTGGTTTCGGACATTACATTCCTGAAAACAACGAAGATGATGCAAGCAAACAGGAATAAAAGAAAAACTTGCTCTAAAGTCACATTTATATGTTGGAATCCACATAAGCTTAGCTAAAATAATATGCAAGTTAAATGCTTAGCTGAAAAAAACCTCAGAAGAATTAGAACAAAAAATACTGTTCATTTTAGTTTACAGAACCTATTTTACGATCTTGCTAGTGCTATGACGAGACATTTTACTTAAGGTATTTTTACAACAGCAATTATTTTTTATTAACTTAATAGGAAGGAACGTCTTCATGATGACACTAATTTTTGCATTGCTTGCATTGATACATCAATTGTACATTCTATGCAAAATAACTATCATTTTGGTGATGCTACAAACTTCAAAAATGTGTACGGTTTGTTTTAGTTACATCATTTACAATAAATTATACATAGCAAAATATTGCCTTTTATCTTACATTCTCAGGCTCAGAGTTTAGATTATGGTCATTCCCTCTGTGTTCACCGTCTTCCACATCATCAAAGTCATCATAACCATCATCATCATTATTATCGTCAGAAGGGCAGTCTCCACTTTGGCTGCAGGATCTTTCAGTTACCTGAAAAACAAAATTAAGAATCTGTGGTAATTGAACTGGATTCCTTATAAAGATGCAACTGAGGAAGCATCCAAAAGGCAAATTCCTATAGAGTGTACAATCTGTATAGATGCGACAGAAAGAAGTTGGCCAACACAGACAAGAGCATAAGAAAAAAGGTTAATGTGGACCAAATCCAAACACATCATCCCCAGTTGATATTTTTTATATGCCATAACTTTTTATACAAATTCATGTGTTTACAAAATTCTGGTTTACTAGTTGACTGCAAGAATATACAGTGTGGGCCACAATATGACATTTTAAATGTTTGTATTTTGAAATACTCGTCCTACACCTGAAAAGAACTTATGATATTTTTTTTATATTATATACTACATAAACATCTGAACACAGCTTTATGGTATGGGTGCTCTATACGCTGTGCCACAGCATCACCCAACAGAACAGAGAAAACCATTACATGTTATGACTGAAATGGGTAAATGGACATTAAAAGCAGCTATAAATGAGAATTTTTCAGAAAGGTAAACATTTGATGCATGCATGCATGCAATGCAGTGTTTTTAATACATAACCTCTTGTAAAAAACAATGCACAACAGGATGCTAAAAGGTTACATGTGCAACACCCTCAAGATGGAGCATGTTCAGGATTACAAGAAGAGATGTGTAGATCATGGTACACTACCTGGGCAACAACAGAACCCTGTGGCCCTGCCACTGCACCGCTGGACTCCCCAACACTCCATGTCCTCGCCACACATGGGAACACTTCTGGTGCACGAGGTTCCAACGCCAGCCATGAAAACACGTCGTCAGGGTTTGCCGCAACTCTGGCATCATTCCGCGTGCCTGAAGAGCTTGTATGGGGAATGTGATCCCTGTGCTTTTCAGGTGATGTGCAATCGGTGAAGTTGGTCTCCATTTTGATGTGCACCGCAACAGATTCTGGAGACAAGGCCATCTGTTCCTTATCCTCTGGTTCTGACCCATTTTCAGCCAGTGCATCAAGCTCCTCCTTTACGGATGCAACGGTTGGGCTGTCTTCTGTGACCACCCCACTTCTCGGGTCTCCACAGTTTTGTATGGCTGTAGGACACATGACAGGTGCAACCGCCTCCCTAGACTCTGCAAAGTTAATGGGGAAACATTGGCTAAACTTGCAAAGGGGAAAATGCACAGGGATGCATATTGATTAAAGAGGGGATCATGGGGCAATATCCCACATATATGTACATAGGACAACTGTCTACACAAAGTGAGAAGGAAAGTATTTTGGCAACATGTTTGGCTGAACAGCCATTCTGTCTCTTGGGGAGGGCAACATGCTACTGAGGGCTCATTTCCACCGCCTTGTTCAGCGCGTAGCCGTGTTCAGCGCGTGGGCGTATACAATAGGTTTGTATAGGGACAGAATACGCTTGAGGTGTAAATGGTCTAATCTGTTAACGTGCATTCTAAACGAATACGGACAGAATACGGCCACGCGCTGAACACGCAGAGAGTGCGGTGGAAATGAGCCCTGAGAGTAGATAAACGACTTTTCAGCTACAATGGCTTCATACTTGATTTGCGATTAACAACTACATTTTGTATAGTTTTTTTCCGTTTTCCGTTTTTCCCCATTAAACTCGTCTGTTTAATCTGAGGCCTTTATGTGACCGAGAACAACAGCAGGAATAAAATTTTGAGTCGGCTGCTCATAGGCTATGTATGTAGATGAAGAAGGGGATATGATATCTCAAGGACATGACGTACAGACAAGCCTGGGAAAATAGCGCGGGATACGAAGTAAATCTACTAATAGAAGAGCCTTGTTTGGCTTTATTGTCCGAACCAGAGCGCATAGTCGTTTTGCCCCACACTATGGTTTTTCATGGTATGGTTAGTTCGTCACTAAACCAGGTACACGAAACAATACCCTGATTAAGCTACAAAACGACATCAGTGTTTATTTTCCTTTTTTGTGATGATACTTGGAAACTGACCTTTCTGACCTAATTGTCGACGGTCTGCAGAGGTGCTCATTGCTTTAGTTTAGAAAAACAGGATCTTCACGTACAGCTATGCAGTACCGCGAAAATGCAGTGCACGACACGATAGCATGACAAACACTACATTACAAGAAGTTCAACATAAATGCATTTATAATGTAATCCATATGACATGTGAGAATCGTTCTGAACAACATACCATCGCAGAAATTTATACCACTCTCCCGTAGTTTCAATTTGAGTTTGGTGTTCTCGAGTTTAACCAACTTCGTTTCTTCGTGAAGCTCTACAATGGTTTCTTCCACGTCCTTAAAAATGTCTTGGGCAGCCAACGTCAGCCGCTGGGATATGAGAACACTAAGGTAGCGCAATTTAATCATGTTGTACAAATTTGTCGTACCACTATAACACGAGCAGGCTACATTCCTACCTTGCAGCAAAGCTACTTCGTTTAGGTGCGTGCATGAATGTTCTCTTCCGGATTGCCTTCTTTCTGAATTTGTTAAAACCAGCGCGTCTCTTCAAAATTACGTATCACCACCTACAGGCCAGAAGGTAAAACGCAGGTTGTGTGTTTGTCTCTGTGGAGCGGTAAACTGCATGTATGTATTAGTAGTTAAATACATTTTTGTTTCTGGAGTTGCAGTTGTAGAGACCCCCAGCTTCTGCTCTGACATGTAAAATCATTTGTTTAGACTTTTTATTAGTGTGTACATGCATGCATTTGATATGCTGCCATTTCTACTCTGTATTCTATTCTACTTTTAGACTTATATGGTATCATATGCAAATGACAAAGGGACACCATGTCATGGGTCTCTCCTCTGCCCCTGATGTGGGTTATACCTTTAACTGCTTGTCAAGATTCGCAAATAGAACATGTGAAAAATCCTAAATCTGAAATGTACTTGTATCTAAATATAATATGGTATCATTTCAATCAGTGATATATCACTGATTAAAATGATACACACACAAGTTTGAGTTCACACCTCTTAGCCTAGTCCAAACGACCAACTACAGACTAGTTAAGGAATAATTAAGGAATGCCTCGTCATTGAGTTGTGCAGAAAAGATCATCAGATCACCCCAACCAGCTACACACATTACACTGTTCCAGGAGAGCCATCAATATCATCAGGGACACCACCCACCCAGCACACAGACTGTTCTCCCTCCTACCATCTGGAAAGCGCTACCACAGCATGCAGCGCCACACAAATAGACTGAAAAACAGCTTCTTTCCCCAAGCGATCAGGATAATCAACACACTGAATAAAATTCCATGAACATTCCATGAACATGTTAGTGACATCCAAAAACAATCTTTCACACACTGATGTCCATGCTGCTTTCAGCAGTTTTGCACTTTACAAATTGCACCTTTCACTTATTCCACTTTACATATTCCAAGAAGAGCTACCTCAGACTTCCTTCTTATTTCTTGTTGGAAGAGCATATGTCTACCTGTATGTCTCTTCAAACCTCTGTGTAATGCTTGTGACATAGTGAATTGACAATAAAGTGCACTTTGACTTTGACTACTATATATATATATATATATATATATATATATATATATATATATATATATATATATATATATATATATATATATAAAGACTGATTATAATGCCTATAGACTAGTTAAAGAGGAATGCCTTATCATTGAGTTGTGAGGAAGAGTTCTCTTCCTCTGTGCAAGGCTCTTACTGTTGTCCTCTTAAGTCTTGCTTCACCAGACCCCAACTGTTCTCTGAGCACTGCACAGCTGGATTCACCTGACACCTGCACATCACCTGTGGTCACTTCAAGGGTGAAGTAAAACAGACAGATTTTGTTAGGGGATTCCTTCTTGTAACAAAAAGAATCACTTTCCCTGGCATCTCGACCAATTGTGTTGCACTGTTTTATAGTGTATCTGCATATTAATACCTAATTATTCCCACCTGTTCATATTGCCCCGTTTATTTGTACATATCTACTCCGAACTACACTGTACATTGCACTATATTGTACATACTGTATCGCACTTGCTGCTCCTTGCTTTCTCTCTCTTCTCAAGACAATGTTGCACTAAAAAATCATCTAGTGGCCCCCGCATGTTTAGCAGTAAAAAAAATCCCTTTGTTCATCAGTGTACGCCAACCTTGCTCTCTTTCTATGTCAGAACACCACAAACTTAAGGCCAAATATTTGAGACATTCAGTGCAGTTTTACTACAAGTTAGGTCAATTCTAAGGGCCAAGCAAGGACAGAGGGCCCTTTAAGGACACTAATGCATTATTATTATTATTATTTATTATATTATTATTATAATATTATTATTATTTGTAATAAAAGGGTGGACAATTCTATTCTCCTATAGAGCAAAAATATATACAGCAACGCCCCTGAACAACATATTGGTGAACTGATTATGGATGAGTGGATCTGACCGTGGTTGTAATGCAAAAATAAATGTTAGAAAGTAAATATTGTGGCCACTAGAGGGAGCCATGTGACAGTGAGACAAAAGAAATGTGCGCTTCTGTGGCTGCAGGTGGAATAAGCATGGCTGTTCAGGATGACGTGCCTTAGATATAGCTCTGATTTGCCACCATGTATGTTCATGAAATATTTTAGATACAGGTGAAAACTCGGCATCCTTGTTTGTGGTCTCTTTTATTGCCAAGTTACCAATAGTGGTTAATCTTGGTTGCTCGCTGGGTCTTCTATTACTGTAATAAGAAAGCCACTGGAGTCAAACAGCTGGTCTGGCACATGGAAACGTGGCCTGATGATTGGGTTTATCCACAGACAACAGCTAAGTGACTGTGAAAATGTGAGCCATGTGATGGCAATTTAACAACTGAGGATAAGTCTCCTGGCTGACTGACTGAAGTTGAGTTTGCTAGGGCTGCCATGACTGTGGATGTGAACTTGCATACACATGCAACCATGACCTTTGTACAGACTTGTCCATTGGTTTGCAAAAATAAGTGAATCAACTGTCTCTTAACTAGACAAAAGAGATTCCAATTTTTCTATGCCGTGGTAGATTAAAGTGTAAGATAATACCATGAAGGGTGTCTTAGAGAAGGTGTCTCTTTACTACCTCTGTATGAATATGTAAAAAAAAAAAAACAATGCAGCAAACTCTTTGTTGTACCACCTTTTTAAAATCCTATTTGTCATTACTACATGTTTGATTTTATGCTATCATCTAAGAATATTATGATAGAATATTAATATAGGATACAAAGTGGTAAAACAAATTGGGAAACCACAGCACAGTTGTTCCACCTGAACCAAGGTAATTCACTGAACCCACTCCTACTGCTGTATTCCCGTAAGAATTTTATGAAACCTTATTGTACGTTACCTAGTGGTTATGTCCTGTTGGAAATCTAAACCCATTTTAATATCAAAAATTCTTGATTCTGTGAATCTGTACCCCTTAGCGGCTCCCCGACATACTTTCTACTGTATATGAAAGACAGCTGGCTGCTATAGCTGACTTTAGACCACTAGAGTTAAAAGAGGAGGGACAGAGGTCATCAGGGGCCCTGCTGTCACTCAAAATTGTAGTTGTGAGGATTATAAATTCCTCTACTGTTTCAAAAAAACCAAAGGTTTTGGTTTAGGTTTTTATTAAACAATTTTCAACACAAGGATGAAGTTGCTCAACTCCCAAAGTTTCTGCCGGATGTATTCACATGCAAGTCTTCTGCCTTTAACAGTAAGTTGCCCAACTCAAAACCTGTCTTCACTTTCAAGTCTTCTGTTGTTGTTTCTTGTTTATTTACAAAGCCATTACTCCTCAAACCATGTTTGGTCAGTTTTTACCTGGTCACCCTAGTAGTAGTGTGGCTACAAGACCATTAAAAGAAAATCACAGACAAGGATAATTTGGGCGACAACTAGAACACAATGCTTTGTGGGATGTTTTTCAAAATAAAAATATTAAAAAATAAAATTTGTTAAACAACTTTCTTCTTACAGCTGTCTTTCCTTGATGTGAAACACACATACCAGTAAGCATGTACAAGCAAAATCTCACATACAACCTTTATGCCCTGGACGCATAAACATCGTCCATTTACATAATTTCAGAACATGAGAACATAGGTTTCTTTAAGTTTGTGAAAATAAACAGTTATAAAAGGAACAGCTAATCTGGCAATCTCCATGACTTAATATTTACTTATGGTGGTTCACTGTGTGTGCTTCTGAAGAACAGTGATGCGGTTTTTGATGTAAAATTTGACGGTATGCCACATCCTAGCTTTGAGAGCCTCTGGCTCGGCCCTGATGCAAGCGACACATGCTTTTTTCCCTGGGATCTTTCCCGCCTTGATGTACTTCAACAAATGCCTCTCTACGGCCTGGACTTCTGATTCCATCCACTTGTTTTTGGCCACGCTTCTTCTTTTTTTTACATTTCCTGGAGCTAAAATGAAATGTGCACTAATGAAAGCAATGTCACCCTGACACAATGACTAATTAAAAAAACATGCATGCTTACATTGTTGTGATTTATCAGATCTTGAGGGGCGATAATCTTCATCATCGTCATCAGCTGAGGACCATTCAATCTCCTCCACCATTTCTGTTTAAAATCAGCATCCCCATGAGAACATTCAGCAATATTGTAAGCACAATGATTATAAACCAACTTATTTATGTTCAGAGCACTTACCATCAGGTGTGACAACAATCTCTTGTACATTCTGTTCAGGGGGCCTTGACTGTCCCTTCTCCATGGCTGTCAAAAACTTGCCAAGCCTTGCCAGTTCCAGAGTCTCTTGCTGGACGCAGTCATTCCTCAGGTGGGTGGCCAGACTGAGGCCCATGAACTCTGTTACCTGATGCATATCCTTCAAGTACAGCAGCTGAGATATCACAGCAACGTGCTCTCTCAGTCCATCCGAGACCAATTTCTTCACATGTTTTGCCCCACAGTCTTTGGCAAAGCTTTCAAGGCTCTCAACACCTGAATAATGTGTTAGGGACCTTGGCTGAGCAAACATGAAAATATTGTCATATCGAATGCTGCACAGCAACCTTTTATGGAGCATAGTTTCCATAATGGTGGCCAAAGATGGAGGAATAAGGAGCTGCACATTGTTTCCAGTTGCTCTGGAAATCTCTATCCTACAGGTGTACTTGCAAAGTTCATGCTCAAATGGTGTCAAATCCTCAGCATCGTCATCTGGCATGCCATACGCTTCCTTGGTGTTGAATTCTTTCAGAGTCAGCTGGGCAACCTCTCTGGCCTTTCTTCTATTGAACATAATCAATTGTGCAAGGATAGTCTTGGCCAGGTTTGCCCACACTGTTTGGTTTGGTGATGCACACAATGCAGATAAACACTCACCAACATGGTCTTTCAGGTAAGTGTGCAGGTTCTTAATGTCCTCTGTAAAAGGCAATAATTTAACACCAATCTTATGGCGTTGCAGACTCGATGTCGTTGCTGACTTCCTTGTTGAGTAAGGAGTGGGGAAAAGCTTTCGCCACTTCTTTACAAAGTCTTTGTTGAAACTTCTGGCATTTTCCGTCAACTCTTCATCCTGCTGGGACACTGCATCTGACTCAACAAACCTTCCAATTTTCTGCAGGCTTCGATAAAGTTGTGTCAAGATTGTAGGATTACAAAAGCAGCCTGTCTCATCATCGCGACCCGCAACTTCGTTCAAAACTGCAATCAAATGGTCCCAATTCTTGGGGGGCATAAGGTCCATGAGACTATACATTGGGGTGATCCTTTGACAAGTAACCAACAGTCTGCCCAGCTCTCGAATTCTCTGTCGGATGTAATCCTCCCGGACTGCAGCATCTCCCTGCCCCTTGTCAAGTAACTGTTCTCCCAACTGTAGAGCATATTTGTCCCCCCTGGCTGCCAAAGTGATTTCGTCTTGATGCATCTTCTCCAAGATCCTCCAGAGGTCTTTACTGACGTTATCCGGTTGAGGTTCAAGCAAGCCATACAATTTGTGCATATTAAATTTTTTTTCCGTTTGGAGCATGAGACGATCCTCTTCCTTTAGAAACGAGCAGTCTTTAAGGTGTCTTAACATCCCCCGCTTGATAAACAGGCCATCACAATATGGGCAATGCATGAAATCACCTGGTTTCCCAAGGCCTGGTTGCCTACATGGAATAATATCGCCTTTCCCTTCTTTCAGAACACGGATGTTGTGCACACGATTGCCCTTTCTTTGCAATAGTTTTAAACACATTTTCCTTTCTTTGCTACCTTTGGGGTAACTCAAGGCTTTGGCTACACGCTCTTGTTCGTAATGGTGTGTTTCTAAATGCCTTGGAAGCTTGGTCACTTGTTTTTTGCAGAACAAACAGCATGTTGTTTTGCGGCCTTTTGGTACGATGGAAATTTCCTCACTATTGACGAGGCTAGACAACAATACATCTGACTTATTGGGTGCAGTTATTGAACTACTCTCTTGAAGACCTTTCACTGGTGATGAGGTAACGTCTGCAGTGGCTACTCTTTGTGGCGGTAATTCTGACTGTAAGAAGGGTTTGGCAACAGTGTCATTTTGGGTACTGTCACATAATCCATTCAGGCTCACATTCGTTGCATTATCCTGTAAAAGGAAAAATTTAAGACGGCAAATTATTGACAACTGGCACACTAATTGTGAGTTTTAACACATTCCATTTAGAGATAAAATCCACAGGCCTAAAAAATACTAGTTCTGTGTGTTTACATGTATGTACATCAATGAAATGTATGTATACACACATTTTTTTCATTTAAACTCACAGTCTTGCTCTCCAGCACAGGTAGGGGTGCAACATTCTCTCGTCCATCCGTGTTTGAACACTGACTACTGTCATCTTCAGTGCCACCTACATTCCCACCATGACCATGATCATTGTCATCTTCTTCCAAGTCCCTGTTGTGATCCTTGTCAAGCCCGACTCCCCCATCTCTTTCAATACCATCATCATCTTTAGGAGATAAAGCACAGTTCGTGCCACCACTTCCCTTCTGTGGCTGTAAGGGGAAAAAAGTGCTTGGTAATTTGGCAGGCCAGTGTATTGATTTACTTTACTTCAATCTAAGACATATGCTATTCAGAATGAAACAATTCAGGAACAATATTAACAGATGAAAATCAAATTAACCGAAATAAAAAAAAAAATAAAAAAAAAATTATTAACAAATGTCACACTATGCGTTTTCCATTCGAGATAAAATCCACAGGCCTAAAAAATACTAGTTCTGTGCATTTATATATATATGTACATCAATAAAATGTGAATATATATATATATATATATATATATATATATATATAAATGTTTTTCATTTAAACTCACAGTCTTGTTCTCCAACAGATGTGGGGGAGCAACTTTGTCCTGTCCATCCCTGTCTGAACACTGACTGTCACCTTCAATGTCACCTACGTTCCCACCATGATCATGGTCGTCATCTTTTTCCAAGTCACTGTTGTCATCCTTGTCATGCCCCACTCCCCCATCTCTTTCAATATCATCTTTACGAGATGAAGCACAGTGCTTGTCATCACTTCCCTCCTGTGGCTAAGGGAAAAAAGTGCTTGGATTTTTGTAAAGGCCAGTGTATTGATTTACTCTCGTTCAGTATCAGACATAGGTTATTCAGAATGAAACACAATTCAAGAACACTGTTAACAGATGAAAATGAAATTAACTGAATTAAAAAAAACTGTTATATGAGGAGCAAATACTTATAACATGCATATTTTATGCTTAGCTGCAGTGTTCTCACCTCTTCAGCAACGACTGATGATGAACTGTTGCTGCTTGACTTGCCTGGTGCTGAGAATTCCTGGTGCCACTTTATTATCAAACAGTCAAGAAACTTTTCGGCATTTTGTACAGTTTCCTTGTCTCCAGTGGTGTTGGCATCATGCTTGATGACCTCAGCTATGCTATGAAAGCTAAGCCTGAGACTCACAGCATACCGCGAGATAGCAAATGTTCGTGTGGACTCACAGTACCCTGTAACATCCTTCACAGCAGCTGCCAGGTGATCCCAGTTTGAAAACCTGATGTAATCTTCCATGTTCTTCAACGGGGTGATTTTTCGGCCATTCAGAAGCAGCCTGCCCAACTCGCGAAGTTTCTGCCAGATGTATTCACATGTATGTTTTTTGTCGAACAAGTGTTGTCCAAGTTTAAGTACAAGCTTGTCCCCTCTAACTGCTTCTGCAACATCATCCTCATACATCCCAGTGAGGACCTCCAAGAAGTTTTTTGGAGATTGTTTGGCTTCACAAAGTGAGGACTGATCCCCTTCTACACCTGCACAGAGCTCCTCTTGGCCCAACTGACAGGTTTTCACATGTTTACTCATGTTTAATTTTGAAAACATACCTTGGCAACCAGGGCAGTATACAGTATCTTTGGGATTTGACTTAAAGGCTCGACATGGGATGAGGACTCCTTTTCCTTCCTTCAGCACACGGTTGTTGTGTGCACGGTTGCCAGAGTTACGTATGCGAGCCAACAACCTTTTCCTTTCATTTGAACGTCTGGGGTGACTTAGAGCCTTGACCACATCCTCTTGGTCATAGTGACGCAATTCTAAGTGCCTCGCCAACTTAGAACTCGGCTTTGAACAATACACACAGTACTGTCGCTTGACACGCCTCATGCTAAGAGTTAAAACAGATACACCCGTTTCTAGAGCTGCGTCCTCAGGTTTACTTCTAGAGATCCGTCGGTGCTTCCTGGGCCTTGTATTTATAGGGGAGTCCTTACAGTTTGATTCCTCACCTGATGAATCATCCTCCTGTTCCTTCTCAATCTCAAAGTCTGAGGATGGAGTCCGACAACGCTTAACTTGTCTCCTTTTTGGTCTCTTCAATGCTGAGGAATCTCTCTCACTTCCAGAACTGACTTCATCACTTGATGCACTATCCTGTTGATCCCTGTCCACTGGCTGAATTGTGTTCTCAGACTGCCTCCTCAGTCTTTCACTTTTTCTACTGGGTCTTGACAAGTCTTTGCAACCTTCATAAATGGGTGGCTCTTCTGGCTCCACATTATTCTTCCATTCCAAATGTACATCTCCTGTTGAAAACGTTGGCTCTTCTGAAATACTGGTCTCATCTTCAAATTCCATCCCACCGTGTGAGTAAGGTGGCTCTTCTGAAAAACTGTGTTGTGTGTCGTGTTCCAATGACGCCCCACATGGTGTGAAAGGCAACTCTTCTGAAGCACTATTGTGTTTTAATACCACTCCATTTTGGGTGAAATGTGGCTCTTCTGAGTCCACATTATTCTTCTGTTCCAAATGTATTTCTCCTGTCCTGTTTGGCTGTTCTGAAACACTAGTCTCGTCTTCAAATTCCATCTCACCTGGTGAGTAAGGTGGCTCTTCTGAAAAACTACTGTCATGTTCCAATGCCACCTCACCTGGTGTGAAAGGTGGTTCTTCTAAAACGCCAACATCCTGTTCCAATGACGCCTCACATGGTGTGACAGGTGACTCTTCTGAAGCTCTACTCTTGTGTTTTAATACCACCTCATCTGGGGTGAAATGTGGCTCTTCTAGCTGCATACTGTTGTTGTGCTCCAATGCCACCTCACCTAAAGTAACAGGTGGCTCTTTGTAAACACTATTCATGTGTTCCAATTCCATCTGGCATGATTTTAAAGGGGGTTCTTCTGGAACACTATTTACATGTCCTACTTCACTTGGTTCATCTGTGATACTTTGAGGATTCTTTCTAGGTCTGCCCCTTGGTCTACCTGTTCTGACTGTTAAGCTTGACGCTTGAACTGAAGTGTTTTGTCCATTTTGTAAGTTCACCTCATCTGGGTTGGCTTCATTAGGTTTGACTCTTGTTAGAATTGACCTTTGAACTTTAGTGTTTTTTCCATTTTTTCCATTCACCTCAGCTGGTGTGGTTTTAGAGATACAAAGCCTCGTTAATCTTATAATTGGTCTCCCTATTGGAGCATTTCTACCATCAATCTGAACGACTTTCTTTGTATTTGTCAAAGGACCCTTCCTGGTTCTCCCCCGTAGCTTCCCAGTAATTACTGTACTTTCATTTTCAGATCTAAGCGAGCCATGTGAATCACTTGTCTCTGTTGTCAGGTCATTCAAAGCTGACATTGATATGGACGTTGAATGATTCTTTCTAGGTCTTCCTCTTGGTCTTTTAACTAATTGTGTGGCATTTTTAGAGATAGTCCCTTTGCCCAATGTGTTTCCCTCCACATTCACATCCTCCACGATGTGCTTTTCCTTTCCACATCTGGCAGCTTTTCGCCTGGTGTAAGGTCTTTCCTTGGACATCTGAGGTTTAAAAGACATCTCAGCGACCTATGAAAATACACCAGAAATAAACTTTTCAAGCACAAGTGTGACAGTTGCACAGATGAAGTTAAAATGCCTTCTGGAAGGGACACGTTTGATTTTTGAATGTTGACATACATTCACATGTTGAAGTCGGCCAAGATCCGCAAACAATTAAAAATTATATTCAGCTAGGGAAAGGACAGCATGTAATGTTTAGTTCTTAAAAGTCGGGACTACTGTGGTTTCTGGCATTACATTTCTGAAAACAACATGGATGACGCAAACACACAGGGAAAAAAAAGAAAACTTGCAAAAAATCCACAAGTTTAGGTACAATAATATGCAAGTTCGGAATACGGAACCAATTTCAAAATCTTGCTAGTGCTAAGACGAGACATTGCAATTATTTTTATCAACTTAATAGGAAGGAAAGCCTTTATGACAACACAGTGTTTGCACTGATATATCAATTGCAGATTCTAGGCAAAATAACTAATTTTGGTGATGCCACAAACTTAAAAAGGCTTATGGTTTGTTTTACTTACATCTTTTACAATAAGTCATTGCTATATTACACATGGCACAATATTGCATTTTTCTTACATTCTCAGACTCAGGGTTCAGATTATGGTCATTCCCTCTGTGTTCACCGTCTTCCACATCATCCAAGTCATCATAACCATCATCATCATTGTTATCATCAGAAGGGCAGTCTCCACTTTGGCTGCAGGATCTTTCAGTTACCTGAAAAACAAAATTAATTTGAGGTAATTGGACTGGATTCCTTATGAAGATGCAACTGAGGAAGCATCCAAAAGGCAAATTCCTATAAAGAGTAGAGCCTGTACAGATGCAACAGAAAAAGGCTGGCCAGCACAGACAAGAGCATAAGAAAAAAGGTTAATGAGGACCAAATCCAACCACATCCTCCAGAGTTGATATTTTTTATATGCCATAACTTTTTATAGAAATTCATGTGTTTATAAAATTCTGGTTACTAGTTGACTGCAAGAATATTCAGTTTGGGCCACAATATGACATTTTTAATGCTTGTACTTTGGATTAATTGTCTTACACAAAAGAAATTGTATATGAAGTCGAACTATATAATTATGTATATTGTTCACGACAATATGAAGGTCACGAACACCAAATACTACCAAAATCTTGGACAGTAGCCTATGTTATACGCCTGTGTATCGGTAATGTAATAAATATATTTGGGACTCCATGTCATTTTTATATATTATATACTATATAAACATCTGAACATAGCTGTAGACCTCGTATGTGCACCAGTGCACAAGTAGTAAAAAAAGTGAATAATTTGACTTCTGAATTTCATGACAGAACAGAAAAAACATGTTATTACACATTATGACTGAAAATGGGTAAATAGTCATTAAAGGCAGCTATGAATGAGCCAAAAATGTTCAAAGAGGTAATCATTTGATGCATGCAATGCAGCGTTTTTGATACATAATTTCTTCTAAAACAATCACTACAACAGTATGCTAAAAGGTTAAATGTGTAATACCGTCGAGATGGAGCATGTTAAAGACTACAAGCAGTGGTTTGGAGATACACTACCTGGGTAGCAACAGAACCCTGTGGCTCTGCCTCCGTACCGCTGGATTCCCGGACACTCCATGTCCTTGCCACACATGGGAACACTTCTGGTTCGCGGGGCTCCAATGCCAGCCATGACAACACATCATCAGGGTTTGCCGCAACTCTGGCATCAATTTGCGTGCCTGAGGAGTCTGTATGGGGAATGTGATCCCTGTGCTTTTCAGGTGATGTGCAATCTGTGAAGTTGGTCTCAACTTTGATGTGCATTGCCACAGATTCTGGAGACATGGCCATCTGTTCCTTATCCTCTGGTCCTGACCCATTTTCAGCCAGTGCATCAAGCTCCTCCTTTACTGGTGCAGCGGTTGGGCTGTCTTCTGTGACCACCCCACTTCTTGGGTCTTCACAGTTATGTATGGCTGTAGGACACATGACAGGTGCAACCGCCTCCCTAGATTCTGTGAACCAAAATCTGTGTTAACTTCAAGTTATTGGGGAAACATGCTTGGCTAAACTTGCAAAGGGGAAAATGCACAGGCATGCATATTGATTAAAGAGGGGGTCATGGGGTAATATCCCACATGTATGTATTCATACCAGTTCAAGCAAATTCTGGCAACATGTCTGACTGAATAGCCATTCTGTATCTTGGGGAGAGCAACATGCTAGATAAACGACTTCTCAGCTACAACATACTTACCCTTTGGGTAAGAAAAATATATATAACATGCCAATTTCTTGTACATAAATTACACCTAGATCCCAACAAAATAAAGTAGCAACATTTTTCCCCCCACTAAACTCGCCCAAAGTGTTTAACAAGGTATTTATGTGCCCGAGAACAACAGTAGTGTGTACAAACATGTACAAACACCAGACCAACCCAAATCAGTAGGTTAAACTTTACGCTAGTTTACGATGAGTATGCCTGGAATCAATGTTTTGAGTCGACTGCTCATATGTAGCCGAAGAACGGGATATGATATCTCAAGGACATGGCGTACAAACCTGGGAAAATAACGCGGGGTAAGAAGTCAACCATATATGGTGGGTATAATGTGCCATAAAATAAGTAATAATGAAAAGTCGAATGAAAATGTAAAACTCTTTTTGCCATTTAATCTTGAAATTATCAGCGCAATTATGCTGCCAAAATTAAATTAGATGTTTCATTTTCCCTAATCAGTCAAAAAAAAACATTTAAAATATCTATTTTCCATTTCATTTTCATTGCCATCGTGGTATATTATTTCCAGATCTTAAAATGTAAATGCTAATTAAAAATGAAAATCCAAACTTCACTTTGGATTTGCCTTTGTCTCACAATTCGCACAAGTGTGTCAAAATAAAGAAATAAATTAAAAACGACACCTGCTGGCGATATTTTTTATACTTGGCACAAATGCACAAGTGCTAGTCCGAACCAGACCGCAAGGACTAGTCGTTTTGCCCGACACTTTCATGGTTAGGGGAGACTGGGGCTGGTAGGATCACTTTTCACACTCGGTTATATTTCTCCATCTTACAGTGCATTATAGCTGTCAAAGTGTGATTGACTGAAAGCTTAATATCTCATCTATAAAACAGGTATATACAATGTCAAAAAAATATTTCTTGTTTTGAGTAATGTATGATATAACTGGCTTTGAGAAATTGTGCCAACCTGCCCCAGCACGGGGTTGGTTGGCTCACATATAAGCTAATTAGATTAGATTAGATTAGATTCAACTTTATTGTCATTACACATGTATAAATACAGGTAACGAAATGTCGTTTAGCATCTAATCAGAAGTGCAAGAGCAGCAAGTGCGATATGTGCAGTATATACAATATAGACAGTAGTGAATTATGTACAATAAGTAGGGCAGTATGAACATGTGGGAGTACTTTGTTGTTAAACTTTGTGGGGGATATAAACAGATGTGCTATAAACAACTATATATAAACAGATGTGCTATAAACAACTATACAGTAGAGCTATTAATATATATGATGGGCTATGGACAAGTATACAGTTATGCTATAAATATATAAGTTAGTAAATATGCAATGTATGAACAATATGTACAAGATATATACCAGATGAACTATAACACAGAGATATACAGGAGATATACAGTATTGACAATATACATTTTTGTTTTGGGGTGGAGTGCCAATGGATGTGGGGATTGGGTAAAGTTCACTGACATTGGGAGAGATGGAGAGGTGAAGAGGGACGGGGCGTGGAGGTAGTGGTAGTGGTGTCATGGTAGGGGGAGAGAGTGGTGGCGTAGTAGGAGGACAAGGAGGTTCAGCGGGGGGTAGAGTTCAGGGGGTGTGAGTGGTGGCATGGAGGGGGGGGCATGGTAGGGGGCGAGAGCATCCTGACCACCTGCGCCACAGCTCAGCATGGGAGCTGCGTAGTGGCCTAGTGTGAGGACATGGAGGTTCAGCGGGGGGTAGAGTTCAGCAGGGAAACAGCTGTAGGAAAGAAACTGTTCCTAAACCTGCTGGTTTTAGTCCGAAGGCTCCTGAAGCGCCTTCTGGAGGGGAGGAGCTGGAAAAGTCTATGATTGGGGTGCGAGGGGTCCTTCAGGATGCTACGAGCCCTGCGTAGGCACCGCTTTCTCTGGACATCCTCGATGGCAGGTAGTGGGGTCCCTGTGATGCGTTGGGCGGTTTTCACCACCCGCTGTAGTGCTTTCCGGTCAGCGACAGAGCAGTTCCCATACCACACTGTGATACAGTTGGTCAGGATGCTCTCAATTGCACAGCGGTAGAAGTTGCCCAGGATATCGGCAGACAGGTGGTTCTTCCTCAGTGTCCTCAGGAAGAAGAGCCGTTGGTGAGCCTTCTTGACCAGGCTGGAGGTGTTAGTTGTCCATGATAGGTTTTCTGAGATGTGAGTTCCCAGGAACTTGAAGCTGGAGACACGTTCAACAACCATTCCATTGATGTGGATAGGAGTGTGTGTGTCTCCCTTCTCCTTCCTGTAATCCACAATGAGCTCCTTGGTTTTACTGGTGTTGAGGAGCAGGTTATTGTGCGCGCACCAGGCAGCTAGGTGCTGAACCTCTGCTCTGTACTCTGACTCATCGTTGTTAGTAATGAGTCCGATCACCGTGGTGTCATCTGCAAACTTGACGATGGAGTTGGATCCATACATAGGCCTGCAGTCATGGGTGAAGAGGGAGTACAGGAACGGGCTCAGCACGCAGCCCTGTGGCACGCCAGTGTTCAGTGTGATGGTGGAAGAGAGGTTGTGGCCCGACTTAACATGTTGGGGTCTGTTGGTTAGAAAGTCCATAATCCAGTTGCAGAGGGGGCCACTGATTCCAAGATCCTCAAGTTTGGTGATTAACTTGGAGGGGATGACAGTGTTGAATGCTGAGCTGAAGTCAACAAACAGCATTCGTGCATAAGTGTTCTTGTTGTCCAGGTGGGAGAGCACACAGTGCAGTGCTGTGGATACAGCATCCTCTGTGCTCCTATTGCTCCGGTAGGCAAATTGGTGGGGGTCCAGTGAGGGGGGCAGGCAGTTCTTGAGGTGTGCCAGGACCAGCCGCTCGAAGCACTTCATAACAATGGGTGTTAGTGCTAAAATAAATACAGTTCACTCAATAAATGACTGAAAACGTGTAATCATATGGTTCTCTGCAAAGTCAGCTCTAGCTCTAGCTACCTGTGATTATATATTTTTTGTGCTTCTTTTCTTCTTATACTGACAGACAGCGAACAGAGAAGCAGACAGAATATAAATATGTTTATAACTGATTTATGGATGACAAATAATGTGGAAAATAATTGTTAAAAATCATGAACAAAGGGTTAATTAAGTGTTTGCAAATACATTATACATGATTTTAGGGAGTAGTTATTATAAAGTGTTACCAAATAGGGTTGTATTTGAATTATAATTGAAAATGTATAATAAGAATTGTAATAATGCCTAATCCACCTTTTTAATATTCCCATTTCAAATTATGTCATTTTTTAAACACCCTGTATGAAATGCTCATTTTTATGAGTACCAATGGGCCTTTTTCATGTAAACTGTTGAGCCAACCAGCCCCAAAATTAGTGTGCCAACCATTGTGCAACCAACCCCGCCCACACTGAGGTACAGATTTTTCCACAAACACTGTTAGCCTGCTACCATTAGTCACCTCAGGATCTCAAACTTTATTTTACCTTATAGCTGAGTCCCTTGACAATCATTTAAAACAAGTTTTTTTTTTATCCCTAACTGTTACCCTTCTGGGAGTTGTTAAGTGGAAGGTATAAAATCCAGGAATTGACCCCCCAGAACTAAAAAGTTTTACTCACCTAAAGGGTTAATGACTTTGAGACCTCTTACATAACTTGACTTACTCTGGTCCTAATAGGCATCATTTTAGCGTTGGAATTGTGTCTCATCACCCTATAGTGGCTTGGAAATTAACACTGATTCAACCTGCCCCCGATCCAACCAGCCCCGGTCTCCCCTACTCACCAATGTTTGTCACTAAACCATGGTACTCGAAACAATACCATGGTAAAGCTGCGAAACGACATCAATGTTTAGTTTTCTTAAGTTGTGATGATACTTCGAAACTGACCTCTGGCCTGATTGTCGACCGTCTGCAGAGGTGCTCATTACTTTTGATTAGAAAAACAGGATCTGCACGTACGGGTATGCACCCCGAAAATGCAGTACACGACACGATAGCATGCTAAACAGTAAATTACAAGTTCAACATAAATGCACTTATAATGGAATTCACATGACATCGTTCTGAACAACATACCATCGCAGAAATGTATACCACTCTCCCGTAGTTTCAATTTGAGTTTGGTGTTCTCGAGTTTAACAAACTTCGTTTCTTCGTGAAGCTCTACAATGGTTTCTTCCACGTCCTTAAAAATATCTTGGGCAGCCAACGTCAGTCGCTGGGATATGAGAACACTGAGGTAGCGCAATCTAATCATGTTGTACAAATTTGTCGTACAAATACAATAACGCCAGTAGTATTCAGCCTACATAATTGCCCTGCAGCGAAGCTGCTTCTCAGTGCATGCATGGGGGGCGCAAACTGTGCTCTTCCGGATTGCTTCTTTCTCAATTTGTTAAAACCATAGGTTGAAACCAGCGCGTCATTTCAAAATTGCGTATCACCACCTACAGGCCAGAAGGTAAAACGCAGGTTGTGTGTTTGCCTCTGTGGATTAGTGAGCTGCATGTATGTACTAGCAGTTAAATACATTGTTGTTGCTAGAGCTGAAGTTGTAGAGACTGCCCAGAGCATCTGCTCTGACATGTAAAATTATTTGTTTAGACTTTTTTAGTGTGTGCATGCATGTGATATACTGTCATTTTTACTCTCTATTCTCAAATGGACCTGCACTTTATATGTATAATTCATGCTTACATAAGGTAGATGTTAAAGGCCTGGTGCCTGAAGGCTACTCTGCTCAAGGACAGTACAGTTTATAACAGTGCCAATTCCCGCCTTAAATTCTTCTCTCCGAAACAATGAGGAGCAATTCTGTTTGCAATGTGCCATAATTTATTTGTGCTTTAACTGCTTGTCTAGATTTGTAAATAGAACATGATCCTAAATCTGAAATGTACTTGTATCTAAATATATGTTTGGTATCATTTCAATCAGTGATACACACACACACACACATATATATAATAATAATTATATATATATAACTGATTAAAATGATACACACACAAGAACTGTATCCTCCATACTAGTTTGAGTTCACAACTGTTATTGAGTCATTGAGTTGTGGCAATAGGCTGAGTACAGTATAACACAGAGTTCTCTTCCTCTGTGCAAGGCTCTTACTTCTTGACTCCTGTTGTCCTCTTAAGTCTTGCTTCACCAGACCCCAACTGTTCTCTGAGCACTGCACACCGGGATGCCCACTGCTCCGGGCGTTCACCTGACACGTGCACATCACCTGTGGTCACTTCAAGGGTGAAGTAAAGCAGACAGATTTTGTTAGGGGATTCCTTCTTGTAGCAAAAACAATCACTTACCCTGGCATCTCCACCAACTGTATTGTACTGTTTCATAGTACATCTGCTTATATCTCACCTGTTCATACTGCCCCCTATTTGTACATAATCTACCCCAAACTACACTGTATATTTTGAAGGCTATTGTATATACTGTATTGCACTACTCCTTGTACGTTTGATTAGATGCTAAACCACATTTAATTACCCTGTATTCATACATGTGTTTTGACAATAAAATTGAATCTAATCTAATCTAAAAAACAAAAAAAAAGTACATTTAGTTGAGATGAGGATGACTTCATCATCTTACACCGCCCCCATTCCCTTTAATGGTGTTCATGTCGCTGAGCACCTGCAGCTCAGGATGCCTTTTAGAACTCCACCTTCATGGTACGTTGTTAGGGTTCCAGTTAACTTTTTTCTCTCTCTTCTCAAGTCAAGGTTGTGAATACCTAAAAAAAAAAAAACCTCTCGTGCCCCTACATGGTTAACAGTAAAATAGTTTACCTTTGTTCTTTTGTCTGTCATGCCAACCTTGCTCTCTTTCTCTTTCAGAACACCAACCCAAACTTTAGGCTAAATATTTGAGACATTCAGTGCAGTTTTAATACCAAGTATCTGATACACCTAACTTTCACGGTAATCATACTGCAGTCAGGCCAATCTTCAGGTTGCTTCGTAATGTCAAAGTTATTCTATTACACAACAGTGCACTGAAACAGCTTCTATGACCATGCTAACAGTTTCTTTTCCACTTTAATCAGTGAGGAAAATTGATAGCATTCCCCCCCCTGCAGAGATTAATGTATGCATGTCTAAAGCAGGACTGCAACTCTACAAGTGTACTCTTATTGTAACAATGTGTATTGGTGTACAGTGGCAAGAAAAGGAAACTTTGTGAACCTTTTGAAATGGTTTTCTGCATTTATTTGTCCTAAAACGTGAAAATAACACAATTTGATTAAGCCAACTGCACAAAAGAAATCATTCCGTTTCAAGTCTTTGTTGGAAACAATAATGAGCTCCAGGAAAAGCCATATAAAATGTGTGTGAGAGGTGACTGGATGGGTAAGATTCTGGCAGTCAAGATAGGAGGCATTCAGTATTTAGTAATCCATTAGTTTATATAATCACACATAATCTATGACAGAAATGGAGTGGAGATAGAGATGCCAAGTGCAGCTACCCCCCACTCACCCTCCTCATCCCCCATACTGACCATGTGACTTGACGGGAAATGCTCCTTTGCCAGAGTACGAGTGGGAAACATGTGCCTCATGAGCCGGCCGCACGGCCTTTCTCGTGCCAAACCACCTCATGTGCCTCCCATTTCCCTGTTGTCCAGAGTTACTGACAGAAAGCACTTAATACAGTTTCTCAGAAATAAGTTATTCGGTACTGCGCAGGCGACCTGTTACGCTTTACATAGCTCACTCTGTTCTCACATGATTTTTCCTTCACATATAAATATGAAAGCCCTTAAGCTTAAACATAAATTGCAAGCTATAAATGTGTTGTCTTACATGCAATGGAATAGGTGTAACTACCAATTTAGGAACCACCACTGATTTTTAATCACAGTATCAGGGTGGCAGCCAGGGGGTGGTGGTGGATTCGTGGATTGATTATGGATGAGTGGATCTGACCGTGGCTCATCTTGGTTGCTCACTGGGTCTTCTATTAATAAGAAAGCCATTGGAGTCAAACAGCTGGTCTGGCACATGAGGACGTGGCCTGATGATTGGGTTTATCCACAGACAGCAGCTAAGTGACTCTTCAGATGTTAGCCATGTGATGCCAATTTAACAACTGAGGACAAGTCTCCTGGCTCACTTGCTGCAGTTGAGTTTTCTAGGGGTGCCCTGCCTCTAAGCATGGCTGTGAATGTGAAGTTGCATAGATACGCAACCATAACCTTTGTACACACTTGTCCATTGGTTCACGAAAACAAGTGAATCAACTCTAACTTAACCAGAAAAAAGAGATTCCAACTTTTCCATGCCGTGGTAGATTAAAGTGTAAGATAATACCATGAAGGGTCTCTTAGAGGGACTTTGCTCTCTTAAGTATCTCAGTATAACACAATGCAATGAACTCTTTGCTGTACCATCTTTTTCAAATCCTATTTGTCATTACTACATGTTTGTAGTGTATTTTATGTTATCATCTAAGTGATTGAATATTAATAAGGGATGCAAAGTGGTAAAACAAATTGGGAAACCACAGCACAGTGGCTGTATCTTTAGTGCCACAGGGACCCTGGTTTCAGTCTGAGACAAGGTAATTTACTGAACCCACTCCTGCTGCTGTATTTCCATAAGAATTTTGTGAAACATTATTTTATGTTTCTTAGTGGCTATGTCCTGTTGGAAATCTAAACACATTTTAATATGAAAAAACTTTTCCCCTTAAAGTTTGCAACTACAATGAGATCTCAATATGGGCTGCTAAATACAGCCAACTTGGGCCTTTGTCCCTTACTCTCTCAGACCCCTTGGTTTAAAAATATAATGAACACAAGTTTTCTGCCTGCCCCAGTCCAAGCTTCCTGCAGAGTTCAGGCATAGTTTACCGCTAAACCGCTTTACCAACCCCAGACTCCATAGGCTTTTTTCATCTATTTTCAACACAAGCATGAAGTTGCTCAACTCACAAAGATTCTGCCAGATGTATTCATATGCAAGTCTTCTGCCGTCATATCTTGTTTATTTACAAAGCCATTCCTCCTCAACCCACATTTGGTCAGTTTTCACCTGGTTACCCTAGTGGTAGTAGTGCTGCTACAAGACCATTAAAAGAAAATCACAGACAAGGATAACTGGAGCGACAACTAGAATGCAATGCTCTTATGGAATGTATTTGAAAATACAAATGTCAAAATAAAATTTGTTAAAACAACTTTCTTCTTACACTTGCCTTTCCTTGATGTGAAACACGCATACCAGTAAGCATGTGCAAGAAAAATCTTATATGTACAACCTCCATGCCCTGGACGCATAAACATCATCCATTTACACATTTTCAGAACATGAGAACATAGGATTCTTTAACTTTATGAAAATAAACAGTTATAAAAGGAGCAGCTAATCTGGCAATCTCCATGACTTCATATTTACTTATGGTGGTTCACTGTGTGTGCTTCTGAAGAACAGTAATGCGGTTTCTGATGTAAAATTTGACAGTATGCCACGCCCTAGCTTTGAGAGCCTCTGGCTCGGCCATGATGCAGGCGGTACATGCTTTTTTCCCTGGGATCTTTCTCGCCTTGATGTACTTCAACAAATGCCTCTCCACTGCCTGGACTTCTGATTCCATCCACTTGTGTTTGGTTACGCTTCTTCTTTTTTTTACTGGAGCTAAAATGAAATGTGCGTTAGTAAAAGCAATGTCACCCTGACACAATGACTGATCAAAAAAAAAAAAAATGCATACTTACATTGTTGTGATTTATCAGACCTTGAGGGGTGGTAGTCTTCATCATCATCATCATCTTCAGCTGAGGACCATTCAGTCTGCTGCACAATTTCTGTTTAAAATCAGCACCCCAATGAGAATATGCAGCAATATTCTAAGCACAATGATTATGAATCAACTTTTTTATGTTGGCAGCACTTACCATCAGCACTGACAACAGTCTCTTGTACATTCTGTTCAGTGGGCCTTGACTGTCTCTTTCCCATGCCTGTCAAAAACTTGCCAAGCCTTGCCAGTTCCAGAATCTCTTGCTGGGCGCAGTCATTCCTCAGGTGGGTGGCCAGACTGAGGCCCATGAAGTCTGTTACCTGATGCATATCCTTTAAGTACAGCAGCTGGGATATCACAGCAACGTGCTCTCTCAGTCCACACGAGACCAATTTCTTCACATGTTTTGCCCCACAGTCTTTGGCAAAGCTTTCAAGGCTCTCAACACCTGAATAGTGTGTTCTGGACTTTGGCTGAGCAAACATGAAAATATTGTCATATCGAATGTCGCACAGCAACCTTTTATGGAGCATAGTTTCCATAATGTTGGCCAAAGACGGAGGAATAAGGAGCTGCACATTGTCTCCGGTTGCTCTCAATATCTCAGTCTTACTGGTGTACTTGCAAAGTTCATGCTCAAATGGTGTCAATTCCCCAGCAGCACCATCTGGTATGCCATAGGCTTCCCTGGTGTTGAATTCTTTCAGAGTCAGCTGGGCAACCTCTCTGGCCTTTCTTCTGTTGAACATAATCAATTGTGCAAGGACAATCTTGGCCAGGTTCGCCCACACTGTTTGGTTTGGTGATGCACACAATGCAGATAAACACTCACCAACATGGTCTTTCAGGTAAGTGTGCAGGTTCTTGATGTCCTCTGTAAAAGGCAATAATTTAACACCAATCTTATGGCAATGCTGACTCTTCCTTGTTGAGTAAGGAGTGGGAAAAAGCTTTCGCCACTTCTCTACAAAGTCTTTGTTGAAACTTCTGGCATTTCCCGTCATCTCCTCATCCTGCTGGGACACTGCATCTGACTCAACAAAACTTCCAATTTTTTGCAGGCTTCCATAAAGTTGTGATAAGATTGTGAGATTAGTAAAGCAGCCCGTCTCATCATCGTAACCTGCAACTTCCTTCAAAACTGCAATCAAATGGTCCCAATTCTTGGGCAGTATAAGGTCCATGAGACTATTCATTGGAGTGATCCTCTGACAGGTAACCAATAGTCGGCCCAGCTCTCGAAGTCTCTGTCGGATGTAATCCTCCCGGACTGCAGCATCTCCCGGCCCCTTGTTGAGTAACTGCTCTCCCAACTGCAGAGCATGTTTGTCCCCCTTGGCTGCCAATGTAATTTCGTCTTGATGCATCTTCTCCAAGATCTTCCAGAGGTCTTTACTGACATGATCTGGTGGAGGTTCAATCGTGCCATACAATGATTTAATATTAAATGATTTTTGTCTCTTTTGAAGCATGGGACGATCCTCTTCCTTTACAAACGGGCAGTCTTTAAGGCGTCTTGACATGAGACTAGACATGAATGCATCTGACTTATTGGGTATAGTCATTGAACCACTCTCCTGATGACCTTTCACTGGTGATGAGGTAACTTCTGCAGTGGCTACTGTTTGGGGCTTTAATTCTGGCTGTAAGAGGGGTTTGGCAGCAGTGTCATTTTGGGTACTGTCACATGATCTATTGAGGCTCTCATTCGTTACATTATCCTGTAAAATAAAAAATTCAAAACAGAAAATTATTAGCAAATGTCACACTAATCGTGTGTTTTAATTCTCCATTCAAGTATTAGGCCTAAAAAATACTAGCTCTCGGTGTTTACATATATGTACATCAATGAAATGCATATATATATTTTTTTTTTCATTTAAACTCACAGTCTTGTTCTCCAACACATGTGAGGGAGCAACATTGTCCTGTCCATCCCTGTCTGAACACTGACTGTCATCTTCAATGCCACCTACATTACCACCATGATCATGGTCGTCATTATTTTCCAAGTCACTGTTGGCATCCTTGTCATGCCCGACTCCCCCATGTCTTTCAATATCATCTCTAGGAGATGAAGCACGGTTCTTGCCATCACTTCCCTCCTGTGGCTGTAAGGAAAAAAAGTGCTTGGAATTTTGTAAAGGCCAGTGTATTGATTTACTATCGTTCAGTATCAGACAGGTTATTCAAAATAAAACACAATTCAAGAACAACTAAACAGATGAACAGATCAAATTAACTGAATTTTAAAAAACTGTTATATGAAGAGCAAATACTTATAACATGGATGGCTTACACTTAGCTGCAGTGTTCTCACCTCGTCAGCAACGACTGATGATGAACTGTTGCTGCTTGACTTCCCTGGTGCTGAGAATTCCTGGTACCACTTATTCATCAAACAGTCAAGAAACTTTTCGGCATTTTGTACAGTTTCCTTGTCTCCAGTGGTGTTGGCATCATGCTTGATGATCTCGGCTATGCTATGAAAGCTGCCCCTGAGACTCACAGCATACTGGGAGATAGCAAATGTTTGTGTGGACTCACAGTACCCTGCAACATCCTTCACAGCAACTGCCATGTGATCCCAGTTTGACAACCTGATGTAATCTTCCATCTTCTTCAATGGGGTGATTTTTCGGCCACTCAGAAGCAGCCTGCCCAACTCACAAAGTTTCTGCCAGATGTATTCACATGTATGTTTTCTGTCGAACAAGTGTTGTCCAAGTTTAAGCACAAGCTTGTCCCCTCTAACTGCTTCTGCAACATCATCCTCATACATTCCAGTGAGGACCTCCAAGAAGTTTTTTGGGGATTGTTTGACCTCACAAAGTGAGGACTGATCCCCTTCTAGACCTGCACAGATCCGTTGATGCTTCCTGGGTCTTTCATTTGTAGGGGAGTCCTCACAGTTGGATTTATCTTCTGTTGAATCATCTTCCCGTTTCCTCTCAATCTCAAAGTCAGAGGATGGACTCAGACAACGCTTAACTTGTCTCGTTCTTGGACTCTCCAACACTGAGAAGTCTCTCCCACTTCCAGAACTGGCTTCATCAACTGAGGCACTATCCTGTTGATCCCTGTCCACTGTCTGAATTGTGGAGTTCTCAGACTGCTTCCTTAGTGTCTCACTTTTTCTACTGGGTCTTGACAAGTCTTTGTAACCTTCAGAAATGAGTGGCTCCTCTAGCTCCAAATTATTCTTGTGTTCCAAATGTATTCCTCCTGCTGAAAAATGTGGGTCTTTTGAAATACTTTTCTCGTGTTGAAATTCCACCTCACCTGTTGAGTAGGGCGCTTCTTCTGAAATGCTACTGTTGTGTTCCAATTCCACCTCACCTGATGTGAAAGGTGGCTCTTCTAACACACCATTATCCTGTTCCAATTCCACCTGACCTGGTGTTAAAGGTGGCTTTTCGGAAACACTACTTTTGTGTTTAAATTCCACCTGACCTGGTTTTAAAGGCGTTTCAGATGAAACGCTATGTACATGCCCTACTTCACTTGGTTTATCTGTGGTACTTTGAGGATTCTTTCTAGGTCTGCCCCTTGGTCTACCTGTTCTGACTGTTAAGTTTGACAATTGAACAGTTTTTTTTTGTCCATTTTTTAAGTTCACCGAATCTAGTTTGGCTTTATTAGGTTTGACTCTTGTTGGGTTTGACCTTTGACCTGGTGTGTTTTTTCCATTTTCTAAGTTCACCTCGTCTGGTTTGGTTTCAGAGATTTGAAGCCTCGTTGATCTTCTCATTGGTCTCTCTACTGGGGAATTTCTACCGTCAATCTGAATGACTTTCTTTGTATTTGTGAAAGGACCCTTCCGGGTTCTTCCCCGTAGCTTCCCAGTAATTACTGTTTTTTTATTTCCAGATCTAAGCCAACTATGTGAGCTATGTGTCCCTGGTTTCAGGTCATTCAAAGCTGATGCTGGTATAGATGTTGGAGGATTCTTCCTGGGTCTTCCTCTTGGTCTTTTGACTAATTGTGTGACATTTTTAGAGAAACTTTCTTTGCCCAATGGGCTTTCCTCATTGCCATTTTGCTGGCCAGTGTTTCCACATCTTGCAGCCTGTCGCCTCGTGTAAGGTCTTTCCTTGGACATCTGAGGTTTGAAAGGCGTCTCATCAACCTATGAAAATGCACCAGAAAAATAATCATTTCAAGCACAAATTTGATAGCAACATAGATTAAGTTCAAATGCCTTTTGGGAGGAACTCGTTTGACCTTTGAATATCGATATACAGTTAGGCCTATAAATATTTGGACAGTGTTATTGTAGCTGTTTACGAAAACATATTCAGGATACAATTATATTATCAATATGGGCTTAAATGCAGACTCATAGCTGTAATTTGAGAGTATTCACATCCAGATTGGAGCAAGGGTTTAGGAATTACAGCTCTTTAATACGTAGCCGCTTTTTTCCCCAAGGGACCAAAATTAATTGGACTATTGACTCAAAAGGCTGCCAAAAAAAATAACAGGGATGCAGTTAAGCAGTTAAAAGGTCTGGAGTTGATTCCAGGTTTGCATTTGGAAGCTGCTGTTGTGAACACACATGCGGTGAAAGGAGCTCTCGATGGAGGTAAAACAGACCATCCTGAGGCTGAAAAAAGAAGAAATCCACCAGAGAGATGGTAAAAATGTTAGGAGTGGCCAAATCAAACGGTTGGTACATTCTGAGAAAACAAGAGTGCACTGGTGAGCTCAAAAAGGCCTGGATGTCTACGGAAGACAACAGTGGTGGATGATCGCAGAATCCTTTCCATGTTGAAGAAAAACCCCTTCACAACATGCACTCAAATGAAGAATACTCTCCAGGAAGTAGGTGTATCAGTATCTAAGTCTACCATAAAGAGAAAACTTCATGAAAGTAAATACAAAGGATTCACCACAAGATTCAAACCACTAATCAGCCTCAAGAATAGAAAGGCCGGAATGGACTTGGCCAAAAAACACCTGAAGAAGCCAGCCCAGTTCTGGAACAGCATTCTTTGGACAGATGAGACTAAGATCAATCCGTACCAGAATGATGGGAAGAAAGTTTGGAGAAGAATTGGAGCAGCTCATGATCCAAAGCACACCACATCTTCTGTAAAACATGGTGAAGGCAGTGTGATGGCATGGGCATGCATGGCTTCCAATGGCACTGGGTCACTTGTGACTTGTGACAAAAGACAGAAGCAGCCATATGAATTCTGAAGTGTATAGGGATATGCTTTCTGCTCAGATTCAGCCAAATGCAGCAAAGTTGATTGGACGGCGCTTCACAGTACAGATGGACAACGATCCAAAACATACTGCAAAAGCAACCCGGGAGTTTTTTAAAGCAAAGAAGTGAAATATTCTGCAATGGCCGAGTCAATCACCAGATCTCAACCCAATTGAGCACGCATATCACTTGCTTAAGACAAAACTTCAGGCAGAAAGACCCTCAAACAAGCAACAACTGAAGACAGCTGCAGTAAAGGCCTGGCAAAGCATCACAAAGGGGGAAACCCAGCGTTTGGTGATGTCCATGGGCTCCAGACTTCAGGCAGTCATTGCCTGCAAAAAATTCTCAACAAAATAGAAAGTAACATTTTACTTAGGGTTATTGTTTATTTGTCCAATTACTTTTGAGCCCCTGAAATGAGGAGCATTTGTATAAAAATAGCTACAATTCATACAATTCTACAATACATGTTTAATCATATATTTTTGTTCTACCCCTTGAAGTGAACCTTAAAGTCTGCACTTTAATTCCGTTGTAGTTGTTTCATTTCAAATCCAATGTGGTAGCATGCAGAGCCCAAATCATGAAGACTGTGTCACTGTCCAAATATTTTTGGGCCCAACTGTATATTCACATGTTGAAGGTGGCTGAGATCAACAAACAATTCAAAATTATAATTTTCTAGGGAAAGGTCAGAATGTGATATTTAACTCTTATAAGTCCGAAACTATATTTAGGTACTGTTGTGGTTTCTGACATTACATTTCTAAAAAAAAACAATATTTGCACATTTAAGAAGATATAAAAAATCTTTCAACAGCTGTTCCAAAATCTCATTCATTCATTAGTTGGAATCCACATAAACTTAGGTACAATCTAGGCTAAGTGCGTAAGTGTCATTTTGCTGATACTGCAAACTTGGCTTATAGTTTGTTTTAGTTCATTTTTTTACATTAAACCATTGTTATATTACAAAGCAAATTATTGAATTTTTTCTTACATTTTCAGGCTCAGGGTTCAGATTATAGCCATTTCCTCTGTGTTCACCATCTCCCATATCATCAACGTCATCACAACCATGGTCATTATTATCGCCAGACGGACAGTCTCCACTTTGGCTGCAGGATCTTTCAGTTACCTGAAAAAAAAAAAAGAAACATTTGTAGTAATTAGACAATGACTGGATTCCTTATAAAGATGGAACTCAGGAAGCGTTCAAAAGACAAATTCCTTTAGAGAACAGAATCTGTAGAGGATGTCACAGACAAAAGCATAAGAAAAAAGGTTAATGTGGACCAAAACCAACACCATCCCGAGTTCATATTTTTTATTATGTTGTTATTATTTTTTATTTCACAAAGCACTGTAAAGACCTGTGTATGCTTCTGATGAAGGGGTCTTTGAAGGGTTGCCGGATTGTTTGCATAATGTAAAAAAGATCATTTGCAGATGTGGTTGTTTATGTATAAGCTATGAAGCAACACCTGTACATCAAGTTCAATAGCCCTGTGATCTGCTTAAAGAACGTGAATGAATGAGATTTTATATATCAGATATGTTTTTGTTGAAGCCGTCATCTAACCAGCCAAAGTGCCTTATCGCCTGTGTCCTGTTGTATTATGATGGCAATGTGAGGTTGTTAATTAGCCAGCCAGGGCATTTTCTATTTTGAAGGCGTGTCTTTGTGGATATCAGATGCAACAGATGGGTCATCAGCCAGTTGCATGTGTTCTTTTATTCTGTGTGTGTGCTCTAGTTATTAATAAAAATGTGTTGTGTTCATAAATTTCTGGTGTACTAGTTCACTGGAAGAATATACAGGGTGGACCATGATAAGACATACAACCCTGTAGCATCCGATAATGTAGTAATGGCCAATAATGCAATAACTGCCTTTAATAATTACGTAATAATTTTGGCTGTTTTTTATGTAATAAAACCAATAACGTAGTAACTTAATAATGTAAGAAAATGTCTAAACCAATAATGTAATAACCTGTTACAAATAATGTAATAAGTTATCATATTACTACCTAATAATAATAAAATAATAATAATACATTTTATTTGTTACACGGCGCCTTTCAAAGCACTCAAGGTCACCTTACAGAAAATAAAATAAAAAATAAATAAATAAAGGAATCAACATTAAAAAACAATATCAGGAGCATAAAAACAGTGAATCAAGATGGCTTAGCTCATATGCTATTTTAAAAAGGTGCGTTTTCAGTGCACTTTTAAATTGCGACACAGAGTCCTGCGTGCGGATGAATGAGGAAAGCGAGTTCCATAATTTCGGAGCAGCATATGAGAAGGCCCTTGCACCCATTGTGTTGAGTAGGATGTCTGGTTGGACCAGTAATCCTGCATTAGATGACCGCAGTGAACGTGAGGGTGAATAGATCTGCAACAGGTCCTTAACATATGATGGGGCAAGATTGTGGATAGCTTTAAATGTAATTAATAGGATTTTAAAGGTAATCCGCTGGGGTATCGGAAGCCAATGTAGCTGGAGCAGCAGGGGTGTAACATGGTCACATGACTTTGAGCAGGTTATAATGCGTGCCGCAGAGTTCTGGACAAGTTGAAGACGGTGAGTAAGTTTCTTGGGGATGCCTGACAGAATTGCATTGCAGTAGTCAATCCGAGATGTTACCAAGCTGTTGACAAGCACTTCAGCAGAGTGCTGGGTAAGTGCAGGGCGCAATCTAGAGATGTTCCTTAGATGGAAAAACGCAGTTCGACAGACATTACTGATGTGATTTGAGAATGAGAGGGTGCTGTCCAAGATAACTCCAAGGCTCTTTACCTAGACATTACATCACCAGCTGGTTTAGTTTAAAAAAACTTTAAAATGAAATAACTGTAACCAATAATGTAATAATTTGTTAATATTACTTAATCAAAGATTTATTTATTAAATTAAAAGTGTCACACTACTTCGGAATCTACTGTTACTATTGTCTCTTTCAAACAGCTGTTAAGAGACCTGGTCACACTTTCTTTTTCTCTCTACTTAACTGTCATTCTTATCTAGCAGTCATAATTATGTATATATTCATATACTGTCATATTCGATGGATGAAAGCCTGGCGTCTGCTCAGCCACATAGCTTTTGTGCAGTGCAAAGTTCAGGAAATTTACTGGAAGTAGTAATGGATATTTTTCTTTCTTCTTGTTTTGGGCTGCTTTTTCAGTAAATAGGTGGAAGCTTATTGAGCTTTGTACCTCAGTTTTGATGTACAGTACAATAGAGTATTGGGACTACTGGAACTGTTCTCTGTTTTACAGTCAATAGTTTTGTATCAAGATTTTGAAAAGTGCACAAGTGCCATTATACTGCCAGTTACTTCAACAGTTTAAAGTAAAAAAAAGTGTGTGGTTCAATTAAATGTCTGAATAAAAATGACAGAATGTTTTCATTATTTGAGAATACTCACATTTAGATTTCACTGTACTCTTTACATGTGGGTAACTGTCTGAATATGCAAACATATGTGTATGTCAGCACCTGAATGGCTAGGAGCTGACAGAAAGTCCTAAAATGGAGCATGTAATGAGCACTGATAAACTGAGCGCACTGAGTTTGCACGGTGACTCTGAAGCACAAAAAAACTATTTCGAGCTGGTTCGCAACCCATTTGCCGTTGACGTGGAAACTGCACCTGTACAGATTCAGATGGAGCTGATTGAGTGTAATGGGACACTAAAGGCAAAGTACGACTTTTATTCTGTCCATTCCTGAAGCAATGCCCCAGCTCCGTCTACATGCGGCTCGGACCTTGTGCATGTTTGGGAGCACATATCCGTGTGAGAAGCTGTTCTCAGTGATGAAGATTAACAAGACAGCACACAGGAGTCGTCTCACTGATGAACACCTGTAGTCAACACAGGACCTCACACCAAACCTAAACGAACCTGTTGCCAAAAACAGATGTCAAGCATCCAGCTCTGACAAAATGGCAAAAGAGCAAAGAAAACTTAATGTTTTGATTTGTTGTTGTTTTAGCTTTTGCTCTAAAGCACACATTTTAGTTATATTTCCAAGTTTTTTTTTTTTTTTTGCAGCATGTGTATATGTATACTTGTATAATTTTGATGGGAAATATTTTTATGGAGTGCAAAATATTTAAAGTTATTTAAAGTTCATTTATTCTGGAATAGTATACCTGTCTGTTTTTATTCATATTTATGTTCAAAAACATTTAGTTTTAGTTTGTTCAATAAATGTTTATCCTGTTTGGCCCCCAACCTAAAGTGTGCTTTCAGTTTTGGCCCTGTCACAAAGACTGATCTTAACAAAGACCCATTTAGCAGGTAAGACCAGGCCTAACAAAGACCAGTTGGTGCAACCGGCCCCATTACTGTAACTGTTAAGAAAAAATCTGAATACAGCTGTAGAGCTATTATGTGCACACGTTGTAAAAAGGGTGAATAATTTGACTGCCTTAACAGGTAAAAAAGACAATCTGAATTTCATATTAGAGGAACAGGCAAAAACATGTCATCAAATGTTATGGATGACAATGGGGAAACAGTCATTAAAAGCTGTTGTGAATGAGCCTAAAACCTTCAATAAGGTAAACATTTGATGCAAGCATGCATGCACTGTAGTGTTTTTAAAACAAGCTGTTGTAGCCATGCACTACAATAGTATTCTAAAAGGTTAAATGTGTAATACCTTTAGGATGGAGGAGAATGAGGATTACAAGAGATGTGTAGATCATGGTACACTACCTGGGTAGCAACAGAACCCTGTGTCCCTGCCTGCGTACTGCTGGATTCCCGAATACTCCATGTCCTTGCCACACATGGGAACACTTCTGGTTCGCAGGGCTCCAACGCCGACCATGACAACGCATCATCAGAGTTTGCCGCAACTCTGGCATCATTCTGCGTGTCTGAGGAGTCTGAATGAGGAATGTGATCCTTCTGCTGTTCAGGTGACGTGCAATCTGTGAAGTTGGTCTCCATTTTGATGCGCACTGCCACAGATTCTGGAGACATGGCCATCTGTTCCTTATCCTCTGGTTCTGACCCATTTTCAGCCAGTGCATCAAGCTCCTCCTTTACTGATGCAGCGGTTGGGCTGTCTTCTGTGACCACCCCACTTCTTGGGTCTTCACAGTTCTGTATGGACGTAGGACGTATGACAGGTGCCCTAGACTCTGTGGACCAAAATCTATGTTAACTTCAAGTTATTTAGGAAACATGCTTGTAAATGCACATGGATTGATACATATTATTAAAGTAAAATGAATTAATGCACATATGTGCGGCAACTGTCTACATCAATTAAGGAGGACAGTATTAGTTGAACGAAGAGTATATTACCTCAGTACCTGTTCAAGTTAAATTTGTCAACATGTTTGGCCGAACAGCCATTGTCTCTTGAGGCGGGTAACACGAGAGTAGATAAACGACTTTTCAGCTACAACAATGGCTGCATACTTGATTGGCGATTAACCACTATCGTTTGAGTAAGAACAAATAAAACATGGGCTGATAACAGCAATGGAAAATATTGAACGGAAAAACTGAAAAAAAGTGTTCCGTCAAAGACTAGAGTTGTTTGGCTAAACTCGACCAAAGTGGTCAACGAGGTATTTGTGTGGCCGAGAACAACAGTCGGGTAGGTAGGGGCCTGTCGGTATGCCTGGACTCGAAGTTTTGAGTCGGCTGCTTGTAGGGCCTATATATGAAGCCGATGTGAAAATAACCAGGAAATTCCTGAGTTTTTTCATGTTTCTTAAGCTATCCATGCTATCCCTAGTCTGTTTTAGCGACATGCATCATCTTCATGCAATGAAGTTAGGGCTGTGATGCTGCACCAATGCATGCATTTACATAGCCCTGTTAGCCTCATATGGGGGAGTGGTCCTTGAGGTTTTTTGAGGTCTGTAAAACTTTGAGAAACACTGCAATAGGAAAACATGACCTAACTGCACATGCGAGTATGAAAGCCCGTGAAAATGCAGAACACGACACGATAGTATGCTGAAAAGTAAACAAAAATACATTTTACAAAAATGCACTTATAATGCACCCCATATGCCATGTGAAAATCGTTCTGAACAACATACCATCGCAAGGATTTATACCACTTTCCCGTAGTTTTAATTTGAGTTTGGTGTTCTCGAGTTTAACCAACTTCGTTTCTTCGTGAAGCTCTAGAATGGTTTCTTCCACGTCCTTAAAAATCTCTTGGGCAGCCAACGTCAGTCGCTGGGATATGAGAACACTGAGGTAGCGCAATTTATTCATTTTTTTTGCAAGCTTGTCTTAGCAATTCACCACGAGTAGTGTTCTGCCTATATTTCCAGCCTTGCAGGTAGCAAAGCTGCTTCACTGGCGCTTCGTTTTGGTCATAGGTTTTGGTCTGTTGCTCTTCTACTTCTTCTATGGTTTTGGTGCATGGGTACATGCGTGGGTAGCGTAGCGGGCATAGACATACTATACTGTATAGTATGTCTATGGTAGCGGGTAGCCAAACTGCCATGTTTCGGATTGTCTGTAGAACTCAGAATTGCGTATCACCACCTACAGACCAGGAGGTAAAATGCAGGTTATGTGTCGTTTGTCTCAGGGGAGGAGTGAGCCGCATGCATCTGCAAGTTTTTTTTTTTTTATTATTATTATTTTTTTTACATTTTTGTACAAAAGTTGCAGTCGTTGACACTGCCCAGAACTTCAGAGCCCAAAAATATTTTATTTTCAATTATTGAAGCTGTCTTAGTGTAGTCGTGCATGCATGTGATAGTGTTGTCATTTTCACTTTGTACATTTTATTCTAGTCCACTTAATGCTTTCAGACTTATGTGTGATCATCTCCAAATGTTTTACCTGTAAGTGTAGCTCATGCTTATGTAAGGTAGATGTTAAAGGCCGCCCGCCTGTAGGCTACTCTGTACAAGGACAGTTTATAACAATGTAAACCCTCGCCATATCTAAACTTCACTGAAACAATGGAAGAAGCAACTCTGCTTGCAATTTATTTGTGTTTGAATGGGGCACCATGGTTCTCTCCTGTGCCCCTAATGTGGGCTATACCTTTGCTCGACTACATTCACAAAGACAATGTGAAAAATCCTGGATTTGAAATGTATTTGTTAAAAATGTAGTATCATTTTAATCCTGCAAATGCAGGCTGTAGTCTGATCATAATTGTGTGACAATTGCCAAGATATAGATTATGCACAAAGTAGCCTCCATTTCACCCCCTCCTTCTATTTAACTGAAACTGTAGTTTAGTGAGAAAAACAGTCATTATTCTACCTCTTCATGTGCCTCTTTGCTGACTCCTGTAGTTGTAGTAGTAGTAGTAGTAGTAGTAGTTTTAGTCTAGTAATAGTAGTAGTCCGAGATAGCCTATCTGGATTGTATTGATTGCAACTTTTGTAGGTAGCTAAACAATTCAGGTATTGATGTGATTATGCCTTGCTAATGCTACAGTCCTACAGTTATAGCGATTAGTCTCTTTGCACAGCAGTATTTTCAGAAAATAAACTTTTTGACTAACCTCTACTAATTACTAATTGACGGAGAGCTGTCCAAAGATTGATATCGGCACCTATATGAGCTAATCTGTTACAGGACATACTATACTCTCTGTAGGCTATGTGGATATAGAAAATAAGGTGTCTTGGCAAGGTCAGACAAATAGTAAAAAAAAACAATGTTATATTTACTTGTAACACTTGAATACCCCCTACAATCACAAACACTTGTGTCATCTTCCAAAAGGCTGGTGGTATTGGTTGAAGCCCACTTGCTCCAAATTAACTCAGCAGTTTAATCTTTTTTTGCCATTTGAGGTCGCTTTGGCAAATTTGGAGGAAGGGTTTTATGACACTCCATTTATTTCAATTAAGACATTTCATGCTATTCATTTAGTCTTTCAGGAATAAAGATACTCCTAAATAAGAATTTGATTCTTAAGTCAATTTGGCCCATATGTGGCATGGCACCACCAGCACAAAATCAAATGCTATCCAGACCATTTTGTCTACCAAAGTGTCACATATCCTGGAACACTGACATATTTCAAAATGCTGCTGCCTGCCTGCATTTACATCACCACCTTGACATATCAGTTGTGATTGCTTTGGATTTTGCCCATGGCTTTGTGTCCTTTAGTGTAATTGTACGTGATGTTACTCGCTTCTCAACTAACAGTTGGAAGACTAGACAGGAAGTTAAACAGAGGGTTATCTATTATACCACACAAAGACCTATAGACACAAATGCACAGAGAGAGAGAGAGAGAGAGAGAGAGAGAGAGAGAGAAAGAGTTTTAACAGTGTGATAATGAGATTGATCCTTGACAATTGAGATTAGACTTTCAACCCCAAAATGGAATCATGAGACACTATCTGACACACATATCTTACCAGAACATCCTTTTGTTAATTACAAAATTGTGGCCTGTTATTGTCTGTTATTTTCAGTGTGTTATGAGATGAAGGAAAAAGGCTGAAAAGCAGACACACAACGAGGCAAGAAAATGGAGACAGACTACATATCTGTGATTATGTGTGCACATAAGAAAAAAGGCATTTGTTTTCGCATGGGCAGTCCATACAGTATATGTGTTGGGTAAACTGTGTGTGTGTGTGTGTGTGTGTGTGTGTGTGTGTCTGTGTGTGTGTGTGTGTGTGTGTGAGAGAGAGAGAGAGAGAGAGAGAGAGAGAGAGAGAGAGAGTTTGTGTGTGTATTTATGTGTGTGCGCACATGCGTGTGTGTGTGTGTGTGTGTATTCACGAGGATTGAGTCAGCTGCCTGTTGGTGAGCAGAAATTGCCTTCACATGAGCATCTAATGCCGCTTATTCCATTTCCAATCAGTAGAAGCCTCAGCATAAGTCTCGTGTCTCAGCTCTCACTTTCTGTCTCCTCTCTTTCTCTCCCTCCTTCTTTCTCGCCCTCTCTATCCCTCTCTCTGACCTCCCTAACAATCCATCCTCTTTATTCAATCAGTCCAATTTCTCTCTTTTGGTCTTCTCTTTACCTTATTCTCTCTCTCTCTCTCTCTCTCTCTCTCTCTCTCTCTCTCTCTCTCTCTCTCTCTCTCTATCTCTCTCTCTTTCTCTCTCTCTCTCTCTCCCTCTTTTTCTGTCTCTCTCACACGCACGCTTCCTCCACTCATTTCATTTTATTTGTGCCTCTGCACGTTCTCCCTCCCTCTTTCTCCCCTCCCCTCCCTCCCACTCTTTCGCCCACTGTATCTCTCTGCCTTCATTCACACACTCTCCCTCTCCCTCACTCTCTCATTGTAGCCCTGAAGCTACAGATTTCAGAGCTCGCTTGTGATCAGGAGTTTACCTTACACTGCCTGTGGACTTATGGCTCCTGACAAGAAAAGCAATGGACTGGACAACTTTGCCTTTGCAGTAAGTAGAAATCATTTTGTTGTGTCACACACAGCAACACAATTGAACATTAGATGTACAAAATCAGTAGGTGTCTGATACGAAATAAAATTTGACAATACAGGTGAGATCTGTTTGAGTCTGCCAAAAGCCATTTGTGTGGCAGAGCTCAGTTCAGCACTTAACCTATCTGTTGCCAGATGAACCAGAGTCTTAAGGAGTGCTCTTAGTGCAGAGGTGTGTTTGTGAATGACTTACGACTCTTTTAAACTGGTCATTTCAGCGCAAGGTGCCTGCTGACTTGCTGACTGATAAAGTCCTTTAACCTCATGTTTCAGACTAAACTGTCATGGTGATACAGGTAAATGTTGTCCAGCTCCATTTGGCTCTGAAGGGCAACGTGTCCTGATCGGACCCAGACACAATCATTTCTCGCTCATACAGAGTAATGACATGTAAATAATTAAGTACAGATCACAATATCAGTGGCTTTTACTTTATATGGGGGACATAAAAAGAAGATTACATGTACACTGACTAGAAAGAGTAAAAGATAAAATGTCTGTGGTTTGCATTCATCCAGTTACAAGTTTTAGTTCACTATATATAATGCTTTGTTCCTGATAAGATATTCATGAGCAGTCATTAACATTATTGTAAAACATTTTAACTATACTGTTTGAGATTTTGAAGCACCACTTACTTCTCCTGACCACTTACCGTAAACCCACCCTGCCATGTCTTGTCAGTAAATGTTATGAGAGACTGTTGGGAAAGACAATGTTGTTTCCTGTGTGACTATTCATGGTTCGATAAGTGACTCACTCTTGTGTACTTTTGTCGCTGGATTACCTGAGGCAATAACCCATGACTGTTGCTGGCAACACTGAAAGACTAATGTTATGAAACCGTACTTATCTTTTTTCCTCATTTCCACTACTTGTAAAAACCCACCAGGAGCTGCTGATGTAGAGAAATAATATCAGTCTTCGAACAAACCAAATTGTGTGTGTGTGTGTGTGTGTGTGTGTGTGTGTGTGTGTGTGTGTGTGTGTGTGTGTGTGTGTGTGCCCGCAGGTGTTTTTAAGAACAGAATGATGGAATATACTTGTTATAATGGGGTCTGAGAGGGACCCATTTTATGGGCTTCAGTTCTTGTTGAAGAGTAAAATGCATATCTGGTGACATGCCCACCTGACCATAACTGTACACTGAAAAAAAACAAAGGCTTATGGGACTGTATTGTAGCTTCCAGAGTTATGTATTTATCAAGTTACTACTGCCCAGGATGACCTCTACGCTAGGGCATTCAGAAAGGGACACCCTAACCTCAACACTGCTTAATGGCAGAGCTGATCCCAGAGTCTGTTGGGACCCAAAGCAAAAATCCAAATCCAACTTTTTTCATGAAAAACTGCATTGCCACTACTGTAGTTTAAGGTTTGTCAGCCCTCAGGTGGCCCTGTAGTTGCCTGTGTTGCCTTTTGACAAGCTATGCTGCTGCTTAAAGGAAACCTCCATTTTCAGGGGGAAAATACACTAATTTTTCAACTGCCTTAGAGTTACATATTTGAGTTTTACCATTTTTGAATTTATACAACCCATCTCCGGGTCTGGCAATAGGATCTCCAAGAAAGTGGAGTATTCCTCTATTGGTGCAATGTTTAACCCCTAGCTGTTATGGTGGGGCCTGCTGGCATCGTGGGAAGTCCAAGAGGGGTCGTGGATGGGGTTAATCATTTGCCCCTCAGAATGTTATTGGATCATGCGTCATCATGCATGCGATTGGACAATGGCCATTGCAATGCAACCCCACGGCAGCCCTCAGTCTTTGTGGATGCGTACGCTACTTGCAGGCACTTACTGTGTCCGTTAGTGCCGTGTGACCTGCATATCTCACAGGTTATCTCAGCACAGTACCAAGAGGTTTAAGGGCTTGACACGCTTTTTTATGGACTGTGATAGCAAAGATGGGTGGCGGTCTGCCAAGTGGAAAGTCACGCTAGTTAGTAATACAACTGTTTGGCATTTTAAACCTTCAATTTCACATACAGTGCTTTGTGCTGTTTGTATGACGTGATATTAAGGTCTATGTGTTTCTCTACCCTGACACAATAGGGCCCCTTTAATAATTAAGGGGGTTGGGGGCAGAATTGTATTCTTTTATAGGGTCTTACATTTCTAGTCTCAACTTCTCTTGCTAGCTGATTATACCTGATTTGTATATTGGGTTGTTGAGTATTGAAATTTTGATACCTCACTGTTGCAACCACAGGTGGATGGAGGAGAACACTTCTGTGAGATCCCCGAAGGCAAGGCTCTGCCCAGGGAGCATGACCGGGACAAGCTGGCCTACTGTGTGACGGATGTCCCCCCGTGGTACCTCTGCATAATCCTAGGAGTTCAGGTATGAGTCAGCAGAGCACCTTGTTCTTGGCAAGCAAACTGCACCTTAAAGGAGAACTTCGGTGTAAAATGAAAATTGGCATGTTAAAACATCATACCGAGTTGGTATGTGTAGTGTACTGAGGAGCAAAATTGATTTAGCTTGTTGCATTCAGAGATGAACTGTTTTTTATCGTTTGTCCCAAAAGGCTAACAATGGAAGTGGTAGGTGCCCTTAGACGAAGCATGACGACTACGCTATTTTTAAACCATTAAAACAGGTCGAAGGAACTCCACACTCCATCGGTAGTACAACAAAGGCCCTGACATTAAAAACGAGGCACTGAGAACTTTGTAAGTGTACACAACATTTATTAATAAAACAGTTTTGACAGGCAGTACCTTGCTGTAGTTTCTCGTCGCCGCCATGATGAAAGTCCGCACAAGTCAATTGACGAACACGAACCAGCAGGAAGAATAGGAGGAGAGGTAGTACAATCGACTTGTTTGGACTTTCATCATGGCGGCGACAAGAAACAACTGCAAACTACTGCATGTAAGAACAGTTTTTAAAATAAACATTGTGTACATTTACAATATTCTCAGTGCTTTGTTTTAAATGCCAGAGCCTTTGTTGTACTACCGATGGAGTGTGGAGCTGTTTTAATGGTTTAAAAATAGTGTAGTCATCATGCTTCGTCTAAGGGCGTCTAAGAGTTAAACTCTGAAAGCAACAGGCTAAATCAATTTTGCTCCTCAGTACACATACTGTACCAACTCGGTATGATGTTTTAACATGCCAATTTTCATTTTACACCGAAGTTCTCCTTTAAGGGCAAGAAATGGCAGAACTTTTTGCAGGGTTTTGAACAGGACCAGTAGCTAATTGAATAAAATGAGTACTTGATTAGATTTTAGAAACTGGTGTTGTTTTCAGTTATAAAAAAAAAGAAGAGAATGAGAATAAGCATAGAATTTGCTCCCAAAGTAAGTCTTGGAAAACTATCAAAGCCTTTAACTGAAAACACGAATGAACATGAACTTCACAATTAATTATTAATTAATACTACTAGGTAGTTTTTGTAAGTAATTTATTGTGCGTATTGTGCATTCACACTGTTGGCAGAAGGCTGCCATGTAAGACACTAATCAGCACATCGTGGTCAGTATGGGGTTCAATACCTTGCTCAAGGTCACCCAGTAAAGCAGAGCTGGAATTGAACCAAAACCCTCAGATGACTAGCTGATTCATTTACCTCTGAGCCATTGTTTTAATCACTCTGATCTTGGGCCCTTTGTTATACTCAGCACATTTTGTATAAGCCTTCTCCTCTCTGGTTAATCTTCCACTCTTCTTCTCTTCAGCACTGCCTGACTGCGTTTGGAGGGATCATAGCCATCCCGCTCATCCTGTCCCAGGGCCTGTGTCTGCAGCATGATGGCCTGACCCAGAGCCACCTCATTAGCACCATCTTCTTCGTCTCAGGGCTCTGCACCCTCATCCAGGTCATCTTTGGAATCAGGTGACTCAACCACAGAGAGAGAATGAGAGAGAGAGAGAGAGAGAGAGAGAGAGATAGAGAGGGAATGAGAGAGAGAGAGACAGAGAGAGACAGAGAGAGAGAGAGAGAGAGAGAGAGACAGAGAGAGAGAGATAGAGAGAGAGAGAAAGAGAGAGAGAGAGGGGGGGGAATGAGAGAGAGAGAGAGGGAGAGAGAGAGAGGGAATGAGAGAGAGAGAGAGGGAATGAGAGAGAGAGAGAGGGAATGAGAGAGAGAGAGAGAGAGAGGGAATGAGAGAGAGAGAGAGAGAGAGAGAGAGAGAGAGAGAGGCCTACACACAGGATTTTAGGGGGTGACCAATGTGAGTACGTGAGTGATTTGTGCCTATTGATTTGTGCCGTTTTGTGAGAATGGGGAAGGCTAAGACAATATGTTATTTTATTTTGATAATTTTGTATTTAAATAAATTAGTTTTAATTGACAAAAGGTAAAACACGAAGCATGAACACATTTAGAATCATTTAGAAAGAAAATACTAAGCAAAGGCAGGCAATGGTTTTCTATTTATCTATCTATCTATTTGAGTATTGAACACTTTGTTAAGTTACTCAATGTTGTACATATGGCAGACAAAGACAGAGGAATATAAAGACTACATTAGCTTTCAGAGACACTTGGCCACCATTACAGGGCCTTTGGAATAATTTTTGTTCCATGGTACGTGTTGTTGTTGTCATGGTGTTGTTGTTAACATATTGTTAATGACATGTGGACATACATGGTGTATGTGTTTTTGTGTAGAAACATGTATGTATGTCCTTGTCTTAAATTAGCCTCCCAGAAATGCAAGAAGAATTTTAGTCCTGATGAAATAACAATAAAGTGTTATCATACCGTATTTATCTATCATATCATATCATATCATATTCGACCCCCACCCCTCATCTAATCCCATAGAACTATCATTGCCAACATTGCCATTCGTGCTGATTGTAGCTGGTTGTAGAAGCTAGACAAATAGTACACCAGAAAGCTACAGAACATTTGACTGAAAAATCCTGTTAATGAATGGACAAGGTTATCAACATGTTCAGAGGACAAGTGACAAGTGACTTAGTGAAAGGAAGGATGTACCAGAACTATGTACCAGAACTATGTGTATTTGTGTTGATTTGTTCAGTATCATCTATAAAAGAGCCTGAGTGTACTTCATCAGCTTTGCACATTAGTCAGATGAGCATAATAACATTCACGGTAATCATCAACTCATGGTAGAAAGCATCCACGAGTTTGACCTACACTGAAACTCTGAATGTAGGCCAAGTACATTCTACAGCATACTGTGTTCCTTTTTAATAAGCCTCATGTTACCATAAGCTGAGCCCATTTAAGTGTGAGTCTGTCTGTGGGTGTGTGTGTGTGTGTCTGTTGCCCCACTGACCCAGAAGCGACAAAGAATTAAGTATTTGCACACACACACTAGCACCTTACATGTTGACTAGGGGCAAAATCTTGAGGAGCATGGCACTCCTACAGGCACGCAATGTCTAGCAGTGCAACAGTGCATAATTGTCCTGTTTGATACAGTTCAATACAGTGGGCCTTGAGGATGTACCATCAGACAAGAACAAGTGGAAACAGACAATGAAAATTTAAAGAGCAACTCTGTCCTTAGAGGCCACTCTCTCAGTGTTGGTGTCCTTTCACTCTTCTAAATCAGCACAGGTGATGAAGACAGATTGTGGAGGCACCCTGTCAGCAGCTTGTGCTTGGTCCCAAAGCACTACAGCACTCTATAACATTCTGGAGTTAGTTAGTTTAGCTAGTTTAATTAGTTTGGGTACAAAGAACTACATGGCACTAGAACATTCTAGTGTCTAGTTAGTTTGGGCACAAAGAACTACAGTGGTCTAGAACATTTTAGAAGCTCACTCATGGAGAACAGTCTTATTGGACTCTGCAAACGTGGTTCGTTGTACAGTATTGCAGAGAGGCCCTAGAAAAGGTCTAACCTTGCACTGGCCGGAATTTTAAATAGGATTAGGGGGGAATTTTGGATCTTATTAGAGCGCAATCTTGTGCCTTGTAATTCCACATTCCATAGACTTGTCCTCACTGGGCTTGTGTCCGTTGTGACAATGCGGAGGCCGGTGTGAGTGTAAACATTGGATGTTTATGTTTACCTTTATGCTCATGTTTTTCAGCTGATGGAAATAGAATTTTTAGTATAAAAGCTGTGAAAAGTTGGTTTGCTAACAGTTGGTACCCAATAGTGTAGTGCAAATAAGAAAGGTGGTAAAAAATGAATAGTAAGATAAGTAAGCAAACTGTGCACATCCTGAACATCAGCTTTAATAAAAATGACAAGTATGTGATGTTTTGACATTTTAAATGTGCTTACATGTTCTTTACAAGCATACTTAACTTAAAGAAATGTAATTGTTGTGTACTAACCTACCTTGGCTCCAATCAAATGTCGTATGCTGCAAAAATCCATGTTGTGGATTTCCCTGACAAAAGATCATATGATGCAGATCCAGAGCTATATGTGATAGCCAAAGAGAAAATCAGGTCTTAAAAGGTGATGTGTCCAGCTACATTCCTCTGAGGCCTTCATCTGTTAAATGGCTTGTGTGAAGCAGACCCTGCTTGAATCCACGTGATGCACAAGCCTTTTTAAGGCAGCATCTTTACAACTTTACTCTGTGGAGATCATGAGCATAGACGTATAGTGCAATGACATTATACATTTCCCTGGGTTTATCATTTTAAAGAAAGAGAATAAGGACTTAAAGCAGTTCCCTGCTGTGTGTGTGTTATTGCATTAATCTGGCGACATCAATAGGCTTCCTTTGTTATTCTCCATGGGACTGATAAGGTTACAAATGATGATGTATCAATAGTTTTGTTGGTTTGATGGGAGCATACCAATATATTATATTTAGGACTTGCTGAAATTCTTTACTGATTTCATTAAGGACATCAATGCAACATAGGCCACTGACTTGATGGTTCATGGTTGATGGTTGATGAAATGCTTAATCTTGAATGCTTTTCTTTATGCTACTATAAGATCACATGAGCACAAGATCAAATGTGATCCTCTCAGTGATGGGCAACCTGGATTCAGAAGCCACATATTCCAAATCACCTGGTTCCACCTGTGCATTTAATGAAGGTGACTTCACTGATTAACTCCTCCATCTGGCTTCAAAGATGTGCTTATTGGAATCAGCTAATTTAGTGAATGGCTGGAACAAATATGTGGCACTGGATTGTACCTTCTAAAGCTAGGTTGCCTATCACTGGATCTTCTCTTCACTCTTCACTCTTCACTCTTCATTAAGTTCAGAACAGGAGGCAGTATTGGATCCTTGTGTGTGTTTGGCTAATCCGTCTGCACTGTCCTTCTTCTGATAGGTTGCCCATTCTGCAGGGCGGGACATTTACTCTTCTGGCTCCTTCCATGGCCCTGCTCTCCATGCCAGAGTGGGCCTGCCCCGCCTGGACCCAGAATGCCACATTGGTCAACACTTCCTCTCCTGCGTTCATCCAAGTCTGGCAGAGCCGCATGCAAGTCGTAAGTGTAACAGCACTGGGTGTGTTGATATACAACCTTGACTTTGGCCCAAAGCCGTCAAACAAATAAAAACTGCTGAAAAGATTTAAAAGACTATTTTGGACCGCTACCGGTGAACTGAATACAGGGGACTACGACAATAAACTCCTAAAAGAAAGCTTAACAATTGTGCTAATTAGAAATATCGTATGTAGTGAATGGCTGGAAGAAAGATGTGCCATTGCCTATGACATAGTGAAAAACTATTGAATAGTGGCTGTGCAAAAGTGAGCTGTGTAAGGGAAATTTGGTGCTACAGAAATACAATACGCAATAAGACATGCAATGCAATAATGTAACTTAACAGGAATAACATGTGCAAGTCCTAGATATTTCTCATTTACACTTAATTTTACAGTCCTTGTTACTGTGCGTCTACATCACAAAGTATAGTGTAACAAAGTTTGTAACAATATGTAACATTATGTACTTACACTGTAGTGTAAGGTATGGGTAAGGATTAGGATTAAGGTTACAGTTAGGTATGTCCAGTGTAATTCCATAATATTTCATGTTGTTACATTTAGATACACTGGAAGAGGGACCATAAAATAAAGTGTTACCTATTTCTCAACAAACATGAAGATTTAAATACATTACACTTAGCTGACCCTCTTATCCAGAGCAACTTACATTTATGTGCAGGGTTTCAATTACAGTCCCTGGAGCAGTGTGGGGTCAGATGCCTTGCTCAAGGGCATTTCAGCCATGGGTAAGATGGGATTCGAGCCTCCGACTCTCCGATCCCAAGAAACAACTCCCTAACCACTAGACCACCACTGCCATTAAAACCGCATATGTGTATGTGTCCCAACAGCTGCAGGGCTCCATCATGGTGGGCTCCCTCTTCCAGGTCCTGGTGGGCTTCTCGGGCCTGATCGGCCTCTTCATGCGCTTCATCGGCCCCCTCACCATCGCTCCCACCATCTCCCTGATCGGACTCTCCCTGTACGACTCGGCTGGCATGAACGCCGGCAACCACTGGGGCATCGCTGCCATGTAGGTAGTAACACAATATCAGAGCTTTTCTATTGTTTCCATACAAGAACCCCTGAATGCCTTATCTGGTCCCTTACAATTCCTTGTACATGGAAAATAACAGTCCAGTATCAGAGCTTTTCTTTTGTTTTTATACAAGAACCCCCGAATGCCTTATTTGACCCCATACAAATCCTTGTGCATGGACAAAAATACAATGGCCTTTAATACTAGTTGGCAGCTGAAGACTGTAAGTTGGCAGCCATGAGTTTGATCTTATCTAAAACCCCATGACCATCCTATGAGTTAAGCCACTGAAACCAGCTTTTCTCTTTTTTTCCTCGCAGGACAACCTGCATGATCATTCTGTTTTCCCAGTACCTCCGCCACATACCCGTGCCATTTCCCACCTACAGCAAAACCAAAAAGCTTCACACCTCCAAGATGTACATTTTTCAGATTCTTCCTGTAAGTCTGCATTAAATGCCATGTTATCCACCACTTCCTGTTCAAACAGAGCTGTCAATTCTGTGTACGTGTAAAAATGTTAAAAATTAACTTCGAATTCCAATAAAGTATTTTACGCCTTCACCCACCTTTATTTACTTACTGACAGAGTTTGATAAATTAAGCTAGAAACACAGAAGAAGACAGAAGAAATAAGAGCTTAAGCATTTGCTTTAGAATGGTTCCAGTGACTTTTGCTGGAAAGGGAGATTTGGAATTGGAACCACTAATTCACTACAAAATCTACCATCAGCACTATGATCCTTGCATTGATAGCTATCAGGGGTTTAGATTTTATGATTTTATTACTTACAGTTCAAGTACTGTCATCAGATCAATCACAATCTAGCCTTTCAATTTTAATTTCATACGCACACAGCAACGTACCATTTATAGACTATTACTGTAATGGCTCAGTCCTAATGTAGTGTCTGTTTGTTTGTAAGGAAAATAAAACATTTTATTTAGGTGTGCATCTTCCATTATATCCTGTAGGTCCTCCTTGGGATAACGCTCTCCTGGTTGATCTGCTACATTCTGACCATCACTAACGTCCTACCGGCCGACCCGTCGCAGTACGGCTACCTGGCACGCACAGACATAAAGGGTGATGTCATAGGTAGTGCACCTTGGTTCACCTTTCCATACCCAGGTAAGGATGCCAGCGAGCAACCCTGAAGACAAGTCTGTAACAGCCTTGCTTAGTGTATAGTAATCCTCTGTGTCCCCAAGCAAATGTATTATGTTCTATGCTTCTAACCTTTGTATTTGTTGGCTCTTGAAGAGGTTTACAAAACACAAACGCTCTTTTATAAATTAGTGCATGTTCAGTTCTATGAAAAAAAGATTGTAAGGGGAATTCTAAGGGGGGAAATCACAGTGGCATTTTAAATCCAGTAGTAATCTAAGTTCTTTCCATACTAATCCTGCTTTTCAGGGCAGTGGGGGTTGCCAACTGTGAGCCTGGCAGGAGTGTTTGGCATCCTGGCAGGGGTGATCTCCTCGATGATCGAGTCTGTGGGTGACTACCACGCCTGTGCCCGTCTCTCTGGTGCCCCTCCCCCACCCAAGCATGCCATCAACAGGGGCATCGGCATGGAGGGACTGGGCTGCCTGCTGGCTGGGGCCTGGGGCACAGGCAACGGCACCACGTCCTACAGCGAAAACGTTGGGGCCCTGGGCATCACGAAGGTGAGAGGCAGCGTGAGACATGGGTTTACTTCCAAAATTGAAAGCAGGACTGTATAAAAATGTTGGAATCACACGTCATGTGCAATAGTTACACATACACTGTAAAAAGTGCTGCTAGATCCAAATCTAGGCAAGTATTGTTGAGTTAAACCAACGTAAAAAGATCCATGCATCATGTTTGCATATTTTTTTTTATTTGGTTCTATGCTTTACTTTTTACAGTGCACAAAATATGATGAATGTATCATATGACAATATATGATTGATGTGGCAGAGAGCTTGCATATACCTCTCTTGAATAATGCCTTTTACCATACAAGGTAAAACACATACGTTATATGCAGGCCTGGAATTTCATCATTTTAGGGGCAAGGCCACTTGGCCACTTTGTGTTGTCAGTTTTGTGGAAGGGCATCAGGGCCACTGTGGCCTTCTGGCAGATATTTTTCAAGGGCACAAGGCCAAAATGAGGAGGCCCTCATGGCCCTCGTGAAATTCCTGCCCTGGTTATATGGCACTGTGCATGCAGTTTCCATACTTATATCTGTTAAAACATTTTTAAGTCAATGTTAGGACCTTTCATATGGACTGTTAATTGCTAACTGTATTCATCGCTGACATTTCTTAGCACAGGATATGGAGCTAATTAACAAACGATTAGGTAGGAGGAGTCTTAAGACAAGAGATTAGACAAGACTTTACTATCAGATATCTCTGAAATTTGAACTTTGCGACTGCCCAACTGCACAACACTGCATAACACGTCATAATGGCGTCCACCATAACAATAAAAAAGCCCAGTGTAACAAAACAAAAAACAATATGACAATACAACTGTAATAGCATTACACTAAGTGGTCTCCATGTGAACCTTAATACTGTTTTGACTGAGCAGATAACGGTTGTTTATTTGCATTACCTATCTCCCTGAAATATTCTGTTTATGTCATGTTATGTCATGTGCTATAAAAACTGGGTGCAATAATCCACGGTGCAAATTCTAATTCTTACAAAGCTGTGCTCTGTCAGATCGCAGTGTTAACGTGGAGTTCCTGTATTATCTCTGCACGTGCAGGTGGGCAGCCGGAGTGTGATTGTGGCCAGTGGTTTCCTCATGGTCATCATGGGGGTCTTTGGCAAAATCGGAGCCATATTCACCACCATCCCCACCCCCGTGATTGGAGGGATGTTCCTGGTCATGTTTGGAGTCATAGCTGCTGCAGGGGTCTCCAACCTCCAGGTGAACTATCGTTTAGCCAAGCTATGATTGCAGGGGGGTATTCCAGGTGGGTGGTTTAGTGACTAGCCCTGGTAAGTTAACTCTGAGTGAGTCGTAAGCCACCTAATGGAATAGCCTTATGGCTTAATTGTCCTAGCAAAACAAAGCTTCAGACCTCTCTTTTCAAGAAGTTTATCACTTGCTCTGAGTTAACATACTGAGGTGAGAGACTTAACCTGCTTTCCGGAATTCCCCACTCCAGATCATGTGCAGAGGACAAGTCTGCTTTCAATGCAGGCAGTGTGCAAGCGCTTGGTAATCTGTGTATAACAAGCAGGGGAGTAGTGGAGGGTAAACGCACATAAACGCTGTTTATGCACCTCTTTAAATGACAAAACAGCATTTACTAACATTTTTGAAATCATTAATATTTAGGATATATATACTTAACTTTATCAAACTTCTTTTTTATCAGTGTGCACAGTTTACCCATCTTCTTTGTTACCACTAAGTCACTGATGGCAAAAATGAAATTGTGCACATACAGTACACTACTGTATTTGTTTAATTCAGTGTAGGTCATTAAACACCTGTGGTCTTGTGCTTTTGACAGTATGCTGACATGAACTCTTCACGCAACATCTTCATCTTTGGCTTCTCCATGTTCACGGGCCTGGTCATTCCCAACTGGATAATGAAAAACCCCACAGCCATCGCCACAGGTGTCATGTTGCAATCTCATTGTGTCTACATTTCAATATTATGATTAAATAGACACTGGCAAAAACGCTTTCCTTCTGTATTGCTAATTTTCCTCTTTATGTGTGATTACTGACCTACTATAATATTTGTTGAGTCTTCTGTACCTTAGTCACTGAATATTTGAATAATGCAGTGTTAATGTGAAAGCAGATTTTGTAAAGCAACTGTAAGACTTACATATCAAATTGGCACAAGTATTGGACTGTCATGCTGTCACGATAATTAGAAAGACCTCATATGTAAAACGATCTTCTATCTTTCTCAGGTGTTGTTGTGATAGACCAGGTACTACAGGTGCTTCTGACGACCAGCATGTTTGTCGGTGGCTTCTTTGGGTTTATACTTGACAACACCATTCCAGGTTAGTGTGCATAATGGGTGTGCATAACTGTATTAACCTAGATTCAAACACTTGTGTAACCGTCTTTACAGAACAGGCGAACAAAATTGTAGTGCAGCTGGGTCTAGTGGTTAGGGAGTTCGTCTTGGGATCAGAGAGTCGCAGGTTTGAATCCCGCCCTACCCATGGCTGAAATGCCCTTGAGGCATTAACCCCACACTGCTCCATGGACTATAACTGTAAGTCACTCTGGAGCATTGGCTAAGTGTAATGTAGTGGAGGGTAAATCCAAGGTAACTCACAATAAGTGGTATATCTCCTAAAAGAAGAGTAAGAGTCTTATGGCTTCATTTTCCTAGCAATTCTTTTAGTAGATTTACCACCTGTTTTTACCACAGGTAAAATGACTAAGCTGGAACACCACCCTGTCATTTGATTCAAGCAACATTGTCTTTTCTCACATTTTGTGTTTTTCACTCCCTCCCTACCTCTCTCACAGGGACTAAACAAGAGCGGGGCATCATTGCCTGGAACAAGGCTCACGAGGAGGATTCCAACACCACCGTCGAAAGTGACGAGGTGTACGGCCTGCCCTTTAACCTCAGTGCCCGCCTCTCCTCTCTGTCCTGGGTGCGTTACATCCCCTTCTGCCCTTCACACGCTGACCACAGCTCGTCCGCGGGCATCCCTGAGAGCTCAAATTCCCTAGACGTCCTAAAGGAGGCTGCCAAGAAAGACTCTACACACATCATTGCTTCAGTGCGCCTTTAATTGCTGTGTGGCTCCACCCTGTGGTGTGGGATGGTATTGTAACTTGGGCAGCTGACTGGGACATCCAATTCTGCTTGAACGGATCTCTGGTCTCCTGTGGGCTCATGTCAACAGCATATTTTGTACTGGTTTTAGATTTTTTTTTTTTATTCTCAATGGACATTTGCAAAGTTTGTATCTTGGCATTACTGAATGTTTTTGGAGTCCTTTTTGTGAAGAAATTATACATTTTACCCAGTGTCTTCCCTTTGTGTAAAATATGTACCACATTACTACTGCACTGTACAAATCATTCTGTTTTGGTGCTTTTTAAACGTTTTAAATATGTTTGACATAAACCATTACCAGGCACCTTGAAAATAATTTCCTGAGAGATGCATGATATTTCACTAATGCAATGTAATGTATTTTGTAAAGAAATACAGACATAAACAAATGTGTTGTTATATATATACATATATATATAGTCTTCTTGATTAAAGCTTACTGTATGTTCATTGGATGTCCAGCTCTCTATGGTACACACAGTGTTTAGATACAGTTCTGTAGGCATTGACATAGAAAAAACATATAATGTCTTACACAAAACTGTGTCATACACAATACAGGCCTCTGGGCTTCCCAGACACAGAGCTTAACGCCTTTTACAGAAAAATAGAATGAATGCCTTTTATTGTCACTTTACACATGTACAATTTACACTGTACACATGCACAATGAGATTGAAACCAACTCACTTCAGTGCAAACATGTATGTAAGATATTTACAATGTAGGATAAAATAAATAAATAAGTATTATTGCAAGACAAGACAAAGATAGAAGAGAGGGCGGGAAGAGGTGCACAATTCTGAGGTAAAGATAAGAGGGGTTCTGTATACAGGGTGACATTGCACATGAAATTATGCACGTTATTGCACATTGATTAATATTGCCAGTGGGAGAGAGAACACACAAGGAGAGAGATGTGCCTTAAGTTTCCCTAAACGGGGACTACAAAACTATTTTTGTGTCATGTGCGAAGAACAGTGGGAGTATACGCGTTGACAGTAAGTATAATGACATTTCGCATAAAAGCCAATTGGCAGGCACGGGGCAGAGGTGTTGGACAGTCTGGCAGCTGATCTTAAAATGCTCTTGTGTCTCCAACAGCAATCTGCTCAGGCAGCAGTGGAGGACACTGAGGGGATCTTTACTGAAATGATCAGCTCCATCAGGAGAAGATGCTCTGAGGTGACAAAGCTAATTAGAGATCAGGAGAGGGCTGATGTGACTCAAGCTGAAGAATGTATGGAGACACTGGAGCGGGAGATTGCTGAGCTGAAGAGGAGAGATGCTGAACTGGAACGGCTTTGAAAAACACAGGATCACACTAGCTTTCTGCAGGTAATCCATCTGGACAAACATGATGAAACACTAAAGAGGAAAATGTATCTGTCCATATTCTCATCACTACACTGTGTCTCCTTGCAGAGTTTTCAGTCTCTGTGTTCCTTAACTGGTCAAGAACCTTCATCGTCTGCCATCAGTGTCTGTTGAGATGTGTCATTTGAACGAGCGAGACAGAGTGTTGCTCAGCTGAAAGATAAACTGGAAGACTTCCTGAAGCAGGGGGCATGCAGTATTGCAGAGACTGGTATGGACTGCCTGAATAAATTGAACTGTATAAGCCTTCTGTAGTAAATTCTGAGTAAGTTTATTTTAAGTACTAAATTGGCTGACACTTGTGTCCTCTCTTTTGTAGTGAAACTGATCAGCCTGTTTCTTCCCTGGGAGCCCTTTACCAGACAAGATTTCTTAAAATGTAGTAAAATGTAAGTAAAAAGTAAAAGTAAAGTAAAAAGTAAAATGAGTACTGCAAATTTCTTACATACAACCAGAAGTGTGAAACTGAAACCAGCAGGCATGTTTTTTTTTTTTACCAAGGACACAAAATATTTATAGTAACAATAAGTATCTTTACGTCTTGTTAAATTTATGTCCATTTCATTTATGTACATTTAAGGACCAGGGCTAATTTAAGTGCCATTCCATTCTGATCATCTGTGTTACCTTTTCATTCAAGAATGTGTATTATTTTAATGAACAATAATATTAACTTCTCTAATATACTACTTCCCTCAACTCTAGATTCCTGTCAACTTAATCTAGATCCCTTCACTGCACAGAGGTGTCTTCTTTTATGAGATGGAGATAAGGAAGTTACCTGCAAGATTAAGAGGCAGCAATGTCCCGATAATCCAGAGAGGTTTGACAACTAGCATCAGGTGCTGTGTAAAGAGAGTGTGTCTGGAAGGTGCTATTGGGAAGTGGAGTGGAGTGGACCAAATGTGTACTCACAAGCAGTTTTTGTAGCACTTTCATTTAAAGAGATCACCAGGAAAGGAAGAAACAAAGCTCGGTTTGTGTAGTGGCTATTTTCAAACAAACATTTCTATAGCCACGCGAGGCAGACGGTGAAGTGTTCCAACACGCATTTCCACTAAGCCCGCACGGAGAGTTTAAGTACAAGATGGTGGTTTATTATACTACAACAATCCGGTTGACTTTCCGAAGTAAACAATACAAAATAAAGTTATGCAAATACAAAACCACGCGAATACAAAGCGATGCGGTCAAAAACTGTTTCCCTCTTCACCCTCTGACCTACTGAGCATTTTGTGAATGAACCATTTAAGGCTGCAAATGCGCGCCACCAGGGCACGTCAAGGGGAGTGGTTACAACATGACAGGTGTACAATCAGGTAAGTACGTTCAAGGTAAACTGCTCAGGCCTAATTAGGTAAGTATTCAGAAACAGTACAACTTAATGATAAACATATTTAACACAATTCTCTTGCAGGTTATCATGGTATTAAACATAAATATGGCTCCAACAGTTTGGGTACAACCAGCACTCTTGGAGTTTGTGCTGTTCACACTCTGCCTGCTCTTTCATTCACAGCGGACAGGAAACTGACCTGAATGTAGTCCCAAGCACTAGAATAGGAGTGTATGTGGATTACAAAGCTGGAATTCTGTGTTTTTACAGTATCTGCAGTGACACAATGACCCTCCTGCACTAAGTCTAGACCACATTTGCTCAGCCCCTCTATCTTGTCTTTGGGTTAGTAATAGGATCTAAAGTTAATCTATGCAATTAAGAATGTGATTTTCTTTGTTAGGGTGCCAACTGCCAACACTTTTAGCACATGGTGACCCTTTTTCATCTAGAAGTATCCCATCACCAGGCTTCTTCATCTCTGAAACTTGTGTGCCTTTATTTAACTTTTTTTCCTTTCATAGCTTATTTCATAGCAACTACTTTCTACTTTCATATGTCAGGACAAGCCAAAAAGGTGGCACTGAGCCTGGCTTTACAGTGTCTCAGAATCAGCTCAGTTGTTCATTCTGTCTGGATACACCACACTGCATCTCCCGGAAATGCTCTTTACTGTAATGTCCACCGTTTCTGTGGGGGTTGGGTTGCTGGGATCAGGAAGATTAGAGGGGAGTTGTCAGCTGCTCCAGGGTAGACAAACCTTTACTGTGGTTAATGAGGTTTTTGTGAATAAAGGATATTCATACAATACATGTATAGTTCGTTCTTATTTCCCATCTTGCCATTGTACTAATTTCTGTGTATCAATTCACTAACATTAGCAGTATGTAGTTTCACAAATTTAGTTAAATGATACATGAACAATGTTCAAGCAACACAAACAAAAATAGAACACAATGTGGCTTGAATATGGCTTTTCTGAACAAATTATTATTTTTAAAGCATAATAGGTGTGTATATATTTCAACACCGTACACCTGTAAATCTTTGTATCCCTTTCTTAACATATAGTCTTAAAATTATTTCCCTCTGATTTCCTTGTAATTGTTTCCATCTGAAAGACTAAAGAGTATTTGCATATTATAATGCCTTAAAATATGTAAAAGAACTATCAGTTCCTTACTTACTTAACAGGAAGAAGTAGTTACATTCAACTACAATGTTGAACGTTGGACAAAATGTCCTTGCTGACCAAAATGTCCTTGCTGACCAAAATGCTGTATGTTTGTACGTTTACTGTGCAGAGTTTCTTGGGTCAATAACAGGTCACAAATTAAATATTAACATTAAGTTAGATTATTTTATTTATGCTATGTATAAACCTTTTTTGTACAAAGTAGCTTTATAGGTACAGCTTCAGATGCACCACAATGATGACAATTGATGATGACACTATGCACAGAGAGTACACTGACTTGTCATAAGGGATACTCAAAAAAGGGCTAATACCTACCTCTTATAACAGGTGAGCAGACCTACTTCTCCAACATGTTAGGGTAACAGATTTGTTATCGTGAGATCGCAGGTTTGAATCCACTAACTGCCAGTAGTGCCACCAAGGTACCCTGAGCACGGTATCGTCCCAAGTACCTCTCGCTGCAGTGTGTAGCCTGTTGGATATTCAACTCTTCCCATATCCAAGTCGGCCATATTGAGTGTGTCACGCGTTCAAGTCGGCAATGTCGGCCATATTGATTGTGTCACACATCTAAGTCGGCCATATTGATTGTGGTCGGTCATTTTATTTGTATGACGAGACGTGAACTTCACTATGCAGACTTAAACGCTAGAAAGAAAGTCCACTGGCAGTTTGGCGAACTGACAATTAAATGAAGGGCAAACCTTGCGGTCCTGTGGTTAATTTTCAGTCTGTTTACATTTGAAAATTAAACTTGTTTTTTTTTTTGACCGCCATCTTAACATTGAGAAACCTACTTACCTACCATATACCACCAGCTATATAGCTCGGTGGGAAAAGGGGACAAATTTCAGCAAGTCTCGGGTTTGAATATTAAATATACCGAAATAGAGTGGATGTCGTTGTAATGTTTTGAAATAAAGCTTTTTGAGATTTTGTTGTTGAAGCCAAAGTAACCACTAAAAATACTTACCCAAACACTGAAATGTTCCAATGATCATGCATTATCAAACAATAGTTATGTATGGCAGTAGGCTATTGGGGTGTTACAATAATTTCACTATTTTTTAATTAATGTTCTAAACAGCAGCTTAACACTGAATGCAACTCTAAACTTATATCCCTATATTAAATAGGTTTGTACCAGAAGTCCAAAGTGAAAGTTTTCCACACAAAAACTTGTATTAAAATTAACACAAGGAACAACAATCATGTGAAACAAATATACATATATGTAGAGTCTATAAACTAATGTACAAATAAAGATAAACATAAAGAACAGTAATGACTTTAAAAGCATACATACATAAAATAGGCAATAGAATATAAATTTACAGTCAAAAGGGTTGGGGGTGTGAAACATAATGAACAACAATAATGTTAAAAAAAAAACATTTTGTACTGTTCTGCCCCAACACCTTGCCGGGGTCAACAGCTAGATAACTCCTCTCCAACAAACCACGCAGACAAAAGGTTACAGTTTAACTCTTTAAGGTCTATTGAAGCAGGGTAAAACAACGATGCCTTCAAGACAACCTTGTAATTTAGGAAGATAATTCCCATATTTTTGAACCATGAATGTGACAACTGGAGTCGAGCATAATGCTGTCATCAAATGAGAAAATGCCCAACACCCATGACCTGAAGTCAGAGTCCTTACTCACATTACTCACTGAAATTACCAATATCTGCCAGTAGGTGGCAACAGAGGATCAAAAATAACCTCAAATCCTAGCTTTTACAGCCAGACAACAACAGTAGTGCATTACACAGAACACATATAAAAGGCTATAAAATATAAATGTACAAAGGGTGCAGATAGTAATAATAGTACACAATTATAACAGGCTGTAACAAATATAATTTTGCAATTGCAATACTGAAGTGAAATATTTTTACTACTAAACTGTAGCTTGGTAATCACCTGGCTAAATGAAATTGGTAGGGGTGTGGAATATACAGACAGAGATGTTGATCTTTGCAGCCATACAATGTTCCATGAACGTCTGGTAGTCTTCCTGGAGTTCAAACACGAAAAGAAGGCAGTCTTGCAACTCACTGCCGTCTTCTGTTACGATGTTTTGCAGCGCCTGCTGTCTGTCCTCTTCAGTCATGCCCAATATAAGGGGCATGTCCACATGTCCACGGAACAAGGACCGGTTTTCTTTAAAGCGGTACACTGCAGCATTAATGTTCCTCATTATTTTCTGGGATAGAGACAGAAGACATTTAGAACAATACATGGCAGCTATAAACATATTCTCATCCTAACACCTTACTGTTAAAATCACTGAGGTCAAAGTGATGCATAGGACTGTGTTTGTAAGGTAGGTACCTAGGTAAGTAGGTACCTAGGTAGGTACTTATGTAGGTAGGTACCTAGGTAGGTAGGTACCTAGGTAGGTAGGTACCAAGGTAGGTACTTAGGTAGGTAGGTACATAGGTAGGTAGGTACCTAGGTAAGTAGGTACCTAGGTAGGTAGGTACCTTGGTAGGTAGGTACCTAGGTAGGTAGGTAGGTTCCTAGGTAGGTAGGTACCAAGGTAGGTACCAAGGTAGGTACTTAGGTAGGTAGGTACCTAGGTAGGTAGGTACCTAGGTAAGTACCTTGGTAGGTAGGTACCTAGGTAGGTAGGTTCCTAGGTAGGTAGGTACCAAGGTAGGTACCTAGGTAGGTACTTAGGTAGGTAGGTACCTATGTAGGTAGGTAGGTACCTAGGTAGGTACCTAGGTAGGTAGGTACCTAGGTAAGGTACTCAGGTAGGTACTGAGGTAGGTACTGAGGTAGGTACCTAGGAAGGTAGGTACTTGCAATCGTAATCGCAATCATTGGTAGGTACCTAGGCAGGTAGGTACCTAGGCAGGTACGTAGGCTGGTACCTAGGTTGGTTAGGTACCTAGTTAGGTAGGTACCTAGTTAGGTAGGTACCTAGGTAGGCTGGTACCTTATCCAGAGCGACTTACAGATATTTACAGGGTTTTGGTTACAGTCCCTGGAGCAGTGTGGGGTTAGATGCCTTGCTCAAGGTCATCTCAACCATGGGTAGGGTGGGATTTGAGCCGGCAACCTTATGATTGCAAGACCAACTCCATAACAACTAGGCCACAGCTGCCCCTTGGTAGGTACCTAGGTTGGTAGGTACCTAGGTAGGTACCTAGGTAGGTACCTAGGTAGGTAGGTATCTATTTAGGTAGGTACCTAGGTAGGTAGGTACCTAAGAAGGTAGGTATCTATTTAGGTAGGTACCTAGGTAGGTAGGTAGGTACCTAGGCAGGTAGGTACCTAGGTAGGTACCTAGGTAGGTAGGTACATAGGGAGGTACCTAGGTAGGTAGGTACTTAGGTAGGAAGGTATCCAGGTAGGTAGATAGGTAGGTAGATACCTAGGTAGGTTGGTACCTAGATAGGTAGGTACCTAGATAGGTAGGTATCTAGGGAGGTACCTAGGTAGGTAGGTATTTAGGTAGGTAGGTATCTATTTAGGTAGGTACCTAGGTAAGTACTTAGGTAGGTAGGTAGATAGGTAGGTAGGTATCTAGGTTGGTAGGTACCTAGGTAGGTAGGTACCTAGGTAGGTAGGTATCTAGGTTGGTAGGTACCTAGGTAGGTAGGTACCTAGGTAGGTACCTAGGTAGGTAAGTAACTAGGGAGGTAGGTACCTAGGCAGGTAGGTACCTAGGTTGGTAGGTACCTAGGTTGGTAGGTACCAAGGCAGGTAGGTACCTAAGTTGGTAGGTACCTAGGTTGGTAGGTACCAAGGCAGGTAGGTACCTAGGCAGGTAGGTACCTAGGTAGGTAGGTACCTAGGTAGGTACCTAGGTAGGTTGGTAGCTAGGTTGGTAGGTACCTAGGGTGGTAGGTACCTAGTCAGGTAGGTATCTAGGTAGGTACCTAGGCAGGTCGGTACCTAGGTAGATTCGTACCTAGGTAGGTACCTAGGTTGGTAGGTACCTAGGTTGGTAGGTACCTAGTCAGGTAGGTACCTAGGTAGATACCTAGGCAGGTAGGTATCTAGGCATGTAGGTACCTAGGCAGATAGGTACCTAGGTAGGTAGGTACCTAGGTAGGTACTTAGGTAGGTACCTAGGTAGGTAGGTACCTAGGTTTGTAGGTAGGTTGGTACCTAGCTTGGTAGGTACCTAGGTTGGTTGGTACCTAGGCAGGTAGGTACCTAGGAAAGTAGGTACCTAGATTGGTAGGTACCTAGTTTGGTAGGTATCTAGGCAGGTAGGTACCTAGGCAGGTAGGTACCTAGGTTGGTAGGTACCTAGGTTGGTAGTTACCAAGGCAGGTAGGTACCTAGGCAGGTAGGTACCTAGGTAGGTAGGTACCTAGGTAGGTACCTAGGTAGGTTGGTACCTAGGTTGGTAGGTACCTAGGTTGGTAGTTACCTAGTCAGGTAGGTATCTAGGTAGGTACCTAGGCAGGTCGGTACCTAGGTAGGTTCGTACCTAGGTAGGTACCTAGGTAGGTTGGTACCTAGATTGGTAGGTACCTATGTTGGTAGGTACCTAGGTAGGTTGGTACCTAGGTTGGTAGGTACCTAGGTTGGTAGGTACCTAGTCAGGTAGGTATCTAGGTAGGTACCTAGGCAGGTCGGTACCTAGGTAGGTTCGTACCTAGGTAGGTACCTAGGTAGGTTCGTACCTAGGTTGGTAGGTACCTATGTTGGTAGGTACCTAGTCAGGTAGGTACCTAGGTAGATACCTAGGCAGGTAGATATCTAGGCAGGTAGGTACCTAGGCAGGTAGGTACCTAGGTAGGTAGGTACCTAGGTAGGTACTTAGGTAGGTACCTGGGTAGGTAGGTACCTAGGTTTGTAGGTAGGTTGGTACCTAGCTTGGTAGGTACCTAGGTTGGTTGGTACCTAGGCAGGTAGGTACCTACGTAAGTAGGTACCTAGATTGGTAGGTACCTAGTTTGGTAGGTACCTAGGCATGTAGGTACCTTGGTAGGTTGGTACCTAGGTTGGTAGGTACCTAGTCAGGCAGGTAGGTACCTTGGTAGGTTGGTACCTAGGTAGGTAGGTACCTAGGTAAGTAGGTACCTAAGTAGGTAGGTACCTAGGTAAGTCAGTACCTACATAGGCCGGTAACTAGGGAGGTAGGTTCTTAGGTAGGTAGGTACCTAGGTAGATAGGTACCTAGGTTGGTAGGTACCTAGGTAGGTTGGTACCTAGGTTGGTAGGTACCTAGGCAGGTAGGTACCTAGGTAGGTACCTAGGTAGATACCTAGGCAGGTAGGTATCTAGGCATGTAGGTACCTAGGCAGATAGGTACCTAGGTAGGTAGGTACCTAGGTAGGTACTTAGGTAGGTACCTAGGTAGGTAGGTACCTAGGTTTGTAGGTAGGTTGGTACCTAGCTTGGTAGGTACCTAGGTTGGTTGGTACCTAGGCAGGTAGGTACCTAGGAAAGTAGGTACCTAGATTGGTAGGTACCTAGTTTGGTAGGTATCTAGGCAGGTAGGTACCTAGGCAGGTAGGTACCTAGGTTGGTAGGTACCTAGGTTGGTAGTTACCAAGGCAGGTAGGTACCTAGGCAGGTAGGTACCTAGGTAGGTAGGTACCTAGGTAGGTACCTAGGTAGGTTGGTACCTAGGTTGGTAGGTACCTAGGTTGGTAGTTACCTAGTCAGGTAGGTATCTAGGTAGGTACCTAGGCAGGTCGGTACCTAGGTAGGTTCGTACCTAGGTAGGTACCTAGGTAGGTTGGTACCTAGATTGGTAGGTACCTATGTTGGTAGGTACCTAGGTAGGTTGGTACCTAGGTTGGTAGGTACCTAGGTTGGTAGGTACCTAGTCAGGTAGGTATCTAGGTAGGTACCTAGGCAGGTCGGTACCTAGGTAGGTTCGTACCTAGGTAGGTACCTAGGTAGGTTCGTACCTAGGTTGGTAGGTACCTATGTTGGTAGGTACCTAGTCAGGTAGGTACCTAGGTAGATACCTAGGCAGGTAGATATCTAGGCAGGTAGGTACCTAGGCAGGTAGGTACCTAGGTAGGTAGGTACCTAGGTAGGTACTTAGGTAGGTACCTGGGTAGGTAGGTACCTAGGTTTGTAGGTAGGTTGGTACCTAGCTTGGTAGGTACCTAGGTTGGTTGGTACCTAGGCAGGTAGGTACCTACGTAAGTAGGTACCTAGATTGGTAGGTACCTAGTTTGGTAGGTACCTAGGCATGTAGGTACCTTGGTAGGTTGGTACCTAGGTTGGTAGGTACCTAGTCAGGCAGGTAGGTACCTTGGTAGGTTGGTACCTAGGTAGGTAGGTACCTAGGTAAGTAGGTACCTAAGTAGGTAGGTACCTAGGTAAGTCAGTACCTACATAGGCCGGTAACTAGGGAGGTAGGTTCTTAGGTAGGTAGGTACCTAGGTAGATAGGTACCTAGGTTGGTAGGTACCTAGGTAGGTTGGTACCTAGGTTGGTAGGTACCTAGGCAGGTAGGTACCTAGGTAGGTACTTAGGTAGGTACCGAGGTAGGTACCAAGGTAGGTAGGTACCAAGGCAGGTAGGTACCTAGGCAGGTAGGTACCTAGGTAGGTAGGTACCTAGGTAGGTACCTAGGTAGGTTGGTACCTAGGTTGGTAGTTACCTAGGTTGGTAGGTACCTAGGCAGGTAGGTACCTAGGTAGGTACCTAGGCAGGTAGGTACCTAGGTAGGTACCTAGGCAGGTAGGTACCTAGCTAGGTAGGTACCTAGGTAGGTTGGTACCTAGCTAGGTAGGTACCTAGGTAGGTTGGTACCTAGGTTGGTAGGTACCTAGTCAGGTAGGTACCTAGTTAGGTAAGTAGGTAGGTAGGTAGCTAGGCAGGAAGGTACCTAGGTTGGTAGGTACCTAGGCAGGTAAGTACTTAGGTAGGTACCTAGGCAGGTAGGTACCTAGGTAGGTACTTAGGCAGGTAGGTACCTAGGTAGGTTTGTACCTAGGTAGGTACCTAGGTAGGTTGGTACCTAGGTATGTAGGTACCTAGTCAGGTAGGTACCTAGTCAGGTAGGTACGTAGGTAGGTAGCTAGGCAGGTAGGTACCTAGGTTGGTAGGTACCTAGGCAGGTAGGTACCTAGTCAGGTAGGTACTTAGGTAGGTACCTAGGCAGGTAGGTACCTAGGTAGGTACTTAGGCAGGTAGGTACCTAGGTAGGTTGGTACCTAGGTAGGTACCTAGGTAGGTAGGTACCTAGGTAGGTACCTAGGTAGGTACTTAGGTAGGTAGCTAGGTTGGTAGGTACCTAGGCAGGTAGGTACCTAGGCCGGTAGGTACCTAGGTAGGTAGGAACCTAGGTTGGTAGGTACCTAGATTGGTAGGTACCTAGGTTGGTAGGTACCTAGGTTGGTAGGTACCTAGGTAGGTTGGTACCTAGGTTGGTAGGTACCTAGTCAGTTACTTAGGTAGGTAGCTAGGTTGGTAGGTACCTAGGCAGGTAGGTACCTAGGCAGGTAGGTACCTAGGTAGGTAGGTACCTAGGTTGGAAGGTAGGTAGGTACTTAGGTAGGTAGCTAGGTTGGAAGGTACCTAGGCAGGTAGGTACCTAGGTAGGTAGGTACCTAGGCAGGTAGGTACCTAGGTTGTTAGGTACCTAGGCAGGTAGGTACCTTGGTAGGTTGGTACCTAGGTTGGTAGGTAGGTTGGTACCTAGGCAGGAAGGTACCTAGGTAGGTAGGAACTTAGATTGGTAGGTACCTACGTTTGTAGGTTGGTACCTAGGCAGGAAGGTACCTAGGTAGGTAGGAACTTAGATTGGTAGGTACCTACGTTTGTAGGTTGGTACCTAGGTTGGTAGGTACCTAGACAGGTAGGTACCTAAGTTTGTAGGTACCTAGGCAGGTAGGTAGGTACCTAGGTAGGTACTCAGGTAGGTACTTAGGTAGGTTGGTACCTAGGTAGGCAGGTACCTAGGTAGGTAACTAGGTAGGTAGGTACCTAGGTAGGTAACTAGGTAGGTAGGTACCTAGGTAGGTAAGTACCTAGGCAGGTAGGTACCTAGGTTGGTAGGTACCTCGGTTGGTAGGTATCAAGGCAGGTAGGTACCTAGGCAGGTAGGTACCTAGGTTGGTAGGTACCTAGGCAGGTAGGTACCTAGTCAGGTAGGTACTTAGGTAGATACCTAGGCAGGTTGGTACCTAAGTAGGTACCTACGTAGGTTGGCACCTAGGTTGGTAGGTACCTAGGTAGGTAGGTACCTAGGCAGGTAGGTACCTAGGCAGGTAGGTACCTTGGTAGGTTGGTACCTAGATTGGTAGATAGGTTGGTACCTAGGTTGGTAGGTACCTAGGCAGGTAGGTACCTAGGTAGGTACTTAGGTAGGTAGCTAGGTTGGTAGGTACCTAGGCAGGTAGGTACCTAGGCAGGTAGGTACCTATGGTGGTAGGTAGGTTTGTACCTAGGTTGGTAGGTACTTAGGTTGGTTGGTACCTAGGCAGGTAGGTACCTAGGTAGGTAGGTACCTAGATTGGTAGGTACCTACGTTGGTAGGTACCTAGGTTGGTAGGTACCTAGGTAGGTTGGTACCTAGGTTGGTAGGTACCTAGGTAGGTAGGTACCTAGGTAGGTAAGTACCTAGGCAGGTAGGTACCTAGGTTGGTAGGTACCTCGGTTGGTAGGTATCAAGGCAGGTAGGTACCTAGGCAGGTAGGTACCTAGGTTGGTAGGTACCTAGGCAGGTACTCAGGCAGGTACTTAGGTAGATACCTAGGCAGGTTGGTACCTAGGTAGGTACCTACGTAGGTTGGCACCTAGGTTGGTAGGTACCTAGGTAGGTAGGTACCTAGGCAGGTAGGTACCTAGGCAGGTAGGTACCTTGGTAGGTTGGTACCTAGATTGGTAGATAGGTTGGTACCTAGGTTGGTAGGTACCTAGGTAGGTAGGTACCTAGGTAGGTACTTAGGTAGGTAGCTAGGTTGGTAGGTACCTAGGCAGGTAGGTACCTAGGCAGGTAGGTACCTATGGTGGTAGGTAGGTTTGTACCTAGGTTGGTAGGTACTTAGGTTGGTTGGTACCTAGGCAGGTAGGTACCTAGGTAGGTAGGTACCTAGATTGGTAGGTACCTAGGTTGGTAGGTACCTAGGCAGGTAGGTGACTTGGTAGGTTGGTACCTAGATTGGTAGGTAGGTTGGTACCTAGGCTGGTAGGTACCTAGGCAGGTAGGTGACTTGGTAGGTTGGTACCTAGATTGGTAGGTAGGTTGGTACCTAGGTTGGTAGGTACCTAGGCAGGTAGGTACCTAGGTAGGTAACTAGACAGGTAGGTACCTAGGTAGGTACCTAGGTAGGTTGGCACCTAGGTTGGTAGATACCTAGGTAGGTAGGTACCTAGGCAGGTAGGTACCTTGGTAGGTTGGTACCTAGGTTGGTAGGTACCTAGTCAGGTAGATATGAACCTAGGTAGGTAGGTACCTTGGTAGGTTGGTACCCTAAGTTGGTAGGTACCTAGGCAGGTAGGTACCTAGGTAGGTACTTAGGTAGGTAGCTAGGTTGGCAGGTACCTAGGCAGGTAGGTACCTAGGCAGGTAGGTACCTAGGTAGGTAGGTACCTTGGTTGGTAGGTAGGTAGGTACTTAGGTAGCTAGGTTGGTAGGTACCTAGGCAGGTAGGTACCTAGTTAGGTAGGTACCTAGGTTGGTAGGTAGGTTGGTACCTAGATTGGTAGGTAGGTTGGTACCTAGGTTGGTAGGTACCTAGGTTGGTATGTACCTAGGCAGGTAGGTACCTTGGTAGGTTGGTACCTAGATTGGTAGGTAGGTTGGTACCTAGGTTGGTAGGTACCTAGGTTGGTTGGTACCTAGGCAGGTAGGTACTTAGGTAGGTAGGTACCTAGATTGGTAGGTACCTTGGTTGGTAGGTACGTAGGCAGGTAGGTACCTAGGTAAGTTGGTACCTAGGTTGGTAGGTACCTAGTCAGGTAGGTGCTTAGGTAGGTACCTAGGCAGGTAGGTACTTAGGCAGGTAGGTACCTAAGTTGGTAGGTACCTAGGCAGGTAGGTAGGTACCTAGGTAGGTACTCAGGTAGGTACTTAGGTAGGTTGGTACCTAGGTTGGTAGGTACCTAGGTTGGTAGGTATCAAGGCAGGTAGGTACCTAGGCAGGTAGGTACCTAGGTAGGTGGGTACCTAGGTAGGTTCCTAGGGAGGTTGGTACCTAGGTTGGTAGGTACCTAGGTCGGTGGGTACCTAGTCAGGTATGCACCTAGGTAGGTACCTCGGCAGGTAGGTACCTAGGTGGGTACCTAGGCAGGTAGATTCCTAGTTAGGTACCTAGGCAGGTACCTAGGTAGGTTGGTACCTAGGTAGGTACCTAGGTAGGTTGGTACCTAGGCAGGTACTTAGGTATGTACCTAGGTAGGTAGATACCTAGGTAGGTAGGTTGGTAGGTACGTTGGTACCTAGGTTGGTAGGTACCTTGGTAGGTTGGTACCTAGGTTGGTAGGTAGGTACCTAGGCAGGTAGTTACCTAGGTAGGTTGATACCTAAGTTGGTAGGTACCTAGTCAGGTAGGTACCTAGGTAGGTACCTAGGTGGTACCTAGGCAGGTAGGTACCTAAGTTGGTAGGTACCTAGGTAGGTAGGTTGGCACCTAGGTAGGTACCTACGTAGGTTGGTACCTAGGTTGGTAGGTACCTAGTCAGGTAGGTACCTAAGTTGGTAGGTACCTAGGCAGGTAGGTACCTAGGTAGGTAGGTAGCTAGCTAGGTTGGTAGGTACCTAGGCAGGTAGGTACCTAGGTAGGTACTTAGGTAGGTAGCTAGGTTGGTAGGTACCTAGGCAGGTAGGTACCTTGGTAGGTTGGTACCTAGGCAGGTAGGTACCTAGGTAGGTACCTAGGTAGGTAGGTACCTAGGTGGGTAGGTACTTTGGTAGGTTGGTACCTAGGCAGGTAGGTACCTAGGTAGGTAGGTACCTAGGTAGGTCAGTACCTAGGTAGGTCAGTACCTACGTAGGCCGGTACCTAGGTAGGTAGGTACCTAGGTAGGTAAGTACCAAGTAGGTAGGTACCAAGGCAGTCAGGTAGGTACCTAGGTAGGTACCTAGGTAGGTTGGTACCTAGGTAGGTTGGTACCGAGGTAGGTACCTAGGTAGGTTGGTACCTAGGTTGGTTCCCACCTTGGTAGGTTGGTACCTACCAACCTAGGTACCAACCTACCAAGGTACCTACCAACCTAGGTACCAACCTTCCTACCAGCCTAGGTATCTAGGTAGGTACCTAGGTTAGTAGGTACCTAGGTAGGTACTTAGGTAGGTACCTAGATAGGTAGGTATCTATTTAGGTAGGTACCTAGGTAGGTAGGTACCTTGGTAGGTAGGTACCTATGTAGGTAGGTATCTAGGTAGGTACCTAGGTAGGTACTTAGGTAGGTACCTAGGTAGGTAGGTACCTAGGTAGGTATCTAGGTAGGTAGGTACCTAGGTAGGTATCTAGGTAGGCAGGTACCTAGGTAGGTATCTAGGTAGGCAGGTACCTAGGTAGGTACTTAGGTAGGTTGGTAGGCAGGTAGGTACCTAGGTAGGTTGATACCTAGGTTGGTAGGTACCTAGTCAGGTAGGTACCTAGGTAGGTACCTAGGTGGTACCTAGGCAGGTAGGTACCTAAGTTGGTAGGTACCTAGGTAGGTAGGTAGGTACCTAGGTAGGTACTCAGGTAGGTACTTAGGTAGGTTGGTACCTAGGTTGGTAGGTACCTGCGTAGGTTGGTACCTAGGTTGGTAGGTAGGTAGGTTGGTACCTAGGTTGGTTCCTACCTTGATAGGTTGGTACTTACCAACCTAGGTACCAACCTACCAAGGTACCTACCAACCTAGGTACCAACCTTCCTACCAACCTAGGTATCTAGGTAGGTACCTAGGTTAGTAGGTAACTAGGTAGGTACTTAGGTAGGTACCTAGATAGGTAGGTATCTATTTAGGTAGGTACCTAGGTAGGTAGGTACCTTGGTAGGTAGGTACCTATGTAGGTAGGTATCTAGGTAGGTACCTAGGTAGGTACTTAGGTAGGTACCTAGGTAGGTAGGTACCTAGGTAGGTATCCTGGTAGGTAGGTACCTAGGTAGGTATCTAGGTAGGCAGGTACCTAGGTAGGTATCTAGGTAGGCAGGTACCTAGGTAGGTACTTAGGTAGGTTGGTAGGCAGGTAGGTACCTAGGTAGGTTGATACCTAGGTTGGTAGGTACCTAGTCAGGTAGGTACCTAGGTAGGTACCTAGATAGGTAGGTATCTATTTAGGTAGGTACCTAGGTAGGTAGGTACCTTGGTAGGTAGGTACCTATGTAGGTAGGTATCTAGGTAGGTACCTAGGTAGGTACTTAGGTAGGTACCTAGGTAGGTAGGTACCTAGGTAGGTATCTAGGTAGGTAGGTACCTAGGTAGGTATCTAGGTAGGCAGGTACCTAGGTAGGTACTTAGGTAGGTTGGTAGGCAGGTAGGTACCTAGGTAGGTTGATACCTAGGTTGGTAGGTACCTAGTCAGGTAGGTACCTAGGTAGGTACCTAGGTGGTACCTAGGCAGGTAGGTACCTAAGTTGGTAGGTACCTAGGTAGGTAGGTAGGTACCTAGGTAGGTACTCAGGTAGGTACTTAGGTAGGTTGGCACCTAGGTAGGTACCTAGGTAGGTTGGTACCTAGGTTGGTAGGTACCTAGTCAGGTAGGTTCCTAGGCAGATAGGTACCTAAGTTGGTAGGTACCTAGGCAGGTAGGTAGCTAGGTAGGTACTTAGGTAGGTAGCTAGGTTGGTAGGTACCTGCGTAGGTTGGTACCTAGGTTGGTAGGTAGGTAGGTTGGTACCTAGGTTGGTAGGTAGGTTGGTACCTAGGTTGGTTCCCACCTTCGTAGGTTGGTACCTACCAATCTAGGTACCAACCTACCAAGGTACCTACCAACCTAGGTACCAACCTTCCTACCAACCTAGGTATCTAGGTAGGTACCTAGGTTAGTAGGTACCTAGGTAGGTACTTAGGTAGGTACCTAGATAGGTAGGTATCTATTTAGGTAGGTACCTAGGTAGGTAGGTACCTTGGTAGGTAGGTACCTATGTAGGTAGGTATCTAGGTAGGTACCTAGGTAGGTACTTAGGTAGGTACCTAGGTAGGTAGGTACCTAGGTAGGTATCTAGGTAGGTAGGTACCTAGGTAGGTATCTAGGTAGGCAGGTACCTAGGTAGGTATCTAGGTAGGCAGGTACCTAGGTAGGTACTTAGGTAGGTTGGTAGGCAGGTAGGTACCTAGGTAGGTTGATACCTAGGTTGGTAGGTACCTAGTCAGGTAGGTACCTAGGTAGGTACCTAGGTGGTACCTAGGCAGGTAGGTACCTAAGTTGGTATGTACCTAGGTAGGTAGGTAGGTACCTAGGTAGGTATGGCAGTAGGCTATTGGGGTGTTACAATAATTTCATTATTTTTTAATTAATGTTCTAAACAGCAGCTTAACACTGAATGCAACTCTAAACTTATATCCCTATATTAAATAGGTTTGTACCAGAAGTCCAAAGTGAAAGTTTTCCACACAAAAACTTGTATTAAAATTAACACAAGGAACAACAATCATGTGAAACAAATATACATATATGTAGAGTCTATAAACTAATGTACAAATAAAGATAAACATAAAGAACAGTAATGACTTTAAAAGCATACATACATAAAATAGGCAATAGAATATAAATTTACAGTCAAAAGGGTTGGGGGTGTGAAACATAATGAGCAACAATAATGTTAAAAAAAAAACATTTTGTACTGTTCTGCCCCAACACCTTGCCGGGGTCAACAGCTAGATAACTCCTCTCCAACAAACCACGCAGACAAAAGGTTACAGTTTAACTCTTTAAGGTCTATTGAAGCAGGGTAAAACAACGATGCCTTCAAGACAACCTTGTAATTTAGGAAGATAATTCCCATATTTTTGAACCATGAATGTGACAACTGGAGTCGAGCATAATGCTGTCATCAAATGAGAAAATGCCCAACACCCATGACCTGAAGTCAGAGTCCTTACTCACATTACTCACTGAAATTACCAATATCTGCCAGTAGGTGGCAACAGAGGATCAAAAATAACCTCAAATCCTAGCTTTTACAGCCAGACAACAACAGTAGTGCATTACACAGAACACATATAAAAGGCTATAAAATATAAATGTACAAAGGGTGCAGATAGTAATAATAGTACACAATTATAACAGGCTGTAACAAATATAATTTTGCAATTGCAATACTGAAGTGAAATATTTTTACTACTAAACTGTAGCTTGGTAATCACCTGGCTAAATGAAATTGGTAGGGGTGTGGAATATACAGACAGAGATGTTGATCTTTGCAGCCATACAATGTTCCATGAACGTCTGGTAGTCTTCCTGGAGTTCAAACACGAAAAGAAGGCAGTCTTGCAACTCACTGCCGTCTTCTGTTACGATGTTTTGCAGCGCCTGCTGTCTGTCCTCTTCAGTCATGCCCAATATAAGGGGCATGTCCACATGTCCACGGAACAAGGACCGGTTTTCTTTAAAGCGGTACACTGCAGCATTAATGTTCCTCATTATTTTCTGGGATAGAGACAGAAGACATTTAGAACAATACATGGCAGCTATAAACATATTCTCATCCTAACACCTTACTGTTAAAATCACTGAGGTCAAAGTGATGCATAGGACTGTGTTTGTAAGGTAGGTACCTAGGTAAGTAGGTACCTAGGTAGGTACTTATGTAGGTAGGTACCTAGGTAGGTAGGTACCTAGGTAGGTAGGTACCAAGGTAGGTACTTAGGTAGGTAGGTACATAGGTAGGTAGGTACCTAGGTAAGTAGGTACCTAGGTAGGTAGGTACCTTGGTAGGTAGGTACCTAGGTAGGTAGGTAGGTTCCTAGGTAGGTAGGTACCAAGGTAGGTACCAAGGTAGGTACTTAGGTAGGTAGGTACCTAGGTAGGTAGGTACCTAGGTAAGTACCTTGGTAGGTAGGTACCTAGGTAGGTAGGTTCCTAGGTAGGTAGGTACCAAGGTAGGTACCTAGGTAGGTACTTAGGTAGGTAGGTACCTATGTAGGTAGGTAGGTACCTAGGTAGGTACCTAGGTAGGTAGGTACCTAGGTAAGGTACTCAGGTAGGTACTGAGGTAGGTACTGAGGTAGGTACCTAGGAAGGTAGGTACTTGCAATCGTAATCGCAATCATTGGTAGGTACCTAGGCAGGTAGGTACCTAGGCAGGTACGTAGGCCGGTACCTAGGTTGGTTAGGTACCTAGTTAGGTAGGTACCTAGTTAGGTAGGTACCTAGGTAGGCTGGTACCTTATCCAGAGCGACTTACAGATATTTACAGGGTTTCGGTTACAGTCCCTGGAGCAGTGTGGGGTTAGATGCCTTGCTCAAGGTCATCTCAACCATGGGTAGGGTGGGATTTGAGCCGGCAACCTTATGATTGCAAGACCAACTCCATAACAACTAGGCCACAGCTGCCCCTTGGTAGGTACCTAGGTTGGTAGGTACCTAGGTAGGTACCTAGGTAGGTACCTAGGTAGGTAGGTATCTATTTAGGTAGGTACCTAGGTAGGTAGGTACCTAAGAAGGTAGGTATCTATTTAGGTAGGTACCTAGGTAGGTAGGTAGGTACCTAGGCAGGTAGGTACCTAGGTAGGTACCTAGGTAGGTAGGTACATAGGGAGGTACCTAGGTAGGTAGGTACTTAGGTAGGAAGGTATCCAGGTAGGTAGATAGGTAGGTAGATACCTAGGTAGGTTGGTACCTAGATAGGTAGGTACCTAGATAGGTAGGTATCTAGGGAGGTACCTAGGTAGGTAGGTATTTAGGTAGGTAGGTATCTATTTAGGTAGGTACCTAGGTAAGTACTTAGGTAGGTAGGTAGATAGGTAGGTAGGTATCTAGGTTGGTAGGTACCTAGGTAGGTAGGTACATAGGTAGGTAGGTATCTAGGTTGGTAGGTACCTAGGTAGGTAGGTACCTAGGTAGGTACCTAGGTAGGTAAGTAACTAGGGAGGTAGGTACCTAGGCAGGTAGGTACCTAGGTTGGTAGGTACCTAGGTTGGTAGGTACCAAGGCAGGTAGGTACCTAAGTTGGTAGGTACCTAGGTTGGTAGGTACCAAGGCAGGTAGGTACCTAGGCAGGTAGGTACCTAGGTAGGTAGGTACCTAGGTAGGTACCTAGGTAGGTTGGTACCTAGGTTGGTAGGTACCTAGGGTGGTAGGTATCTAGTCAGGTAGGTATCTAGGTAGGTACCTAGGCAGGTCGGTACCTAGGTAGATTCGTACCTAGGTAGGTACCTAGGTTGGTAGGTACCTAGGTTGGTAGGTACCTAGTCAGGTAGGTACCTAGGTAGATACCTAGGCAGGTAGGTATCTAGGCATGTAGGTACCTAGGCAGATAGGTACCTAGGTAGGTAGGTACCTAGGTAGGTACTTAGGTAGGTACCTAGGTAGGTAGGTACCTAGGTTTGTAGGTAGGTTGGTACCTAGCTTGGTAGGTACCTAGGTTGGTTGGTACCTAGGCAGGTAGGTACCTAGGAAAGTAGGTACCTAGATTGGTAGGTACCTAGTTTGGTAGGTATCTAGGCAGGTAGGTACCTAGGCAGGTAGGTACCTAGGTTGGTAGGTACCTAGGTTGGTAGTTACCAAGGCAGGTAGGTACCTAGGCAGGTAGGTACCTAGGTAGGTAGGTACCTAGGTAGGTACCTAGGTAGGTTGGTACCTAGGTTGGTAGGTACCTAGGTTGGTAGTTACCTAGTCAGGTAGGTATCTAGGTAGGTACCTAGGCAGGTCGGTACCTAGGTAGGTTCGTACCTAGGTAGGTACCTAGGTAGGTTGGTACCTAGATTGGTAGGTACCTATGTTGGTAGGTACCTAGGTAGGTTGGTACCTAGGTTGGTAGGTACCTAGGTTGGTAGGTACCTAGTCAGGTAGGTATCTAGGTAGGTACCCAGGCAGGTCGGTACCTAGGTAGGTTCGTACCTAGGTAGGTACCTAGGTAGGTTCGTACCTAGGTTGGTAGGTACCTATGTTGGTAGGTACCTAGTCAGGTAGGTACCTAGGTAGATACCTAGGCAGGTAGATATCTAGGCAGGTAGGTACCTAGGCAGGTAGGTACCTAGGTAGGTAGGTACCTAGGTAGGTACTTAGGTAGGTACCTAGGTAGGTAGGTACCTAGGTTTGTAGGTAGGTTGGTACCTAGCTTGGTAGGAACCTAGGTTGGTTGGTACCTAGGCAGGTAGGTACCTACGTAAGTAGGTACCTAGATTGGTAGGTACCTAGTCAGGTAGGTAGGTACCTAGGCAGGTAGGTACCTTGGTAGGTTGGTACCTAGGTAGGTAGGTACCTAGGTAAGTAGGTACCTAAGTAGGTAGGTACCTAGGTAAGTCAGTACCTACATAGGCCGGTAACTAGGGAGGTAGGTTCTTAGGTAGGTAGGTACCTAGGTAGATAGGTACCTAGGTTGGTAGGTACCTAGGTAGGTTGGTACCTAGGTTGGTAGGTACCTAGGCAGGTAGGTACCTAGGTAGGTACTTAGGTAGGTACCGAGGTAGGTACCAAGGTAGGTAGGTACCAAGGCAGGTAGGTACCTAGGCAGGTAGGTACCTAGGTAGGTAGGTACCTAGGTAGGTACCTAGGTAGGTTGGTACCTAGGTTGGTAGTTACCTAGGTTGGTAGGTACCTAGGCAGGTAGGTACCTAGGTAGGTACCTAGGCAGGTAGGTACCTAGGTAGGTACCTAGGTAGGTTGGTACCTAGCTAGGTAGGTACCTAGGCAGGTAGGTACCTAGGTAGGTAGGTACCTAGGTAGGTTGGTACCTAGGTTGGTAGGTACCTAGTCAGGTAGGTACCTAGTTAGGTAGGTAGGTAGGTAGGTAGCTAGGCAGGAAGGTACCTAGGTTGGTAGGTACCTAGGCAGGTAAGTACTTAGGTAGGTACCTAGGCAGGTAGGTACCTAGGTAGGTACTTAGGCAGGTAGGTACCTAGGTAGGTTTGTACCTAGGTAGGTACCTAGGTAGGTTGGTACCTAGGTATGTAGGTACCTAGTCAGGTAGGTACCTAGTCAGGTAGGTACGTAGGTAGGTAGCTAGGCAGGTAGGTACCTAGGTTGGTAGGTACCTAGGCAGGTAGGTACCTAGTCAGGTAGGTACTTAGGTAGGTACCTAGGCAGGTAGGTACCTAGGTAGGTACTTAGGCAGGTAGGTACCTAGGTAGGTTGGTACCTAGGTAGGTACCTAGGTAGGTAGGTACCTAGGTAGGTACTTAGGTAGGTAGCTAGGTTGGTAGGTACCTAGGCAGGTAGGTACCTAGGCCGGTAGGTACCTAGGTAGGTAGGAACCTAGGTTGGTAGGTACCTAGATTGGTAGGTACCTAGGTTGGTAGGTACCTAGGTTGGTAGGTACCTAGGTAGGTTGGTACCTAGGTTGGTAGGTACCTAGTCAGGTACTTAGGTAGGTAGCTAGGTTGGTAGGTACCTAGGCAGGTAGGTACCTAGGCAGGTAGGTACCTAGGTAGGTAGGTACCTAGGTTGGAAGGTAGGTAGGTACTTAGGTAGGTAGCTAGGTTGGAAGGTACCTAGGCAGGTAGGTACCTAGGTAGGTAGGTACCTAGGCAGGTAGGTACCTAGGTTGTTAGGTACCTAGGCAGGTAGGTACCTTGGTAGGTTGGTACCTAGGTTGGTAGGTAGGTTGGTACCTAGGCAGGAAGGTACCTAGGTAGGTAGGAACTTAGATTGGTAGGTACCTACGTTTGTAGGTTGGTACCTAGGTTGGTAGGTACCTAGACAGGTAGGTACCTAAGTTTGTAGGTACCTAGGCAGGTAGGTAGGTACCTAGGTAGGTACTCAGGTAGGTACTTAGGTAGGTTGGTACCTAGGTAGGCAGGTACCTAGGTAGGTAACTAGGTAGGTAGGTACCTAGGTAGGTAAGTACCTAGGCAGGTAGGTACCTAGGTTGGTAGGTACCTCGGTTGGTAGGTATCAAGGCAGGTAGGTACCTAGGCAGGTAGGTACCTAGGTTGGTAGGTACCTAGGCAGGTAGGTACCTAGTCAGGTAGGTACTTAGGTAGATACCTAGGCAGGTTGGTACCTAAGTAGGTACCTACGTAGGTTGGCACCTAGGTTGGTAGGTACCTAGGTAGGTAGGTACCTAGGCAGGTAGGTACCTAGGCAGGTAGGTACCTTGGTAGGTTGGTACCTAGATTGGTAGATAGGTTGGTACCTAGGTTGGTAGGTACCTAGGCAGGTAGGTACCTAGGTAGGTACTTAGGTAGGTAGCTAGGTTGGTAGGTACCTAGGCAGGTAGGTACCTAGGCAGGTAGGTACCTATGGTGGTAGGTAGGTTTGTACCTAGGTTGGTAGGTACTTAGGTTGGTTGGTACCTAGGCAGGTAGGTACCTAGGTAGGTAGGTACCTAGATTGGTAGGTACCTACGTTGGTAGGTACCTAGGTTGGTAGGTACCTAGGTAGGTTGGTACCTAGGTTGGTAGGTACCTAGGTAGGTAGGTACCTAGGTAGGTAAGTACCTAGGCAGGTAGGTACCTAGGTTGGTAGGTACCTCGGTTGGTAGGTATCAAGGCAGGTAGGTACCTAGGCAGGTAGGTACCTAGGTTGGTAGGTACCTAGGCAGGTACTCAGGTAGGTACTTAGGTAGATACCTAGGCAGGTTGGTACCTAGGTAGGTACCTACGTAGGTTGGCACCTAGGTTGGTAGGAACCTAGGTAGGTAGGTACCTAGGCAGGTAGGTACCTAGGCAGGTAGGTACCTTGGTAGGTTGGTACCTAGATTGGTAGATAGGTTGGTACCTAGGTTGGTAGGTACCTAGGTAGGTAGGTACCTAGGTAGGTACTTAGGTAGGTAGCTAGGTTGGTAGGTACCTAGGCAGGTAGGTACCTAGGCAGGTAGGTACCTATGGTGGTAGGTAGGTTTGTACCTAGGTTGGTAGGTACTTAGGTTGGTTGGTACCTAGGCAGGTAGGTACCTAGGTAGGTAGGTACCTAGATTGGTAGGTACCTAGGTTGGTAGGTACCTAGGCAGGTAGGTGACTTGGTAGGTTGGTACCTAGATTGGTAGGTAGGTTGGTACCTAGGTTGGTAGGTACCTAGGCAGGTAGGTGACTTGGTAGGTTGGTACCTAGATTGGTAGGTAGGTTGGTACCTAGGTTGGTAGGTACCTAGGCAGGTAGGTACCTAGGTAGGTAACTAGACAGGTAGGTACCTAGGTAGGTACTTAAGCAGGTAGGTACCTAGGTAGGTACCTAGGTAGGTTGGCACCTAGGTTGGTAGATACCTAGGTAGGTAGGTACCTAGGCAGGTAGGTACCTTGGTAGGTTGGTACGTAGGTTGGTAGGTACCTAGTCAGGTAGATATGAACCTAGGTAGGTAGGTACCTTGGTAGGTTGGTACCCTAAGTTGGTAGGTACCTAGGCAGGTAGGTACCTAGGTAGGTACTTAGGTAGGTAGCTAGGTTGGCAGGTACCTAGGCAGGTAGGTACCTAGGCAGGTAGGTACCTAGGTAGGTAGGTACCTTGGTTGGTAGGTAGGTAGGTACTTAGGTAGCTAGGTTGGTAGGTACCTAGGCAGGTAGGTACCTAGTTAGGTAGGTACCTAGGTTGGTAGGTAGGTTGGTACCTAGATTGGTAGGTAGGTTGGTACCTAGGTTGGTAGGTACCTAGGTTGGTATGTACCTAGGCAGGTAGGTACCTTGGTAGGTTGGTACCTAGATTGGTAGGTAGGTTGGTACCTAGGTTGGTAGGTACCTAGGTTGGTTGGTACCTAGGCAGGTAGGTACTTAGGTAGGTAGGTACCTAGATTGGTAGGTACCTTGGTTGGTAGGTACGTAGGCAGGTAGGTACCTAGGTAAGTTGGTACCTAGGTTGGTAGGTACCTAGTCAGGTAGGTGCTTAGGTAGGTACCTAGGCAGGTAGGTACCTAGGCAGGTAGGTACCTAAGTTGGTAGGTACCTAGGCAGGTAGGTAGGTACCTAGGTAGGTACTCAGGTAGGTACTTAGGTAGGTTGGTACCTAGGTTGGTAGGTACCTAGGTTGGTAGGTATCAAGGCAGGTAGGTACCTAGGCAGGTAGGTACCTAGGTTGGTAGGTACCTAGGCAGGTAGGTACCTAGTCAGGTAGGTACTTAGGTAGATACCTAGGCAGGTTGGTACCTAGGTAGGTAACTAGGTAGGTAGGTACCTTGGTTGGTAGGTAGGTAGGTACTTAGGTAGCTAGGTTGGTAGGTACCTAGGCAGGTAGGTACCTAGTTAGGTAGGTACCTAGGTTGGTAGGTAGGTTGGTACCTAGATTGGTAGGTAGGTTGGTACCTAGGTTGGTAGGTACCTAGGTTGGTATGTACCTAGGCAGGTAGGTACCTTGGTAGGTTGGTACCTAGATTGGTAGGTAGGTTGGTACCTAGGTTGGTAGGTACCTAGGTTGGTTGGTACCTAGGCAGGTAGGTACTTAGGTAGGTAGGTACCTAGATTGGTAGGTACCTTGGTTGGTAGGTACGTAGGCAGGTAGGTACCTAGGTAAGTTGGTACCTAGGTTGGTAGGTACCTAGTCAGGTAGGTGCTTAGGTAGGTACCTAGGCAGGTAGGTACCTAGTCAGGTAGGTACCTAAGTTGGTAGGTACCTAGGCAGGTAGGTAGGTACCTAGGCAGGTAGGTACTTAGGTAGGTTGGTACCTAGGTTGGTAGGTACCTAGGTTGGTAGGTATCAAGGCAGGTAGGTACCTAGGCAGGTAGGTACCTAGGTTGGTAGGTACCTAGGCAGGTAGGTACCTAGTCAGGTAGGTACTTAGGTAGATACCTACCTAGGTATCTAGGTAGGTAGGTTGGCACCTAGGTAGGTACCTAGGTAGGTGGGTACCTAGGTAGGTTCCTAGGGAGGTTGGTACCTAGGTTGGTAGGTACCTAGGTTGGTGGGTACCTAGTCAGGTATGCACCTAGGTAGGTACCTCGGCAGGTAGGTACCTAGGTGGGTACCTAGGCAGGTAGATTCCTAGTTAGGTACCTAGGCAGGTACCTAGGTAGGTTGGTACCTAGGTAGGTACCTAGGTAGGTTGGTACCTAGGCAGGTACTTAGGTATGTACCTAGGTAGGTAGATACCTAGGTAGGTAGGTTGGTAGGTAGGTTGGTACCTAGGTTGGTAGGTACCTTGGTAGGTTGGTACCTAGGTTGGTAGGTAGGTACCTAGGCAGGTAGTTACCTAGGTAGGTTGATACCTAAGTTGGTAGGTACCTAGTCAGGTAGGTACCTAGGTAGGTACCTAGGTGGTACCTAGGCAGGTAGGTACCTAAGTTGGTAGGTACCTAGGTAGGTAGGTTGGCACCTAGGTAGGTACCTACGTAGGTTGGTACCTAGGTTGGTAGGTACCTAGTCAGGTAGGTACCTAAGTTGGTAGGTACCTAGGCAGGTAGGTACCTAGGTAGGTACTTAGGTAGCTAGCTAGGTTGGTAGGTACCTAGGCAGGTAGGTACCTAGGTAGGTACTTAGGTAGGTAGCTAGGTTGGTAGGTACCTAGGCAGGTAGGTACCTTGGTAGGTTGGTACCTAGGCAGGTAGGTACCTAGGTAGGTACCTAGGTAGGTAGGTACCTAGGTGGGTAGGTACTTTGGTAGGTTGGTACCTAGGCAGGTAGGTACCTAGGTAGGTAGGTACCTAGGTAGGTCAGTACCTAGGTAGGTCAGTACCTACGTAGGCCGGTACCTAGGTAGGTAGGTACCTAGGTAGGTAAGTACCAAGTAGGTAGGTACCAAGGCAGTCAGGTAGGTACCTAGGTAGGTACCTAGGTAGGTTGGTACCTAGGTAGGTTGGTACCGAGGTAGGTACCTAGGTAGGTTGGTACCTAGGTTGGTTCCCACCTTGGTAGGTTGGTACCTACCAACATAGGTACCAACCTACCAAGGTACCTACCAACCTAGGTACCAACCTTCCTACCAGCCTAGGTATCTAGGTAGGTACCTAGGTTAGTAGGTACCTAGGTAGGTACTTAGGTAGGTACCTAGATAGGTAGGTATCTATTTAGGTAGGTACCTAGGTAGGTAGGTACCTTGGTAGGTAGGTACCTATGTAGGTAGGTATCTAGGTAGGTACCTAGGTAGGTACTTAGGTAGGTACCTAGGTAGGTAGGTACCTAGGTAGGTATCTAGGTAGGTAGGTACCTAGGTAGGTATCTAGGTAGGCAGGTACCTAGGTAGGTACTTAGGTAGGTAGCTAGGTTGGTAGGTAGGTTTGTACCTAGGTTGGTAGGTACCTAGGTAGGTAGTTACCTAGGTAGGTATCTAGGTAGGCAGGTACCTAGGTAGGTATCTAGGTAGGCAGGTACCTAGGTAGGTACTTAGGTAGGTAGCTAGGTTGGTAGGTAGGTTTGTACCTAGGTTGGTAGGTACCTAGGTAGGTAGGTACCTAGGTTGGTAGGTAGGTTTGTACCTAGGTTGGTAGGTACCTAGGTAGGTAGGTACCTAGGTAGGTACGTACCTAGGTAGGTACCTAGGTTGGTAAGTACCTAGGTAGGTACCTAGGTAGGTACCTAGGTAGGTACCTAGGTAGGTACCTAGGTAGGTTGGTACCTAGGCAGGTAGGTACCTAGGCAGGTTGGTACCTAGGTTGGTACCTATGTAGGTAGGTACCTATGTATGTACATAGGTTTGTAGGTACCTAGGTAGGTACCTATGTAGGTAGGTACCTAGGTAGGTACCTATGTAGGTAGGTACCTAGGTAGGTAGGTATCTAGGTACCTAGGTAGGTAGGTACCTAGGTAGGTAGGTACTTAGGTAGGTAGGTACCTAGATAGGTAGGTTTAACAGTTCCTCCAATCACCACACAGAACCTCAGCCTCCTCTAGGAAGCAGTTTAGCCTGCCCTCTCCATTCACTCTTAGTGAGTCCAAGCCTCCCTGGAAGTGACGATTTTTTCAGCGTTTGTCCAATAAACATCTAGGTTTTCGCACTGAAAGAGAGCATACTGCAAGTGCCATTGAAGTCCAGTGAGGCTGGACTGGATCACGTTGTCAAAAACCAAAAAAAAAAAAAAAAAAAACAAAAAAAAAACAGACGAACTGTGAAAACTAATTGCTGAACGATTTTGTCTTAAACACATTATATAATGTTGGAGATGAAATAGCAATGTAAATACAGTATAGTAAATATATTACAACATAGTAGTAGTAAACTACTTTCTCCATAATTTTTAGAGGAGGCTGAGCCTCCCTTGTTGCCTTAGAGCAATCGCCTCTGCTAGGTAGGTTCTTAGGTAGGTAGGTACCTAGGTTGGTACTTATGTAGGTATTTACCTAGGTAGGTACCTAGGTAGGTACCTATGTAGGAAGGCAGCTAGGTAGGTAGGTACCTAGGTAGGTAGGTTTCTAGGTAGGTACCTAGGTACGTACCTAGGTAGGTACCTAGGTAGGTACCTAGGTTGGTAGGTAGGTTGGTACCTAGGTTGGTAGGTACCTGCGTAGGTTGGTACCTAGGTTGGTAGGTAGGTAGGTTGGTACCTAGGTTGGTTCCTACCTTGATAGGTTGGTACCTACCAACCTAGGTACCAACCTACCAAGGTACCTACCAACCTAGGTACCAACCTTCCTACCAACCTAGGTATCTAGGTAGGTACCTAGGTTAGTAGGTACCTAGGTTGGTACTTAGGTAGGTACCTAGATAGGTAGGTATCTATTTAGGTAGGTACCTAGGTAGGTAGGTACCTTGGTAGGTAGGTACCTATGTAGGTAGGTATCTAGGTAGGTACCTAGGTAGGTAGGTACCTAGGTAGGTATCTAGGTAGGTAGGTACCTAGGTAGGTATCTAGGTAGGCAGGTACCTAGGTAGGTATCTAGGTAGGCAGGTACCTAGGTAGGTACTTAGGTAGGTAGCTAGGTTGGTAGGTAGGTTTGTACCTAGGTTGGTAGGTACCTAGGTAGGTAGGTACCTAGGTTGGTAGGTAGGTTTGTACCTAGGTTGGTAGGTACCTAGGTAGGTAGGTACCTAGGTAGGTACGTACCTAGGTAGGTACCTAGGTTGGTAGGTACCTAGGTAGGTACCTAGGTAGGTACCTATGTAGGTACCTAGGTAGGTTGGTACCTAGGTAGGTAGGTACCTAGGCAGGTAGGTACCTAGGTTGGTACCTATGTAGGTAGGTACCTATGTAGGTACATAGGTTTGTAGGTACCTAGGTAGGTACCTATGTAGGTAGGTACCTAGGTAGGTACCTATGTAGGTAGGTACCTAGGTAGGTAGGTATCTAGGTACCTAGGTAGGTAGGTACCTAGGTAGGTAGGTACTTAGGTAGGTAGGTACCTAGATAGGTAGGTTTAACAGTTCCTCCAATCACCACACAGAGCCTCAGCCTCCTCTAGGAAGCAGTTTAGCCTGCCCTCTCCATTCACTCTTAGTGAGTCCAAGCCTCCCTGGAAGTGACGATTTTTTCAGCGTTTGTCCAATAAACATCTAGGTTTTCGCACTGAAAGAGAGCATACTGCAAGTGCCATTGAAGTCCAGTGAGGCTGGACTGGATCACGTTGTCAAAAACCAAAAAAAAAAAAACAAACAAAAAAAAAAAACAGACGAACTGTGAAAACTAATTGCTGAACGATTTTGTCTTAAACACATTATATAATGTTGGAGATGAAATAGCAATGTAAATACAGTATAGTAAATATAGTACAACATAGTAGTAGTAAACTACTTTCTCCATAATTTTTAGAGGAGGCTGAGCCTCCCTTGTTGCCTTAGAGCAATCGCCTCTGCTAGGTAGGTTCTTAGGTAGGTAGGTACCTAGGTTGGTACTTATGTAGGTATTTACCTAGGTAGGTACCTAGGTAGGTAGGTACATAGGTAGGTACCTATGTAGGAAGGCAGCTAGGTAGGTAGGTACCTAGGTAGGTAGGTTTCTAGGTAGGTACCTAGGTACGTACCTAGGTAGGTACCTAGGTAGGTACCTAGGTAGGTACCTAGGTAGGTAGGTACCTAGGTAGTTAGCTAGGTAGGTAGGTACCTAGGTAGGTACCTAGGTAGGTAGGTACCTAGGTAGTTAGCTAGGTAGGTAGGTACCTAGGTAAGTAGGTACCTAGATAGGTACCTAGGTAGGTAGGTGCCGGGTCATTCCATGCCATACCACTCAATTTTTTTCCGCCCCCCCACCGATTTTGATTAAATTTGGCATACTCGTGGGTATCCTTGAGAAATGGCAACATACCAAATTTCAGCTAATTAGGACAATTTTTCACGAATCTAGAGTTTTGAACATTTCACCGTTTTTGCATCGATTAGTGACCATGAAACAGAAAATTGGCTACATTTTGCAAACCCATCACTAGATTTCCATAAATGTGGTATCATTACAAAGGGGAGAAAATTCCCTTTCAAATGATTTTCAAGGTCATTTGATGTGAGCTTGACATTTGACCTATTTTTTTAGACAATGAGTATCGATCAATTTTGACGAAATTGTATTATATGTTAGGCAAAGAAGTATCAATTATTCCTGCAAAGTTTCAGTTTGGAGAATCAAATGGTTTGGGAGATATTGAAGGAAAAGTTTTTGATATACAGGGTGTTCTAGAAATAAATGCTGGCAAAAACACAATGTCAAGTAGTAACATTTATATTTACATTTAGGCTACACAAATTTGCTGTAAACAGTGCTATGGTAGATATTCAAGGAAGTCTGTTTTATATACAGGGTGTTCCAAAAATAAATAAATAAATAAATACAGGCAAAAATGCAATATCAAGTACTATTTTACACTCACATGTAGGCTACACAAATTTATGGTAAACGGTGCCATAGTGATCTTAAATACTGTACCTTGAACCCATTGACCGTATACAGGAAAGGACGAATCGTCAACCGTCATAAATGAAGCAACCGGCACATTTTCCGTGTCACTTTTCTCCCATACAAATGTCCTTAAGTCTAGCCCATATTATTTAAGAAGTAGTTTTCCTAGTCCTTCAAATAACACAATAATTCTTTTCGCCCAGAACCTTATTTTTAGAATGTTATTCTAATGTTTCAATGGCCAATGGGCAACATGGTTGGGCTTGATTGACACCTCTGATTGACAGCTGCTAGAGAGAGGCTGCACCGACAGCGGTGACAATCACGTTAGCTGTCATTAGTCTTACGTTGACAGCTACAGTGGAGTTCTTCAGGCAGGCAGCTTGTCTAACTTGTTTTCGTAGTTTTGTAACATACTGTTATGAACAAATCCATACTCACAATTATATGCAATTTTGCCGTTGGATGTACTACCAGACGACTTTCAGTGGGAAGATTCTGTGGAATTTTGCCGGTAAGTAAAAAACGTATAATGTTCATATAAGGTAGCTAGCGTTAGCTAACCGTTAACTTAGTTCACCTCATAATTTATCATCTACTTGAGCCTTCCCGATATCACCACAAAGATTGTCATAATATGTTAGATATTTATGGAGACGATAAGTAATACAGCTAGTGAGACATTTTATTTAAGATGTTTTTATTTAAGACTTGAAACGACAGACGTTCAACCATAGAAATTTTAACTGTTACTGTGAGGCATAGTTAGCTAGCGATATCTAAGAAGTCAGTGTCTAACAGGTGCTACGTTAGCATTTTACAAAGATCCAGAGATGGGTTGACGATAAACACTACGTGAATTTTAGTGCTGTCCACATGAATACTTAAGGGAAGGAAAATCAGTTTTAGCCATTGCTGGGTAAAGTGATTTCAAAACCGTACAGTGTATGCCAGGCTTTAGGGATGTCAGCTAGGGTTTTTGCTGTAGCTGTTGGGTCGTGAACGAGGCGGACTCGGCAGGACGTTTGATGTGTTGTTAATTTACCATTAAGGATTTGCTAAGCATGCAGTTTTTCAGCACCCAGTGAAAATAATGCATTGCTTGTAAGAATAAAAAATTACATACGACCACTTTTATCCACACTCTATGGCTGTTTTCAAACTATAATAATCAAACCGTACTAGGGGGGATATTTTCAAATACATAATTTAGTAACTAACCCAGATATGTTACCTCAAAGTAAGTGCTAGATTTCCTAAAAGAAGAGCCCTTTGGCTTTCTTTTACTTGGGAAATAAAGCTGTATGACCCCTCTACTAGATGCCTTACCACTTGCTCTCATTAACAGGTAAGGTAAGTGATTAAACCTCCTTTCTAGAATATCTAGAAGATCACTCTGGTACTCTTACACTTACTGCAAATCCACTGTCCACTGTAGGTGGCCTGACAACTGAGGAATCCACGGGAAAATGCTTCTAACTCGAGACTATGCTTGTTTATTCACAATATTGCTTTTGAAAAAGCTGGGGTATCAATACAATTACTGTTTTCGTGACTATGCCTGGTTTTCCCGTGGACTCATCACTTAAACACAGGTGTTCACTAGTTGTCATTTAGCTGCGAGGTCTCGTTTAAGAACCCTGTAGAGGTCTAACAGCGACTCGGCCCACAGGTCTCTCTGGTGGTGGCTGGTGGCATGTGCCACATGGCGGGCAGTGTACACCATAGTCAGGAGGGTGCGCTCAAAGTCCTCCTGTCTCAGAGTGGTGGCGTTGACGTGCTGTGCGAGGGCTGAGGTCAGGCGGCGTATCTCGCTCAGCTTCTTGGGCAGGATGTCCTCACAGATGACCTCCAGAGTGCGCGTCTGTCGCAGAGAGGCCAGCTCATGGTCGTGCACGTGGAAAGTGTTGTGGTCATCTGGAAAATCAAGCCCTGAGTGTAAAATCTGTTGAGTTTAGGAAAAAAGGCAGACCAGTTAAAGAGGCACACTCTGTCACACAATGAGACATTTGTCATTTGCTTGCAAGCTTACAAGTGAGACACATGGCCAAGAAACCTGGCCTGAGAAACCTTTTTTCTCTATTTCTCTATTTTCTCATCAAATTGTTACCTTGAATCAAAAAGCACCCACACCTAAGATGTTCAAACATTATTTGTAGATTGAGCACACCATCAATATGAATTTCAAAACAAGAGACCATCAAAACTGCCAGAAACCCCAGTAACCTGGGACTGGGTGAGGAAACAGGCATTGAATTAAAGTTGATGGATCAAAACAGTACAAATTCACCTAATAAATTCAGCTGCAACAGTTCTGTTCTTCGAAAGGCACTTAGAATCGTACGTACCAAGTGTTTGATAAACTGTACAATTGTCCCTATATGTTGATGATACATCTCCAGTAAGCATATATACACTATGTTAAAAAATTAAAAGCACAACACTGCTTGCTAGACATTTATTATTAAAGTGGTTTGTCGATCTAGCAAGCAGTGTCACATGTTTCCCAATGGATTACAGTCACATTCCTACAGTAAGCTATTAAGATTAACTGATTAATTGCATACAGACATGCTTTAATTCTTTTTAAAGAAAGACACTTTACCTCATACAGTAGATTAACATCTTTAATGGACCTCTGGAAGACAGGATTGATTAGTGCTGCTGTCCCTCTCCTTACTCTGTGTGTAGCCGGATAGAGAGCTGGGAGGGACAAACAGAACAGATACTGTGGATGCTAATAGAATAACACATTCACAACACTCATGGTGTTTTTGGCATAAAAAATAATCTACTGTATAATCCGAAGTGTGTGTGGTGTTAAGCAAGAATGACAGCCAGAAGAAGGACACTTTAAATGAACACTTTGTCATCAGTAGACATGCCTGCTGTGACAGGTGCAGTGTATTATGGTGGCGACAGTGTGATTTTTGGCCATCCCGCAGGAGCTCCGCTGATCCTGGAACAGCAGAGGGGCCCTCTGTACAGTAACACCCTGCTTTGATGTGGCCAACACCCACTGAGATCTGGCAGATAACACTGATGCAGCCTCTCTCTCTTCAAAAGCTCTGATATCAAAGAGAAACCCTTACACTGCTTGCCGCCAGTTTTGGGAGCTATAACGCGGGTCTGCTTTTCATAAACCTAAGCGTGAGCCTCTGTTTGGACTCTCACGTGAGCACATGTCAACAAGTGCAAATATGTAGTTTGGCCTGGAGACAGAGGCAAGGCAGGGAAGTCACTTGAAAATACCTCAGAAACAGACTTCGTTGTAGAGAAATCATGTTTTCAAATTGGACAGATTTATGATGGTGTTCACTTTAATTGTGTTTCTATGATTTCAAGAGCTGTTGAAACTTCAGAGAATGCCATCTGATGGCCTTATATCACCATCTAATTTTTAACACATTTTCTCTGCTAACCACTATTGTGTTTCCAGTCTGACCTCTGACTACCAGATATTGACCACTATATAGAAAGTCCAGCCGGCCAGTGTATGAAAAGAACATGCATTCCAATGTAATTTTCCTATCGCAAATCAACAGAATCTATATATTGCACTCTATCTAAATATTAATAACTGCTATTTGTATATCTTATGTGCTCATAGAAAAACATTTTTGTCATGACACTGGTACTATAATAATAATAATAAAACTTTACTTGTATAGCACAGTTCATACATGCAATATGCAACTCAAAGTGCTTTACAGTTTGGCAGGGTTGTTGAAAGACAACATTTCTTGCGGTTCAGTGATGTCAGAGCAGATAAATACAGAAGCAGACTGACTCTTGCATGAACACAGGTAGGCTGATATGTTACACAGGTACTGATTTGTTAAGCAAATGGTTGTCAACACAAATCATTCAAGCCATTTTACTGTTATTTTCCTGTTTTATTTTACTGTTATTTTCCTGTTATTGTGAGTCACATATATGTGTATATGTGAGTAGAAACAGTTTCAAACAGCGATTGTAAACATATAATTATGGTAATGTACAAACTCCTTCAACTATTCCTTCAACTAATAACATAGCAGCTTAAAAAAGCCTTTCTTCTGCTTTTCAGTTTATCTTCACATTAACACTGCACATTGAGGATTAGAAACATTATATAATAAATGTGATCATCTTCCAGTGTGTGTCTTGTGCCTGAGACAGGTGGTTGATGGACTTTTGAAGGTACTGTAGGTGTATTTCACCTCTTAAATCACTCTCTTTAATACTTACTACCTTCCAAACTTCCATTATCTCAAAGTGATTCTAACAAGATGGAACCATAACCATGGAAACGTCCTTGAAGGGAATTTCCATACATTTGTCTGATTTAAAGATCCTCGCTTTACAATGACACAGCAGTTATAGACGGCCATTAAGAAATACTTTTGAAGTGATGTAAAAGTTTTATGGACTCCTCCATCTCAGTGGAGACACTTATCTGGTTGAAATAGGAATTACTGGTAATGGAAAGATAAATCATTCATATGAACCTCCATCGCAGGTTGTCACCTCAATATTTTTCCCAAATGCTTAATCTTTACAACCCAGTCCAACTCAATGCAATTTTCATAAATCAAATGTTGAATGTCAATTTCTGTGCCCCACATTCATGAAAAATGATCTGTCACAGTATGGTGAGTAGACAGTCTCTCAGTCCTTTTGCTGCTGCTAACAACACGCCGGTGGCCTCAAATGCGGGCAGTGAGCCGTATATGGGCCTAGTTTGGTGCAGATAAGGTGGAGGGACATGCGCCGTTCTATGGGCAATCGTAGTGTTTTCATTCTTGTGGGCCAACCTATTTCCCACAGCACATTTGGAGCTGCTCCTTTGAATCAGAAGCATGTGGGAATGCTTCAGCCAGGAGCTCAGCTCAGCCCAGCTGAAATGGAGTTCAGTCAGACACTCAACACATATGCTCACTGCACCAAAATAGCTGCAATTTAATAGTAATCAATGTGTGTTTAGGATTTAAGTCACATGAGTGAAAGAAGTTTAAATACAGAACACCAAATGTCTTCTCCGTGTCTGATGCCTGTGTTCTTTTGCATTTATTTTAGTTCAAAGAAAAATGATCACTGGGAATGTTTAAAGGATGAGGCAGTTGACATTCAGTGGTACCATACCTAATTTCAGAAAGCAGCAATATACAAAAAAAGACCTTTATACAGTAGGCCTAATGCTCTTATGCTTTTCTGTGACACACTACACTAAATCAGTGTCATTTCTGGATACATAGGCTATGTTGACAAGACCGTACACATGCACAACAAAATAATATGGCAAGCCAGCATTTTATCTTAGTTTTACACAAGAAACAAACAGCTGGTAACATCCCACAGCAGCAGTTCCTCTCACTGTCCCATGCAAACACCCTTAACATACTTAACCATAAGCAAAACATTACATAGCTCTTGCAAAAGCAGTGAATGCTTTCACATAAAAATGTGTATTACATCACTACCACACATAAACTATCATTTAAATAAATAAAGAAAGCACTTACAGCATAAACAACTGGAGACACACTTGGACACTGCAATATAAACACCCTAAAAAACACTTGGTGATTTGTGTGTGTGTGTGTGTGTGTGTGTGTGTGTGTGTGTGTGTGTGTGTGTGTGTGTGTGTGTGTGTGTGTGTGCGCGCGCAGGGCAGAAGGTGCAATAAAATGCGTCAAACACCAGCACGTAGGTATCTAAATATGTAAAGCATTGATGTGTATTCCAAACTATCACACTGAGGACAACAAAAAATCTTTTTGTCTTAAACAAACAACAAAAGCACAGTGGAAACACTGGAGCTGTGGAACTGTGAGTTGTGTTATAAAACTGCAAACTGAGTGTGAATTTTACAAAATGGCTTTAGGTCTTCAGAAAATGCATAAGCAACAAGTGTTGATATTTTTAAAGACATTGTTATAATAATCACTGTTGGTGTTTTATGACATTCAGAAATCACACTCAAGAAACAAACAGAGAGAGAGAGAGAGAGAGAGAGAGAGAGAGAGAGAGAGAGAGAGAGAGAGAGAGAGAGAGAGAGAGAGAGAGAGAGAGAGACACACACACACACACACACACACACACACACACACACACACACACACACACACACACACACAGTAGATAAGAGTCCCTCATGCTACTAACAGGTGATGTGTCATGGCTGAATCATAGCAGGCAGAGCAGGAACGTGTACCTGGATCAGCCGGCTTGTTGTGCTAGCTTGTTTGCAACGCTTAGGAATCTGTGCCGACACACACACAGTGCTGAGTATTCACTCACTCTACACATGTTTTAAATCTGTTGACGATAGTCTGACAAATGTCAAAACAGACTATGGTTAAAAATAAAATGCCTCTGGATATGCTTAAAATTCTGTGACCCGACTAATTCCAGGACGTCATTAAAACTGTGAGGGTCTAGTCCTTGGGCATCATGACAGCACAAAGATGCATTGTCTGCCTCGTACCAAAACAACATCAACAAGGGAAGAGTCAGCATAGTCTGGGAAAGATTTAAAACAGCCTGACAGCTGAGTCTTTACAAAGTTACGTAGCTGGAAAAAGTAAAAGTAAACAACAGAATACAATGAAAACGGATATGAGATGAATTCCTCGGTACAGATGAATCTACATGAAGGAACTGTTAAAGAGAAACACATTTGATCAACTTTTCTTTCTGTTTGTGAGAATGAACGTGCTGCATAAGCACGTAGTGAAAAATATTTGGCACCATCTCACTGATTTTTTTTCAAATGATTTGTACATTTCAAATAATCCAGCACAATTTTCCATTATGAGGAATTTCCCCACAAGTGCAGAGAGAGACAGAGACAGAGAGAAGGAGAGAGAGGGAGAAAGAGAGGCATGTGCGAAAGACATTGCCTCTGATACTTGAGCTTTAAAAATAACACAACATTCTTTAGCAAGCAGACAAATATCCTGCTGAACCACTGAATTAACTTCAGTCATCTCTAACACATGCATTATGACACACCCTGAAAAACTGCTATCACTCATTTGGGTAATCAGTACTGTCTCATCATGCAGGCTAACACGTGTTCACAATCCTGCCTGACTATTGCCTGTCACTCCAAGTATCAAAGTGACACAGGCTCAAGGCAGAGCAGAGTATCACAATCACCCATCACAGTAACACACACTCAAGGCAGAGGACAGTATCACAATCACCCATCACAGTAACACACACTCAAGGCAGAGGAGAGTATCACAATCACCCATCACAGTAACACACACTCAAGGCAGAGGACAGTATCACAATCACCTATCACAGTAACACACACTCAAGGCAGAAGAGAGAAAGAGAAAAATAGGGAGTCTTACCTCTGTACTGGCGATGAGTGGAGCAGATAAAGAGATCACACTGGAGGACTGTGAAGATAAGGAACCATCTGGGAGCCATGCTTGAGTTAGCATGCGCAGGTAAAAAGGGGAAACTGAGAGTGAGTGTGTGTGTGTGTGAGAGAGAGAGAGAGAGAGAGTGAGTGTGTGAGGGATGGAGAGAGAAAAATACTCCTCGCTCAGGGGAAAACCACAGACATAGTATGGTTTAAGATAGACAGCCACAGAATTCCACTGATAAAAAACCCCTAAAATGACAATGCCTAGATCAGAGTCTCCATAACACTAAACGTAAAACCCAAACTAACTTTTCTTCACAGCACACCAAATGTCCTCTCTTGTGGTTGCCTTTTCTTATTATACTTCCCTCTCAAACCACCCCCCCCCCACCTTCCCCTCCCTCCCCTCAGCCAGTGCTTCTTATTGTAATTCTCTCTCTCACACACACACTCTTCCACCCTTCCTCTCCCGCCACACATACCAAACACACACAGACACACACACTCTCTCTCTTTCTCGCTCTCAGACACATACACACTTACTCACTCTTTCACACACAAACACACACACACACACACACACACACACACCATTCTTTCTATTTGTCGTTGCATCTGGATGTGATCAGAGGAGGTGGTGAGGGAGGGAGTGTCCCCATAGCTCAGCTGATTTTCTCTCTGGATGATCATTGTTTGTGCAGCCTGGTCTTTACTGCTGTCACCACCACCACCACCACCACCATCATCATGATTTGTTTTATCATTGTTTATTACAGGATCTTTTTTTTTACAGAAAAATGTTGTTTCTGGTTTTGTATCTCTTCTGTTGCACAGGAGACAAAATGGTCATTCTCTTTTAAGGCTCATTTGAGTATTACTTTTGTCACAGTTCTTTCCCATACAACATTGAGCATTATTTGAGACATTGTTGAGATCTCATTTGTAGATTAACAGGAGTTTACACTGAAACAGCAAAACCCCTTTGCTCCAGAGACAAACCTGAGAAGCAGGAGCCAAAGGCAATAGTCTTATTTTTGTATCACTGTGATCTCATTGTTGTCTAGGAGAAACAAGTGAGACAGAAGAAATCTCACTTAAAATTCTTTCCTCTGCATCTGGATTACTCTCTTGGACAGAATGTATTTTCTTCTCTCTCAGCCACCATACCATCATTCTCTTCTCTTCTCTTCTCTTCTCTTCTCTTCTCTTCTCTTCTCTTCTCTTCTCTTCTCTTCTCTTCTCTTCTCTTCTCTTCTCTTCTCTTCTCTTTCTAGCTCTAGCTTCAGTTTCGAAACTTCAGTAAATGTAAGAAGCACATCTCTGAAATGACTCTGAATCACATGACTGACTAGCAATAGCTACATTTTTACTTCATGCCACAGTCAACAGCTCCCAGGAAAACCAGGGCTGCACATACTGTAGCATTCAAAACCACTGAGGGACTGTTTATGCATCTGACTGTGATGCATCTGACTGTGGACCTCGTCTCACGTTCAGTTTTGAGTGGGCCTTCTTCCAATGTTTTGAAATATTCATGCCACGTTTCAAAACATTACCTTGGGGTTCTGTGTTTCTGTTTATGTATTTGTGTTCATGCTCTATGCTCCATCAATATTTGCTGCACACAAAGTTTCCTTTTATTAAAGAATAACAAACTCAAACTCAAACTTGAACTTGAACTTTACCGTGTCAGAAAAATATGTGTTTTGTGTTACATTGATGTTGCTGTTTACACTGTGCTTTTCTACAATTGCACACACAGTCCTTGGAAGAGCAACTGCTAAGTTTGTTATGAGTGAAAGGAAGATGGGCATTGTTAAGTCAGCAGTCTGTTTTCTTCTCAGTCATGCTGTTTCTGTCTCACACGTGTTCTCCATCTCTCTTAAAGGAAGCGCTCTACACACATATGTACTGTATTTATCTGCAAGTTGTGTCTGTGACTGTATGTGTGTCACACCTCTATGACATCCCACGATAATAAAACTCCATCCATGCAGTGTGTATGTGAGCCCCTACGCGCTCATGAATTTTAAAGGTGTCATTCCAAGAGAAACCGTTTAGTACTGGCTCTTTTTTGATATAGGACAGGTCAGTCTAAGTTGCATATGCATGCTGCACGTGAAAATGCTCTTCTACCCCGGTTGCCTCCATTAGTCAATGAAAAAAAAATAGGCAGAAGAAACAGTGAATAAGGAAAAGGCATACATAGTGACCTAAGTTTGTTAAATAGAATAAACCATGCCACAGTTGTGATTACCGGAGTCTCCTTGCAGCACACATTCAGTTAGCGAAATATAGGTAAGTATGTGTGTTTGTTTAGAATGTTTAAATCTTGTATTTGATGTGCTATGGCCGAATGGGCTTTGAATGATTGTAGCCGGTGACTAGAACAGCCAGTAACAGGAGCACTAAAGCATTATTTTTTTTTCTCACTAAAACCGACTCACAGGTCATTCATTAATACTAGAGACCTCTGCAAAATTACTGGAAAAACGATGCAATGACACCTTTAACAGGTGGTTTATTTCAACAGTCGGTGATAGATAGATAGCAATACGCAAAACTTGATACATTCGGTACGGGGTGTTTTGACCACAGATCAGCTTTTTTCAAGAGTCAGCGATGGTTTGGAGGCAAAAATCAAGCACCAGCAGGCATACAACCCCAATTCCAAAAAAGTTGGGACATTGTGTTAAATATAAATAAAAAATAAATGCTAAAATTCTTAAATCATACAAGCAATATATTTGATTGAGAATAGTCCAAGGACAACATATCAGTTCTTGAAACTGGACTTTTTATTGTTGTATGAGATATTTGTGGTCTTTTCAGATTTGAGGCCAGGAACATGTCTCAAAAAAGTTGGGACTGTGTCAATAAGAAGCAGGAAAAGTTGAGTAAGACTAAAGAAAAAACAAAAGGAGGACTTTCTCTCCTGCCCTTGACATCTGATCACCTGCTTTAATCCCGTTGTTTAAACATAAACAGCGTTGATAACAGCTGTCATTTGGTTGGTTTTCAATATTAACACTTATTTTCAGTTTCTATCTTAGACTAAAAAGTTATTAATAATATAATAATATAAAATAAGTTATAATTAAATTCTACTTAACCCATATAGGGACAACCAACCCCATACCATGTGACAACCAACCCCTTGATTGGGTGGGTTGTCACATTGTGTCAGAGTGTCTTGGTTAGTTACTTCCTGGTACAATACGTTCTAAAAATAAAAATATACACATTTAAAGCCAAGACCTTACGTTTTCTTTTCATATAGGAATTACTGTTGAAAGATTTTTTGAAGATGAGCAATTAATGCATGAGTAAAAATTGTGACAACCAGCCCCAATCTCCCCTAATAACAAGCAACTTTTCTCTCATCTTACTCAAAGATGGAGAAGGTTAAGGAGAGACAAACCATTCCAGTTGTCTCATGAGGGATGCCAGTGCATGTAGTGAGAATTGAGTGTATGTTTCTGTGCAAATAGGATACTTCCCCCTGGTATCAGAGAGGCTAAACATGTTTTAGGCTAATTGTATGTGGTTGTGGAGACTGTACGCACAATAGCCCCGTTTACTGTGGGCCAAACCTGGTGCTTGAACTTAGGCCTAGCCCCTGAAGATGTTTATACCTGACTGGGCTAGGCCAATAGTCCAGTTTAGAAGCCTCCAGGCACTGCACCCCCATACTATCATAGATCATGCTGCCTTTTGAACTGACCACTAAAACAAGAATGATGATTCATCTAGTCTGTAGCCTGTATGATGCTCGTTTTGAGATGTTCCTCGTTGTGATGTTTTTAGCATTATTCAACTTTTACAGTATTCTAGTGTCCCTGTCCCAGGTTGCTGTTTTGAGACTTGTTGCTGGCTTCAAATTTGAAATGACCACAAATATCCTATACAACAACAATAAAAAAAAAAATCAGTTTTCAATAACTGAAGAGACTTCAGTCTGTCAGCCCACAGAGACACACAGGAACGAGGAAGGCAGGACCCACAGGCAAAAAACTCTGACACACACAGACACACAAACACACAGACACAGACACACACACACACACACACACACACACACACACACACACACACACACACACACACACACACACAAAACACACACACACACACACACACACACACACACACACACACACACACACACACACACACACACACACACACACACACACACACACACACTTTATAGCATTTGTCACTAACTCTTTCTAACAACAGTTCACCATATTGCAAAAGTCACCAACTGTCAAAGCAATGATAATAACTATACCCCCCCATGAAATCAAAGCCATGAAAAGAGAAAATCCATATATATATATAAATATATATATATATAAAAGGATATATCTGCATGTAAAATCCAACACCAACACTGAACACTGGATTATGACCTTTATTTTTCTGCTCACTCTCAACTTCAGTTTCCTCTAAGCTGCCCCCACATCCACAAGGGTCTGTGACCTGTGGTATGTAAATCTCCCTGTCTGCCTTCATCACACATTTCACACAACAGAAGTTCAACCACACTGCTTTACAAACAAAGTGATTACACCTAAAGAAACGAATAGCCTAATACTAATAATTAGAAAAAAAGAAACATCAACTGTGAGAATCAAACTAAAATACAATATCAAGTCATACCAACTTAAAACAACAAATGAAGAGGGCACCTTTGGCTAAGGTATCAATGCAGAGACCCGGATTCCAGTCCGACTTGAGATCATTCCCCTCCCCTATCTCTTCCTTTTCATCTTTTCCTGTAATATCTCTACTGTCCTATCCTTAAGGGCAAAAAATATATAAGAAATCAATAAATAAGCAACTTTAAAACAACAAATAGACAACTGAGGAGAACAAACCAATCAATAAAAAAGATAAAGAAAATGCTACCAGGTGCCTTTATTAAATCTGTTTTAAGTAAGATGTATTATTTCCAACCAACCTTTGGAAAAAAACTACAGCTCTACAGCTACAGGCTGAAGGGGTTGTCAAGTAAGACAGTTAACTTCTGCTAAAGGATACTCCAGCGTGAAGTACTTTTCTCATAGAACATCATAAATGCATGGGCTTTTACAGTTTTTTTCAACTGCTTACACACAAAATCATTATATATATCACTTGATTTTTAAACAATTTCACTCAAACTTCACAACTTTACATAAAAAAGCAGAGTTTTCAATGTAGCTATTCAGTTTTTGCAAATTAATACACACAATCTTCTGCCTAACACACAAAAATGGAACACAAAAAAAGGAAGTAGCTTGATTTCCTGCTTCCTACACAACCAATCAAAATGCCACACTTATTTATCAGTGCCTCAGTACCGCAATTGTGAATATGGTTTTGGCAAATAATTAGAATGAACAAGATTAAAAATCGTATTTTGGAAGATGTAACCATATTGAACAATATTGGAATGTATATGATCATCGTCCCTATGCCTGCTTTCCACTTCTCCAGGCAATAGAGGAAGCATGTGGTGATACTCAAAGATTCTAGAGCGCTATGCGCAAGATAGATGACTGGCCGGAAAATACGTTGTCAATAAGGAAGTACGGAAGTATTATTCCATGGGCGCCATTTTGGTAAGCTCCCTTGTGGCCGTTACAGGGAATTAGCGGTTACTACCGTGGTAAGCATGTGGCGCTATCATGAAATTATTATGCTATTTATTGTTTAGAGATGTATTTCGTGTTTCAAGTAAGAGAAAGAACAATCACGTTCTAAACCAAATCAATATTTTTGTGATCTGATTGTTTAGGTTTCCTCAATAATAATGTAAAGTAAGGTAGTTTGCTGTAGTGCAGTACACTACAAAAATTGGCTCATCTTGATTGCAGCGTTGGATATCGATTAATTACATTTGTGGATAAGTATATGTTTGCGAATTACAGTTGACTATACATAAAATTGACAATTGACGGTGTGAACAATAATTGCTTCTAAGCTAACTGTTTAAATACCGGTGGACAAGGTAGCCTATTTCTGCTTGTCCAATAGATGGCGTTTCAGACCGCGACATACAGTTGCGGGGTAGTTCAGCTTCATTGCAGCTACACAGTAAATTAGCCCCTTTTCATTTAAGTTTCGGATATCGATTAATATATGTGGATTTTGACTTGAGGTCAGTTTGTTGTCTCATATAGTGTTGTATTGACTGCTTATGGGATAGTCCTTGTCACCGGAGATACAGATAATTTTGCAGAAGTTTGGATATGAAAAACAGATTTTTATATTGACACTTTACGTTCTCCTAATGGCAACATCCCAGCTTAATATTGTCGCTAAGAAATAATACCTCTCCTTATTTAGTGGGAACCTGAAAAAGGATAATTCAGGCCTTTTGCACTGCCGATTCTTGCAGTTGATGGCAGAACAAAATGTTCTTGATTTAACGGCCAATGTTGTCATTGACAGTTTGTTGACAAGCAACAGTCAACGGCAACACAGCTGATTAGTTGGGTTGACAGAATGTTACAGTGGGCTGATGGAATGTTAGGGGGGCTTACTGAAATGGCGTCCACGGTGGTTCAGGGCATACTTTATACCCGTGACGTAATTAAGCTATCTTGCTCTGCTTTAGAATCTTTGGTGATACTGACGCTGCTTCTATCCAAGGTTGGATACGCCACGCATGAAGATTCTTTGCTCGATATTTGGCTAGAGAAAATATAGCATGCAATGTGGATGAAGTATTGAGACCCAGCCCGGAGGAGAGATGGACCCTATAAATACGCACCCAACTAACTCTCCTCCATCAAAACACACACACACACACACACACACACACACACACACACACACACACAAACACTCATTTGCAAAAATGTCTGTTTTTTGGTTGCTGTACGACCATATGTGGTGGCTGGTGTATTTTTATTCGTTTTTTTCTTTTGTGCTGTACAATACTGCATTCACAACAGCAACTGATTTATTCAGAAAATGAAATATTTTTGGTTCCAGTATTGCTTGTGTTGACTTCTATTTGCATACTAATACATTATCACTTTTGTAAGGCAATATTGCCAAGCATCCATGAGCTTTAGATTTAGAGCAGTGTGTGTAAATGTGTCTAAATGACATACACAAGTATGTAATGCTGTGGAAAATGTGTTTATTATATGAGACAAATGCTTGCTGTGTTTCATTTCCCAGCAGGTAGGACACTTTTTGCATTTTGTGTGAGCAATAGTTTAATTTGTGTGTAGAGTTTTGTGAAAGACACACGGAGCTTTGAAATGTGTGTAAGCAGTTGAAAAAACTGTAAAAGGTTGACCGTCTTTGCCACAAGGGGGGAGCGTCTACCAACTTGTAAAACAGATAGAGCAATATCAACCTAATGGCAGCACAAAGTCGATCACCAGATCTCACATGTGGCCACTAGGTGGAGCTAAAGAAATGTGGCTCATCTCATGCCACGGGCTCCTGGTGAACCTCTCTCCTTCTCTGATTTCTGTTTTCAGCATGTACTGTCTTTCCTAATCATGATCATGGTCCTGCAAGACCTTAAAAAGCAGACATGGCTCCCTTGCTCCTATCTATATGCCGCATCATTCCTTTGGTTTGCAGAGTGGAAACAAACGTGGTGTAATGCTTATTTCAATTCAAGGTCATATCTTGAGGTGAAACTGACCTCTAAGAGAAGGAGGCATATTTTGTCTGTGTGTGTGTGTGTATGTGTGTGTGTGTGTGTGTGTGTGTGTGTGTCAGTGTGTGTGTGTGCGTGTGCATGTGCATGCTTTTGGCCCTTCTTTATATTTTCCACAGAGTTTCTGTGAAAACCATCTGTCACTATTCTATTAGTGTCCCAGGGCTTTGCATGGGGGCATTCAGCCCTCTTTCTCTTTCGCTTTCTCTCTCTCTCTTTCTCTTTCTCTCTTGCTCTTTCTCTCTCTCTCTCTCTGTTTTTCATTCTCTTTCACTCTCTGTCTATCTGGCTCTTTCTCTCTCTCTCTCTCTCTCTCTCTCTCTGTCTCTTTCTCTCTCTCTCTCTCTCTCTCTCTCTCTCTCTCTCTCTTTGTCCATCTTTCTTTTGCTCCATTCTTTCTTTGTTTTCATCACTTCCTTTTTTGTGATGAGTCACAAGCCAGCCAGCCAGCCGCACACTTTAGACAGGACTGGCGGGGCTGACCGCTCGACCCTCCCGCCTCTCTCCTCCCCTCCTCCCCCACCCCCCCCACCCCCCCCACCCCCACCCCCCCAAAATCGCACGTCACTTAGCATGACCAGCCGACCATTGTCCATCTGGATATCGCCTGGATGAGACCATGATGACTGTAATCAGGAACATGCTGGGCAGAAAAAAAGAAAAAAAAAGAAAAAAAAAACACTTCCCAGGAGAAGGACGCCACGCCGCAGGGCATGAGAGGGAGGGAGAGGCTCTCTCTTTCTAGGACACGACACACCAGATTCGCAGCATCTCTCCGTTGCAACTGGAAATAGCAGTGGTGGGAATACGTTTGGGAAAGTCGCCACAGTTTGGAATGATTACTCTGAGAAATGAACAGCGTTATTTTCTTCTTCTTTTTCTTCCTCTTCTTCTTTTTTTTGTTTTTTTTCGGTCTTCACTTAAAACTCCGACACACGTAATTGGCCTCGGTACTAAATTGCTTCCTGACACAAATCACAGTGAGAACGATAGCGGCAATCAGTACGCAATAAATTTGTGCTAACCGCTGTTGTGACATTGCCAAATTCGCTGAAGCTATCGGCTCTGTCCAGGGGGCCCTCTGGTGACTGTCCTGGTGCTCAGAGGCTTATACACGAACACACACACACACACACACACACACACACACACACACACACACACACACACACACACACACACACACGTGAACACACACAAACAGTCATACACACATGCACACACCAACACACACACACACACACACACACACACACACACACACACACTGATGCACAAACACATCCACAAACACACACACACACACACACTGATGCACAAACACATCCACAAACACACACATTACACACACACACACACACACACACACACACAGACAACACACACACATCACACACACAGACAACACACACACACACTTGTTTTAGTAATAACAATCATGACACTGATTGCATGGCAGTTGACTCCACTTGAGCAGAGCTGCATGTGATCAGTACCAGGGCCCCGAGACTCAGGCGGTGCTGGGCGCAGCGGCGTAACAGCAGGGGCTGTAATGACTCTGACTGTAAGCCATAATGAAAATGAATGCTCACTGTCACTGCGTAATCACAGTATTAGTAATGTGAGAGCGAGCACTCAGTGCAGCATGTAAGTGGCCCTTGCGCAGTCTCTGCAGGACAGGCCAGACAATGGTCTACTGTTGCTGAAAAGAGAGTCTATTATGTGTTGATGTGTAATTGTGGGTGTGTGGGTGTACATGTAAGTGTGTGTGTGTATTATGTGTGTATAATTGTGTATGTGTGTATTATGTGTGTATAATTGTATGTGCATGTGTTTGTGTTTGTGGGTGTGTGTGTTACAATATGTGTGTGTATGTAATTGTGTATGTGTGTATTATGAGTGTATAACTGTGTGTGTGTGTGTGTGTGTGTGTTATTTCAAATTTCAAAGATGCTCCCACAATTTTAGTCTGTGTGGATTTCATGTTGGACACTTTGTCCAGTGGTGTGCATGTTTTTCCCCTTCCCTCTTTGTGTTCTCCTCCATTTACAGTTTTTGCCCATTGCGTAAACACATTTTGCAAAATTTGACTCGCTGTGCCAAAACTCTATACCCAAGCACATAGGACACAACACTTGGAAATAAACCATTCACATCTATGTCAAATTGAAACTCTGCAATCAAAACCTAACAATCCTTTGTCAAAATGTCACTCTGATGACAAAATTGCAAACACTTGCATCTTATAAAAACACTGTCACATCAGCAGCAACACACTAGTCTACTTTATATAAAACACTGTTTTTTGTATTTTGAATAGATGTGTTTTGCCAATGATACATTGGTATTTCATTTTTGAACGAAGTGTCTTATGTATGAAATAGTGTGTAGTGTTCAGGAGCAAGTGTGTTGCAAAAAGGAGCAAGTGTAAATGCATAGGATAGTGAGAAACGTAATTTCGATTCATTTGTATGTCAAGCACATGTAAAGAAATTGACAAATAAAACTGACTTTGACTTTGACTTTGACTTTGAGTGTGTTGCAGAATTGCAACTAAAGTGTAAAGCAGCGCTTTTGTTTAAGGTATAGTTACACTGTCTTTAAGGCATGGTAAAACAACTTCAAGTTATGTTACTGTGGTGTAAGCATATGTCTATTGCGTTCAAGCAGTGGGCAAAAACTGTAATCCATTAAGGGCAAGCATCTGGGAAAGGGAGCAGGACAGAGGAAAGAAGAAGAGAAAAGAAGGGAAGAGAAGAGAAGAGAAGAGAAGAGAAGAAAAGAGAAGAGAAGAGAAGGGAAGAGAAGTGAAAAGAAGAGAAGGGAAGAGAGGTTAGAGCAGGCCGATGAACCATACACTATTCTTTCTCCTGCTCAGCCGTGAAGTCATTTGAAAACATTGGAGAGGTCTGTGAATGAATCCGGCCCCTCCGGAAAGGCGGGACTCTAATAAAGTCTGCGGCCCATCCGGGTGTCCACGACCCAGCATGCACCTCTCCGGTTCCCTGCAGGGGCCACGATGCGGCCCAGCTGCAGGCCTTGGGGGCGGTGGGAGTGGGGGTTGAAGGTCATTGGCCGCTGCTCCCCCTTTCTTCCTCCTCAGTAGACAGAAGACAAACACACACACACACACACAAACACACAGAGGCACAGACTAACACAGACTCACACACACAGACGCACACACTAACACACACTCACACACACGCAAGCACTGTGTGGGCCTGCGAGCCTCCTCCTTCATCTCACGCCAACTGGGCGCGTTTGTCCTGCCTGGAGCCATCTGCCCGGAAAATATGATTTCAGACAGACAACAGAGAGGCAGCGAAGAGACACAGAGATGGGAAGTGTCAAGGAAACAGAGACTAGAGTGAGACAAAGCCTGCCAGTAACATGGCAGACACACAGACAGACAGACGGGGACAGACAGGCAGCCAGAGAGACAGCCAGCCAGACAGACAGACAGACAGACAGACAGACAGACAGACAGACAGATAGATAGATAGATAGATAGATAGATAGATAGATAGATAGATAGATAGATAGATAGATAGATAGATAGATAGATAGATAGATAGAAAGAAAGAAAGAAAGAAAGAAAGAAAGAAAGAAAGAAAGAAAGAAAGAAAGATCTAGGGACATTACTAGAATACAGATATTACTGTTAAACGGCAGTCATGGACTTGCACTGTTTAGATTATTCCGCAGTAACTGCAAGGAACTGCAAGGTTGCATGGTTGCAGGTGATTTCAGCTACCTCCCTCCCAACAAAGACCACAATTTTTCAAGCAAGCTACTGTCCTCTGCCTGTGTAGCATACCTGAGAAAGCACATCCTGCTCGGAGCACTCGGTTGGCTGACCACTGACTACTCGTCCTGCACTGCAGCAGATCAGCTGCACTGCAACCTTAAAGAGGAAGCAGGATTATAAAGACGGCAGCTGCCTGAGCACCCGCAGACGTTTTTCAAGGCCTCACTGGCAGCTCTATATCGGGGCCGGCCTTAAGGATGAGTGCCCGCTCGAGTGCTGTAGGCTGGGCCCCGGGCCCCGCTCCAAAGCCATTACCTCTGTTACGATCGCAATCTTCCTCTCCGCTGGAAGCGGGCCCGGCGCAGGCTTGGAGGGCGGCCCACAGGGCTGGGGTCTGAGTCATGGGGCCGAGGAGGCAATCCCACTCTTTAACAAGCGCACTGAGCATTATCACATGCACCGCAGGGGTCAGTGCTGATGGCCGGCCACGAGCGTCCACCATGCATGGACATGCGTGGACATGATGGAGTTTGGATGGATGGTGGTGCTGATGATGATGGACACGCATGCAAACTTACACACACACACACACATGCACACGTGCAAACTCACACATACACACACATGCAAATTCACACATACACACATAAACATATGCAAATGTATACACACACACACACACACGCATGCACACATGCAAACTTATACATACACACAAACTCTCACACACACACAAACACACACACATGCAAACTCACACATACATACAAAAAATCATATATACACACGCGTATACAGGAAACACATGCTTAGCAGAGGAGTTGAAGAGCACGTTGAAATGCATTTGTAGTAAAATTCTCTCTCTCTCACGTGTGCTGTCTCTCTCATGCGTGCTGTCTCTCTTACTCTCTCTCTCTCTCACACGGACACAGACACATGCAAACTTACAGATGCACACATGCAAACTCGCATGTACACTCATGTATATAGGGAACACATGCTTAGAAAAGGTGTAGAATAGTGTACACATGTTTAAATGCATGTTTAAAGGTGGTAAAACACACACACACACACACGCTCACACACACACACACACACACACACACACACACACACACACACACACACACACACACAACCACACACACACACACACACACACACACAAAAACACACACTGTGCTCCCATGTACTTGGAGTGAAAAAAGTACATACAAACAGCATTACCATATTTGTCACCTCAATGAAAATCAATAGTGTGCTTTTCTGTGTGTTGAAAACTAAAATGGAAAATTATTTTTACCATTTTTACCTGTTTGTTAGCATCAGGGTTCTCATGCACTGACTGTAAGAGACATGGAATTGAGAGATATCATACCACACATGCCTTTTTTCCAAACCTTTCCTCCTTGCTCCTTCTGATACAGGCTAGTCATATATAATATAGGTATTTAATTAAAACAAAATGAATTATTAATGAAAAGTTGTGCTGATGACAGAAACCCTGAATCCTGTGTGGGCTACATAAGCAGACTCAACAGCAGACACATGTAACACACACTAACCTCAAGATAAAACCCCAGTCTGCAAAACAAAACACACAGGTTCAAATGCATGCATAGCAGGACAAAGCAAAGAACCACAATGACTGATCTGGGCTACTGGCTTAGCACACCACATGCCTTTTGATGTCTACATTTATAAAGCCTGTAAAAAGTCTGAGGCAGGTCGAAACAAATCAGAGAGGCTATTAACACTCATTTTAATAGTTTTTAATCCCACATCAAATGTTAAAAGCATTTGCAATGATGGATGGATTACCTTTTTAATCTACATTCATATGACACCAGACTATCAGACTCACAAACTATATATTCAGACTTTACCTCAATTTAACAGCCAGGACTATACAAAAAAACATGCAGTGTATACCCGTTGAAAGTGTAAGAGGGAGAGGACAGAGAGAAGGGCTCTCTGTGTCAGAAGTATTTATTGCACTACAGCACTCTGTTTTTATCTGTCTATATCTCTGTCCTTGTCAAACCCACAACTGCCCACATACAAAAGTAAGACGTCTATGCATGCTATCAACTTTAGTATTGTTTTAACCTCTCCTAGGTGTTTTTTTTTTTTTTTTGCTCTGGAGAGATCCACTTATTTATCCTTTACTGCACATTCTGGCAAACTTCCTTTATATTTTCAGATATGTCTTTGACATGTCTGGTAACAGACATATTGGTCAAAATTTCGAGTGACTCTCTTCCAACCCTATCTAGGAAGCCCTATTTACAGTGGCCAGTTTAGCCCTAACCCTAAGTTACCTCAGCTGCTAGCATGAACTAAGTTAGTGCTAAACGAAGCCATGCCATTGGTCTGCTTTTGTTATGATCAATGCAATAGGTAGTTAGAAGAGACATAACATTTTGTATGATTGAATGAATGATGAAACAAGCAGACAGACAGACAGACAGACAGACAGACAGACAGACAGACAGACAGACAGACAGACAGACAGGCAGGCAGGCAGATAGACAGCTCACACAAGCAGCTTTGCAGTGCGGCTTTGAATCCACCGGTTACTGACTGAAGTCTCAAGTAACACGCAACCTGGATCAGTTTAGTGGGTGACTAAGAGGGAGCTGCACCCTATGAATGAAACACTCTTAAAAGAAGCATAATATATTTTAACACAAAATACTTACTGTTGTAGACAGCATTGCACCCTGTTTCATGAGGACTTTGGCTGACAGCACTGCTTTGTTCTGAAAGTATTGGTCATGTGGCTTGCACTGACCCGCAAATTTACCAGTTGTAGTTGTCATCATCAGAAATTAAGTTGACAGACCATTTTGTGTGCTTCAAACTCTTTGTCTTGCTAGACGTCGTGTGGGAAACACAACAATGACTCAAGGCACTCCCTGCATTAGATGTCACAGGGAGGGAATTGAAATCCATGGATCACATGTTTTCTCACGGTCAGCCATAACAAATTGACCACATCTATCTATCTATTACAGCCGTAAAATTTGGTTCCTTTTTAGGATACAGCTCCCTCTGAGTCACTCACTAAACTGATCCAGGTTTGCGAGTTGAGTCACTTGAGTCAGTAACTGGCAGATTCATTCATGCCAGTTTGTGCTGCAAGGAGTGCTAACCCACTCTTCAATCAATCAATCAATCAATCAATCAATCAATCAACCAACCAACCAACCAATCAATCAATCAATCAATCAATCAATCAATGAGTCAGTCAGTCAGTCAGTCATTCAGTCAGTCAGTCTGTCTGTCGATTTGTCTGCTTGTTTAATCATTCATTCAATCATACAAAAATGTTATGTGTCTTCTAACTACCTATTGCATTGATCATAACAAAAGCAGACCAATGGCATGGTTTCACCCGATTGCATCACTAATTGGACTGGCCATAAGAAAGCCTTCAAACCAGAGGGTACTAGACCTTGACCTCCAAACTCATGCCCTATGTTAGAAAGTGCTGCACCTACATGCATCATGTATACATCAGGTTTGGAGACACAGACCAGGGAGAAGTGAGATAGTAGATGTAAGAAATTTAGGTTTTAAAACAAGATATGTAAATTTCAATCAGCAGTGCCTTTATATAATTTGTGCTGTATGAAAGCACGGAGAGGCCTGTCCTCTTAGCCCTGCTGTGTAGACTGGAGCTACAGGGGAAAAAATACCACGTTCGGTTGCACAAAGCAAATTATCAAATTACTACATGTCTGTCAGCAAAGCTGAATTACAATGTTTATTTAACGACCTGACTTTGCTTAGTTTATTCTGTAAATGGTAGACCATGATTGACTAGTGCACAATATAAGCAATCATCTGACTCACATGGGTTACTCATGAGATTAGTTTATAGTCTGAAAACTAATGATTCATCAGCTAATTCCAAAGTCAAAAAAAACTTTAGCTGTGTATCAGCTATTTACTGAAATGTTCTGTCAGTAAATAGCTGACATAATCTGCTTAAATGAAATACATTTTGTTAAAGGCAGAGAGAGAGAGAAAGATAGAGAGAGATAGAGAGCAAGAGACTGGGGGGGGGGGGGTAGAGACAGAGGGAGAGAGGTAGAGAGAGCGGTGTAGACAGAGAGAGAGTGAGAGAGAGAGAAAGAGACAGATGATGCAATGTCCACTCACAATTCAATTTTATTAGCTTAGTTTGGGGGATTTGAAGCCAGAGGAATAGACATCTTCCTGTTAAAGCTATGAGGCAGGGGTGGATAATAGTTCTAAACCAGTGTGGTCTACACAAGGTAGCTGTCTAGTAATGACATGTAAAGACAGTGGGTAACACTTTCTATGAAGCTTCTATTCACAAGACTTTATAAACGCATTTATAAAGGGTTATAATGCCTACATAAAGCTTGTATTTGTTAATGTTAGTATTCATAACTATTTATACATACTCATTATTACACTCATAGGCAAGGGAAGCTTTATAACCAAGAAAGCACTGTGTCACTTGAAGTTGGAAAAGGGCTTATGACATTACAGACATGAGCATTATAATATGTCTTAGGGGCACAGTCATGAGTATTTATAAATAGTTATAAATACTTCACATACTTCATGAATGCATTATGAGCCTCTATAAATTCTTTTATGGTGTCTTATAAATATAAGCGTCATAGAAAGTGTTACCAGAGAGGGAGTAATACTCACCACTGTCAGTAGTGGCCTGGTGGTTAAGGTAACAGCCTTATGACCACAGAATTGCAGGTTTGAATCCACCAACTGCCAGCAGTGCCACTGAGGTACCCTGAGCGTCCCCACACACTGCTCTCTGGGCTCTGTTGCCATGGCTGCCCTCTGCTCACGTCTGTGATGGCTTAAACGCAGAGTCAATTTTGTTGTGTGTGCTATGCTGTGGTGTGGCACAATCAGAATCACAATCACAATGACATACGGGTGCTGTTTGTTTGTGTGTTTTTATGTCAAGGCAACCAGGCGACTCCTGTAACACTGGGCTCAGTTAAGGGTCTTGTGTACTTCTCTACACAGGACTGTTGAGAGGGCAGTGCACATTGCAAGGTCTTGGCACACTTTTTTTGCTTTTGCTGTCTCGAGCGCACGTCAGGGCACTGTGTATAGCCGAGAGGCTTGTGGTTCTTAAGAAGCTTCCAACAAAGCATTAGCTCGGCTAGCGCCGGCTAGTGTCTGAGCTTAATTTCATTTACCTCCAGCAACTGTGTCAGGAAGCATCAACATAAGTTTCAGTTTGCTCTGTCTCTGAATGTGTACAGGCTATGCAAACAGATGGAGGCCTGAAAACTATGACGTTGAACTCAAGTTTTTAAATTGAGGATTTAGAGCCAGAAGACAGAAGGAGAATGCTTGAGGCATTTTATTGAGGGGAAAGACATTATTGGTCTACTTCCTATGGGTTTTGGTAAAAGCTTAATGTAACAAGCAGTAGCGATTGTTTAAAGCGACCGTGGAGCAGACAAATGCCAATGGAGAGGTTTCAGACACTTGCACAGAGGGAAACAATGTGAAAATGGCTGACGCATCAGACTAAGAAAGCATAACCCATCGCTCCAAACTGGGAACATCCACAGTGTCCAAGCTGATTCCAAAGACTTGTCAGGCCTTATGGAAAAATGGAAAAGCTTTCAACTGGATGCCATAGAGGTATCATCCCCGAAACAGTGGAAGAACATTCAGGCAAATTTGGAACTCACGACAATGTAGTTTTGCGCATGCACTGTCCACGAGCACTCAGTCTGCAAATGCCACGCTGCAACAAAATCTAGCAGGCATGCACCGGCCTCCAAGTGCTGGAGGGATGAGGTAAACACACACGCATCACATGTTTGTTGCAGGCTGCGTTGCTGGAAAAGTATACTACAGCCTTTAGGTATGAAACAGCTGGTGAAATGACATCTAGTGGCTCCATCGTATTCCCATTCATCTGTGCAGCGAAAACCAGAGTTACACAAAGCAATCCAGTGCAGGTGTAGCCTCTGACCGTAGCAATGCATTTCTATCAATAGACGTCACTTATTTCTAGGTCAGTCTCTCATATGCTACGCTACTTGGACTTCATTTACTGTACAGCATAGATCACAGCATTTCCGCCTGCACACAGGAGCCTTGAGGCGAACCCTATTCTGAACCTCGCCATCTCTCATCCCCGTCAGTTGGCAAGATCAAGAGCGCACACAGTTTGACAGTTCACGAGAGTTTTACGAGTTTCACGGGTTTTAGCCAAGGTGATCAATATCCAGAACAAATGTTTTAGGGTGAGTCAATCTGTCTCCAGTAATGATCCATATCCTGTTCAACTTTTCCTTCTCTTATCTTTTGCTCAGTTAAGGTCTTTTTGGGGTGCTGTTGGAAGAACATTTTGCCTGTGTCAGGTGCCCTTTGACCTCTGACAGTCTTTAGCTGGAGCCGACCACTAAATCAAGCCTCTGCGAAAGGCCCATTGGCCCGGCCGCCCGCCAGTGCTGGCACCAGAATTGAAGAAAATAGTTTCAAGTGCTCAAAAAGTGAGAGTTCTGAAGTAGGCGCTCTCAATGATTGTTTCCACAGCTGTGTGATTGGCGCACAGTTCTCTTTTGTCAGGTTTATGTCTCCAGCAACTCTGGTTGTGTGTATGTGTGTGTGTGTATGTGTGTGTGTGTGTGTGTGTGTGTGTGTGTGTGTGTGCGTGCGTGCGGATGTGGGCCTGTGTGTGCATAACAGAGATAAATATAAATAAATAATCAAAAAAAGGGAGAGAGCATTTGAGATAGAGAGACCACGAAAAAGACAAGAGTTTAGGACTATTGTGCTCACTGCAGTGTGCAGTAGAGATCTGGAAGCCTGTTCCAAAGCCCGGCTGTAGGATGTCATCAAAACACAAGAAGATGAAGCCTTTCCTGAATTTTTGATTAAGGAAATGTGCTCTCAGTCTCAGTTACCCATTGGCTCTTCCTTAATTAAGCCAGCATTCACATCTGCTGCTGATACCCTGCCGTGCTCAGGCGCTGGTGTGTTGATTTATTTTTAGTGGTAATGACCTACAGTGAGAAGTAAGAAAATAAGGTTTCACAGCTGGCCTGATGCCTGATGGGTGTGAGGAATTAAGGGGGAATGGGGAATTCTTCTTTGGTCGCCTGTCAGGATCAAATGATTGGAAATATGTAAATAACAAGGGTGCGTTCCCTTGTTTCAGTTTCACGTTTATTTACATTTCAAGAGTCCAATCGCCCAGAGAGAAGGACTGCAGCTGAGACAGAATGTGTTATGTCTGTAGTCAAATAAGAAAAAGTCAAGCTTTGTTAGAGTTTCATACTGTATGTAGTGTCATGTTTGTGTAGAGAGAGGATGCCAGCATACCTATGCATTGATGCATGAGCTTGGCAAGGGGGCTGCAAAAGCTGTGATAGTGGCTGACTCCAGGTCAGATTCGTGATTGCCTGATCTGGCATTGCTGGGGCCAGAGCAGGAGATGGGTGATCTGCTTCAGAGTCAGCTGCCCCTGTTGTCAGTCTGTGCTCTTAATGAATAGGAACTTGTTCTCTCTCTTTCTTTCTATCTCTCTCTGCGCTCTCTCTCTCTTCTCTCTCCCCTCTCTTCCTTCTCACTCTTTCTCTCCCTCTCCCTCTCTCTATTTCTCTCTCGCTTTCTCACAGTCTCTCCCATTCTCTCTCTTTCTTTCTCTCTCTCTCCCCCCTCTCTCCCTTCTCTCCCTTCTCTTCTTTCTCCCTCTCTCTCCCTCTCTCTCTCTCTCTCTCGCTTTCTCACAGTCTATCTCCCATTCTCTCTCTTTCTCTCTCTATCTCTCGCTCACTTTCTGACAGTCTCTCTCCCATTCTCTCTCTCACTGCTGCTTTCTCTCTCTCTCTTGCCCCCTCCCCCCCTACTGACAAACCATGCTCAGTCTCACAACAGCCATTCCCCACACCAGTGCCAGGGCTTATGGTTTTTTGGGAAGCGGACTTGCGATGGTGGTGGGCCTGAGGCCCAAGTGACATGTAATATTACAGTGAGTATCCACTCCGGCCTCTGAAAATACACTTCCGAGTAAGAGAGCCACACAGATCAATGACTCTCTGCGGCCTCGCCACAAATTGTGTTTTGAGTTGAGCAACAATAAAATAAGGGGGAAAAACACAAGTTGATTCGGTACTTTACATGAGTGATTTTTCTGGGCTGAACCAAAGGGAGCCAAACAATAAACAATGACCATCCTCCATTTCGCTGCTTGCCTTCACTGGGTATCATTTGTGCCTTTTTTAGGGTTGAGGAATTTCACAGACTGTTTTTTGGCCAAAGTGCTAATATTTCTGTAAACTGTTTTGCTCTGAGGCTCATCCCAAGTTGGATTTCACAGGCTAAATTGCACAATCACGGGACATTATGAAGCGGATCACAGGATGGCATTGTTGGACTCTTTATGATCTCTTGTGGTTGAACATGCTAACATGGCCTGTTTGAATAGATGAACTGGTGGAGGTCTCACGGACATCCATGACTGGACTCAGTTGTAATGGAAAACAGTGTCTGGGGAGCACGGTACCTGTGTGTGTGTGTGTGTGTGTGTGTGTGTGTGTGTGTGTGTGTGTGTGAGTGAGTGAGAGAGTGTGTGGGAGAGGCCAGAGACACACACCGTCTGAGTCACGGCCAGTTACTACCAGAGAGGAAGTGAGCCAGCCTTTTATCCCTCTGGCTGTGCCTCGTGTTCCCACTTTTCCCGACAGTGTTTATAATTTCACAAGTTTACTGGATGTTACGGACAGATGCACACACACCCCGAAATACACACACACACACCCATACCCACACACACACACACAACCACCCACCCACCCACCCACACACACATACACACACACACACACACACACACACACACACACACACGTGCCTGCGCGCAGTGTTTTTTTCTTTACGGGTCAAGTTAGTAATAAAGGATCCAAATATTTTGAAAAATGGGTCACAGCATTGCCCATCTGTTCATGTTCCTGTAGACACAGAAGATGTAAGGATACACACATTGAATCCAACCTCTCAAGATTATTCAAAACAACGTCTCCATACAGATACAAGCTGTCTGCATGTACACACACAACATACACAAACATACATAAACTGAAACACACACATACACACACACACACACACACACACAGAAGCACACACAGAAGCACACACACACAGAAACACACACACACACACACACACAGAAACACACACACATTCGTTTGACAGTAAAATAACGACTGGTGTGGCCATGGTGTGGTCTGAGCGCTGACTCATTAGGAAAAAAGGGCAGTAAATCCTGCAAACCGCAGCCGGCTGCCCACCCTGCTCGACGGGCAAAGGCAGTGCCCAGCTCTCCGGCGCTCTCCCTCTCACGTCCCTTGCCACCGCAGCCCCACCCGTGCCAGCCCGGAGGCCTTGAGCTGGGCCCGGCAGCAGGGACGTGTGCCGGAGGCTTAGCGGGTCCAGCCGCTGAAAGGGCCGATGATGGACTGACTGCTCTTTAGTCTCGAATGCCCGCGGAGGACTCGGAGGACTCTCGCCGACCCCAGACGCTGCTGCCAGTGGAGGCCTGGCCTAGCGGAGTGAGTGCCCTCTGTGCGTGCCAAACCAGCATGTGCCAAGTGGAGCCTGTGGTTAGCTGAGGAGGTTTTTAAAAGGGCATATGTTAGAGGACCTTCCTATGATGCATGTACACACATACACACAGACATGCACGAGCATACACACAAACGCACACATACATATACACACACAAACACACATACACATGCACACACACACAAGCACATTCACACATACGCACACACATACATGATATGGGAAGCTACACACATATCCCAAAATACAGACACACACACACCCGCACACACGCACAAGCACAAAAATACACATATACATGCACACACAGACACAGACACACACAAGCACACGCACACATACACACACATACAGTACATGTTATGGACATATATACACATACCCCAAAATACGCACATGCACACACACACCCACCCCCACACACTCACACATACACACAAGCGCAAAAACACACATACACATACACAAAACAACACATACACACACACATAACACAGCCACAGACACACACACACACACACACACACACACACACACACACACACACACACAAATGCACAGCTGGAAGTGGAAACACACACATATACAATTGTGCTTACTTTACCATAAGATTGGCAGTACTTTCAATTTCGTCTCTCTTGCAAAACATTTCGCTGCCTGAGGGACTGTTTGTTTTAGAAATGGATCTAAAATTGTGAGCTCTCTGCTTTTCCTGTACGGTCCGGCCAAGGTGACAGAGAATGAAAACAGCATTAAACTGGTTTAACGTTAGAGTTAACCTCAGGTCAGCTGTATTGTAAACCTTTCCTCTTAATCCATCAATAGTCACCCCATCATTTACACTCACTTTGACCACAATTGCCTGCCTCAGTACAACACTTTGAAGAGATTCAAAGTGTACGTATGTGTGTGTGTGTGGGGGTGTGTATGCTTTTATGTGTGTGTTCTAGTGTATGTGTGTGGGTGTGTGTGCATGTGCTTGTAAGTGTGTGTTCCAGTGTGTGTGTGTGGGTGTGTGTGTGTGTGCTTGTATGTGTGTGTTCTAGTGTGTGTGTGGGTGTGTGTGTGTGTGTGCTTGTATGTGTGTGTTCTAGTGGGTGTGTGTGTGTGTGTGTGTGTGCTTGTATGTGTGTGTTCTAGTGTGTGTGTGTGGGGTGGGGGGGGTGGGGTTATATGATGGAGAGCTGCAGGCTGCACCACCGTGTTTGAAGTGTTGTGGTTGCGGGTCTTACGCCTGCCATTAGTGGACACCGTCCACATCGTGGTTCAGTCGTTTGCTTACCCGCTCCCCGCATCCATCTCTCTGGGCGGCGAGCGGTGTGGATTAACTAATACGTCTTCTCCGCTCTTTTGTTTATCTATTGGATTTCTATTGCGCTACAGGCGCTCTTCTGAAGACGTGCCCAGGGTTGCAGGGGTGACACTGTCCAGGGATAACAGAACGTGAGACCTGAGAGGGACGCACTTTCCAAGAACTATACAAGTGTGGAAAAATCCCTCCTGGTTTTACACTGTCATGCTGTGTGCTCCCTCTCTGTCCCTCTCTCTCTCCCTCTCTCTCTCCCTCTCTCTCTCTCTCTCTCTCTTAACCTGGCCCCACTTACCCTGGCCACACAATCCCTTCATTCATTCAACAGATGCTCTTCTTCAAAGTGGCTTACTAATGAAACTGACATATGATGGTAATGTAATTGTGTTGTTTTGGCAGGCAGTCCCCACTCTGGGACAGGATAGGAGCCCCTTGTCACCTGCTCTAAGATCACACAGTGGAGATCTTACATGTGCGCCTCATCATGTGACAGAGAAAGCCAAAACAAAAACGTAGTGTAAACGGTGGATACACGTAGGGAGTAAAGTGCTTTTATTACGTCTATAAATACAATCCGTTTGATTTTTTCAGAATTAATGACTGGATAGAGCTCACACACACACACACACACACACACACTCACATACGCCAGCTGTGATTCTGTCATCTGCTTTTTAGATCAGCTGCAAAACTGAGATGTTATCTGTAATGTCTCGTGCCCCCTTGTGAAACATTCAGCTTCACACCATCTTGTCTTTTTTTTTTTACTTTTCTCAGCGTGTCACGTTTATTTTTATTTTGACTCTGGGTTTGAATGACAGGACGGGGACTTTCTTCTCCCTGTCAGATTAATGGCAGTAGGGAAGTGTGCCAAGCCCAACACTAATTCACTAGTACTCACCAAACGCAAATGTCTCTGCCGTGTGTGACTGAAAGTGTGTGTGTGTGTGTGTAAGTGTGTGTTTGACTGACTGACTGACTGACTGTATGCGTGTGTTGAGAGATTATTAGTTCATGTGTGTATGCGTGGTTATGTTGAGAGTTTATTAGTTCGTCTTTGTGTGTATGTGTGCATGTGTGTGTTTGAATGTGTGTTTGTGTGTGCATGTGTGTTTGTGTCTATGTGTGTGTGAGTATGCGCATTTGCGTGCGTATGTGTGTGTGTGGGTGGGTGCGTGTGTGGGTGTGAATACTGTGATTCTTACGAGCACAGTTGTTTGTGAATGTTAATGCAATTAGCACAGTTGTGCGTGTGGGATGTTTTGGCAAGTGACAGTAATGAGACAGGGCCTTTCTCTCTCATGCTTTATGTCCTCTCAGTGAGTGTATCTACGCTCTGCTCTCAGCTGCGCACTCGTTTTGATGTGTCTGTGGGGGGAAACATCAGAGCTTTATATGCGTGCAGAACTGACAGCCAGTTATTTTCCACTGCAGCTAAAACTGTAACTCCTCGTGCTGTTAAGTCGCTGTTGCTGTCCGGTGACGTTATAAAAACCCTCCAAGCAGGGCGAAAACAAGACCATCAGCCACATAAGAGCCCACAAGCTGTGTGGTTTTGTGGGATTATGACAGTGTGGGGTGAGGAAAGCTTTGAGGCGGAATGAATTCCTCTGATTGGCCTTTTATGATGTCTTAGAGGTTTGGGAATAGTTTGGTTGATGTCTACATGGAAAAGATTGCCCATAGGAAATGTATTGGCCGGACGCTCTGGTCGTGAAGAGAGTTTGAATGATATGTGCAGTTTCCTGTCTTTATCGGACATTACATGAAACAGCAACATACCAGTGGTTGTTTTTTTACCCTGTTTTATATTTATCTTTCCATCCACTCAGGTTTTCATTAGGTTCTTGCCCCCTCCAAAACGGTCTGTGCTCATGTGGTCTTTCGAAACACGCTCGGACCATAGCTGGAATACCTCAAGTTATAGGGCAGTTACTCTAGGCAATGCCTCCCAAGAAGGCATTGAAGTTGCGATGACGCACCCGAAAACGGTCTTGCTGAGTAAGATTCATGACTCTGCGGCTTGCCGATCCCCACCTCCGAGATATGTCAGAGCAATTACCAGTGTGGGAAGGCACACCACTCGGTGCCGCTGAAAATTTCCGAGGGCTCTTGGTACCAAGAGGTCTTGCACTCGCTCCAATTAAAGCAAACGCTGAAGAAATCTTCATTCGTTTTCTTCTCTGGAGGTCGACACAGCACACCGGTGCTGAAAACACACACAGCTTTGACTGTCTAACTCCTCTTGATGTGGCTTGTAGAATGAAGAAAAAAAGTGGAAAACAAAGACATGATTTGAACATGAATCCTTTTTAACATAGTCCCGTACACAGTATTTACAAGTAGGTAGAGCAGCGATGGGTAACCTTGACTTTAGCATCTACAGTCCAGTAGCACATAATTTTGTTCCAGCTATTTAATACATTCCTCGGCCAGGTAGAGGAATTAATTATTGGAACCACCTGTATTGAGATAACAGGTAGAACCAGGTGATTTGGAATATGTAGGACTAGATTGTTAGCCTGGTAAACCAGCCCCTGGTACACCACTGCATTTCGTACAGGAGGTCTGGCTGTGCTTCCATTAACATGGTTGTCTCAGGCAGAATCTTGACTGACCAATCAGTGAACAATTTCTCTGTTGAAAATGATTGGATCTGCCTTTACCCAATCGCTAACGTCAGGTCGTGACGCATGCAATTAGCCTGGCTACAAGCCTGCCTACGCACTACAATTCAAATGTAGCACACAAAGTCGACATCATCGCTCACAAACACTTCCTTTGTTTGCTGATTGGCCTGGCAAGATTCAATTGATGTCAATGATGTCCATGTCAACTGAAGCACAGCCAGACCCTCTGTACAAAAAGCAGTGTAGTATTAGGGGCTGGTTTACCATATAGTCTTACTGATATAGTCTTCTAAAATCTTCCATTGAGTGATGTAGACTTTCTATTGTGGACCTTCAGGAGAACATTACCCTCATTTAATCTCTACTGCACTGTCCCTCCCCCCACCCCTCACCAGAAAAAAAAAAAAACTTCTTTTGGATCAAAGACAGAACGGTGCACAAGGCCATAAATATAACCACCCCCCCCCCCCCCCCCCCCGCACCACCAACCTCCCTCCACCCCCCTTGTCCGCCCCACCCCCCTTATGATGGCAATGACCTTGTTGAATCCAAACCAAAGCGTGTCCGCCGGTAACCACTGGAAGTGATTTAAGAGGGAGGCTAACGGTGTAATGTGCGTGGAGCTAGGGCAGGGCCAGATCTCTTCCAGCTGTAGCCACTGGCCCGTGCTCGTGCCGTCTGCCCGAGAGAGAGAGAGAGAGAGAGAGAGAGAGAGAGAGAGAGAGAGAGAGAGAGAGAGAGAGACGCTATCTATGGGGGGGCACTGCTGGCCACGTCCCATCCTTCATAGCCACCAGATAAAATGTCCACCCGCAGATATTTGACTTGAGTTTGTGTTGGCCACTCTGAGAGTGAAATGCTGATTGTGAGATGTTCTGCAAATCCCCTGCAATTTTTATTTCCTGTGCAACTTTTATACCATTCTCCACCACCTAACCGAGAACACATGTTTTAATAACGATTTCAAGTTGGCTCTTCTCCCCTCCACACGAAGCAATTTCAAAGGTCTAAGCAAATTTGATGGAAGGGCTTACATTGCAAAGCAACATCTTATTACTTTATGATTCTGAAAATATATTGCTTACGGTTCTCAACCCCCGACGTCTGTTTCTGTGATTTCTTCCCCCTTTCCCGGGAAACTACTGTTGTTCTTTCACCTTGGCTGTGTACCTTTTCCCCTGTCTAAAGTCTAAAGTAACCCTGGCATATGAACCAGATGTGTTTACGTACCCCATGGAAGCCGTTTGCCTTATCCCAGACACAAATACCCTATGTAAACCAATGTAATCCTCTCCTTGCGTAAACCGCCAGCTGTGGGATGAATGACAGCAGCACAAGCCAATGGCTGAGGGTCGACTGGTGGTGTGTCCCACCCCTTCCACTGCCTCCTTCTCTGCCCACGTTGTCCTCTGTTTGACTTTGGCTTAGCCTGACACGGATTCCTCCACTAAATCCCATTAATGTTTGTCAGAGCGGCAAGGTGTGAAATGTGCATTAGATTGAAAAGCCTCTTCTTCCATCTGCTGCTCGCTACGTGGCTCCTCATCCCCACTGAGCCACTTCTCAAGCTCTCTCTATCTCTCTCTTTCTCTCTCTCTTTCTGTCTATGTCTCTGTCACTCTCCACCACTGCCTGCCTGCACATCCATGCCTCTGTCCTGCCTGCTGATAAGACACTCAGGGCCCCCAAGATGAGTGTTCTCCAGTGTGCCTGCTAGACATTATGAGGCCCTTATTAAATAGCACACATCAGCTCCCTGTCCAACTCTCTGCTAGTTTGTGTCAGCAGATTGCCTGAGGTATCTACTGGCCAGATAACTCCAGGCCTGGGTGGCACTGGGGAGGAATTCGGGAATAAATTAGCCTGGATGTTGCACCAAGCTCAGAGGCGGAGCTTGGTCTGGCAAACCTTCTATAAACAGGAAGTTCTCAGAGGTGGGATCAATGGGCATCTTTTAAATGCCTCTGTGTACTGCTGGACAGAGCTACAACCAATCAGACCACTGATTTTGATGATGTATGCATAGCGTTTATTCTTCACTGGTTCTGGATTTTTCTGGACAAGAAAGAACTGAGAATAGGCAGGTTGACCAGACTGACTTCAGCACGATGTTCAGTGTAGCATCACAGGCAGTATGGGTTGGCTAAGACTAGGAATAAATTGTTCCAAAGTAGACTGCACCAAGACTTTAAAGTTATTCTTTGCCTCTGAGTTGTTTGTTTTTTAGTTTCATTGCCACTTTGTTTTGCAAAACATAACACATAGTTAACTTTCTAAAACAGAATTGTCAGATGCTGGGAATATGTGTGACTCTCTGCCCTTCGAGATGCAAGACATACAGTACATATGAGTATCAGAAAATGTCAGGAGGCAGGAAACAAACAAAAACATGTGTCTGTCCAATTTTTTATACAAATGGACTCAACTCAACTCAAAGATACAAAGCTAGAATAATATAGCACAATACTAAGATGCTAAGAAAAACGTTCTGTCTTTCGTTTTAATACTTTCCTGGCTGAAAACCCTGCAGCAGCAAATTAATCAGGATTTGAATGTCTTTTGCTAATTGATAAAGGTGACCCTTGTGAGGTTTATTTCTTGCCTAAATTGGACTGCATTGAAATGGAGAGAACAGTAAGTCACACCCTTTCAGAACAAATGGAGCACAACTTTCAGTCTTTCCCCTGGATTTATCATGACACACACACACACACACACACACACACACACACATACACACACACACACTGTCTGGACCCTAACTTCAACCTTTAAAACTTACAGGGAAAGATTGCCTTTTTTCCTTCCCTGAATATCATTCGTCTTCCCCTTTTTCAGACTGTTTATGTGAAATAGAGAGAGTTCAGCCAAGGCATGGGGATGAACATCTGCATAATGTGAGCGCTCCCTTCGGAGATGCGTTTCCTCTGCCGCACGGGAAGGTGGTTGATCTCCGAAAATTATAGCTTCCATGGGACACAGAAAATACCATCCAATTTCTCTCCAAGCCGCCGTCTGAGAAGCGCAAGAGAGCAAACCTTGTCAATTTATAACTTTTTAATGAAAGCCTTGCATTGCCGTTTCCAGCGGACAGATTAACAGACTGCAGGGCATTCGATTTTTTGCAGTAGAGGGGGGGCAATTTTCGAAGTGGTCCTGGATGGAAAAGGTTACTCAGGTCATGCCTTTTGCATGATGTTTTCCCTCTGGGATTTTGGGCTTGGATGGGAGATCGTATTATTTAATAGATATTCAGGAAGAATTTATTGAGACTGAATGATTGATCATTTATGGATTGTTTTCTTGGTTTCAAGTAGATTTTGGAACTTGTGTAAGGCACGTATTTCAGCTTATTTGGTCATGAGAAAGTAGTGTACACAAATCACACGCCTGGTTTTTCAAAGATTTATACGTTTTAGGTCATTGTGCACTGGTGTGCAATGCAGTAACCATTTCCCAAAATATTTGGATCCTTTTTTACCATATGACCCCTAAAAGAAAAGGGGGTGTATGTTTGTGTGTGTGCATATATGTGGTATGGGTGACGCACAACCACCTCCACATATTTAAAGGGATGTTGGTACAACCATGTTTCTATGGAGGTATGTCACTAATAAAAAATTACACATTGAAATAGGTTACTCTGACTTTAGTTGACAAATAAAACTTGACACAAATCTGACTATGGAGTGAGAACATGGGTTGTGAGATATGCTGGGTTATATTTCAAAATATACCTCATGATGTACTGACACTACAAATGACAGGCAATCAAAATCAAGGAAACCTTCAGTTGACAGTGACGGGTGATTGACAGCAGCAGTTGGCAGCAACCAACCTGTCATACAAACTCTAGTGTATGTGGCAAATCTGAAGTCAGCTTTTTGCAACACTACTTAAAACCGACCTTACACACAGATATCTCTTCAGCCAATGTCCCCCCTCCCTTTCAAAACCCAAGGGATACCTTTTGGGCTAGGCACTCTGACATTCCTGTCCAATGGGTAATGGGAAAACTACACTTTTTGATAAATTACTTGCACTCATACTGTACACATATTCATTTTTCAAAAATAGTCTTTAACTCAAAGCAAAGGACATCAGATGGTAGATCTGTGTCCTGTGTCAGCTTTAATTAAATGTAGTTCAAGATGTAGTTTTGTTAGATGGCATCAGCATTAAGGCACTGTAAGAAAGTTAGCATCACCTCCTGTCAAATTCAGAAACTTTAAAAAAACAGAGTACCCCTGTACATCATGTACCATTTGTCTTGTCATCACATAAGGTCATACTGTCCTGTTGAAATAAAATAAATTAATGATAAAAACACACAATATCTTTACAATGATCCATTACTACTTGGAGCATGCTAGTTGGATGCTTTAGTGATTTACTGACTACATCAAACAGCAGAGATTTTTAACGGATCACAAGATTGGTCTACTGCGGCATTTCCCACAGTTAATATCCTCGAAAACAGTCGTACGGCAAGATTACAGGTAGCCCTGCGATTGAGGAGTGGCCTGGTGTTGCTGCATTCCCTCCTCGGGCGTAATGTGTTTGAATGGCGATAAGCCACGAGGGAGAGAAAGGACCTCTCTCTCCCTCATGGGAAGTGTCTGGCTTGTGCTGGTCTGGGTATCGTGTTTAGCTTTTTCCTTCCTCCGTCTGACCCCTAAGGTCACGCTGACATAATAAGAGTGGATAATGTTTTTTCATACATTTTGTTTGGTAGAAAAAAGAAACATTTCTGGCCACTAAGCATTCTGTTTTTTTGGCGTGCCATTGCCATAATGGCTCAATTTGTGAGGCGAATTTGCCGTGGCCTCAATCTCTCTATCCCATTCACATCTATTTAATGTGTTTTTTTCTCTCATTTAAGGCAAGCCCAGAGAAAATATGTTCCTGACAGTGAGTAATGAGGAAAGGAAATAGGACTGACGTTTTACCGCAAAAATCCAGAGGATTGTGATTATAAAAGAAGGCCATACTCACTTCAGCACCAGCCTGTTTCGAAGAGTTGTGTTTCAAAACGGGAAAGGTTAACAAGTATCAAAATAACATTTGTTGTCATTGCCAGTATCCCTCTAGTCCATTAGTGCTGCTACCATGTGCCTCATAAGATTTTTAACGATTGTTTGAGGTCATAGTAGTTCCTGGCTCAATGGAACACCACAGCTCCGCTGGCAGAGAAGACCACCCGTCGTATTAAATGCAATTAGGCTCTCCCTTGGAGAAAATAGCTCGTTTGACCTTCCTGGACACCAGTATGCAATAGAGCCATTCAACCATTCACTGTTGTGTACATTAGTTGTGTGCAGGTTGGTCTATATTGTCTTCCAAGGACTATTTTGTGATTTACAAGCGGGTCTATTTCAACTGGCGAGGCCATCTGGCAAGGAGTCGGCAGAAACTGCTCACTGAAGTTATGCATGCTGTAATTTAATTCAATAGGTTTAGGTAGTGTTTGCTCTTAAAATGCCTGTTACTATTAATTTAAACCCCAAACAGCTGAGGCAAGTGTAAAAAAATAAATCACTTTTTCACATGAAGCTCAAGTTGAAGCCTTAGTGCCAATGCTATTTTAATTGAGTTCAGTTTAGTTTTGTTTATGTATATGATGCCAATAAGAATTGAAGCAGTCTGACAGCACTGCACGGGACTCAGAGGCTTGACTCTGCTACAGCAGGCCTTCTCAAAGTTTTGATGACTGAGTGCCAATACAGGAAGCCATGGTGGAGGGCCGCACAGGGGAAAAAGTACACACATCAAACAAAATAATCCCAAAAACCAATCATTTATTTAATAAAGCAAAAAGCCATGGTGTGCCATGGGGTAGGAGGGTTGCAGTTGGACACAGTAGCTGTGTAGTGTGATGGATGTTGGCTCGGACTCCCCTTGCCAATCATGCCTGTGCTGGACCAAGTGCTCACCACGGCAGTGTGTCATGTTTCAATGTACAAGAATTACCATTAGTAATATTTTGTTCAAAAAGGTGGTTTTGGTGCTTGTCGTTTCTGTGGTGGATTATAGGACTGTAATTCTTGAGACGGCAGATGTTGCTGAAATAAGCTAAATTCCTGCCCCTTAGCACAGGCTATCAGTGCTGACAGTTCCTCACAGAATCTCATTACTCACTGCTAAAGTAAAATCGGTAGTTATACTGGCATATGTGCCAATTCATCAATGCATGCTTTAGGCATCACTCCATTCCAACACTTTAAAACATAGCATGGAATCTGAAACTAGGCCACCTTTGGCTAAAACTACTGTATGTCTGTCTCAGGAGCTCAGAATGGTAGCTTGTGCTGTTCTAGCTTATGTCTATGCACACATTAGAGTCCCAAGCATGTGAACATTCTGCTTCTTCATCTTATAAATACACATTTAATCTTGATTAAATACTAGAAACTCCCTCAACAGAAATCACTGCACTGAGCAAAATTTGTATAAATTACTGGCTCCTATACCAAATCCAGCCCTTGCCTTTTCTTTGTCCGTTAGGTCTTATCATCACTTTTCACTTAATGTCATGTTCTACACTATCAATCAGTTTCCTATAGCTGCACAAATAGTCAGTTTTTTTTTTTTTTTTTTTTTTTCTGAGTGGTATTTTACATTGCTGTTTGTTTGACGATGCTCACCTTAATTTCCTTCTGGATCAATAAAGTAACTCTACTCTACTAACTCTGCTCTACTCTACGCTTTATTAACATAATACTCTATTTGTAACACATGTTTGTCATATTTTGACATATCTTTGTTATTTAACTGTTCGGTTCAGCCACACCAGGGCCGTTGCTAGCCATTTGGGTGCCCTAAGCACAAATGCTTTGTGGTGCCCACCCCCAAAATGAACAATACTTCAGAATTTATCAGTGCCATTCACTTTATTTTTGAAACAAACGCACCAAACATTAAAGTTAATAGAGCAAATAAAGCAAGATCATATAGAGGGGGCACACATGTCTCCAGTGTCCCTTGCTGATGGCCTCTCAGTGACAGGGCTCATCACTGTCGCGGTGGTTGTGTGTGGAGTTGCACCTGTACCTGAACTGGACGTTGATGGTTGTAGCTGGTCAGGGCTGGAAAGTGTTGCAGAGTCTACACTGGTTGATGTCCAGGGCTTGAACTGCCGGTGGATGGTTGATCTAAATTGGTTGAACTGCTGGTGGATGGTTCATCCTCCTCCTCCTGACCTTGAGGTCCTCCTTGCACATATTTAAACATTGACCCTGCATTCAGAATAAAAAGACAAAATATTCAGGCATTCTACTGAAATACAAATTTTAACCACAGTTCCAAAAATGCATATATACATTAGGTTGATGTAGGCCTACGTGTAAATCACTGGCACATTTCAAAATTCAAAACTCTATTTTAAATTTACAGATGAGTCATATGGGACAACATACAATTCTGTACATAATTTGATATGAATGCGAAGGGGGGAAAATCTACATAAGTGTAAGATTGATTCTTTTAATATTACAATTTCACCAACAGATGTCGCCCTTGGTCTATAAACCTGAAAACCGACGAGAACATAGCCTGTATACAGTCAATAGACCAGAACCATTTACTTGAATAAAAATACATCTTTATAGATATCCTGAAATGCAGTATCATGCGAAATAAAGATAGAATCTATCTTCATTTTTGACCATAACCGGCCACGCCTTGAAAATTTTACCAAACAGTTACATTGAACGTTTCTATAGGGCAGAATCTTTGTTTACACTGAACTTGACTAACAAAAATGGTTTGTGAATGACTATAATATAGGCTTAATAACTAATAGAGCATTCGTCACGAGACGAAGACAAGGACGAAATTTAAAACAGGGTTACAAAATGAACACTAGAAAATTAAGCTTAATCAGAAATAGCATAGCTAGCTAGCAACCTCAGGAAGGGAAGCGGTAGTCTTACCCGAACGTTAACTCAAAACAGTCAAGTGACCATGATGAATTGCTTTCAGTAATTCATAATTCATGTTCATATCCACAACGTAAACTAGCTAGATAGCATCAGTCATTTACAACTTTAATCATTTGTTAACACAGTCTGAACTGTTAACTGTGTTAACTGATTCACTTGTAATTAACAGTCTGAACATAGCTAGTAGCCTAGGAGCTAACGTTACAAAGTTTGTTGACTGTAAGTTTATTGCCTGGCAAGGGCTATAATTTATTATTATTATTATTAATTTAAAACACTGTCTTACCTGAGCTTCATTTCGCTGTCTCTTCTTTTTTCTTTTTTTTTCTGCTCCCGACTCTTGATGGCTTTTCGAGGTCATGTCTGAGTCTGCCAAACTTAAAGTGAGACTGACCCTGCGTCCGAAACCTTAGTAGGCACTGCGTTCTATGCAGTGCTTACCACTCGACCGTTACAGTAGTAGCTTCTACGTAGCAAACTAGCCAGTAGCAGGCACAATTCGGACGCACTACGACATCGCCATCTTGCCCGTCCTCTGACCCGGATGTTTACATTAACGTCATGATTTTGCCAGCTTGTAGCAAACGGTTAGCTGCATTTTATCAGGTAACCTCAACATTTATGTGCATTTGTGACGTGAACAACTATTTACATGGCTTTTATTTACTGAAGTGCACATTTGTACACTGTCAGACAAGCGACCGGAGTCTCCGCCATCTTAGTTACTTTTAACGAGCGGGAAGTTTTTGGTTCTTCTTCTACGGTTTTCAACCTCCCGGTGACTTCTGGGATAGCGTAGTGTAGTTCGCTTGCACACTGCAAAATATTACCAGAAATAGCAAGCCATCCGGGTACTTTTGGCCCGGCTTCGCCTACTACTGAAAGCTTACTAAGGTATTCGGATGTTCTAGGTCGTGGCTTCCTCATTTTTGGCTACTATGCAGGCGGCTAGTAAGGGTATTCGGATGCAGGGTAAGTCATAATCGAACAGACCACTGGGAGGGGAGGGGGGCGCGAGATTCGCCTTTTCTGGAGCAAATTGGCCTATGTTGGTTTTGTATTACTTATAAATATGAACATGTTTTACACATATTTTATATATCGTACGTAGCTTATTGTGATGTTTTTTTCACGAGCCTGATTTTTTGGTGGTGCCCCCCAAGCACTTGGTGCCCTACGCACTGTGCGTAATGTGCGTGTGCGGAGCTACGGCACTGAGCCACACCCAACACTAAATGACCTCACCGACCTCCTTCGGTTGTGGGCACTGCACATTATGGTCAAAGGGCGGTGACATGCATTGATTACACAATCGGCAGCAGATTTAGTAGGCTGCAGTCATGCTTTAAATGAAAAGGCACAGAGTGTTCCTGAAGTTGGTGTTTATGATGCCCTCTCCAACGTATGTGCAACTGGCCCTCAGATGGTCTAAATATACAGCGGAGCATGCGAAGCATGTCGTGTTTGTGGGCGGCGCAGAATAGCTTTGAGGGCCGGCATGCACTGGCCTGTGAACCACACTTCCAGAAGCCCTGTCCTACAACAGACACTTAGGCCATGGCACCAACACAGACCAACTGAGGGGAATGGGGGAGAGCAGAGGATTAGAAGCAAGGAAAAGCATGTTTACTTCCATAGCACATTTACTGTAATACGTACAGGCAGTTCAATATACTTTACAACAAAAAAGCAAAAAGAACACCACATAATAGTGAAAAACATAATGGGTAAAAAGCAGTATAAATGACAGTAGATGATAGAAAGTAAAAAAACAGTAAAACAAATAAAAGAACTTCAAAGCAAATAGCATTTAAAAACAAATAGCATTTAAAGGAAATAGAATATAGCATGGAACATTTAAAAGTAATATTTTTTTCCAGCAAGCATGCAAATTTATACATCTATGAAATTAAAACTCATAAGGCATGTATGCATGTATATGGCACGCATACGCCATCTTGACTGTGCCTTTGTGAACTGTTAACTCCAATTGTTTTCTTGTTATCTGTGCACAATGACTTATTTAACATTTACTAAGGTTTCACTAATGTTTAGACAAAGACGTGACTTTATGTCACCTGATTAGATTGACACATACTGTATATTTCTGAGAGACAAAGATAAGGCCGCTGTAAGAAGTAATGTCTTCCTCTGGGTTCTTATGCACATAACAACACCACCTAGGTACTTGGGGAAAAATAATGACGAATGAATGAAAAAAAGCACTTTTTCAAGAGTCATTTTGCTTAATACTGTACATTTAATTACTTATTCCTGCACAGCTGCAGTGATCCTGAGACATGACCAAGAGTAACAGGCTCTGACATCCCTCTGATAGGATGGATGCATAACTACTGGTGAGGAGTAAAAATTGTTTTCATCAGGGTATCATTGGTGGCTGGCTGAAGAATTCATGTCAACCCTTACATCTGGAAATGTGCAGTCTTAAGAACATGTTACTGCATGAAACTGGCACAACTAAGGCTGCGGCGAGGAATTCAATTTGAAGGCTTCCCGGGAAGATTAATCTATCTAAAATCAAGTGCATAGTCACTCTCTCTCTCTCTTTCTTTCTATCTACATGAGTGTGTGTGTGTGTATGTTTGTGTACTTGTGTGTGTGTGTACATATGTGTGCTATCCTCTTCATGGCAGTACATAAAAGTCGAGGCATCGTCCAGGCCTCTGGCCAGTTTTCTGGATCAGCAGGAGTGGGCAGTCGACGAGTCCACTTGAGTTCATAAACAATACATCAGAGTATGGGTATGGTTTCTCTTAACAGTGGAAAACATATATATCAAGTGACAGCGAGAGAGACAGAAAGACACAAAGACAAACAAGGAATAAGATGGCAGATAAAAAGACAGAAATCAGAGGCTGTGGTCAAAAAAGAAAACAAAGAAATTGAGAGAAAATGAAAGCATTGGCAGAGGACAGTATAACGGGGGGGAGGGGGGGGGGGGGAGAAAGAGAAACAAAAAAAGAGATGAAGAATGAAAAGAAGGAAGGAGTGAACACATAGGGCAGGAGAAAGAGAAAAGAGATGAGGAGAAAAGGAAAAAAGACAGGGAGAATGAAAGAAAGAGGGAGTGAACACTGATAGGGGTTGTTGGAGAGCGAGTGGAGGGGTAGAGGGGTGGAGGGGGGTTAGCGATGGGGGAGAGGTGGAGAGAGCCCTGCTGTGGTTGCTGGGGAATGGGCTGAGTTGGCAGCACTGTCCCGTGGGCCCTCAAGACAAACTGTAGGGCAAGCCACAGAGGGGGATGGCTGAGCATGTCTTAATCCAGAGAGAAGAGAGGAGGGACGGGAGCACAACTCTCCTGACCTGTGGCTCTCTTTGCTTGCAGACAGAGGTGGGGAAGAGGGTGGAAGAAATGTGGAGCACAGTGGAATATAGAGAAAATAGTGCATTAATGGCCAACAGGCCAAAGTTTAAAGGAATAAAGTGGATTATTTCTTTATGTTGGAAAAGAGTAAATGGAATGTATCTGACGAATAACCACACATTTGCACATGTGCACACAGCAGGCTGCCACTGCTGGGAACAATTGGCAGATTAGTTTCTGACCTGGCCCACTCCTCATTGAAGGTAACCTTTAGAACTGTGTGGATAGTGGATAGCGGTGGAGTGGATGATATTTAGGTAAAAAAAGAGAGAAAAAGCAGGAAATGGATAAAGGAAGTATCACTTCTATGCTTTGACCTCCAGAGGTCCTGTCATACATGTCACCACCTCAGTCACCACCTCACCCTTTCTCCCGCATCCTGCTCAAACAAGCCCTTTATCCAAGTGAAGAGGGTCAAAGGTGCCAAGCCAGTGAAGTGGCCCAGGAGGATGGCTACTCTGATGTC